>OX602117.1:9352247-10602247 GCA_951449985.1 Falcaria lacertinaria
AGATACACGTTATAATAACGATCTTCTTTTTTCTCTTTCTAAAGCGTGTTTTTACATAAAGCTGCCGTTAATTCCTTGCTCTTTCTAGCATCTCTTGTTTCAGATGCAGTGCAATTGAGGGTTGCTCCAAGCTCACTACCGCAGACAATTCTCGAGGCTTACCATGAATTCAACCGAAGCCAGCCTTGACGTCAACCGCTCTACGCCTATATACACTATTGGTAACAGCTTCATCACGCAATGGTTAGTCTTTTAATTCTCTTCTCCCTACTGCGTCTAGCATAAATTTACATGTTGCTACAACTTAATAAACTATTTTATATTCATGATATACTTAAGCTTCGAAATATAATATGAAAAGGTTTTTTTTTTGCTCAACAAGACTTTTTATTTGATACTCATATCATTGGGGTAACTAAATAGATATTTAATTTTGTGACTTCCGCCATATTGGATTTTAAAACAGCGTCATTAGGTAATCATGCATTCTCACGGGAACTAGACGTGTATGCCAAATTTCAGCTCAATCGGACACTGGGACGTGGGTCAAAATATTGATTACACACACACACACACACACACAGGACAGGTGAAACTAAATAAGGTGAAAAATAACTACACTTAAAAACGAAAGTAGACCTTTGAGTTTAAAGAAAAAGCTACGTCTTAAGTAAAGCTACTTTGCACCATTAACTCAAGCAATCGTCTCTACAATAGAGTGTAGATTATGGCCACAATTCCACAAAATGCCACCGCTTTTCATGTTCAAAAACCTCAATTTATTTCCCTCGCTTTGAAGTTGTCTTGACCTCGGCAGTAGAAATTCAACTAGGTAATACACAGACCTGTTATTTATATAAGAACTGGAAGCTTATTTACCTTACCTATGGCTTGTTTAATACATAAAGTCACGTCACTTCATTTTGACGTCACTTTTGAATCGACAGACGAAAAAATGGCGGTCTTTATAATGAAAACCGTAGTTTTTATGTTGCTGCCACGTCAAAATGGCTGTTGATGATGAAAAATAAAACTTGAAGTGGACTGTATAGATGTATAATGATTTATAGCACATTGAATGTATATGAATATGATTGATGGATATAGTATGTTGTGCGCTTGCACTATGCGTCTGTTCGGTGCGCAGCCACAGGTCAAGTGAAGGCTGGTGGGAGCAATGTGTTGGTTCGGCGGCGCTCGGGCATAGCTTCGTCTATGCAAGCCTCTGACTCCTTAACAATGGCCTTAGAATGTTCTGAACCGTTATAAGGGATAAACCAACATATATTTACGTAAATTAAAAGTGTAGCAAATAGAAAACTGTATACCTACATTAAACATATTTTTGAAAAAGATTTTTGAAGAAAAGTGATAGCTAATATAGAAAGGTTTCGATACAAAAACTTTTACATAATTGGGAGGTCCGTAAGCCGGTATTACTGGGGAGCTGGTTAAGAACCTACTATAAACTATTTTGGAGCAGTCATATGTGGTAAAATAATAATAACAAAAAATAAAACGTAGTAAGATATTATTATCGTACTTGTGTTCTACCTTACCAATAAATGTTTTTCAAACAACTCCCATTCCAGTTTACTTCAGATTTGCTCAATAGACATTGTTCCAAATATATAGGCCCATTTTCTTTATCCATTCAAATGATGTTCTGAATATAGAAGTATATTACAGTACCTATATTAAAGGCCCATTTTTTAACCCCGCTGAAACCATCGTATTCAGCATTACAGTGTTCGCTCTCTTCAAATCGCATTATCTATTCTAAATAGGTACCAACTGGATCGGTGTTCTCAACAAAATATAGTTTTGTGTTATTATAACTGCTTCCATTTCTGTGCAAAACTTAACACTGAACTTAAAACAGTATATGAATATCAGTTTCTTTTCCCTGTATGGCAAACTGTTTGGACGTTGAGATTATCTCTATAGTTGTTCCAATTTTAGTAGTAATGCTATCTACTTGTAGAACTGTTCATTTCATTTCACAACAATGTGAGTATATGATAGAATGTGGGATATCAGAATCATACTACCGGGTGGTAGGCCTTTTATTGCAGAGGCTGGCTAGGCGGGTAGTGGTATCGATTCTGTTGTTCAAAATTACTAAACTTAACTTATTTGACAGGTCTAAAAAGTTTTGCTATCCCTTTCTCATGTGCGGGGTTAAATAAGGATGGCAATATTTTTAGACCAGTCAAATGATTGGCAACCCGAAATTGGCACCAGTGCCTATCTGATACTTCAGATTTTCGACCGCCAAATACTTGCATGTATGTGTTACTGTGTTACGACATGACAGGGTTTGACACCTAGTGAAAATACTAGTAAAGAATTCTGAACTAAGGTCTCGAGGTGACGAGAATAGTGCAGTACCAAAGGCAATTTACGATTGAAGATCCTGGGTGGAACTGCATGCGGCGTGACGCTTGCCATCACGTGAAAGACTTGGTTGCTTTGTCACCTTATTTTATGAAAAGTTAAATACGATTGAACAAATTTTGGCCATTTAAATTATTTGAAGCGAAACCTAATCTTATAGACTCTCCTGCTTTTCATTTACACATTAAGCGCAAATGGAAAAGGGCTTATTCTAATGTGTAAAATAAATTGGTGCTTTTCCTTAAAATAAAACTATCGTTATGTATATATAGCCTTCTTCTGATGGATATATGTCGATGGCGTCAATATTCAATAGGCTTATCAAAGAAAATAAAGCATTTGTGACGTCAGTCCTTGTTACGAAATTGTGGACGCATCATAGCCTGGGGTAGCATTTTGATTAGGCGGTGGGGAAAGGTCAAACAAGACCGTGTGTTAGCCTCTCAAGCGGGGATCTTTACGACATGCTTTGTCATCAAATAGTTGGGGCTACTTCTGGCACTGGTGTCTTTTATGACATTATTATAGGCTTCGAAAAGCTGGATTGTCTGTCTAGTTCATTGGTTTACTACTCTCGCTTGGTTTAGGACATGTTCGCGTGAAATCGTTCCAATTTCAAACGACACTATTTTTTTTTTGTCATGTGATTTTTACTTTGAGTGTTGAGTGTTAAACCTTCTTGATACTTCAAGTTATTATTACCTTTTTTATCGACTTGTTGACTTGACCTCATATTTATAAAATACACAAATCAGTGATCTTAATATACGGAATAAAGGTTAAATTGATCAAATTTTTTTATACTACTGGGGTAGCAAACTAGCCAAATTTGCCACCTTAGTGATATAAAAAAGTAAAATAAATTAAATAACAGATTTATGTTCATAAATCTGTTATTTAATTTATTTTACTTTTTATTTATAACAATGTTATTTATAACAATCCCAAAGATATTATCACAACGGAAATGAATTTAAAATCACAGATATTCCATTGCTCAGTGAAAAATAAACAGAGAATACAATTTTGGAGTAGATCTACTCCTCGAATTCAATTACCTGTTAGTCACTTCCGCGTTTTAGGTTTCCATTACCGTTGATTTATGGACCGAACACACCTGAGCGTCTGCAAAGCGGAGATATAATTTCGGGACGACAGCTAATAATGCAAACGAATAGAATTGCTGGATTCGTTAGAAAATACGCTAATGGAAAAAAACATTAGACTTTACTCAATCCTGTTTGTCAATATATGAGGCAAATGACGTTTACTTCACTGCGTAGTTAAAATATGCCGAATACTGAAACTCCAGTTAAATCTGATGCCACATCAATTTTGATCGCCTCCGATTTTACATGCGGCATTGTATGTTGACCTCAATAGCTCTAGCATTTCGAATAAATATTCGTATCGCTTTCGACTATTTTTCTGTGGTAAAATGAACCGCGCAGCGCCGGTGAAAAGAGGAACTTAAGATTCGTATGAAAATTTTGTCAGTTTGAGAGTTACGTTTCCGAATACCTAGTAGAAAGATGTTCTTACTACCAGTAGAGAATATTAAAAAGCTCGCTAGCGCTAATGTTGACGACGGTTTGAACAGGTACATGGACCTTCAAACTTTGAATATCATTTCAATAAAAAAAAAACCACCAGATATCTCGATTATATTTAAAGTTTTTTTTTAATACACTAAGGCACACAAGCATACGGCCCACCTGATGGTAAGAAGTCACCATAGCCTTTAGCCGCTAGCAACACCAGGGGTATCACTAACAGCTTACCAACCATATTGTTGATGAGGACTCACTGTGCTAGCAGAATTACTACTAGTCCAGCGTATCCTCGTGAAGCACTGGCAACCTTACTTACCGCAGAAACACAACACTACATCAAGTAGTGTTATTTCACTCTAACACTACTGGATGTAGTGTTGACTGACTGACTAGAGGAACAGTCCCCAGTCGGGCGGCTCCAATTTAAATGGGAAAACCCACGGGGAATCTCAAATCGCCCTATCTCTCTTTTTTATAAGCTCATGGTGTGATTTATCACTGTACCTAAACTTAGAAAAACTCATTGGTACAGGCCAGGATTCGAACTTGGGCCCATCAGATGACAGGCCATTGCTTCAACCACAAAGCCACCACGGCTCCTTCAAAAGGTGGCAATTAGGTTGCCATCTTTCTTTTTATGGTCCGTTAGACGCGCATATTGAATTAGTGCTTTATTTCCAAGTCTCCTCCCTCTGAACACACAATTACGCATTATTTTTGATGTTTCGTTCGTTAAAAGACGGTTTCGTTTCTGAAAACAATCTCCCTTTCTAGCATTTCTTTATGAAAACAAATTATTACGGAGATTGATGGTATTCGGTTCCCTACATTAGGAAATAACAACACCAAAATTGCGTTTGGGACTTGGATGTTTTATTTTGTGAAATATTACAAGATTAATTCACTTAGAGAACTTTTGAGCAGTAGGGCGTTTTGGGATTTCCTGTGGGTTATCCCATTTAAGTGGAGCCGCCCGACTGGGGACTGTACCTCCGCCTTACAGCAGACCGCAGTGAAATATCACTACTTGATGTAGTGTTGTGTTTCTGCGGTAAGTAAGGTTGCCAGTGCTCCACGAGGATACGATGGGCTAGTAGTATTGCTGCTAGCATAGTGAGTCCTCATTATAACTCATTAACACATTATAACTCATCAACAACATGGTTGGCACCCCGTTAGTGATACCCCTGGTATTGCTAGCGGCTATAGGCTACGGTGACTGCTTACCATCAGGTGGGCCGTATGCTTGTGTGCCACCTTAGTGGTATAAAAAAAAAACTTAGACATCTTAATTAGGGATACAATTGGAATCAGCTTCATAATACTTGACTGTCAAAATTTAATAAAATTTGCATTTATGCACGTTAGCTTAAGTTTTTTTTTTAAGATATACATATTTGTGGTCATAAGTGAGGTATATACCTATAACAAAGAAGTGAAGTATTTAAAAACAGTTAATTAGTCATTTAGTATGAGATCTAGTCCGATATTGGTGTCGATTCTGTTGTTCAAAATTAGTAAACTAATTTGACAGGTCTAAAGTCTTGCTATCCATTTCTCATGTTCGGGGTTAAATAAGGATGGCAATATTTTTGGACCGTTAAGTTTAGCAATTTTGAACAATAGAATTGGTACCAATGTTGGTATTAGATTCTTACACAAATAGACTGTCATTTTGTTCTTCGCCATTTCAAAGTTAAATCGGTTAACTGTTCCTTAGAGCGTAATGTCTAGTATCCTCAATATTGCTCCATTTCAATCCAGACTTATTGCCAACAGGAAACTTCAGAAGCTGAAGCAACGCTCCTGCAGCCCGGGGACCTACCAAGAGTGCCAGGGGGGGTACCTGGTCGCTAATGGAACTAACTTCACTGACATCTATTTCTTCAACAACAGCTTTGAGAATGTCTTCTCCGTTAATGGTCAACTGGTGAGGAACAATTTTAAGATTATTGAATTTTGATGTTTTATTGTCAAAATTATCGAGTTTTTGTACGCCCCACCTCATAGTAAGTTCCGCAGCCTATAAACCTTTACAATACCCAGGATATCACTAGCACCACCCTTACCTATAGTGTAAAAGAGGGGTTGACATTTTTGGGAAGGTATTTGAGGCACTGTGGAAATTTCTACAATATCTTTTTGTTATGAATTGAAATTAATAAAACTCAGACATAGCTGAAGGGTCCAACAGGAAACAGCATAAATATTACTGTCAGTACAACGTTTCATTGGGGCGCTTTGATAACCTTAGTCACCACGGAATCCCAACAAAACATCAGGCCTGTAGCAGGAACATTTTTTGATTACGTATTCGAAAAACGTAACTCGCGAAATGTCTAAATTGTAATACATATTTTTGGTTCCAATTTTCACCGCTGCAGCGCTGTTCATTTTTCAATACAAAAATAGTCGAAGGCGATACAAAAACGTTGTCGCAATTTATTCATGCCCGCGCTACAGAATAGTTTTTGAAATCAAATCTTAGAAAATAGGTATTTTTTTACTTTTATCAAAGTTTATATTATTTCGAGTAAATCTTTATATTGTTAATGGTAAATATACTCGTAGTTATTTTACCTACGATACTAATGCATAAGATCCTATACAACTATTATAGCCAGATTGTTCAGAACGTTGAGATAGCTACACTATTTGGACAACTACCAATTGCTTACACGAAATGACTGCCAAATTGCGTACCTATTACTCTCTATCTAGACAGTAAACACAATATTAAATTAACCGCAGTTAAGCGATAGAATAGTTATTTATTTTATTTATGACTTACTACTACCATTACAGGACAGTGCTGTAGCGAAAACCTTCAAATAAAAGGCAAGCTTAAATCAATCAACCTTCCTTTAATCAATACATAAACCGAAGCCTCTGTTTACCCAATCGGGGTAGGTTTATTTTTAAACCAGGTGTGAACATTGTTTAACCGAGTAATCGATTAGAGCGCTATCGACTTGTGTCACGGCCGGTGCGTTTGCCTTGCCCCATAAAGGCATGACTTGAAAGGCAGTGGAGATAATTATGGTAATACTAGGCTTAATAAATTAAGGGGTAATTGAGAACTGTTTATTTTAAATAATCGGCAAATTTTCTTGCTATTTTAACTATTTCTAATGTGTTCATTTGAAATAACTGGGTTGAAGACAAGGTCTCTTTTCTTCGATGGAATGTTGGTTTTATAAAATAATTAGCTGTCCCGACAAACTTTGTATTGCCATATAAATTATTTCTATTTTATTTTTGTCCAAAAATAAAAATTAAAAGTGTACCACCCTTATCACTTTGGGATATGAAAAATATATCACGTCCTATTCTCAGACTGACCGAGTAGGTATACACAAAAAAAAATCATAAAATCAGTCATGCCTTTTCCGAAGAGCTTTGTTACAAACACTGTAACGCGAGATTTTTATACACAATATATAAGAGATATTAAACAAGAAGTTCATTTACCAAGAGAAGAAAAACAACTTATAAAAATACGGCATTCCATAAACCACATCTGGCGTCGCGTCTTCTTGGTTGAAGCTTCTCAATAAGCAACATTTCATGTAATATTAGAGATACGTAATATAGTAAGAATAATTTGGCAAATCCTTAAATTGAATCCTAAAAAATCATACTAATATGATATATATTGTCACATGAAAAAAAACGACAGAGCACTGAGTTTCTTGACGGTTCTTCTTAGGTGGCTTTTTTTTCCGAACCGGTGGTAATTTAATATTTCAACTGTATACCTAAAACGGATCATGAGATAGAGCCCGCTTACAGACGGACGGACGGGCAACGATAGTAGTAGAGCTCTGTACGGGTACGGAACCCTAAAAAGTGACTGAGAATAGACATTATCTTGAAACTATTTCCAGCGTACTTAACCCTTACCTTTCCGCAGCAACCAGTGCTACCACCGTTTCCCCTGTGGCTGGCGGTGATCTTCGCCACCTGCCTCGTGCTGGTCATCCTCCTGACGGTGAGCGGCAACGTTTTGGTGTTGCTGGCCTTCTTGGTGGACCGGACCATCCGGCAACCCAGCAATTACTTCATCGCATCACTCGCCGCTACTGACCTTTTGATTGGTGAGCAGGAGAATAAAATAATAATAAAGTTGCTTATTTATTTAACTAAGGTGGCAAACAAGCATACGGTCCCCCTGATGGTAAGCGGTTACCGTAGCCTATGGACACTTGCAACACCAGGGGTATCACTCGCGCGTTGCCGACCCATCAAACAAAAAAAAATTAGTAATTAATAGGCTAGTCAACGCGCAAGTAATACCCTTGGTGATGCAAGCGTCCAAAGACTACGGTAACCGCTTACCACCAAGCGGGCCGTATGGTATTTTTGTTTGAAGTTACAAGCTCGTAATCTACTTATTATTTACAAATGTTTGATGTCATAAATTCGACAATGCTGCCAATTGTCTTGTTCATCTGACTAGACTCAAACTAAACTTAAATATTTACCGTATTCACTTATTCATCGTAATCAAAATATTTATTGGTTTGACAGGACGTTGTTTGATTTGACAGGACTAAAACTAAATTTGACAGCACTATGCAAAAATTTAGTGTTATTTAGATTAATTTGTCACAAGAGAATGGCACCAATAGCATTTTTATCTCACTATAGAGTCTAGTTTATTGATACGATATTCAGTTAAACATATTATAGAAATACCGTTCCGATTAATATTATTATTTTTCAATCGAAAAACTGGCTCGAATAATGGCTTGGCATGGAACGGTTAAGAAAAGTTTTGGTTCAATTGGCTTTACAGTTCACAAAGAGTCTATTCTACTGTATTCCATTAAACGAGCAACAAACAATCCGATAAAGTTTGCCGTGTAAGGGGATTATTGTTACATTTCATGAGAACATGAAACATTTCTTTGATAAACAGCTTAAACAATCCCTTTCAAAATACAATATGTTTGGAATAACGTTATACACACGCGATCGGCGTCCTTTTGTTCTTTAAGTATTTTTGGTGTTAAATATTGCGCACCTTATTCACCTTCAGTCCAAGATAGAATAACTTAAGTTTTTTTTTTAATACCACTAAGGTGGCAAACAAGCATACGGCCCACCTGATGGTAAGCGCTCACCGTAGCTTATGGACGCTTGCAACAGGGGTATCACTCGCGCGTTGCCGACCCTGTGTCAAGTCATTGATTGTTAAGTCATTGATAAATATAGTTATTATTATATAATGTGCATAATACTAATAGAAAAATTATGTTTTAATATTAACTTTCACAGAGCAGAGATTTGAATATACAGAAAAATGTATTAGTATACATTAAATTCTCTTTCGACAGGTACTCTATCCCTTCCATTCTACACAGACTACGTGCTAAAGGGCTACTGGCATTTAGGACCTTTGCTCTGCGACCTTTGGCTATCCGTCGACTACACTGTGTGCCTCGTGTCACAATACACCGTACTCCTTATAACAGTAGATAGGTTTTGCAGTGTCAAGATCGCCGCGAGGTACAGAGCCTGGAGGACTAAGAACAGAGTCATTTGGATGGTGACAGTCACTTGGATCATTCCTTTCTTACTTTTTTTCACAACAATCTTCGGTTGGGAGCACTTTGTAGGCTTCAGAGATCTTCAAGAAGGCGAATGTGCTGTCCAGTTCCTAAAAGACCCGATTTTCAATACAGCGTTAATTATTGGTTATTATTGGACTACACTATTCGTTCTGATTGTACTCTACGCAGGGATATTTAAAACAGCTTATGATATGCAAAAGAAGAGTGAAGCCAAACAAAGGAAAATGCAGTCCATGGTAGCTCTAAGTGCTGGAGTCATGAGTGGAATGGCAGGGAGAGCGGCTGGTATGTCAGGTCTGACAAAAGCAACCATCGCCAGTGAAGAACAGATTAAATCTGAAACAATACGTAAAGATTCAACTTCTAAAGGATCTTTAGCTGCTCCGTTATTAAACTTAGGTGGGTCTACCGATTCTAATTCTAGTCAGAAATCGTCAGCTCAAAGGAGCAGTGCCACTGCCACTGGCACATCCACAACAGTAGAATCTGATGCAGAAAAGAAAGAAGATCAGGTAGAAGCAGAACGATCAAGCAGTCCCGCGTTTGATTCAGATGAAGAAAGTACAACTCAAACAAACATGAAAAAACGGCCGTCTGTTGCTAATTTAGTAATGCAAACTGGAGCCATGCAGCTGTTAAATAATATGCGTTTCAACGGTGGAATGCTTATCAAAACTGATCTGAAACAGTCTCCTGTAATGAAACATGATTTAGATAAGCCAAAATCATCATTGTCACAAATATCAGAAAAGAGTTTACTTGACACAGATAATCCAGACACATCGCAGAGTAATGACCAGACGCCATTACCAACAGCACCACTGTCGACAAATAGCTGTATGTCGCCCATGTCCTCTGGCATAGCAACGCCGTCCGAGCAGCGAGAAGTATCTACAACGATAGCTCAAAGGATCATTCCTCCGCCGTCAGAGTTTAGGTGCAGTCCACCGGTATCAGAAAGCCCGCCGTCTCATTCAGAGTCGTCACGAACAAGGACCGTCAGAGTGGTCAAAGGTGATGGAACTTCATATGACGTACTCGTAGGTATGGATGGAGCAGATTTGCGGTTCATGGATGAGAGTTCCGTAACTCTACCTTCACCGACATTTGAAAGTCCGCCTTCATCGGTTACGTTTCCCACGGCCACTGAGCCGCCATCTCCTCCAACAGCAAATTCAGGGAACGTTACAAACAATTCACTACTACAAGCAGCGCTTATTAGAGCAACGGCTGAAGCACAGGTGAGTCCACCAAAAGCAAATATGTCATTCCCACCTCCAGTCAAAGTCAACACGGAAGTGAGCTTAACATCAGGTGAGAGACCAAAGCCTGTGATCACTCTAGTATCGTCGTCTTCCAGTAACAATGAACAACAAGCACCAAAGCAAAGTGAGGCTAAAGTATCCCCAATGCAACTCAATCCTGTAATAAGCCCAGCTGTAGAAAACAGCGACGTTTCAACCACAGTTGTAACTGGGTCATGCCGCGGTGACTCAAAGAAAGAGTTTGTGAAAAATATAGGGAAAAAATTAAAAGTTAAACGCTCGAAGCGAGACGGCTTGTTCCAGAGTATCGGTCGACAGAAATCGAAATCGGAGAACCGAGCGAGAAAAGCTTTTAGAACGATATCTTTTATATTGGGTGCATTTGTCGTGTGTTGGACGCCGTACCACGTACTGGCATTAGTGGAAGGATTCTGTACGGAGCCGCCTTGTATCAACAAGCACTTGTACATGTTTTCGTACTTCCTATGTTACGCTAATAGCCCTATCAATCCATTTTGCTACGCTCTGGCCAACCAGCAGTTCAAGAAGACCTTCACGCGCCTACTTCGGGGAGATTTCCACATCACCTAGTCAATGTATGTTGGTCACAGGAACGCGTAAGCTTTGAAGCTACTCGCAAATGAGGCTCGGTTCCACGCGTACAATATTTCGGATTCGCATTCCAAATATTGTTTTAAGTAAGACAATACCAAATTATGACTATGCTTCGATATATTTTGTTATGTATAGTATGTACTCGTATTGGTAATATTCTCGGCTTTTTGAAAGCAAGTTTTGTATACTGTAAATATTATAGGAATGGTGTATAATTTAGTTTTCTCCATTAAAGTTCAGAACTGACAATAAAAATGATAGAGTGTATGTACATAAGAATTGAAGTCTCATTGTGTCTAGATAAGGGATTTGTGTACTACAATAATAATAATACAGTAACTGCTTTGCAAGTAACTAGTTAGGTAATTGGTAAGTGGATATAATTGAATGTATTTGTAGCGAAATGTCATGTTTTAAAAGTAGATTTACTTTTATATTTTTTGTATGCGTCGATAACAGAGGTACCAATTTTCTTTTTTGCTCAATTTCATTTTACTTAGTAGAAATGGCAAGAACGTAGAGAATAAAACAGTATTAATTTTTAGATGAATTAAATAACGCCGTTTTTATACCACTAATTTGAGAAATAAGCATATAACCCGCCAGATGATAAACGGTTGCAGCGTAGCCTATGGCCGCTTGCAACACCAGAGGTATCACTCGCGCGTTGCCGACCCCAACGCCTTATCCCCAAAGTTGAATTTAAGCTTATTACCATAGTAAATATTTTAGAAGTGTCACTGTTATTGTCCCATACAAACGAATACGCTTAAAAGCTTTTAGCCAAGAGCCCAGCTAAAGTTTTTAAGCGTCACTTTATCATAGTCAATTATATAATAATACTCACATAGTTATAGGGCGGGCCTAATTCCGTTTTTAGAATAATTTGGCCAGCGTTGTTTCCGATAGATTAGTAAAATAGTGATGTGAAAAAAAATGTGTCGTGTGTTGATGATAATTATTATACTTTTAAAGTAGATATTGGTGTCGATTCTGTTGTACAAAATCACTAAGTTAGCTTAATTACTTTAGAGTAATTTGACAGGACTAAAACGTCTTGCTATCCTTTCCTCGTGTGCGGGGTTATGGTTATTTATGAATGACGATACTTTTAACTCCTGTCAAATTCGTTTAGTTTAATGATTTCGTAATTACAACATAAGTAACACCAATTTCTTATTTATCGTTGAAATTCGATAGTTAAAAAGGAGATCGATTTAGAAAATAATATGATAATGTTTTATGGCAACCCACTTTGTTTCCAACCAAATATTAACGCTAAAAATATTAGGTCCTTACATATGAAATTGGCGTTTTGTATGGGAGGAACAAAAAGTCGAATATTTTTTAATATAATATATTTAATTAATCAAAGTATGAACCATTATTTTCTATGCACTTTTGCCATCTCATAGGTAGTTCATTGATCCCTTTACTAAAAAAACCAGTCGGACGGGAATCAATAAAATCTTTGAAGGCGATTTGGACTGCCCCATCGGAGTTGAATTTTTTCCCTTGCAAGAAGTTATCCAAATTTCGAAAAAAATGGTAATCTGTTGGAGCAAGGTCCGGGGAGTACGGAGGATGTCTTAGACTTTCCAATTGAAGCTCTTCTAATTTAGTAGCCGTCTGTAGCGCAGTGTGTGGTCTAGCGTTGTCGTGAAGCAGCAGTGGCGTGGAGCGATTGACCAGCCTAGGTTGTTTAGCCGCTAGCTTTTCCATCATGGTTTGCAATTCCTGACAATAGACATCAGCCGTAATAGTCTGGCCAGATTTGAAAAAACTGTAATGAACAATACCGGCACTAGTCCACCAAACGCTTACAAGTAACTTTTTTGGGGTTAATTTTCGCTTGGGGCAGGATTTGGCTGGCTGGCCAGGATCTAACCATTGCGCTGAGCGCTTCCGATTATCGTAAAGAAACCATTTTTCATCACAGGTAATTATTCGGTTTAAAATACCTTCATTATTGTGCCGGTTTAGTAATGTAACGCAGCAGTCGACGCGCGTTTGCCGGTTTGTTTCAGTCAATTCGTGAGGTACCCACCTTTCAAGCTTTTTAATCTTCCCAATTTGCTTCAAGTGAATTAAAACAGTTTTATCACTAACATTGCAGCCTGCAGCTAACTCGGACGTGGTTTGCGATGGATCCGCTTCCACAATAGCCTTCAACTCTTCATTATCAACTTGAGTCTCAGGCCGTCCACGGGGCTTGTTCTGCAGGTCGAAATTTCCAGAACGAAAACGTTGGAACCAAAAACGAACTGTGTTTTCTTTTGCAACACGACCGCCATACACATCATTCACCCTTCGAGTTGTTTCCGCAGCACTAGTGCCACGGCGGAACTCGTACTCGTAAATAATGCGATATTAAAGGTTTTCCATTTTGTAAAATGAGTGACGCAAACAGAAAAAAACAGAAGAAAAAAAACAAATGAATGACGATCATCGAAGCACAAATACATGAGTCTATAGCTGTACAAATTTGAATTTGGAATTCCTTACCAAAGAGGAGAAACTCGTGATTAAAGTGGCCAGTACGAAAAACGCCAATTTCATATGTAAGGACCTAATATTTATATCAGCTTCAAAATTAGAATATGTTTATGGCACAATTATTTAATCCGTAATGAAGAAATGTTTTCTGTAGAGTATTGGAATATTTAGAGTCTTTAGTAAATATTTGTATTGTTTGTCGATATTTCATAAGTTACCACAAGATATGAAAGACAAAAGTGAAAATACTAGTTAGACTTAAAAATACGATGGAGGAACTACGCATTTATGTAATGATTCCCAGTAATAAAGCAATGAAATTTTGAATATAAAATGTAAAATGAATAATTAGAAGCCAACTCAAAGTTCAATAACTTTAATCTCGATGAGAATTAGAATTTTAATAGATCGTACAATATATTGAATCTTTTTTTCAAATTTTTAGTGCTTTCTTACTTAGTTGATTTGTTAATTATTTCACAATATATTATGCTCACTACCTTTTTTTAATATTAATTTACGAAGAGTGAAACTGTTGCAACAAAAAGAGGGAATTATGTTTCACTGATTCATAGCAGATAATATTTAAAATTGATGAATTCCTTTGTCATTTTTTTTATAATAGAGTGACGCTTACTAAAAAGTCTATAAATAATTTATGTTGCAACATAAAACATAATAACAAGCAGCTATTATTTATTTTAAATGTCTACATTTTGAATTGCTTAAAATTAACACAAACAATCAAACCATAAATTTGTTATAACTTTACTTCTGTACATTTTCGCTAGTTACGAGATATTGTTTTATATATAATGAATTGTTTTATTTTTTTTCTTCGGGGAGTTATTCTTGCCTTAGTACGTGTCAATAATAATAATATACCTACCTGTAATGTAAATAGTGCTTTGTATACTGTATGTTCGGTGATCATTTACGTTCATGTGAAGAGTATTAAATTAATTAATAAAATAGTGAATTTAATCGACCGCATTTTATTATTTTTACACACTTATTCCTTTATGCATAAGGTACATTACAATTAACAAGAGACATATTTTCTTAATTATATTATTAACATAATGTATCATACGAAGAAGGCATTTTTTTTAATTTATTTTTTTTAATTTTCTTTATTTTATGAAAATAACACTTACAATTTTTTTGGTTACCACAAAACCGATTACTCGGTTTGACTGTGGAAATTTGTCGCACTCGGACTTACAATAATAATAATAATAGGTATGACAATGAAAAATAAAAGAATAAGAATCGAAAATACATATTTAAAAATTATAAAATTAGGCTCACAGTAACATTGATAGTTAAATTGAGCTCGTGTTTTGCGTGCCTACTCAGCCTTACGCGGTGAGGCTTAGGTTCGGTCTGCGCTGAGTTCATCAACGCAGCCACTGAGCAGGCACGCAGCCAGTGAATGTACTAACAAGTTCAGTTATTGACATCACATAGCTCTAACAGGTACTGCTTATATACCCTGGCAAATTTCTTTTTGTTAGTTTCCGCTCTAAAGTCGCGGGGCATTTCATTAAACAGTATTGGCAGTTTTCTCTTTAATGTTCTACCCCCGAAATAATTATTGATTTTAATTGTTTGAAATTTACCCGATGCCACACCACGGGTACAAATATCATGTGGGATATATGACCTATGCTCCAAACTGCCATGGTTGTTCACGGCTATTAAGTATTTATGTTTTAAGTGTACTGGTAGGATTTTACAGATTTTAAATAGTTGTTCATAGTTATTTTTACATTTATTTTTGGTTTTCTTATCAACAAGTAGTTTTAGAAATCTCACTTGCAGAGATTCTATTTTATCAAGATGAGTTTTAAAGGTTAATCCATAGCAATCAAGAGCATAGCTGATAATACTTTCCACTAGAGCAAAATACAAAGTCTTAAGGACAGGCCTGGACACTTTAAATTGTAGATGGTAAAATTTTGACAAAAGTATTCTTAACTTGTTAACTATAAAATCAATGTGTTGAATCCACCCAAACTTTTCATCAACTTTCATGCCCAGGTAAGTAACAACTGGTGTCCTTTTAATGGGGCTACAGTTGCAGTGTATACCGTCATTATGCAAACATTGAAAGGTATGGGTGACAATATTGCACGGAATTTAATTCCAGTGCCGGTAGCAGGAACATTGTCGACAACGTTTTCGAACCCCCTTGACTATTATTGTATTGGAAAATGAACAGCGCCGCGGCGGTGAAAATGGAACTAATAATTAGTATGATCATTTTGACATTTCGCAAGTTACGTTTTCGAAAACGTTGTCGACAATGTTCCTGCTTCCGGCACAGATAAAATAATAAGTGCAAGAAAGAACAATTATACATGTTCAGTATTTTTTCCTATTATAGTTTTAAACGTCTTCAAAAAGGCTTTACACCAGTATATCTAAACTGATTTGTATGTTATTATTTTCATCCGGTGCGAAATATTATGTAGTTCTCCAGTTTAATTTTCTTGAAAATCTTACGTATGTCTATGAAGATCGGAACTCCCTTGTTTTAATGCTGTAGTTTAATCGGTAATGTTCTTTGTTCCCGGTCACAGGCACTTTAAGAAATAAAGTCACCAAAATACATTAATAAAAAAAAAACATTATTTATAGAATGCAAAAGTAAATTAAAGTAAACGAGCGTTAGAGATTGTAGCAAACAGCATTGTGGAGTCAAAGGTCAAAGTTCAAGGTTTATTGCCCTGATTGGTGAAACTTGAATTCAATGCATTATGTAGCACTGCTTTATGTACTGTGAATGCTTTATAAATTACGTAAAAGTATTTTTTCGTACACTTGTGTATTCTTTTGTACACTTTTATTTTATTAGAGTCGACAATCAATTTACAAAATATATCAGCTTTTACAATATAGTGCTAGTGTGTTTTTATTTTTGGTTATCACCGTTCGTAAATAGCTAAAAAAATCGCACTGCTCTATGTGGGACACTGTGTCTAGCTCAAAAGGACTTGTGTCCTGAGCCGTACAATACTTTAAATAATAATTTCATTTAACGGTACTTTGTATCCTAACGACAACGGTCGATTTTCAAATCATAACTGTGATATTTGTGTAGTGTTTAGCAGAAAAAAAAAATGTGCTACGATTGTATATCTCCCTGCGTTCATGTGTCATGCAAGAGTAAGTCTAATTATATTTAAAGTAATCAGTTTAAATTAGCCACTGGTGGGCGCACGAATAATTAGGAATTACCCATGCAGCAACTGCATCGAAGCTGGTTTTTATTTAATTTGACATTTTTTTTATCGATACTTCTTTGAAATGAAACTTATTACAAACAATAAAAATGTGTTTCCTTGGAGCGACTGTGTGCTTACTAATTTTCACTGGTAATTTCAACACCGATCTACAATAGATTTAAATCAATGATTAGCAGTATAGACAGAGCGATAATAAGTCAATATAAATGTATCAACTATATATCTCCTCACAGATTCATTACAGCTGTCCTTGATCTATTTTTTCCCAATGACACCAGTCACGACAATATAACCTTAAGACACAAATTACACCAATTTTTGGGGACAATTTTCACGACAACACTGATCATTTGGTAACGCCACGGAATTAATAAGCACTTTTTAATAGTAACTATGATAAACGATAAATCATAAGTGACTCACTACTAGGGCCTGAATTAATTTAAGTTGTTTTTTTTTTATTTGCATTCAAATATTTAAGTATATTTATAAGTAACTTAACAACAGTTATTAATCACTGCAGTGCTCTCGAGCGTAGAAAAAAGGTACGGTAAGTCGCCAAAAAAAATTCCTTGCAATAAATCTAATTTTAATACCACTGGCAGTGTTGTGTTTCTACTCCCTGTAAGGCTATCGTTCTCTTTGAGAATACGCATGCTGACAGCTTGCTGACAGTAAGGAAACCACGTGCTCTGGCTATAATAAAAATCATGAATTAGGTACATCAGTGTTCACAACTCCGAGTTCTCCCAACAATAACAGCTCGGTAGTCATAGCAATCGTATTGTAAGCCTTTAGAGGTTACGGTTATCTCTTACCATAAGACAAGCCTTACCTATCTAATTCAGCTTGCAAGATTTGATCCAAGAAAACAAACAAACAAGGCAAGTAAATAAAATCTTGTAAAAAAATTACGTACGTTCGCATTATATAGATACCATATTCGCTGTGAAATATTTTATATAAATATTACCTCTGCATTTTTATCTTAACTAAGGAGGCAAAAAATCATACGGCCCGCCCAATGGTAAGCGGTTACCCTAGCCCATGAACCGTAGCAACAGCGGGGGTATCACTCGAAACGCGGGGTGCCTGAAACCAATGTTTGACACATTTGATAAAAATGTTTTGACATTATGATGTGTCTAAATATAGACTGACAAGTTTGAACTAAGCTAAACCAATGAAATGTTATCGTAGCAAATGTTATAAGGTAAAGCGAGACCCTTAGGCAACAGTCTACAAATGATTTACTAACCCGCTGTATAGTGTACAGCCCGAGATACTTGTCACAGGGGAACAATCAACTGACAAGGCTGTAATACATCGAACAACAAGCTATAAGTGAAAGCGAGATACATTGTCAAATAGCATTTTAATAAAATAAAAAAAACCGCTGGTGGTTACTGCTCTGGCGAAGCAGTCTACGCCAGAGCTCACTGGTTTGATTCCGCCGGGCTGAGCATTTATATGTGATCTGCTTTTTGTGTTTGCTTGCGTCTAAGGTAGTACTCTGAGGTCTGGGTGTTTTGGTATGCTTAACCAAAAAATATATTCTGTCAGCTGCTGGTTCCCGTAGTAAAAGCTTTGCTTGGGTCCGTTGGCGCTGTGTGGTAATGTCAGAGCAATATTAACAACATAACAACAAATATTTACTTCTGACTACAAAAATTGTGCTAGTAATATCTTCTCTACATTTCAACATTTTCTGTTTTTTTTTTGTGAATCGTATTTTTTATTGGCTAAATATGGGGGGTATAGCTATGTTATTGATTATCATAAATATTTATCAGGTCATCGGTCCATATAGTGGGCGGCCGTCCGACGCTGCGTTTTCCAGTGCGTGGTCTCCGCTCTTCATCTTTTTGGCCCCATCGGCCATCCGTTCTACGAGCTATGTGCATTTCTCATTGCTACTTCAACTGGCTAATCCATTGAGCTATTTTCGTTACTTTAGTTCATCTGGAAATCTCCTCATTTCTGATTTGATCTCGCAGAGAAACACCCAGCATAGCCCTCTCCATAGCTCGTTGAGTGGCCGTCAGATGTTAAACATTAAATGTGACTGCGAATGGTATACAATTAAAAAAAAGGTTTTTCTTTTCTATAGCGAAGCGTAGTCGGGAAAAGCTAAAATACAATCAAAATCGCTGTTAACTGTCACTTAAGCCACGCAACCGTTGTCAAGGCACACAATGCAGTGAACGCTATTGTATGTCCTACTGGCTTCAATTTATTTATCTCTATTATACCTGTGGTGATAATTGTACAGTTAACGATATGTAGTTTGAGGCAGCATGGCCAGTTTCAACTTTGAGCATTTAAGATAATGATAATAATTATAACTGAAATGTAAAAAAAAAAAAACTATGTGTTATGATCACAGTGTAGCGACTTTTAGGCATAAACAAATGAGTACGAAGATTGCGAAGTCGTTAATACGTTTTACTCGTTGGTTATATACCTTATTCCTGATCAAAAGGACAAGTTTATAATCAAAGGTTATCAAGTATCTAAATGTTTGAAATGTGCGTAAAATACACTTAGACACACAAATTATGTAAATTAATTATTATTAAAAATGTCTGTTTGTAATTTCAAAATAACAGACTTTTACTAAATGTATATTATGAAAGCATATGCGGTACTGAAATCAAAAACACAATTTTAATACATTTGTCAGTCGGTCTGTATGTCCGGCTAATCTGCCGAAAAGCTAGACCGATTTTGACAGGACTTTCACTGAGTGCTAGAGTAAGCTGCGCTGCTTTGGTTTAAGAAAGAAAGGGTTCCACGCAGAAACATTAAAACACCTAAAAACTTGAACAAAATTCGATTGTTAGAAGTCGCGGGCACAGCTACACTACCAATATCAACTGAATTATTTTATGAGCACAAACTTTATCCTTTAAACATTACACGCTAAAACTCACCGTCATTTATGCATACTTTAAGTAAAATTATCAACGTTATCTTTTACCAGGTCTTTTACAAAGGATTGTTTGACCAATTCACAAATGTTGGCCAAAAGATTGGTCTTATAGTGTCGCGAAGCTTTTCTTATCTCAAACAATTTATTAAAGAAAATTAACGAGACTTTCAAATTTAAGCTTGGTTGTATTAACTCAATACAATATCAACTATCATTTTAATATACAAATACTATTATACTTAAGGTGGAACTATATTCGAATACGTCACGTGCGTTGTTTAAGTGCTGTTGTTAAGAAGTGGCATGTAAATCTGTTATCAGAAGCTTCAAGCCTTCTATAGTACAATAATATTCTAGATTAGCGAGACCGCTGGTCTAGTGGTTAGTATACCTGACTGCTACGCTAGAGGTCGCGGGTTCGATTCCCGCCGGGGCAAACATTTATGTGACAAATATGTTTGCCTTGCGTCTGGGTGTTTGGTATGTATTATAAGTATGTATTTACAAAAAAAAGGTATATAAGTATTATATCAGCTGCTGGTTACCGTAGTACAAGCTTTGCTTAGTTTGGGGCTAGATGGCGCTGTGTGATAATGTCAAAAAAAAAAAAAAATGACATTCATTTCATTCATTATTTTTATTCAAGTGTTATTATATAATTTAAATGCTTTCATGTTGTATCTGCGAGTAAAATAAATATAAGTAATGTTATTTTAACAATCGGTTTATTTCAAAATGGGTGTTCAATTAATTCTCTTCTCAGTAAATTGTTTCTTACGCGTTTAGGCTTTTTTTTAAAATACTTAGTGGTAATTTAGACGTTCATAAGTGCCTTATTAGGGCCTAAACTGAAAAAATGATTTTGATTTAGTCCACGGCTTTGCACGCATGGAATTGCATTTGACTCAAAGCTAAAGAAGCTTTTTTTTTTTTTTTTTTTTTTTTATACCAATAAGGTGGCAAACAAGCATACGGCCCGCCTGATGGCAAGCGGTTACCGCAGCCTATGGACGCTTGCAACACCAGGGGTATCGCTCGCGCGTTGCCGACCCTAATGCTAAAGCTCCGTCTATGATAAAATAAAGCGAATATGTTACCCCAAGCTACTTGTGAAACATGCACGAAAATACATCTAGTAGTTTTGGCGATTAGCGTGTCAACAGATAAAGCTTTTTAATTCAATGTATTACATTCTGTATTGCTCAGTTTTTGTAAATTCGATTTAGTGATAGGAAGGTTCTATAGTTTGATTAAAGTATAGAAAAAAAAGAATAAGATAGATAAAGATATAAACTATGGTGACAATCTTCTGATATATATATATATATATATATATTTTATTATACTTTTATGAAACCTCATTTGTGAAGAGCAGGGCCCTCCTAACACAGGCATAATTTGCTTAAAAGGAGGCCTTAGCCACTATTTAAGATTAAATTGAAAACCTGAACTGAAATTAAAGCATATTATTATTCAATCTGAAAATAAAACATTATTCTGAATGTAACAATGTGATTCCACCTTTAGTGTTTGTCTCGTAACGAGATCCCAGGATCCTCGTATAATAATTGTGAAGCCGCATTGTTTCCTCAGCGCTGAAATGAGCCGCACTAATGGGGCTCAAAAGCACCATTCTCCTCTGAAATACATTTTATTCCGTCGGCGAAAATTAATTGACTTAACGCCGTTTGCAGCATTTTAACAGAACAAGTAACAAACAGTAAAACACAACATTTGATTCAGCTCATTTATTTATTTATTCAATAAATTGCACATGTGTTATAGTATAATACAATACAAATTACAAGTATTCTTATAACTAAACCACACACCCTGCACGGCACATCAATTGAGAGGGTGTACCTATCACAGTTTATATTATTGAGATCACTATTTCATCTAATTATACAAAATTAGTTTTATATATTTGTGATATTTCATCTCTTAAATTTTAATTTCGTTATATTCTCAGTATGTACCTACCAAATTACTATATCTATGACTAGCGACCCGCCCCGGCTTCGCACGGGTAGACATTTATATCAAATATTTTGTCTATCCGTGCAAAGTCGGGGCGGGCAGCTAGCCTATGTTAATCAGTGATAGTGTAGCTTTCTAACAGTGAAAGAATTTTTGAAATCGGTCCAGTAGTTTCGGAGCCTATAGACATTTATCAAATATTTAGTCTACCCAAGCGAAGCCGGGGCGGGAAGCTAGTATAATATATAGCCTATGTTACTCAGTGATGATGTAGCTTTCTAACGGTGAAAGAATTTTTGAAATCGGTCCTGTAGTTTCTGAGCCTATTCAATACATAGAAAAATACAAATCTTTCCTCTTTATAATATTAGTATAGATTTTCGTCCGCGCCTCGGAATAATTACTAAAGCTCGCTAACTTATTGTTCTGAGGTCCACGCCAAAATTTATAATAAAAATTGAATGCACCGACTCGTAATGATAAAGCCGCTTACTCCTCGTACATTACCAGCAATGTACAAAGCAAAAATATTCTTCGTATAAAACCGGGTAATGAATAAGGAATTATTTATTCCCTCTACAAAACCAAGTTGCATAAACGTCCCTGCACTTATTCTAACCAAAAACCATATTTAATCCAACGGCTTAGGACTCTAAGCCGTCTCATTGCAGAATATCGTTCAACTGGGTCTGATATGCTTTTGCGCAATATTAATTTACCTTTAATACATGTGATTTTAAGCTTTGTTGCTTTATAAATAGAGTAGTGGCGACGTTAGCGTGTATGTTGGTATGTTATCGAGCGCCCCGTTGCAATTAGCGCTTCGTCCCCATTCTGTTATTGCAAGTGGATGCTTCAGCCTGGATGACGATATCCATATCATGCAAGTAAACGAAGTACGCCGTATTCTGCGCCCATCACTAGTCAGTGGTAGCATGAAAATCTCTCGACTTAGTATTCGAAAACGTAACCCTCGAAATGTCAAAACTTTCAAATAAATTTTAAGTTCCACTCTTCGCCGCTGCAGCGCTGTTCATTTTCTGAACGAATAGCCGAAAACGATACGAATACGTAGTCGCTGACCATTGCACTTTGACGGTTTAAGTTCTTGCTCGTTTTCTCTAAAGCTAGAGAAGATTAAAAAAGATAAATTAGTAGTGAAAATAAGAAATTATCTGGGGTGGATTAGAAGTTTATAACAGCTGCCTAATCAACGTTTTCAATCGTAGACGCTTGCACCACCAGGGCAGGATTATACCTCGCGCGTTGCCGACCCTTCAGAAATCTCTTCACACCATTATTGAAGAACTCCATGCTGGGAAACCTTTGGGAAACCTCAGCGGGGAGTTCATTCCACAATTTTATCGTGCGCGGGAGAAATCTCCTTTAGAACCGCGCCGTGCGAGACCATGTCGGTTCCAATGAATGAGGATGAATTCTCCGCCGATGGCGAGAATTGCGGTGGTAAAATGTTGCCATAGGCATCGACTTATTAGGTTTCTTTGAATTCCTCTTACGTTAGAATATGGGAGGGATGTAGTTTATATTAAAATATTCTATTTGCGCCTTTTTTTAACGCAGTCGGGTAATAATTTTAATTTTAATTTTAATAATACAGTGAAATTATTTGTTCTAACTTTGCGGCCGTTATGAAACGCTGTCTCGTCTCTTGTTTAAGGCAATCTAAAGTTTCCCTCCTGTCAAACAACAGTTTATCTTGAAAGTCTGCAACTTGTTATGAAAAAATAGCCAATATCTAAAATCTCGAGAGGTTTATAGGGGTGCCATTCGCAAATTTATTTATTTTTTATTCTAGCACGGTGGCCAAGCGTACGGTCCGCATACCTTATCTTGACTCGTAATAACGAGTGCAGTTAAAAACAAGTTTTGATATTGCTAAGCTAAGTGTTTTCAACTGTTATTTTTATATTACAGACGTCGGCCATGCGCCAGCCTTTCCTATGGTGTATGACATATTTACATCGTGTTTGGCGCAGACTGACAACAAATACTAATTCAAGATTCATATTCAAAAGTATGGCCCACTTTATAAGTATGGCCTACTAAATAAAAACAGGAGCGAGCCTGTAGTCGCATATGACGTGTAACATCTGACATCTACCGCCCCGCGCTCATTGGTCTAATCAAGTATAGATAGAGAGATATTTTTTCAGAAAATTATGAACATCATGTTACTGATGTCGGGGGGACATTTTACCCAATAAATGCGTGAAAAAGCAAAGTCGATAACGTAGAAACAGTGACTGAATTATTAATGCAATATACACTTGAATCAAAAATAAAAAAGCTTCCTAGATGCTATGAGTAATCTTTGAAAAATCATCCTTCCTGATCGCAGCCCTGTAAAGGTAAAGTACAAGTTATAAATCGCACCTCGCTAGATATTTGCAATTTAATGGCATTATTACCATAATCGATGTCCGTTCAGCTCCCGCTGCGATATTAACGTTGTCAACGTTTATTAATGTAGATGCCAAATAAAAGTCGTTGGAGAGTATTTCTTATTTTTGATCTACGGAATTTATCTTTCAGATATTTTCTTCGCTCTGTACCGCAGAACTAGGATTTTCGCTACGCTGCTCTGTACTGTCACGCATAACTTCTGGAAATATTAAATCACCACGATTCATGCTAATAATATTATGAATGCATAAGTAGCTGGATCTGTCTGTTTTTCGTGAGTAGGATGGGGCAAATTGAAAAAATGTTTACAAGAATGTGTGTGTATCGTTAGGAAGCTCATAGGCTGTTTTTTTTTAATTAACGCCTTATATTTATCGTAAATTTCACTGGAGTGAATTTGCTGACACACGGATATCAGCTAGTTTGTTAAATAAAGTCTTTTAGTACCTACATAATACCCCAGAGCCGTTCAAACTGAAAGTCAAATTATCTTTGACCTCTTTGACCCTGCATTTATGTCTACGGTATATGTGCTTCGGTTGTCAATGCAAATTATGACATTTATTAAAATCAATTTATAGCCACAGTCGAGCAGAAACTATTTGTTACATTAAGCCTTAATTGTATTGAGTTTGAAGGTTTCGCTGCCATCACACAATTTGAATATAATTTTAAGTAGCGCACATTTCTGTTTTAAAATTTTCAAACCCAAATCCGTCATTATTTTGAGAGTCCAAAAAAATATCCCAACAAAGAAACAAACTATTCCCACTCGAACAAATCGCGTAATTATGTATTACACTGCAGCGGGATATTAATGTTCAAATGCAAGTGGGAGAACAAAAGCAGCAATAGTTATGAAACAATGCCCGCTGAAGTCGGCCAGCAATAAATTAAATTCACCGCTCTAAATGATACTGTTGGTTAGAGCAAGGCTATGCTATTTTGTAGATGATATTATTTTAAAACAAAGAAAAATAAATGACGATATTATGCATAGAAGCATGAATCGAGGAAACATAATTGCGCCGATCTCAAATAATTGGGAACAAGGTATGCAATTAATGGCAGAATTATTTTATGAAGAGCTCCGTCTCGCATTCTAAGAACTTAGGTCTGCACTAATTATCATAAGACATTTTTAGTGCCTAAGAGACGGAGACGGGATCACCATCTGTTACGTTTGTCATCAAATTGTCTTCGGTGGGAAGTGGGTGTTGTAACACCACAGCCTTCCCCTTCGGAGACCCTTGTGGGATGGCATGAAGATATATTGTTTTACATTATTCATTGGTCCTATAACCAAGGGTGAAAAAATGTCGTTTATGTCACTTGCCACCTTGGGTCTATTTCAACTTGGCTTCAGTTCATGATGTATGTATTTATTGTCCCGTACCGAAAATATTATCGACTAGAATAGCCGTTTAAAACACCAGAGTTAGCACTGACAAATATACCACAATCTTCTCAAATAATTTCTTGTTTGAAACTAAGTCGCGGGGCTCATTCTACAGCCTGACTACACAAGCTATTTGAGACCACAAAGTGAGTTCAGGTTTCTACTTTTAATATTTACTTAAATAGGTTATTTATTATATCTGATATGCTTTCTTGTTTGTTTTGTTGAGTGGTCTACAAGACAAGTGGGTTTTTTTTTGGCGGGAATCAGGCGGAGCGGTTGAGATTTTTTCCAGTGTGTCGTAAATTGTGTTATAGTGATCTTTAATGTGTATTTTCGGTGTCGATATGTGCAGTAAAGTTTCATTTAGTGACTGATTTATAGGAGCATTGGAAATAATGCCATAATACGACTTTTGGGTTAAGTGATTTATCATTTTGGTCAATAGGTTACCTCTAATCCAAAGGCGTGTTATGATCTGCTACTGCCGTGGGTTGTCTCCAGAAACTCCTTTGGGCGTTAGAATGCATGACACTAGGCATTTTAATGCGGCAAACACGAGAAATTTTGCAACATGAAAATTCTCTAACACTCGACACTGGCAAAAATAGTCCCTGAAGGGATTGATTGCCATACTTAGGAAGAAGAAGAAGAAGACAAGTGCTATATTCTAATCAAGTGAGTCTGTCCTTGTCTATTTCTAATACACCCCACACTAACGTGGTGTACAGTGCACTCACACACCGAACATGTTGGAAGAAAGACTGCCTTCGCTTTAGCAAGAGGTCTGCCTATACTGGACGGAAAGCAATACTGTACTATTTGATCGCGAAGCAACCAATTTATCAGACCCCTGGTGCTTTCTGATTCTCTAAGACTAGACCTCTTTTCTCTGTTGCCCTGGTACTTTTGCATTACGAAATGCCTTTAAATCGGTCGCCACCCACTTCGATAACATCAAAACAACACGGGTCGCATGAAAAATCTTCGGATTCGGACTCAGCACGCAACGTCACACAGCGAGGTAGTAAACAGAAGCGTTCGGATAGCCAGGGCGATAAGTTGGATGCGCTTATGAAAGAAATGATGTCACTATTCTGTAATTTCAGAGAGGAACAAGAAAGGAAGACTGAGCAGATTAGCAATATTGTTGAGGACATCAAAACACAAAACACAGAGATTCGGAATCTAATTGAGTTTCTCTCTTCAAGCCATGACTTGCTTTCGAAACGAGTTGATGAATTGGAATCGGAACGGTCTAAAACCTCGCAATATATCCACTCATTGGAAAACAAAATTGAAAGTATTGAAAGGTCGTCGAGATCTACCTGCATTGAACTCAAAAATATCCCGATTAAGAAGGACGAGACCAAGCAATGCCTACTCAATACCCTGATCACTGCTGGGAAGCACCTCAACGTACCCATCCAGCCTTCCGAGGTGAAAGATATCTTCCGAATTAGCACCAAAGAGCCAACCAACAAACCCATCATAGTCAACTTCACCAGTGTAATACAGAAGAAAAAGTAATCCAGATGTACAGAAGATTTATTAAGGATAAGAAAGCTTTGACTACAGAAACGATGAATATTAAAGGCCCTGTTAAACCAATATTCATATCAGAAAATCTAACTCCCAAAATGAAACGCCTGTTCTTTCTGGCTCGGGATGCGGCCAGTACAAACGGATTCCAGTTTTGTTGGGTTTCAAGAGGGAAAATATTTTTGAGGAAGAAGGAAGGAGATCCTTTCATATTAGTAAAGGACGAAACCGATCTCTCCAGGCTTAAAGAAACAAAGTGACTAGTATTGATGTTTTCCTGTGTCTTTGTATTATTTTTTAACCTCTCATATTGCTTTCCTTTTGTTTTCCATGACTGTAATCGTTATAGAATGTTTTGTAAAATTACGCTGTTATTTACACACCACCTACTCACCCACACTTACACCCTACCACAAATACACACCAAGTCACAACTTCATTCTTCGTTTTACGTATGTTGCCAATTTGGCTTATTTTTGCATAATATTATGAGCTTTTGCTTATCTTTGAGAATCGTTTACCCCCTTGTTTTTACGTTTTATGTACTATTGTTATTTTTTCACACTAATAATGGATGATCACTCTTTTATTACAGCGGATATTGAGACAATATCCACCTCTAAATCATATACTTGTTCTCCAGAACAATGTCATCAATATACTACAAATATAAAAAGTAATTTAAAAGTTCTGCATTTGAATATCAGAAGTATTAACAGTAACTTTGATAACTTATTGATTCTACTACGAAGATTTAATTTTCAGCTGGATATAATTGTATTGACAGAGTGTTGGTTAAGTAAGTGTCCCCACACACCCACTCTAGACGGATTTAATTCTTATAAAACAAAACATCAAAACCAGAATGATGGTATTGTGGTTTATGTTAGAGATTCTTTGTCATGTAATGCAACTGTAATCGAACCTCTTTTTGAGGAAGCAAATTGTTTGATAATTAAGCTATATAATGATCTTGCCCTATTGGCTATATATCGTTCTCCCTCTTATAGAAACGCTGATAAGTTTATCTCTTGTCTAGATAGTAAACTTGCTTCTTTCAGCTCATATAAAACGGTTGCCATAATTGGTGACATTAATATAAATATAAATAATAATACTGATACTACATCTGAGAAATACCTAAATACTGCTGCTGCTCATGCTATGCTACCGGGTCATGTCCTTCCAACACGGGGATCTGCTTGCCTTGATCACGTTATTATCAGAACGGATAAATATGCCTCCACTCTTGTTTTAAACTCATTAATTACCGATCATGCCCTGTTCTTTTATTAAGTGATACTAAAGTCTACACAAAACCTGCTAATCGAAAATTACACCGAATAGAACATGCCGAAGTAGTGAAAAGTCTGCAGGAGATAGATTTTGAACCCATATTAAAATCATCTGATCCTGAAAAGGCAGCTTCGGATCTAGTCCATATAATATCTACTGCAATTAAATCAAATACAAAAACAGTCTTCGCTCCAAGCAGACAAAGAATAATCAAACCATGGATTACTAAAGGTCTCTTAAAATGCATCCGTAACCGTGACAAGTTATACCAAAAAACAAAAAAAGATCCTGAGAATACAATACTTCTGATCACTTATACTCGATACCGCAATTTCTGTAACAATCTATTAAAAAAACTCAAACAAGAATACGAAACTGAATAATTTCAAAACAGCTGTAATAATCCTAAAGCTACCTGGAAATTGATAAAAAAAACAACGAACCTTAACATTTCATCTTCTTCGGCTACCGAACTATTATCCCTATCCAACGATCCATACACTTCTCACAACTCTATTAATAATTTCTTTGCTAGTATTGGCAAAACTTACGCAAATAATATATCGAAAGTGCCAAAAGTGTCCATTCCCTCTAATATATCAAAGCCTCTTTCAGTAGTTAACTCTATGGTTCTGCATGACACAGATAATGATGAAATTGAACGCATTATTGATGGCCTTAGAAGTAATTGTGCGGTGGGCTGGGATCACATACCTTCTAGCATTCTTAAAGCAGCTAAGCATATTCTTGTTCCTGTTCTATCCCATGTCTTCAATCTCTGCCTGTCAACTGCCTGGTATATTTCCGTATGTTTTCAAAAAAGCTGTTGTTCATCCAATACACAAAAGTGGTGATAGACACTGCTTAAATAATTACAGACCAATTGCGATACTCTCTGCCTTATCCAAGCTTTTAGAAAATATTCTTAATTCTAGACTCCTCAAATACTTAAACAGTAATTAAATTCTTGCTGAAAATCAGTTTGGGTTCAGAGCTAGAAAATCAACGGAGGATGCAGTACTAAACTTCACTACTACATTAATTAAAGGCTTAGATGCAAAATTGAGGTCTGCTGCCATCTTCTTGGATTTATCTAAAGCTTTCGATACTGTCTGTCCTTATTTTACTTAACAAACTAGAATGTGTTGGCGTCAGAGGCTACGCTCTCAACATTTTTAAGAACTACCTCTCAAGTCACACTCAATGTGTAGCTGTTAAGGAAGAGGAAATTGTTTATGGTGTTCCCCAGGGCAGTGTACTTGGGCCTACTCTTTTTCTTGTTTATGTCAATGAACTCTGTAGACTGAACCTACCTTTCTGTAAGATTGTTACATATGCCGATGATACGGTCCTTATAATTCAAGCCAAAAACTGGACTGAAGTTCACATATATGCTGAGCTGGCTTTGCGCTCAGTCTTAAATTGGCTTAATAATAATCTTTTAACTTTGAACTTTAATAAAACTCAATTCATGACCTTCGCAGTGAGAAATGTGGACCAGCCCTTATCCGTCCCTATCAAAGCCCACAAATGTGCAGCTGATACTGCTGACCCTTGCAATTGCCCTCTTCTAGAACGTGTAGATAAAGTAAAGTATCTTGGTACTATTATTGATAGTTCATTGAATTGGAATGAACATATTAATATGTTAGTTTCGCGTACTCGAAAGTTAATATATATTTTTAAAAAGCTAAGGTCAGTAGTAAAACTTCTTACACTAAAAACAGTATATTATGCTATTGTTCAATCTATCCTATCATACTGTATTGCTGCATGGGGAGGAGCGAATAAATCTCTGCTAATCCGTTTAGAGAGAGCTCAGAGAGCTGTTCTTAAGGTTATGTTGTGTAAGCCTTTACTGTTTCCTACTCATCAATTCTATGCCACTAGCAATGTACTATCAGTGAGAAAATTATTTATTCTTAATGTTGTTCTCCGCAAGCACTCGTCGGTCTCACCCAAATGCGAACAATCACAACTCAAACGTAGCCGTAGAAATATCTGCACTCTAGAAGCTCACAGAACCACCTTAGCTAGCCATCATTGCCATTTCATAAGTTCCTTGTTATTTAATAGAGCTCATCGAATCCTCAAATTACAAAATACCTCTTCTTATCAATGCAAAAAGAAAGTTACAGTTTGGCTCAAATCACTTACATACGAAGAAACAGAAGACCTTATAAAGTTTACTGCGTAAAATTTACATGAGCTCACACAATTCCAATTTCCACTCACTCACAGACACACATACACACACACATACACACACACATACATACATACACACACACACACACACACACACACACACACACACACACACACATACACACACACACACACACACACACACACACACACACACCACACCCTCATATCGCCAACATGTACTTACATTCACAAGTCTTACATATACATACATACCTTTATTAAATATTTGCTCTATCGTTAACTGTTATTAGTTTCATTAATTTACTTACGTTAATTTAGTTTATAATATATTTAAAAAATACATGGAACTCTGTAACGCCACTTCCTGGGGTTGAGTGTTAATATCTGCGACACAGTTTTAAACTACTGCAGATATTATCGCAACATTGATTTTGTGTAATTTTGAATTTTGTTCCTGAATAAATAAATAAAATAAATTTCTATCCTCTCTTCGTATTTCTTTAATTTAATTTGAGGGTTCCAGAATTTCACCCTGATTAATTTTACTCTGAAGAATTTTACACAAAACTACGTCATAAAATATTTCCCATTTCGTAAAGATCCAGGTATATTACATTTCTATAACCATAACTTTGGTAACTTAAATAACCCATGGGATCCATTTACCTAACCACCCTTTTGTTCCCGTCCTCATTCATAGAGCCTAGTCATTAGTGGAATATTTGAACGGTTTGTTTTGAGTTTCGCTTGAATGGTTCCGCATTTGTTATTTAATTCTTACGATACAAAATTATATTCTGTGCCGGTAGCACAACGTTTTCGTATCGCCTTCGACTATTTTTGTATTGAAACATGAACAGCGCTGCGGCGGTGAAAAGTGGAACTAAAAATGAGTATGACAATTTTGACATTTCGCTAGTTACGTTTTCGAATACGTTATCGACAATATTCCTGCTACCGGTACTGGTTTAAGTGAGGTTTCAGATTTACTTTGAAGATATTATATTCAGGCTCATCCCAATGTTGGCAATTAAATTCACTGAGTCGTTAGATCTATCAAAAGCATAAATTCTGATAACTGGTTTACTTAGGATAGGACACGGATTTTCCCTGTAAAATTGGCTGTGAAGATAAATATTGGTTGCCATACGAATAACGTAGCCTGGCAAAAGATTTTATGTCTCGCCATCGCATTTTAGAACGCCCAACCTGTCGATGATTTCACACGGTCACCATCGTACATCGTACTTTTGGTTCACTTACAAATGCTTGACAAGAAATCCCACTATATATAATCTAATCCCATGTAGTCCGAGTATGATTCTAGTTCTATCCATAATTGTTGTTCGGTATTCACATAATTATCCGCTTTTTTATTAAAAAATTAAGTAAGCGAAGAAAGCTTCTAATGAGTTTAATCAGGGATTTTAGCTATAAAAATTACATTTTAAGCAATAATCTCGCATCGATCACCAGTGAAGTTGCGACACGAAATTTTCAACCATAGTGTGTGAATCACGCGACGAAATAAAGCGGTTAAATCGATACTAAAACTTACTACATTACACGTACCTATGAAAACATTATATTATTCACTATTTGGAAATGTTTGAAGGCTGGAATGGTAGCTAATGTACTCGTAACTGGCGGGGAAGAAGCAAAAAAGGAGTGGAAGTAAAGAGTGTAATATTATAGAGATTGATGCTCTCTGTTTAGCCCTAAAGGGCATGAAGTGATTTGTATGTATGTACTATGTTAGAATATCCACAATTTTTTTTTATCCATGTACATTATCACACACCGCCAACTGGCCCCAAACTAAGCAAAGCTTGTACTATGGGAACCAGTAGCTGATATAATACTTATATACTTTTTTTTTTGTAAATACATACTTATAATACATACCAAACACCCAGACGCAAGGCAAACATGTTTGTCACATAAATGTTTGCCCCGGCGGGAATCGAACCCGCGACCTCTAGCGTAACAGTCAGGTGTACTAACCACTAGACCAGCGGTCGTCGTTTATATGTATGTTGTATTTCGTTTATAAAAGGTGATTCCAAATTTAAATTATAACTATATTATATGTTACGAATTACGCCCTATGCAAGATCAGTGGCCCAATGAGATATTTACGAAAGGATTATAATATTCTACCACCTACCAATCAACCAGCTGGATTACTTTCGATCAAGTGTGGTTGTAGAATAAGTGATTTATTTTTTCTCGTAAAAGATCATATTTTTTTCCCAGACAATCATGACTTTAGTTAAGAATTCTCAATAGCATTCACCATTTTATTAACTTTTAACCACCATTCATAAAATGTTACAGCAAATTCATTTGTCTCCTTGAATAACATCACCTACGAACGAAGCATGTGCTACTATCGTCCGTTTATTGGCAATTTTCCAGGGAAATTTAATAAGAACATCTGGCCAGATCAACCACATAGCTGTATTAAACTGGTTAACGTTACCTGTACGGCTAAGGAGTTTTAATACTTAAGGTCCTCGACTTAAGCTTCGGAATCAGGGATCATACAACTCTAATCACAATCTAAATTACCTATCTTTATTAGGTACTGTTGTCATACATTCGTCGAGTAGGCGGAGGAAAAGGTATACGTAATCGTCAAGACCTTTTGCTCTCTTTTTATTTTAATACAGTTTTATTAGCTACTCGTGTATAGCCATGTAACAATATAGTCTAAGGTCCGAACCTACATCGACCTTCACCGAGCTGATAATAGATTAAAACTTATTTTATAATAAAATTTTGAAATTTAGGAAATATATTAATAATGGTTGCTACAAAATCCTATACTAAAAAATATCCATCTTTTCTTAGGTCTACCTCGACCCTGTTACCCATCCACATTCATACATAAAACCTTTCTTACCACGTTATCTTCATTTCTTCGCATAACATGCCCATACATGATCCATAAATCAATACAAACAGACAGACAGGCAGGCAGACACACGGACGGACGGACAGACGGACAACAAAGTGATCTTATTAGGGTTCCTTATTTCCTTTTGAGTTACGGAACCCTAAAAAATCGAAAATATTACAATAATTTCATAATTTTGTCCTAATGGCCTGACCATGCCATCACGAATAATACATAATTATTTAAATTAAAAATATATTTTCTACGATCCGATTGGAATAAAACAAAACAAGTAAACCAGTTTTACGTTTTTATTATTTATACGTATTTAAATGCCCCCTGTATGGAAATTGTATTTATGACTTACTACTGAGGAGTGACCAATCGTTTGACTCGTTGTGTAACCTGACTGACCAAAATCAAAATCAAACATCTTTTATTCAGTTTAGGCCCTAATAAGGCACTTATGAAGGTCTAAATTACGACCATATATTATGACATATATTATTGACCAAATATTATGACGTAAAAATCTTTGCAACCGCCATACGTACTGATTGTTATAATTATTAAAATGCATAATATAATTGGCCGTACGGAATAAACCCACTGCTCACTTTGCGATTGCAAGATTCCTCGAACTTAACTCGATAAAGCCGTGGTGATTATTTTTCCAATATTTTCTTTGAAGGAAGTGCGGCAGATTACCGCCGAACAGGTAAATAGGTACTTGTTATCTTGTTCGCGTTGTCAATTAGGGCTGCCACAGTTTATTTATAAGAATAATTTAACTTTCTTATATTGTGTGCAGTTTTTTTTGTACTGGTATAAATGGTTGAAATCATGGCCGAAGCGGTAATGACGAGTTTATTCTTAAACTGATGTTTTTAAAAGCTTGCTGCGTTTTAAAGGATTGCATCTAAGCAATCCAATTAAATTTACTTAAAATATATTTAGCTTCACAAGTATATATCAATAGACAGTATTTTTTATCTATAAGTTGGTAGGCAAAGTTCTGTGTTTTGTTAATAATTTAATCTGTGCCGGTAGCAGGAACATTGTCGACAACGTATTCGAAAACGTAACTCGCGAAATGTCAAAATTGTCATACTAATTTTTAGTTTCACTTTTCACCGCCGCAGCGCTATTCATTTTCCAATACATAAATAGTCGAAGGCGATACGAAAACTATGTCGACAATGTTCCTGCTACCGGCACTGGTCTGAATAAAGGTATGTAAAAAAAAACTTTAAGCGGGAAAGAGAGTAACTAATCCTCGACTCTGTGCAATCCAAGGCGATAAAATGATTAGCACTACGACTCCTTAAGCAATATTTAATTATTTTCTGATGTCACAATAATGTAAGTGACATGTCCTTACTACTTAACACACTCAGACAAAACAACACTCGTATACGTATACATATAAAAGCCTTCGTGTGCCAACCCTGCTAAAAGCCGATGTCTTCATCCTGTGCAATATAGTGCGACCAAGTGCGATGGTTATCGAAAATCAAGGCTGGTGTATGCGCTATCTACTACGATGTACTATCAGCATTCTGCTTATACAATTCTAGCTTTTGCCCGCGATTTCGTACGCAACGAATTATGTAGTGTTGCGTAAGCATGATAAGATCAGCAAGTTATAATATTACCAAGAAAATGTGCTGTGAGTTATTTAAATTGACTTTACATATCAAGTAATTAAAATATCCATCTGAAATATTCGAATGTGAAATACATATTTTACAATTTAACCATTGCCTACTCCATTAATAAAATATTATACACTCAAATTAATTTTGCCGTTCGATCCCTAGACCCGGCTTTTGCACCAACCGCAAATAATAAGTTTGTTCTAATAACGCGCTATGAGTTTGTTATAAAAATTCGCTCTTATTTTTAGAAAATATAGCAAAACAAACTATGAGCATTTCAAACGTCTACTTGTTGCAGTTGTTGCAAAGAAAATGTAAAAAAGAAACGCGTGCCTTGTAGGGGAGCCCCTTTTAATTTATTATTTTTTGTTATAACGGCAACAGAAACATATTTTTTTATATCACTAATGTGGCAAACAAGCATACCTCCCGCGTGATGGTAAACGGTTACCGTAGCCTATGGACGCTTGCAACACCAGGGTGGCTTATTAGGGTTCAGTTGGTTACCCTTCGGGTACGGAACCCTAAAAATTACTTGCATTTCGTCTCTAACATCGTTGAATGACACGTGTATAATTATAGCAGACTGTGATAAAAATATAACAATTTTAATTAAAGCTATATTTTTATCACAGTCTTCTGTGCGCTGATTAAATGATCATAATCATAAACATTGTTATAGTCTTATAGATTTAAATAACATTATAAAGTTTATTAGTAAGTAAGTAAGATAGTATTGAAAAATGTCATCGCGCAATCGACTATTTTTCAAGGTCAACTATCGATAATTCGATAGCGAAACTATCGGTATTGTAGTAAAACGTAGTGGTTATGTACTTTGTGATTGCAAGAACACTACTTTCGGCAACATTAAGATATTGGATGATATTGTTTAAATTATAATATAATTTATTTTTAGTTTTATAATTTATTTCTTTATTTTATTATTATGTATATATCGTTTGTTAATATAGGCCGTACTAACATCTTCGACAATGTAGTGGCCATATCCAAAAATACTAATTTGATTTTATTTTAAATCTTAATTTATTTCCGGGTGATCGTATCCTGTTCCACGTTACAATATGATTTAAACCGAGAACGAAACCATAGCGCGATGTATAATCCTAATGGCGCCATCTAGTAAGTTTTTGTAGAACTATATCAAACTCTTATTCACGAATTTAATTCAAATTACTTTTATCTCAGAGTAGAACACTGCTTTTATTATTGATAAATTTATTAAATTTTATGCATGTGGTATGGACACCTATTTTTACTATGATATTAAAACTTTTTTTAATACGGGGTGCTGCCATGTTGTGGACATTGAGTGTTTTAAGTGAATGCGTATACCTGCGACACGGTTTTCTTTACTCATATTGTTTTCTTAGAGATTGAAACATTTTCCTTTCGTCGGGTTATGGAAATAATTTTGATCATTTAACTATCGAGTGGTGTAACATTTTCGATTTAAGTCAATGATAGATATCTCGGGCGCAACACCGACCTTTATCCCTCGATTTCGTTATAATCAGAGTTCTGGATTGCCTCCCACAGCCCAATATGGAATCAAATTAAAAGACGTATTACGTAAAACAAATACATAATTTTAAAAGTAAAAAAGATAGGTACATAAAGGTGATTATTTTAAACGAGGAATATGCTAGCCTAGTATTCGCTTACATTAGTGGCCTTATTCTGTGTGTAAAATTGTAATCATTGATACACGTCATTTTTATGTAGCAGTAACATAAAAAAATGCAATGTTTTCGTTACCAAGGCAACATACTTTTTCCGCTGCTAATCTAAAATGATCCTACTTAGATCGTTGGGTAGCGAGCTGTTAACAGTAAAAAGTCATCGAACTTTAAAAAAAAGACCATGCTTCACCAGACGGAAACAACCTAGCCGTATATTATTACAGTAATATTAGAAAGCATAAAAATACTTTGAACTTTAGCATTTTTTTATATTTTTTTGTACCGCTAAGGTGGCAAACAAGCATAAGGACCGTCTGATGATAAGCGGTTACCGTAGTCTATGGACGCTTGCAACACCAGGGTATCACTCGCGCGTGCCAACACTCATTGGAAGTATGAGATAAAAATTTACAAGAAAAATTTTACTACTTAAAACCCGGCCAATGACATGCAAATTAGGCTTTGGTCTAAATCTTTCTTCTTCTTCTTCCTAAGTATGGCAACCAATCCCTTCAGGGACTGTTTTAGCCAGTGTCGAGCGTTAGAGAATTTTCAAGTTTCTAAATTTCTCGTGTTTGCCGCATTAAAATGCCTAGTTTCATTCATGCATTCTAATGCTTAATGGAGTTTCTGGAGACAATCCACGGCAGTAGCAGATCGTAACACGCCTTTAGGTCAGAGGTAACCTATTGACCAAAATGATAAATCACTTAACCCAATAGTTGTATTATTGCATTTTTCCAATGTTCCTATAAACAGTCACTAAATGAAACCATACTGCACATAGTGATACCAAAAATACACATTAAAGATCACTATAACACAATTTCCGAGACACTGGAAATAATCTCAACCGTTCCGCCTGATTCCCGCCAAAACCACGTTTAAACTATCAGTACATTTAAATCTGCAACATAGACAAGCATAAATCTTGTAACGGACCGTAAAGTAGCGGCCGCGGTCGGTAACGGAGCTTTCTATAAAGGCAAGTTTAATTTCCATAACGCTATGCAGAGAATGAGGTCCTTTGTGACCGTTGATCAAAGGACTGCTACTGCAGCTATACCAGCCCGCCATTGCCAACAAATTCATTCAGTTTGCACTCAACGCTTATAGCAAAGTACACTAGTGCTGTGAAACACCGACTTTTGTGAGGGAGACGTCAATCAATTTATCGTTTTGATTGATTCAATTAAAAAATACTGGACAGCGTAAAATTCACAAACGCGATATTATCTCTATTCCGCGATTTTATCCGTAAATACGTAAGCCCGTTAATACTGTTACATAAAACGTTTGCTTTTTAAGTACAGCAGATAAAATATAACAAAAATATACTAAGGATAAGTGTAGCTTTCCAGGGTTTTTTAATCGGTTCAAAAGCTTCAGGCATTACCCAAAATATATCAACAAACAAACTTCAGCTCTACATACCTAATATTTTAATAGATATAAATAAACTATGTCACGACACCCCATGTGTTAAAGAATTTAAAATCCATCCAACTAGAAAACTTCGTGCTTGAAGTTTAATACATTCAAAAAGCACAACCCTCCTTCTTGCACAGTTGGGCAAAATAAGTGAGCTATCAGCATAGATAATTCACTTACGAGGACAGCTATCAGTGTACCATCGGAAACAATTTCAAACTAAAGACATACATAGCATCACGCAAGTTTCTCACAGTGTAGGCAGTATTTTACATTCATCACTCGTTTCATACGCGTCCGCCGATTCCGAGTTCTCTTCACCTTACCATCATTGAGCACTTTGGTGATTTGATCTAGAAAATTGGCCTTCCACGGCTTCTTCTTCCACTCACATTCGCAACGTATATCTTCTCTTGTCTTTTAAAAATAAAGATAGTATAAGAGAAGTAACACGTAAATTAGAGGTCATTTTCTTCAATAAATTCTCAACGTTATCCATTAGACATTCCGTGGCCTTATTGATGCCAATTCTGTGTTCAAAATTTCAAAACTTATGTAATATGACAGGTCTAAAAATATTGCCATCCTTATTTAACCTCACACATGAGAAAGGGATAACAATATTTTTAGACCTGTCTAATTAGTTAAGTTTAGTAATTTTGAACAACAGAATCGACACCATTGTGTGTCTTAGTTAATCCTAATTACTTAATCAATATAGAGCCGCGGAGATCCTGACAATTAAGTGGAATTATCTTAATATGCTTTCGCGAAATAGTTAATTTAAGCTTATTAATTATACTGGGTAACAAGTTGTATATCAATTTTGTGAACCTAACCCGGGAGCAGTGGCTCTCAACCATGGAATTTATGCACATAAGTTGAATTGTTTAAAAATAATTAAGTAAATTTTGAGAATGTAAACATGAATATAACTTCACTTTCGCGTACTTTATGTATTCGGTATTTACATAAAGTTATTTCCAATGTTATTTTCGCTCAGACAAAATTAATGCTTAGGTATTAATTTTATTTAAACTGTATGCACTATATCATTACAATGGTGGACTTGTACCTGTAGAGCACAGCTGATAAATCACAAATGAGCAAGTGTGCACAAATAAAATTAATCTAAAATAGAGAGTGAAGCACATAACGGATTTGAAAATGAAAAACAAGTGTCTGTCATAAAACAATTTAGCTTTTTTCTGCTGAAAGTCTGGGGCCGAGACAAATTTTGAGGGCCAGTGGAGAGTCGACGCAGCGGACCACTTCAGCAACTTAACCGATGCAAATGTTCGCAGACTGTAAATAGTTTTAATAAATTCATCATAGTTAACACCCAGTCTACACTGTGGCAAATATTTTCATTAACAATTTTTTTTTTATTTGACATGTTTTGTAACGTTACCTATGGTTCCGGTAAAGTATTACTCTTCTTTATAATTTAAGTGAGTATGTACTTATTTTAACATAAAGCACAGGCAATTAATATAATATAGTTGTATTACAACTATATTCAAACTAAATTGATTACAGATATCTCATGCCGCGGTTGCTTATAATTGTGAAAGCATTCCACAGTTATAAGTCTCGTTGTTAAACTTGGTCTATGTTAAGCGAAAAAGCATGTTGGCGACCCTAAAATAAATAAATTAATCAATCTCTTCATACATGCTCTCCCGATAATGTACTCTTTATCTTTCCATCGCCGAGTACTTTTGGAGATACGTACTAATATTATAAATCCGAAAGTAACTTGTTTGTTTGTTTATTTGATACCTTTTCACAACTAAACGGATCGTTATTAAATTTGGCAACGAGATAGATTATCTGGCGAAGGATATAAGCCACGGGTATAAGCTAGTTTACTATAAAAGGCACTGTGTAGAATAAGACTTATTTAAACCAGCAGCCACTAAGATTTTACTTCGCTAAAACTGCTCTCCGAGGAATTGCAATGTATTATGATAAATTACCATACTTAGTTGTACTTTCGAATAAAAACAACGAAAATGAGTTAATAAACTAAAATAGAATGTAGTTACTTTATTACAAGCTTTAATTTTGTTTCGCCTGTCCGGTGTGTGTGTGCTTATAATCAAAACTTGCAAGTTAAATATGAACGACTTCCCAGTGTCCGATTGAGCTGAAACTTGACTATAACTTAAACTTTAAAATTTTACATCAAATATGGCGGCCGTCACAAAATTTAGATTTATTATTTCCACAGCAACATATATATTTTTTTTTGACTGCGGGGAATCCTTCAAAAGGTATCCGCCTGCTTTAGGGGAGCAGAACGGGGTTTGTGAGATTTTGACTCACTAAAACCCCCCCGTGGCCATCCTCCGTGCATGTAGGAGGGCTCCGGGATCTCCAGTGGACCGCACCGGTGCCCTCCTGCATTTTGCCTGAGCACGTCCCGGGGGTAGCCATGTCGCCGCCCCTGGAACCCTCGCGTGCTCTTGACAGCACTTGCCATGTTTCGCTGCCACCAGCCCCGGGCCCGCTTGAAGGGGCAGTCAGAGCCCACAGTAACCCATAAGATATCTTAACCATATGGGTAACAAATGATATGACATGATGAGCGAAACGCAGTAAGTAAAGTGACGTCATTCTGAATCAAATATGGCGGCCGCCACAAGATGGCGGTCTTATAATTACCTCATTGACCCTTATGATATACCTAGGTATCAAATTAAAGGGATTGAAGAGGGGATTAAAACCAAGTTTAAAAAAAATGCTTAGGTACTTGTTTTTAAATTGCGTTTGGACTGGAAATCGGCCTCAGGTGTTGGTTTTCCGAACCGGTGGTAATTTAGACCCTTCATGAGTGCCTTATCCATTAGTATGTCGCTGTATGTTACTGTATTTATCATTGCTGTCTGTCAGGGGCCTAAACAGAATAAATGATTTTTTGATTTAGATTTTTCTGTACATTAAAACTTATATAAATAATTATTTATGTGCCTCGAATATCACCCTAACGTGAATCAATGCAGATACTCAGTTCGTAACTCAATTGAGACGTGTTTGTTCCACTGCTGGTTAGCCGGCCCATTATTCCATTAGCTGAGCACGGCCGGTAATGGACTGCAAAACTACTTTATTGCTCAAACGATGTTTTCCACTCCTCAAAGGGTGCTTTATAAGGACGTCCCGTCAAACTAGCCTAGCCGAGCAAGTTAGATTTCCATTAAAATTTTGCGTTACATCACTGCAATATAAATGAGTTGAGCGCTCATACCTAAGTGTTTTAAAAGTAGGAAATCCAGGATGAACTTACTTTTAGACTCTCGTAGCCGTAGGGTAAAAAACGGAATCCTATTACTAAAGTGGGCCATACACATTGCGACGGTCGTACGGACTGCGAAGCGGACTGTACTTCCGTCTGCTTTGCGACCAATACATTCACGATGGAACCTGTCGCATAAGACCAATGTCTGTGGGACAGTCCGTACGACCGTCGCAATGTGTATGGCCGGCTTAGGCGTCGTCCTAATTGGCCACGATCGTACTATGACACGATGCGTTCTCGTCGTGCAATGAGTTCAAACATACAGGTGTCCTATTCGTCCGAATGTCCTATAGTGATCAAAGGCGTCGTACGATTTCATGTGCTCGCACGATTACTTGCGCGGTTTAAATAGGACACTCTGATGAAATCTGTATGTTTGAACTCATCGCACGAAGAGTACGCATCGTGTCATCGTACGGACGTGGCCAATTAGGACGACGCCTAAGACCGTCCGTCGGTCTGTCTGACAGCGGGCTGTATCTCATGATCCGTAATATGTATGTAGAAAGTTGAAAAATTCACAGAATGGGTACTTCTGTATAACAACAAATAATAATAAATTTAAGATTAAAGGGGGCTGCCCTAGGAACTGCTTCGGACGCCTGCATACATAGGTACTCGGCAGTACGGCAGCGTTGTATGCAAGCAACTTAGCCGAGAGTGAAACGTGTCTATGAATAAGCAGATTGTGTGTCAACTTTACCAATATTTATAGCAAAAACTCTACCTATCATGAGGTCGCGGCCATGACGTGGATATTGAACTTTTAATATTCTTTCACAATATTGTATATGACTAGCTTTAGCCCCCGGCTTCGCAAACGTGATCAAGCGAATAAGTCAACATGTACTTATATATACAATGCATTTGCATACAAACTTTCATCCCCTATTTTACACTCTTAGGGGTGGAGTTTCCAAAAATCCTGAAGTACGTATTTATTTATTTTATACTGAAAGGCCAAATACAAATTTTCATGCGGTTAACTTAAAAAATGACGGATTTTAATACAAACTTTTAACCCCTATTTTACCCCCTTAGGGCTGGAATTTCCAAAACCCTTCCTTAGTTGATGCCTACGTCATTAACGGTACGTACTGTCACAATTTCAAGTCTCTAACACAGCCGCTTGGGCTGTGCGTTGATGTCAGTCAGTCAGTCAGCTTCTTTTATATATATATATATATATATATATATATATATACAGAAGATATACCTTATCATACAGTAACATATTAATAAAGTACAAACATTATTTAATATATCACAATGTTTTTAATACCATGTAAATTGATTTTGAATTAAGACTTTTGAATTACACTGTTTTCATATCACATTGCGACGATTTCTTATAGACGGAGTGTTTAATTCATAAGTAGTCTCAGCGTATAATTCATTAAACCATGAAATAAGTCGGGCCGGGTCGCTAGTATAATATATCTATAGTAATATTATAAAGTTAATATTGTAATTTAGACCTTCATAAGAGCCTTATTAGGGCCTAAACTGAATAAATGATTTTTGGTTTGATTGATTGATTAAAGCTGAAGAGTTTGTTTGTTTGAACGCGCTAATCTCAAAAACTACTGGTTCGAAATTTCGAATTGAAAAATTATTTTTGGGTTGGATAGTCCATTTATCGAGGAAGGCTTTAGGCTATATGATATTTGATAAATTTCTACCCGTGCGAAGCCGGGGCGGGCCGCTAGTATTACATAAGATTAGCATTGGGGGTAAGAAAGGTCACTGATGGATAAATCGATAGGCCGCGAGTGTATCAGATAGAACATTGTCTCATCGGTTCATTGATTCAATTATGATTATAATTATCTTCACCAGTCTGGGCTTATCTCGACAATATAGCGGTCGGCGTTAAGCAGTCCATTTACCGTTCAATACAATGCTTCTTCGCTTCATTGCATTGAGACGAGCTAGATTGCCGAAAAGCTGCTCAAGTACTAGATACTGTAACTCTTTGCTAATTATGGAACTGGCTGGTCAGCCTGCGACGGCAACAACACGCCTAATTTAAAATACTGAGTAGAATGTTTAGAATGAAAAAGAAAAAAAAAAAGGCTCACGACACAAGAATATTCTAGAAGTGAAAATATTTAATTAACTGAAAAATACATAATAATAATACCATCCTGAGTATTTATTTTGTTGTCTCATATCACGTCGTGTCCTACAATATTATCTTACATACCTCTCTTGATTACCTCTCACAATACAACGGAATCTTATTCATTAACGTGCTATGACAGATCCCAAAAAAAAGTTGCGACCTTTAAAGTGACGACGGTTCAAACTACGCCAGGCAGTGTATATGTACATACATACATACAACTACACGCACACAAATACAACTACACTAATACGAACTACGCCTTGCCCGACGAAACTACGCCTTACACTGGCGTCACTTCGTAGCTCGCAAAGTTCCGTCTACCTTTTAATTTGATCAGAGCTTGCTATATAAAAGTTTCTACAGTCGTCGGAACGTTGGTTTTCTATAAAACTAAAGTTCACAAAGTGATGGAGAGATATAGATTATGCGGCGGGTATGTACGAAGAGATTGATGAATGTAGAAGAAGCAAAAGAGGTGTGCAAGTTAAGAGTGAAACGGCGCTCTATACTCTGCCTACCCGTGAGGAACTCGGCGTGATCATAAAGTCCCCATACTCCGTCATCGTATCCCGTCTATATGTTTGTCATAAAAAGTATACATACAAAAAGGATTTTCTATATGCTGTTAAGACCGTATCTAGCGAAAATTCGTCGTAAGATCGTAAGCAGTTATTTCGAACCCCACATAAATGGTGGTCGTAAAAAATCTCGTGAAGAGTCACTTGATTTGAAAATGCGGTTTATTTTCGCAAACGGCCTGTATAAAGCATGATAGGCAAATGTTACGCTGGGTATATGAGTACAGCAGTCTGGGCTTCAAAATCGTTATGAAAACTAAATTCGAGTCCTACGTTTATTTATATAAAAATAATTATTATTAAAACATATTTATGTAAATACCTTAATTTTGTAACAACACTAAATATGTTTATATTATATATTGTGTAGGTATGTACATTATTGTAGGTGATCCGATATATTTACTAATTCAATCAACCTTGAAATGTTAAAGCTATATTTGTATAAATAACAATTGAATCATATTGCAAAACTAATTTCAAATGAAAATCTGCTACTCAAAATGATATTTTACGTGCATAAATCAATTAAATTAACATAAAGTAAGTAGCATATAGTACATACATATACACATTCTGATACAAATCAACCCAACCAAAGAAAATATAAGGAAAACTTATAAAAAGCTACCTTTGTTCTAGTGCGCTTACCAAATCGCTACGGTACCACATACTTCGCAACGTTTACCTTATCACAAGTCCTATTCAGCTTACTAAGCATTTTATCGCTATAGAAAGGACCATCACATGTGCTAAAGAGTAGGCCTTTATAACTTCATGTTTATGTTGCCATCACCGTCGGTTTTATTCGTGTGACTTGTTTCTGTGGAACGCTTTAGCCTATTAAACTAATATTGAAGCCGTGGTGGCCTTGTGGTTGAAGCAACGGCCTGTCATCTGATGGGCCCAGGTTCGAATCCCGGCCTGTACCAATGAGTTTTTCTAAGCTTAAGTACAGAGATTAATCACACTATGAGCTTTAAAAAAGAGAGGTAGGGTGATTTGGGATTTCCCATTTAAATTGGAGCCACCCGACTGGGGACTGTACCTCCGCCTTACAGAAGACCGCAGTGAAATAACACTACTTGATGTAATGTAGTGTTGTGTTTCTGCGGTAAGTAAGGTTGCCAGTGCTCCACGAGGATATGCTGGGCTAGTAGTATTGCTGCTAGCACAGTGAGTCCTCATCAACAACATGGTTGGCACCCCGTTAGTGATACCCCTGGTATTGCTAGCGGCTATAGGCTACGGTGACTGCTTACCATCAGATGGGCCGTATGCTTGTGTGCCACCTAAGTGGTATAAAAAAAAAGTTCCAAATATTAATGACATGAATACGGAGTCTTATACGCGATTTTTTTTTTATTTACTCCCGAGTTTACGAGCGAGATGTATCGGCCGTTACCACGGGCTGTCATTAGTATGTGTTTAATCGCGAAAGTTTGAAAAATCAATATAAATAAACAAATGAATCTCATTATAATTTTAATTTAGAAATGTTTTTCTACGAGAATGTATTTATACTTAAATAAATATCTTTGCATATTCACATACTTCTTTGTGTGTCGGCTTTAAAGGTATGTTTCTGAGGGTTTTTTTTTTTATTTTGTTTGCAAGACACTTAACTATTAACACCTGTAGGGCTAGCATGAATAAATTGCGACTACGTTTTCGTATCGCCTTCATCTATTTTTGTATTAAATAATGAACAGCGCTGCGGCGGTGAAAAGTGGAACTAAAAATTTGTATGACAATTTTCGCGAGTTACGTTTTCGAATCCTTAGTCGATAAACGTTCTTGCTACCGGCACTGTTAGAATTAACACGTGGACAGAACTTTGAGCTATATAAAATCTCCTAATATACTATTCAGAATTTTAAATTAAATATATACATACTTCTAGTGTATTTACTTAATATGATAAAATTCCCGTCACCTTGAGAAAAGTAAATAAAACTTAAACCTACCCATAAACATATTTTTTGTTTCAGCTCCTCACATAAAAATATTTCAGCAAAATTGTCAGCAATCTCGGCAAATAAACACGCCATGAAGCCATTTTATACATACGTTTGAAACCAGGGGATTTTCAACCCAATACTGTCACACCTAGAATTTCATTTCAAACATTTTAGCGTATCTCATTGTACCATTGCTGTGTCCACGATGTTTCCGGTTAACCCTAGGTAAGCTTTATGTTCCGTAAAAAATAGAGAATACCAAAAACAAATGTAAACGCACCTTTTTGTAAATCCTACTGAGTTTTAAGTTAACAATTTTACAGGACTTACACAGTGTTCTTGGATAATTATTACGGCCCGTCTGATGTTAAGCGGTTACCATAGCCTATGGCCTTTTGCAACACCAGGGGTTACACCCACGTGGCCGGCCCTAAAACACGATGACCTTTGAAGCTTTCAACGAAAAAAATACATTTTGGCATTTGTAAGTTGAAACCCCGTAATGCAAAGTACTTGTATAGCAATCATACTCGCTTAGAGACCGTGTAACACGGATAATCCGGTTTTATATCCCATCGTTTATCCCGGCTTTGGAGCATCCCCGACCGTGGACGACCTTATGACGGGAGATTTCCGCGTGTTTTTAGTAAAACGCAATTTCTGGACGATTTTATGGTATACGTACTGTAAGGCTTGAACCTCCTTCTATACAGTAAATATCGTTTATAAAAAGAATGTAATTCAAATCTGTAGAATGTGTCTGAGACTTCATTATAGGATTCTGTGACAGGCAGTGGCCTAATAAACACGAAATTAATATAGATAAACAGTTTTATTTTACAATTAAACCCGGCGCTCACACGCTACGCCCCACTGTACCTACGCAGTCACCTTCATCGTTCTGACGATATTTCAAACACTGTTGGGGTCGGCACTAGGCTTAACTTGGTGTGACCAGTTATCGGATTACCAGATTTTTACGTAAGTGACCGCCATCTGTGACGGTAGCAGGAACATTGTCGACATCGTATTCGAAAACGTAACTCGCGAAATGTCAAAATTGTCATACAAATTTGAGTTCCACATTTTCACCGCCGCAGCGCTGTTCATTTTTCAATACAAAAATAGTCGAAAGCGATACGAAAACGTTGTCAAAAAGTTGATGCTACCGGCACTGACCTTCGCAACCTTCTTCGCAGGGAAAATCTGTTATTGCGGTTAGACCTGTTGTACGTTCTGCTTCTGATAGACTTCTAACCATTGCTGAAGGTAATAATTGGCAACCACGACCAACGTAACGTGCTTTCCTAGGCACAGCACGGAGAGTGTGTGGTTCGGGCGGTCACCCATCCAACTAAAGACCACAGTTAAGGTAGCTTATGTTAGTTGATCGATTAATAGGAAATTAATTTTTAAACATGATATGAGCCTCCTGATTTTTAAACCTAGAACATCTTTGATAATCTTCTATTATGACAGACTGACAACCCTGACATAGTAGCCATTCTGATAGCCCTTCTGATTTTGAAATGTTGAACATGTTCTAGAAAATCTATTATATCCGATCGATATGCGCAATGATAACTCCGCCATGAACCCTTCAGTTTTAAATCTCGAACATGTTTGTAAAAAAAAAAGTCAGTTATAACGTTATTTAAAGCCTCCACGTAGATGAGCCTACATCCCGGCACACAGTAATGGAGGCCCTAATGAAGGCGCGCGGCAGACGCTAATGTGATTACCTCGCAATGCACCGATCACCCAGATGCCGTGACTACGGGCTTACTGCACTTATTATCATAATGTTCAGAGCATCTAGTTACCTATAAGCTTATCAAATCTTTTTTATTTTTATATACCACTAAGGTGGCACACAAGCATACGACCCATCTGATGGTAAGCAGTCACCGTAGCCTATAGCCGCTAACAATACCAGGGGTAACACTAACGGATGGCCAACCATGTTGTTGATGAGGACTCACTGTGCTAGCAGCATTACTACTAGCCCAGCGAATCCTCGTGGAGCACTGGCAACCTTACTTACCGCAGAAACACAACACTACATCAAGTAGTGTTATTTCACTGCGGTGTTCTGTAAGGTGGAGTACAGTGTAAGTGTAAGGTACAGTCCTCAGTGGGGCGGCTCCAACCTCTCTTTTTAAAAGCTCATGGTGTGATTAATCACTGTACTTAAGCTTAGAAAAACTCATTGGTACAGTCTGGGGTTACAACCTGGGCCCATCAGATGACAGGCCCTTGCTTCAACAACAAGGCCACCGCGGCTTATTCATCTATTAAAACAATCTTTGCGATTTATCAACTAAATCTTAAATACCTTATTCATGTTGAATATACAATGGTTTGCTTGGATGTCCTGTGAATGCATTTGTATACCTAAATAAAAGCCGTGAAGGTGGTGAGAATAAAATTATCGGTGTCTAGAACAACCCGTTCTGTCGATGTTTGATTTAACTAAATAGATTTTTTACTAAATCAGAAAGTTTCACCAACCGCACCTACCCACTTATAGAGCAAACTTTTACTCACAAATGGAGATCTATCTACCACTACAAAAAGCTAAACTAAATGCGCGAGTGATACCCCTGATGTTGCAAGCGTCCATAGGCCACGGTAACCGCTTACCATCAGGCTTGCCACCTTAGTGGTATAAAAAAAGCATAACTGGGTGGCGTACGTTTTTATAGAGATAAGTCTGGACAAACCCACAAAGACTCTCTTCAAATATATTAATTAAAATTAGACGTACTTGCTTGTATTGTTATTGATGACGCATTTGACCTGGTAGTCAAGCGATGGGCCTACCGCCTGTAGGGACGCCTGTTCGACCCCAGCGGATTTGTTCTGAATCTGGGTGTATTTATGGGTTACTTACGCGTCGCGTCACCCATAAAACAGGCAATCCTAGTAGAGTGAAAAGCGTTTACATTCCACGCAACATCAATAGAATTCATTCAGGAAAATCTGTCATTTTATTATCACTCGGAAAATGTACAAAGAGAAGCTTAGAACGAATTTAATTAAAATACACTTGAAAATGAGACAATGTTAATGACATTCTCGATGAAATACAGCTTCCTCTCAAAGAAGAGACGGTCTTTGTTCCGCAGTACATGACGCACTCTCTATAGAATTGTTACTTGTATTACTGAATCGGAGACGTACTATGCACATCTTGATATGAAAAAACTTAGTTTGGGACCAGATAGAGCTATATAAGAATTTTGCGATTTCACAAGGGAATCAATACCTAGAATCATGATATTTGGCAAGAAACAGTGTCTTACAGCACAAGTAAAGGGAAAAATCTGAAAACCGTAAATATGTAGTAGTTTTTTATTATATGCTGATTTACTAAAAAATATTCCTAACTCGCGCTATTGAGAGTCACCGACGAATAATGACCTCATTTGAATTTCGCCTACGTTTAACCTTACCTAGAAGTGTGTACGGAACCCAAGGTGCGCGAGTCCAACTCGCACTTGGCCAGTTTTTATTTGATTGATGATTTCTCAATATTTATTTTTGTAGCGGTGCCAAAATAATACCTACGGCAAGTGCAAAACCCTGCTAACGGGCAGGGACAAAAAATATTGTAGTTTTGTCCTTGTCTTGTACAATAGTACTGTATATAGCCTTCTCATTGTGTGTGAGGAGTACCAGCCAACTTGCCACCAACAACGCATAGTACACAGATTATTTTACTTTAAAGAGTTTTTATTCAAATAATTAATGTTAATCTAAATGAGACTCGACTTTATGTGTGTATTTAAGTAATGTTGCCAGTGCTCCACGAGGATACGCTGGGCTAGTAGTAATGCTGCTAGCACAGTGAGTCCTCATCAACAACATGGTTGGGCAACCCGTAAGCGATACCCCTGGTATTGCTAGCGGCTACAGGTTACTGTGACTGCTTACCATGAGATGGGCCGTATGCTTGTGTGCCACCTTAGTGGAATAAAAAAAACAGATGGTTTACTTTAAAGAGTTTTTATTCAAATAATGTAAATGGGACTCGACGTCATATTGTGTGTATTTAAATGTTAGATATTGTAATGTGTACAAAGAAACCAAAAGTATTCCTCCTGGTTGAGGCGTAAATACCAGGGATTCCATATTTTTGTCACATTCCTAAAGCGACAGTACAAGGCTTTGGTAGGTTTCCTTAAATAACATGCGGTGAAGAAATACAGATGAAGGTTCACAGACTATGTACTTATACCCGCGACTTAGATAGGGTAGATTTAGGACAAAAAGAATGGACAGCATGAAAACGTTCTCACAATATTTTTGCTTTATATGATAGTAAAAAATATCTTAGCTGGTTTTTAAACATATGGTATAATTCTAGTTTGTAGTAATAATTTATTTCATGAATAAATTAAGCGCAAGGTGGCTTTCGGGACCGCGGTCCTGGTCCCAAAAGTCCCCCGACTCTTATTTACAATCATGTCTCTAAATAAAAAAAAAAACAAACAAACCGTTTTTTTTATTTCATTGCCTTACGCTTTGAGATAGAACACGTTAGATACCTGCTATTTATCATAAGTGTATAAGCGAATTTGCACAAATAGAAAAATAATTATGAGAAAATATTTATTTTTTGTTTGTAATGAATAAACTCAAAAACAACTGGACCGATTTGAAAATTGTTTCACATCGGTCAACATTGAAATCTGAGTAACATAGCCTATATATAATTTGGATACGCGGGCGAAGTCACGGGGAGAGAGCTCGTGCTAAAATATAATAACAACGCCAACTATAACTTAATACGCAAATGTATCTAATAAAGCTAATCCGGAATGTAATCTAAGTTTTCATTAAGTCTCGGCATACCTTAATTCGGGTAGTAATATCTAATCTCAGTTATAACAAATTAAATCCCTCGGGATTGTGTTACGGCTAAGATCTGAGTTTAATTAACATTGAGAAATGGCAATTGTTAATGTCTAAAAGCCTATTTATCTCTTTGATTGCAGTTCAGTTATTTGGGGAACGGGGATATGCAGATGTATTCCACTATTAGAAGTATTTTTTAATAAAATTCACTTTTAAAACCGCCATTTGTACCGATATGTATAATAAATTCTGATTCTGTATTATAGTTTTAAGGTGTACAATAAAGAGTTATCTATCTATCTATCTTTTAATTTACAAGCTCTTATTTGCTTCCAATTGTCCGGTGTGTGTAATTAAATCGTGCAAGTTCAATATGACCTACATCCCAGTGTCCTACATCTCAGTGTTGAGCTGCAACTTCAGCCGAAATTGAACTGAAACACAGTAATTATTAAATACAGTATTACAGTGACGTCATTTAAAATCCAATATGGCAGCAGCCGCAAAATGGCGATTTAAAATTTCCACACTAACCTCTAAGATATGGGTATCACATCAGAACAAAAGTTTGAATTAAAAAAATACCCACTTTTTTTTTATAAAATTAAAAAATCCTAAGAGTATTATTAATATACAAGTTAAATTGTAAAGGAAGTTTTCTTAAAGGGCTATTTTCTGTACCAGTGATAGGCTCTGAGACCAAGCTTTCATCAAGTACCTTTTCACACCAATTACTGGAACAAATCACTACATACTAACGAAAATTAAACACCGTAAATATAATTGAGATTGATGACGAGTCCGCTGGTCTAGTGGTTAGTATAGTACCCGCGACCTCTAGCGTTGCAGTCAGGTGACTGCAACGCTAGAGGTCGCGGGTTCGATTCCCGCCGGGGCAAACATTTATGTGACATATTTGTTTATCTTGCATCTGGGTGTTTGGTATGTATTATAAGTATGTATTTACAAACAAAACGTATATAAGTATTATATCAGCTACTGGTTCCCATAGTACAAGCTTTGCTTAGTTTGGGGCCAGATGGCGCTGTGTGATAATGTCCAATCAATATTATTGTTTATTATTAATTAAGGGTTATAAGCCACTTTATTAATGTTGTTAAATTTTGTTGTTGTTAAAAAACTACGTTATCCGTTTACCACAAAGACCGTAAATATCATTGGCACGTTGAGTACGAAAAAGAATTAAGTGGGGGCTCCCAGCTGAAGGTCACAGCTCATTAGAGCCACCCGGCACGCGACCCGCATCGCCTCGGCGCTCGACGTCCACTCGTTGTCAGCAGGTGGTTCACGGGTGAACGCTGCGCTATCACCAGTAAACATCGCGAGGACAAGCCTTGCTTTTCCAATGCAATCATGCGACCAGCGAGTTGATACCGTGTGTTCAACACGTCGTCCGCACGTTGACGGCATACGCCCGAGGCGATCCGGTGACGCTACGGAGTTGATGTACTGAGCGCACATCCTTACCATATTCATGTAAAGAATATAAGCCGTCGGATGCCGGGTGGCTCTAATGAGCTGTTATATGAAGACTGGCAAGAGGTACGATACATATATCGTACCTATAGTTGTTACAATTTCAACACAACATACATCTCCTGCCCTCAAATGTGTATATACATTCGCTAATATGACGCGCGTTTCAATTTGGGTACCTAATTGAAATTGCCTTCCGCATATCAATTTGATTTAGGTTTCATCTCGACATGGGATCGCACGTACAGTCACGGTTAATAATATTTGCCTTGTACCTGCTTTGAGTTAACGTATCGTATTCTCACCTTGAAGTTTCAGTGTAAATAACTAACTAATTAACCCCTTAACTAACTAATTAAATGCCCCAAGAAAATAATAAGATGTACTGTTGAAGAGAATAAGGTTTATATTTCAGTAAAAGGTTACAAAACCAACCCCTAGTGTGCGTACCCTGCTTTGAGTAACCCTGGTCTAGCTAGATACTGTCATAATATCCGTCATATTTATAAACGTAACATAACAATTATATAAGTAAGAGGACTCCAGAATTTAATTGTGCTAAAAAAACACATATATCTGATTACATCGCAGAGTTACTTCTCAAACAGTAGGGCAGGCGGCAAGTGTCACAATACCCCTGACATTTTTGATAAAGGTTACCTACTACATAGGGTTACAATTATAGATTAAAAACAAATATAAATAATGTATCTATTTGTTCTGCTATCAAGTATCAATGCCTATCAGGTTATAAAAATAATAATAATAGTATTCGTATTTAAATCAAAAATAAGTTATTCTGTTTGCCCTAATAGGCTCTAATAAAAGCCTACTTTACCGCCAGTGTGGAAACTTAATACACCTGAATAAAACCAACAAGACACGTGGTAGTCTTTTTTCAAGTATAAAATCATTATTTAACACACAATTAGCATGTAAACATTGTTTACAAATATAAAAAGATACCAATATCTTTAAGTCTTAACATTTTCCATTCGTTTATATTATAACAACAGATATTTTATGCCATTTTTCTGGTTTTTTAGTGGCAGCCCTGCGAAAAGCTCTTGAACTTTACTTGCTAAGCAAACACAGCCTTTATTAGCAAATCCTTGCCTACTGTACCCAATACTTTATATATATTGACAATATATATTGACTGGCAACTGGAAGGTAGGCAGAGGTGTTACAACACATTTCATTAAAGATAATTTGGTGCCAACGAGACAGATGGTGAGTCCGTCCCGTCACTATCTGTGGTCACTACATACGTCCTTCAATTCATCTCTGACGTATGCAAGTTTCCTCACGCTATTTTCCTTAACCGATCTTGTTTTCTTTAGAACTTGGTCTATCTATTTTATTTAACACTTCTTGCAAAATACAGTTTGCACAGGCGGACTTAATGCCGTAGACATTTTCTACCAGTCTCAGTGCCATCCATTATGAGCATTGAGGTGAATTAAAGCCACCGAACTGAGTTCCGGGCAAAATATCGAGGTTACCGCTAATTGGCCGCGTTTACCCGATTAACCACTGGGCCGCCAAAACTTAAAGTAGTTAGTTACGGTACTTCGGTTCAATAGTGACGGTATTTGGTAATTCCAAAATTCGTTTTTTAAAAATCGAATGTATTGTGTGCTTATACCGTTGAAAAACCTTTTATTATTATGTATAGTATTACAATTATTGTAATACATTACATAGACAAAAAGTAGGTAGTTTGCAATGATAACACTACCCACTTTTTGTCTAAAATAAAAGGTTAACCTAAATTAGTCATAGGACCATTTATAAGGGGTGGAGGGTCGATAACCTGAGACACAGGAACCATCCTAGTTCAGGTATCAACCCGCCATAGTATACATTTCCTTCATGTAAATTTGATTATTATATAATATATACATATATACCTACTTCAGCCTGTAGTGTACTATGGTGAGAAATAAACGTTATTATTATTATATTAAAGAATTGGTCTGGTGGTAGTAAGTAAAATCCTTGCGGGTTCGATTCCCGCAAGGTTAAAAATTTCTTGTCATAAAAAATCGTGTTAGCCTTGAGTCTAGGCACAGGTATAATGTATCTTTCAGTTCAGCCTATACATTATTTATTTAGTTTAAAAACTTACCAACTGTATAAAAAATACATGACATTTCAATTTAACATCAAGTGCTCACTAGCTAGTGAGTCGTCACTAACAATAGGGTTGGCAACGCAAAAGTGATAGCCCTGGTATTGACGGCGGGTATGGGCTACGGTGATGCAAACACTCGAAAACCATAACCCTCCTTCGGGCAGTTGGGTAAAAATCAAATAGGTTACACTTACAAAAGTATATCTGCGGTGTTTGCCTTTACCGATAAAGTATTTTTACGAGGTCAGCAAATAATTCTGTGTCAACATGGCTTATTTGCTTAGGGCTATAATAAATCAGGCTCCCACGTATCACTACTTAGGTGGCTGGAATAGAGCTTTGAATCATTTTAATGTATCTTTTTTATGTTCTTCTAAACTAAGGTCTTAAGTTAGGTATATGTGGGGAAGAAATGGCTTATAATATTTTAACTATCCAATTAGTATCTAGAAGAAACAAGAAAATTACCATAAAATTATGCTAAAATTTCATCTTATATTATTCGGTATCTTAATATTATTATATCTGTATATTTGACTGTCAGACATTTGTTAATCTATCACATTATAAAATGATTTGAATGAAGGTTGGTAAAGAGATAGAGGAAGACCCAAATTTCCACATATGTTGCTTTTTAAATATTATTTTTATTCTCGAAATCTACTCGGGCGAAAACGCAACCAAAAAGTAGTAATAAAAATATATTTTGAGCCCTATAGCCCGATCAACAGTAACTTACGACTACGTATTCGTATCGCCTACGACTATATTTGTATGGGAAAATTAACAGCGCTGCGGCGGCGAAAAGCTGAACTAAAATATCGTATGAACATTTGACATTTTGAGCGTGTAACGCTCGCTTCGAACATGTAGTCAAAATACGTTCCTGCTACCGGTACTGAATTCTTTGAGTTTTCACCACTAATGTTGAAATTAAACAATCGAAGACTACAATCTCGAAGACATAAGTATGATCTAATGCAAATAAGTTAAATTGACAAACCAGAATAGTATATATTCTAGTCGGGTACTCTATTAGCTCAACAAACCACTGTCTGCAAACCCTGCCTTCTGATAATTAACTCACTGACTCTATTTCCGTTGTTAGTGCCAGCTTGCCAAAGTTTAGCAAGGTCTGGTGTCACAGGTAATTTCTCGCAAGTACTAGGTACAGTTTCGCTCCAAGTTTGGGAACTTAGGTTCATTTGTTTTGGCTATAATTTAAAGTGTTAAACTGAATGTATAAAGTAAAAGGTAACATTGGAGGCCGGTACGATGTTGTGCTAAGCTGTGGTGTTCTTCTTTTACCCAACTACGGCGAAGAAAAAAGAAAGGTTATGATTCTTACCGGTACGTATGTGTGTATTTTCATCTGATTCTTCATAACTTCTAAACTACTTATCATAAATTGACAAATGTCATTTTCATAATTGCGAAAATGACTCAAATGTAAATATAAGTTTTTAGTTGTTTTATTATGAGTTCTATTTAATTTCAATTTAGTTGTTACTCTATGTGTTATGAAATAAATATATTAAATAAAAATATTGGCTCGGGAGACGTACTTTGAATCCCTCGCTACGGTCAGGATTCTACTCTAGAATATCCTAGAATCACTTCGCATCGCGATTCAAAACAACTCCCTCGCCGTAAAAATATTATTTTGCTCCCTTATGATACAATTTAGTATTAAACAAGAATTAAACGTGTAGTGTGTTTCAGTAGAGCAACAGGTTGGCAAGAAGTCAAGTCTCGAAGCACGGTTATGTAGCTCAAAAAATTCACAGCTGGCTTGGCTAGGACATGATACTGCATTTATTTGTCATTTCTTTAAGTTTTATTGCTGGCCAGGCTTTGCACAGATTGAAAGGTTATAAAATTAAAAAAAAAAGGTTCATGTTCTATTTAATAGGTCCTACGTTTGGGGGTGGAATATCCAGAAATTCTTACTTAGTGAGTGCCTACGTCATAAAAAATGCTACTACTGCTGTAATTTCAAACTTTTTCCGTCAGCGTCAGGACAAGTCCTGTTATAGCTATAACCGTAGATACAACGAGTATCTAAGTGCTTCTGATGTAAGTACTTTTCTTTCTTCGGTTAGAAAATGAATTAAAAGTTAAAGGTTAACTTGGCGCGCGCTTCGTTGAACAGTGTTATAGGTGAAGATAACCGAGAATTACTCCTTTGTAACGAAGCATAGTCGGTGAACAGATAACATTTTAACTTCGAAAAAAACATTGTATCTTAGCTGACTGCATTATATATTATATAGAGTGGAATATAATAGTTTTAGTGCCATATCACAATATCAATACTATACTTTGGTTTGCATTTAATAAGTAAAACAAAATTATTTGCGGTTCAACAACACGCCTTCTATAGACTGCGACACGACAGCAAAAATGTTATATAGTTTTTTCTTATACGACTAAGGTGGCACACAAGCATACGGCCCACCTGATATTAAGCGGTTACCGTAGCCTATAGCCGTAACCATTACAAGAGGTATTGACAACCATGTTGCTTAGACTCACTGTGCGCAGCGTATCCTCGTGGAGCACTGGCAACTATACTTACCGCAGAAACAGTTGACTGCAGGCTTTTGTAAGGTAGACGGACAGTCCTCATCACCGGGCGGCTCCAATTTTAATGGGAACACCCACCGTAAATCCCAATTCACCCTAAGATAACATTACCGTGCCTTTGGACTGCCATGTTCTGTAAGATGAAGGTACTATACCTCCAATGTTATTATTGTGTACGTCTTTTCTCCGAGTGGCTTACCTCAACAATGAATTAACTTTAATGTTTGTTAGAATAAAAATACTCTTTTCTGTTGTTAGTTTCAGTACAAAAAAAACATAGATTTCGCTATTCCATTCGCTACTTTGAGTTTCGAATACAATTACTAAAATTTTATTTTTAAGAACCCATAACTTTAAATTTTGAAATCGTATTTTAAATAAAACTTTTTTTTTATGTCTTGGTAGAAGAGTTGTAGGAACAAAGTATTCCAATGTAAACATTTGAATCGTCCTTCAGTATCACTAACGATGTCCTTGGGGCCGGACACTTATTTTTTATTTTATCTTCCAGCTATATCGAAAGTACCGTAATCAGTATTTGGTAGGCTTTTAGTGGTTTCCAATAAAAATGGTTATTCATAAAAGTTAAGCCTAAATTTATTTTTATATTATCTGCAATCAGTCCCAAGACTATGAGCAGGTCGGACTTCAATAAGCGCGACTCATCCTGCTCTACTTTTTAGGGTCGGCAACGCGCGAGTGATACCCCTGGTGTTGCAAGCATTCATAGGCTACGGTGACCGCTTAACATCAGGTGGCCGTAGGTTTATGTGCCTCCTTAGTGGTACGAAATAAAATAAAAATATACAAGTATATTTTTATCCACCGGTAGTATGTGAATTTTAATCAAAATAATATACATGTGCTGGTATCGTATATATTGAATAAGTTTTACTACTTTAATACAATATATGTACAATCGAAATCGTCTCAAAAATAAAAAATATATACGCGTATTTAAGTAACTTGAGTCAATTTTAACGACACTACGTATAAGCTACTTACCTTAATAACCAAATCTTATAGAAAAAGCAATCAAATGAAAACTGTGTATTAAAAATGAATGATAGTAATAACCTCGCAACGCAGCCATCGATCGATATGAGTGCTGACTAAACATGAGCATCGCATGTCGAAGAAATACATCCGCATTTCAAGGTTACATCGAATGAAGTCGGATTGCGTACTCTACTATGTATGGGCATGTATGAAAAGATTGATAAATGTAAAAGAAGCAAAAGAGATGTGTAAGTTAAGAGAGAAATGGCGCTCTTACTCTCTGCCTACCCCGTGAGGCTCTTGGCGTGATGATATGTTTGTAGAAACTAGGGATTAATACGAGTATGTAGGCATTGTGTATGTGGAATAGATAGAAAAGCCGTGGTGGCTGTATGATATTGAGCATTGCCTGGTATTCTAGAGACACACGTTAGAATTCCGCTAGTCTGTTTCAAAAAGTGCAGTGATTGGTCCCACCACGAAAAGTTAGGACAACTGACAAAAAACAGTACATTTTAATATGAAGTTATGAGGCCAATTGAAATAAATTCGTTTTTGTTCTAACTTGGTTTATTTAATTAATTCGATATGTTTTCACCGTAGCTGTTTGTATGTAGACAGATAATGTTGTGTGTCGCATTGTAATAATTAAATAGTCGTATTCATCACTTTCTTATATGGTAACGAAAATCTTAAATGGGCTTTTAGCTCCCTATGAGCTCCCTATTATTCGGCACACATCTGACCGACATATTCTAGAAAACCTTTTTCCTAAATCCACATCCGACATTATTTATGCGATTTTATAATCCGGGGTTGAAAGGGCAGCAAATTGGAATTTTGCCGTGATATAGGTCTTTTGCGGCACTGATTTATCAATTACTACGTTTTAACTGCGATATTGTCTACATTGTGGTCCAAAATTAAAATGTATCTTCAAGCTTAGTACCTGACTACCAAAGCTTTTAAAAATAAATACTTTGCGGCCATTTTCAAATACCGCCAATTGGTAGCAGAGCAAAGTATTATTTGTAGCGACCTCACCGCTACATAAACCAAAGTTAGAAATCTACTAACTAACAGGACAACATTCAACGGATGACAACTCCATACATATACGTCACAATCCTGCCACGCGCTAGCGAAGTTTTCTACGCAATTCAACATATAGCCACAGTTCCCCAGGCACAACACCCGCCTGGCTAGATGATCTTCCCTTTGAGGTTGCTGAGCATGATCACCTCGCTCGCCCCACATATATGATACCAGAAAACTGCCAAAGGGCTAAGACTAAGGTGAAATTTTATAAGGAAATAATGAATCTGTTGAAAGGCTATAAGATATGCAGACTAACTTGCGGGTAACAACTAGTTTTCTATAAGTTTATCTTAAAATGTCACTGAAAGTATTAGTGACTCCAAACCGACCCAATCGTTTCCATTGTTATGATATCGCAGCCAAAATGTCAAGACCGACATATAATTTTATTTCAATGTGATTTAAATTGTTAATATGTCGTGGCCAAAGAGTAAAAACATATCCCTTATAATTTCCTCCATCTGTCTGTATGTCACTTATTTGCCCTGCCATAACTCGAAGGATATAAATGAAAGAAAATGATGGTTATTCTTTTGTCATTAGTCTAAATCACGCTAAAGTTAATACATAGCATATATAACAATGTCGGCAGCAAGAACATTGTTCGACTACGTAAGCGAAAGCTGTAAAAATTGACATACTAATTTTTAGTTCCACTTTTCACCGCCACAGCACTGTTCATTTTTAATGCAAAAATAGTCGAAGGCGATACGAAACATTATCGCAAACTATTCATGCTCGCGCTGCAGAATATGGTGATTTTAGTTAAGTTTTAGTTTAGACAGGTGTACAAGAGAACTGGCACAATTATCTTATTTGTATGAACGAAGGGAACGTATACATAATAGTGATAGCGATACAAAGTCCTTATCGATTTTATCCGAGTCACGCGAATACAATCGCAAACTTAGCATTCACATCAGTCTCGGTAGCCCAAACGCAATATTTCACCACAAATCTTATATGAGATTGGAAAACTTGTGAATACAAATATAATGGCGTCATAAAAGTAAAATTGTGTGTCAGATGAAAGTTTGCTTTCTGGCCGTGTCTTTGTTGGATCAAGTTTTTTCGCCGTAAAGAGGGAACTATTAATGGCTGGCGCAATAGTTTGACACTAGTTGGAGAGGTCAGCTGTTATTAGTTTTTTTTATATACCACTATGTTGGCCCTCAAGCATGCAGCCCACCTGATGTTAAGCAGACACTGTAGCCTATAGCCGCTATAAATACCATGGGTATCACTAACGGGTTCCCAACTATTTTGTTGATGAGGACTCACTGTGCTAGCAGCATTAATACTAGCCCAGCGTATCCTCGTGGAGCACTTGCAACTTTACTTACCGCAGAAACACAACACTACATCGAGTAGTGTTCATTCACTGCTGTCTTCTGTAAGGTGGAGGTACAGTCCCCAGTCGGGCGGCTCCAATTTAAATGGGAAAACCCACGGGAAATCCCAAACCTTACTTAGGTTATTTATTATGGGTTACATGATGTTAACCTAAAACGTATTTAAATAAAATAATTTACTTACAGAACTCAAGGATAAAATATCTGTCCCAAACCATTTATCTTTCGTTTAATTTTACGTTGCAACGGCACCTTCATATTTTGATTCGATTATTAAAAAGTATGTCATCCAAAAACCGAAAAGAAGCAGGGACTGCAAGCGATCACTATTTCTATTACGGAGACATATTTGTTAATAACATTAATAGAAAGAAAAATAAAATATTCAAGGATACTATCTAAGTACATACCACTTAATTCTTTATTCATTCAAACTCAAACTCAAAAAGATCTTTATTTAACTAGACTTTACAGGCAAGCACTTTCAAATCGTCAGAATCTACCATCGGATTCGGAAGGTCGGTTTTGCTGAGAAGATTCCGGCAAGAAACTCAGCAATTACTCTTTTGAAAACCAAAAGAATTACATGAAGTTTACATTTCAAATACTAACTTAACATGAATACCTATTTCTCAAAATAATATATAAAAACATAAAACAATTACTATTATTAATTACAAATTGCTCAGAATAGCGGCGTCCTGATACAACGAAAATAACTAGTTTTTGTTCAGTCTGCTTCGAGGACAAAAAAGTAACTAGGGATCAAGCATGTGACGGCCGTTAACGATTACTTGGTCTAAAAACACGCTACGCAATATCGGATACTATCAATTTGTACAATTTCGGGGAAATATAATGCTATATTATTTTGCAGCCGTGAAGCCGTGTGGTAAAGGTTGTCTGCTATTCTAGTGACTGAAGTTTGAATCTCAACAGTCTGTACAAATGAGGTTTTCCAACAACATAAATTCTGGTTTTAGTCACACTAACACGAGCTTTACGATGAAAGAAAACATCGTGAATAAATCATCAAAAGTCTGAGATGAAATTCAAAGACGTATGTAGTGCATAAGAGACGGCGCCGGACTCACCATCTGTCACGTTGGCACCAAATTATCCTTACTGAAAAGTGGGTGTTGTAACACCTCTGCTTACATGCATATATAAAAAAGGGTAAGGTCATTTTTAAAAGATTATTTGAAGTTACTTGTAGTACAGTGACTCCTCCAAACAATAAAGCTGGCAACGTGCCATTAGGTTGACCACCACCACCCAGTGGGCTTTGTCACCATCAACCTCTAAAAATGTATGGTCCCCTCAGAAGATATTAAGTATGAATTTACGATCACTGAACTCACAAACTTCCACTCCACCAAAATAATAGGAATCGTTTAAGCGACCACTTTAAAAAACCAATTTGCCCTAACCGTTTATTACCCGACATAAATCAAAAAGCCTCAAATGCAATTAAAATTACGTCGTCAGCGGCGTAAACTTCATGGTAGATTCGAGGACGCTAAATGAGCCTTTTATGTTACGATACACAGACACACTTCTACCTACTGCCACAGAGTAGATAATATACTACGTACCTTTGTCAGTACCGCTTTTGAAAAAGTTGCGCCTTCAATATTTTCAGCGCGCTTAGTATAGACATTCTGAACGTATACCATGCTAGGTTTTTCCCCGTGGCTTCGCCGCGTAGTAATTTAATATATAGCTTATATTACTCAGTTATAATGTAAGCTCAGAGACCATTTCGGTTCCAATGTAAATATTTCGCCGTGGAGCGTTATAATTATAATTGGTTGTGATCGTTTATCTGTCTCGGGTTAAATATGAGTAGTTCTGCATTCGCCTCACGATGTTTCGCCTACAAGTACTACATTTAATTCTTTTATAGCCCCAAATATAAAATTTATTCAGAATGTAATATTGTAATCCTGTTTTTTTTACAGGAAATTTATACTATTTTAGTAGACAGTCTTAAAAAGTCTTTTTTTATATCATCCATTTTCGTCCAAATCTGAAAGTGCCGACTGGTGCCGACCAACGCTATTTTTTGTATATTCTGTTAGAGCTTACCCGTTTGAACTTTTATTACTATGGCACCAAATCTGTGGGACCATAGCTGTTGATTGTATTTGAGTTCGAAAATCTGAGTATTCATACATTTTTATTGAAAAAAGATATTCAAAATAACCAATACAAATGAAATGCCCTGTAATGTCCAACTTTGGTGCCATAGTAATAAATGCACTTTAAGATTTGGACCAAATCTCTATGAAATCTTTATGCAACATGGATGATGTCCTTTCATAAATCGAAATTATTCATAGAACTTTATATTGTAAATATTTATTTATTCATGTTTACTTTGTTTACTCATCCATGCGCCAGCGATCCATTACACAGCTGATCATCTGTCAATGTCATAGGCAGGGGACAACTTGAGAAGGAGTTCATAAAAAAACAAGCTCGCCGTTGCAATTTGGGCTTTATATCGTGTGCTCAAGCCACAGTTTGGTTAAAGAAAATACAATATACTAGGGGCATATTTTGTCAAATGTATTTTTTAAAACAGTATTATCGCAATTTAGTAGGATTAAAGTAAGGGGGACGTGGAATCTGTCGTGTTAAGGATTCATACAAAATAACTTATTACCGACTTGCTGAAACGTTCTCATTGAAAAAAATTTTATGTACTGGCGCTTTACAAAAAGCAATAGCAAATCTTTTATTATAAGTACATAATTATATTCCTAATTAATACATACCTAAATACAGGGTGTGGTTCTGCCATATTTACAGAGGTTGATATATACCTTCAATAGAACATAATCAATCATTAAATGACTGACGTACAATTTATTTTTTATGTTTGGTACGAAAAATATTCCCCGTGCACAACTGTTTTTTTAAAATAACCCTGTGTGTATGCGACGCTTCACACAAAATAGATAAAACAAGCGTTCGTATACCTAAAGCGCGGTTACGGGCCTATTCTGAGCGCTCGAGTATTCTTATTCTGGTTGAATGTTAGTCATGAATCATCAATTATCTTTTAGTTAGTAACCACAGAATTATTAATCTATTTTTAAACAACTAGAATAATCTTTTACTGTTTGTTACAAATTTGGCAGGATGCAAAACCACAACCTGTATACGCACTCCATAGTCTAACTCCATACTTCACTCTAGAAGCATAGAGTATATTCTCAAGCAATGATCAGATGAACTCAGATCAAACGACACTTGAGTCTTGTTTTAAGGACCAGTCTTATGACTGAATATATGGCGATTTGAGAAATTGTATTTTGAATACGCATAAAGATACGTGGGCCTTGAAACTTCGAATATCGTTTTAGTATTCGAACGCTAGAGTCATTTACATAAATATTTATAGTGTATCCTCTCACTTCAACCTTAAAAATACTTTTGTCGCTACGTCCCTTAGTCGTCCCTTTATCGATGACCTCTGTCCGAGTGATGCTTCACTGCTTATCGATGTAGATAAGAAGTACGGGGGACAACTCTAACTTTGCAAAAGTTTATAAAACAACTGAAAAACTGTCTACTAGCCATACTTTTTAAAACAATAGGGTCGTCAACGCGCGAATAATACCCCTGGTGCTGCAAGCGTCAATAGGCTGCGGTAACCGCTTACCATCAGGTGGGTCGTATGCTTGTTTGCCACCTTAATGGTATAAAAAATAACAAAGCAAGACAGCAAGTATTGCAAGGCACCTTAGGCTACGGTAATTCTCAAAATGTCAAAATTTTCGTACGAATTTTTAGTTCACTTTTCGCCGCTGCAGCGCTGTTCATTTTCCTATACAAAAATAGTCGAAAGCGATACGAATACGTAGTACAAAATTGTTCTTGCTAAGCTACAGGACATTTGACTATCTGGAAATTTGCACACGTATTAAGGACCGAAGACAATACAAGAACTTTATAACTTTGTCCTTATATCCTGGCCAAGATAATCGGGATAAATCTATTTTATGCTAGTTTTAAAACTGTAATTTATTCTAATTTCAATACAAGACTAGACTACACAAACGGGCAATGGTGCTGTCAAAAGAGTTTTAGTGAAACTTGATTCAACCAAAACTTTTATCAATCAATCGTTTTCTTTTCTCTCGATTTGACTACATCTATCATCCCAGTCTCCAAATGATCGGTCCATTATGATGACATTGTGCGTATGTATTATGTTTACCATTAGCGAAGAAAGAAAATACGGGGTGCCAATCATATTTGACAGTTAGTCTAAGAAACATTTTTTTTTTATCGTAAATGCTGGGCAAAGGCATCCCCAATTCTGTCCATGTTCCCCTATCTCCGGGAAGAAGGAAATATAAAATGTTTCAAATTGCATGTGACTATTAAAGATTGCAAAATTATGTATTTGCTTTGTACGGATATTTTTAGGGTTCCGTACTTTAAAAGGAAAAAAGGAACCCTTATAGGATCACTTGTCCGTCTGTCTGTCTGTCAAGATTTTTTATCTCAAGAACGCGTGGAGCTATCAAGTTGAAATTAATATGAAATACCCGGGTCGGTGGTCCTTTCGGCTGTAAAATAATCAAACCTGTAACTCAATATGAAGAAAAGATATAACCGTTTATGTCACAAGGAAATCAAAACCAAAGGGTACTTCCCGTTGACCTAGAACCATGAAATTTGGCAGGAAGCAGTGTCTCACAGCACAAGTAAAGGAATAAATCTGAAAACCGTAAATATATAGTTTAAATTTTTTTTATGCGAATTTACTAAAAAATATCCCTGTTTCGCGCTGTTGAGTGTCACCAACGAATAATGACCTCATTTGAAGTTCGCCTACTTTTAACCTTACCTACAAGTGTGTACGGAACCCTCGGAGTGCGAGTCCGAATCGCACTTGGCCGGTTTTTTTTAAGTTCTGTAAGGATGCCAGAGACTTAGTTATGTCATGTGATGTAAGTCAATAATTTTGTGAGTTTTGTTTCGCTGCTATTGTAGTTTATTGTCATGACGAGTATTGAGAACGCGAAAGAGAGGTATCGTTCGAATCCAAATAAACCTTTCTTTATATATGTTACGGTAAGAGTGAATAATTGAAGATTATTAATAATTATCTATTATTATTAATAATTACCGAAAGTCGAGGTTAAAGTGATAAATTACATTTGTCGGTTTTTATTAATAATTTTACCCTAGTAATGATAAATGTAATAAGTGGCCAAGGAAAAAAAAAACCTTCGAATGCTAAGGCGGTAGCTCCGCTTCGCTTCGCTCCCGCCTTAGCCTTCTAACCTAATCTATCCGATTCGGATCTGCAGATGCGTAATACATTGGGTTTCTATTTATTTTATAACTTTTACCAATATGTGTCGTAAATTATTAATAATTACTACTAAAAGTAATAAATTTCGATCGTTTATTCACATTTACCAAAACATGTGGTTATTATTAATAATTTTGTAAAAATATTAATAATTTTCATTTAATCAGATTTACCGTATATTTTTTTAAAGCATTTGATCTCTTATTTATAAACAAACCCAAAACACGGTCTTCGAGCCAATATCATATTTACTCACACGAAATTAATTATCAAATATTCGTTCACTCCCAAAATAATTAAAGGAATGTTTATTGAAATGAAAATAATAATTAGAAATTTGAATAATTGGTTCGGCAAAACATAACTAAATTGGTTGCTTTATACGCAATATTTCCATACTAATGGTTTATTTGTTTATTTAAATGTTCATCAAAGACATTAATTTAATGATTTGTTAACAAATAATACATTTATATAACCTTAACGTTTCGGTGTTTGTTTGTTTATAATTAAGCTATACTAAATTCAGTATTGTGGTCTAAAATGGGTTTAGTATAAATCAGTTCTTTTTAACGTGTGGGTCGCGAAGCTTAGTTGCAAAAGGTTGGTTTGGGAATTATACTGCAATAAAAAAAACAATAAAGTTTGAAAAGATTCAATAAGAAAAATGTTAACTAATAGACATTTAATCATGTGTATAAAAAAATTGTTTTACGAACTTCTTGGTGCCAATTCTGTTGTTCAAAATTACTAAACTTAACTAATTTGACAGGTCTAAAAATATTGCCATCCTTATTTAGCCTGTCAAATTAGTTAAGTTTAGTAATTTTCAACAACAGAATCGACACCATTATGTATTTATCCGAACCCTAATTATGAATATCAATATGTAGGATGGATTTAATATTTGTCACAGAATAATATACGTGAAAAAGAAGCAGCAGGTGGAGGTTTTGAAATATTTCTTCACACTTAAATAGCTTACATTGCTTTTAAGACTATGTTTTCCGAACAATCCACTATTATTAAAGATAATAATGTTATCGGATAGGAAAAGATAATATTGGTATTTATCGAGCGAAGATCAATACGTTATAACTCGACAACCAGACCAAATACTATACACACGTAATTATACAATTTGTATAAACCTTATTTAACCTTGTTATATATATATATGTTTATGAGTTGTTTATGATATTGAAGTGACATATTGAAAAAAAAGACTTCAAGCAGTGATGAATAATTTCCTTACATAGTTTAATGAAGACGTTATTATGAAAAATAAAATACAACCGAATTCAACGATCATTAATAGTTGTTTGACTACTTAGGCTTTACCACTTTACGTTTCCTATGTGCCGTCAATTTAATCGATAGCTCATTGAATCTTTTTCTTAAGTTTCAATGAGCTATCGATGTTGCCAATGTGATGGTAAATGGTCATTCTACATAATCTCGGCTAGTTCATTAATTATTGTACGCGTATACTTCAAGTTTTGTACACGTGTATATCTTATTGGTTAGTCCACGGTAAGTCTAAGTCAATAGGAGGCAGATGTCAAAATTAATGACGTATAAAGTTTGGTGAGTATGATACATACGAGAAACAACTTTAAATATTAATTATACAAACCATATGGACATTATGTACAATTCTTAATTGTATTATTATGTGTGTATCCGGCTCGAAGGACCATATGTTAGAACCCAGAGGCTCTGGCCCAACGAGTTATATGGTACAAAAGGTTCACAAATAAAAATCCAACATTTGTTTCCGAGAAATTTTCTGAAGTCTTTTTTTTCAATATGTCACTTCAATATCATAAACAACTCATAAACATATATATATATAACAAGGTTAAATAAGGTTTATACAAATTGTATAATTACGTGTGTATAGTATTTGGTCTGGTTGTCGAGTTATAACGTATTGATCTTCGCTCGATAAATACCAATATTATCTTTTCCTATCCGATAACATTATTATCTTTAATAATAGTGGATTGTTCGGAAAACATAGTCTTAAAAGCAATGTAAGCTATTTAAGTGTGAAGAAATATTTCAAAACCTCCACCTGCTGCTTCTTTTTCACGTATATTATTCTGTGACAAATATTAAATCCATCCTACATATTGATATTCATAATTAGGGTTCGGATAAATACATAATGGTGTCGATTCTGTTGTTGAAAATTACTAAACTTAACTAATTTGACAGGTCTAAAAATATTGCCATCCTTATTTAGCCTGTCAAATTAGTTAAGTTTAGTAATTTTCAACAACAGAATCGACACCATTATGTATTTATCCGAACCCTAATTATGAATATCAATATGTAGGATGGATTTAATATTTGTCACAGAATAATATACGTGAAAAAGAAGCAGCAGGTGGAGGTTTTGAAATATTTCTTCACACTTAAATAGCTTACATTGCTTTTAAGACTATGTTTTCCGAACAATCCACTATTATTAAAGATAATAATGTTATCGGATAGGAAAAGATAATATTGGTATTTATCGAGCGAAGATCAATACGTTATAACTCGACAACCAGACCAAATACTATACACACGTAATTATACAATTTGTATAAACCTTATTTAACCTTGTTATATATATATATGTTTATGAGTTGTTTATGATATTGAAGTGACATATTGAAAAAAAAGACTTCAGAAAATTTCTCGGAAACAAATGTTGGATTTTTATTTGTGAACCTTTTGTACCATATAACTCGTTGGGCCAGAGCCTCTGGGTTCTAACATATGGTCCTTCGAGCCGGATACACACATAATAATACAATTAAGAATTGTACATAATGTCCATATGGTTTGTATAATTAATATTTAAAGTTGTTTCTCGTATGTATCATACTCACCAAACTTTATACGTCATTAATTTTGACATCTGCCTCCTATTGACTTAGACTTACCGTGGACTAACCAATAAGATATACACGTGTACAAAACTTGAAGTATACGCGTACAATAATTAATGAACTAGCCGAGATTATGTAGAATGACCATTTACCATCACATTGGCAACATCGATAGCTCATTGAAACTTAAGAAAAAGATTCAATGAGCTATCGATTAAATTGACGGCACATAGGAAACGTAAAGTGGTAAAGCCTAAGTAGTCAAACAACTATTAATGATCGTTGAATTCGGTTGTATTTTATTTTTCATAATAACGTCTTCATTAAACTATGTAAGGAAATTATTCATCACTGCTTGCTTGTCATTTTACAAACAAAATTATAATTTGTGAGAATTCCATCAGAGTACAAGTAAACACTTTCACTGGTTTTTAATCACACTTTACCGAAAAAATGGGAGCGCGATCCATCTCATTAACGCCCACCAAAAAAAATTTGAATCCATTTTGAAGGAAACTTCCTTGTAATTTAATCCCTAGGCGGTGATGACTAGTGGATTACAGTCCAAGCTGAATCATAACCAAAGTCGGTTCTACTAAAGCTTATATTTGCTTGTCGGGAACAATTTCCCTTCGAACTGAAACTAGATGTGTCAAACAGAGTAATCTGACCAGTTCTGAATGAACTCTGGTTTACGTCAAGAGTGGAGAAAATCGTTATTGATTTGAGCACAATGAGGTCATTTTAGCTTGGTTGGCTGGTTGAATAGGCACGAAGGTGTTGGTATAGCGTAACCACAAGCTGTCCAGACAACCATTATGTCATTTTGTCCGTTTAAATGTAATTTATCCTAGCTTGTTGCATACCCACACTAATTCCAAGTTTAAAGGCAGATTTTGGGGATTTAGGAGAGCTTATGACTGACTGAACTGGGTTAGATGTGACCTAGGGATTTCAACTTAGGTCATAGGACTTTAGCGTGGGCCTTAAAGTTAGTTATTAGAACCAAAAGGGTGTAGTCATTCTTTATAAATACTTTAAAGTATTTCTGTTGCGCTATAACATCAAATAAATTTAAAATTATAGGGGCTTTCCGTATTAGAAATGTGTTTTTCTGTATTTTCAGTTTTATTCTACTTTTTTTGTATTACAGGCCGTGAGCATAAATGATTAACACTGAAATAACAATTAAAATATTTGACAGCATTGTAACTATGTGTTAGCATTTTATGTTGACGAGACCGCTGGTCTAGTGGTTAGTACACCTGACTGCTACGCTGGAGGTCGCGGGTTCGATTCCCGCCGGGGCAAACATTTATGTGACAAATATGTTTGTCTTGCGCCTGGGCGTTTGGTATGTATTATAAGTATGTATTTATGAAAAAAAAAGTATATAAGTGTTATATCGGCTACTGGTTCCCATAGTACAAGCTTTGCTTAGTTTGGGGCCAGTTGGCGCTGTTTGATAATGTCCAAGCATTATTATTATTATGTTAGAATTTAAGCTTTCAGCAAAACCATAATACCGATATATATACCGATTCGTGTTGAACACCGAAAATCTCACTATCCTTTTGACTTTGAACCTCTACTCCTTATTCTAAACTTTGAACTCAACCATCAAAACGTCATGATGTGTCAAATTCTGACATAGATTCCGTCGATCTTTTGAAGACGATTGCATGAGACCTTATGTTTCAATTTTCAATGTGATTTCAATGAAGATATTTGTAATTGTATTCGCAGTCAACAGATTGTATAGCTCGAAGGGAATTTATAAATAGCAATTTGTATTTTTTGGTAGAATATAGACATTTCCAAAACAGTCCGCATCAAGTACCAATAATAACGAGCTATCTGTCCGCGACACAAAATCAGAATCATTTGTTCAGTTTAAGCCCTAATAAGGCACTTATGAAGGTCTAAATAACCACCGGTTCGGAAAAAATATCCACCTGAGTAATCATGATATACTTTAGTAGACTAGACTCTTTTTTGTAATATTGCCGTATAATAATGTATAGGAATAATGTTGTCCTGTAAAATATATAATTATGTAGTAGGGTATATTTTCAATCTATTTGATGTCCAAATTCAACACAAAAAAGCAAGAAAATACCCAAAATCCTGTTTTACTGGCATAATAAGAACAGAGGGAGGATTATTTCAGAGCATATAATATACAAACTCAAAGTTCATGTTAAAATTATCTGTCTCTCTGTCTGTATTAAATATACGAACAATGTGAACTAAACCTGTGACTAAACTAATTAGTCCAGGATTAGTCTCCTAACTTGAAATGTCTCAAGACATTTTGTACTTTACGTGTGACCCTTCACTTCGGGTCTTAGGCTTATTATAATTAATCATTACAACTGGGGCATTTGTGAAACTCACCCTGTCTTAACAATTGTATCTTGGACAGACAAACATTGTGTTAAGACATCCCTATAACATGGGATTAAATTGAACTCTGAAATCGCCTTTGCCTGTCTTATAATAATCACTCTTTCACAGTATCACAATTAATGCGATCGTTTGTGTGTGTGTGTTTGTTCCCTCTTCACTGCGCAAAAACTGAACGGACTGCAATTAAAGGACATCATCCATGTTTCATAGAGATTTGGTCCAAATCTGAAAGTGCCGGCCAACGCATTTCTTTTGTATTCTGTTAGATCTTGTCCGTCTGAACATTTATAACTATGTCACCAAAGTTGGACATACAGGACATTTCATTACTTTTAGTTAAGTTGAATTCATATTTTCAACAAAAATGTATGAAAATTCAGATTTCCGAACTACAATGGTTCCTACAGGTTTAGCGCCACAGTAAAAAATTTTCAGACGGGTAACCTCTAATTTGAGAGTTGTAATCAGGAGTCGGATTTGTTAGTCGGTTTTTGGTGTCAGATTGGGAGTCGGATTCGGGAGACAGATTGGGAGTCGGAATTGCGAATCGGAATTAGAAGTCGGAATTGTGAGTCAAATTTGGGAGTCGTAATCTGGACTTAAATTCGGGAGTCGGAATCTGGAGTTGGATTTGTTAGTCGGATCTTGGAAGTAATATTTGGGAGTCAGATTGGGAGGTAGCTTTTGGAGTCGGAATTGGGAGTCAAATTCGAGAGTCGGACTTGGGATTCGGAATTGGGAGTCGGATTTGGAGTCGGGTTTAGGAGTCTGGTTTAGGAGTCGGGTTTCGGAGTCCGGTTTCGGAGTCGTATTCGGGAGTTGGAATCTGGAGTCGGACTTGGGAGTCGGAATTGGGAGTCAGATTTTGGAATCAAATAGAGAGTCGGAATCGTGAGTCTAATTCGGGAGTCGGAATCTGGAGTCGGATTTGTTAGACGGTTTTTTGAGTTAGATTCTGGAGTCGGAATTGGGAGTTGGATTTTGGAGTCGAATTGGGAGTCGGAATTGGGAGTGGGATTTCGCATCATTTTACATACCGAGTCTATTCCATTCATTCCTTAGAAATTATACATCTAAAACAATTTGCCTTATAAGCGTTGGCGATTATTCAGCATAATAAGTCCTTACTAGCATGCTAACTAATAATTCATTCTATATAATCTCTAACGCTTGTAATGGGTGCTATCTTACATAGAAAATCAGTGCAGCCCTTTCGGAGATTACCCGGAACAAATAGACAGTAGTACCAGAATACGTACACAGACAGACAAAAAAAAATTTTTGTCAGCATAGCCCTGATAGCAGGTACCATGTCATGGTAAAACTTTAATATGATACTGAGGCGCCATCTCAATATTCTACTCGGTAGGAAAATATCACTGAGTTGGCAAACAAGCAAATGGCCCGCCTGATGGTAAGCGGTTACCTTGCGCGTTGCCGATCCTACATGTACCTACCTAAGTGAAAGTGGTTCTAATTCAGCTTGGAAAATTTTACCTAAGCAAAAAAACACAAAGCTGAAAGCTTGTAACATCAATGTACTTTGTACCACGCCCTTAGTTTTAATGCGATTGTGGTACAACACCGCAGGACGGTTGGTTGAGTCAGAACTTACGGTCAAATTATTTTCGCAAATCTGAATTCATTTCTAGCTTAGCTTTATACCTAACCTAATGGACATATTTATATTAATAATGTGGTTTTTCTTATCTCTTGGTTTTTATCTTTGAACAATAACCTCGAATATTTTCACCCAGACTTAGCTGAATTAAAATTGTATTTCAATTTTCACTTTCATTCGTAGGTACGTCCTGTGTTATGAACAACGAAGATACTTTATTTTTGTGTTTTGGATAATCTTTGAAATCAAATGATTGAGATGACAGATTTCAAATATATTTGACAAGTAAAGCTCAGGGAAGCTGAGCAATAAGGGCCGTATTGGATCTTTAGGCAGTGTTATCCCATTTCGATCTGCGTTTAAATAGGTAGTATTTTCTAGTAAAAACAAGGTAATAACGTCAAGTAATTTAATTAAAACGAATGCCGTATTTAGTCATAAATGTTAATACCCAGCTACAGCTTTGGTAGCTACGATTTTACTCTCTCTGAGAAAGCGAACAAAATCTGATTCACATTTTATTGTCACCCTATTCGATATACCTTATATTTGGAGGCAGCACGCAATGCTTTGTAAATATAAATACGCGCTCACAGCAACCAAGGTCAATGTTGTAATATCGGTTCGACGATAATATCGTGACATAAGTCAAAAGGTTGATGACTTCTGATACTTTTCGCGTTCCCGAAATATTTTCCTCAGATAATGCAAAGGTAATATGACCAATCAACCATCTTCTTCCTAAGTATGGCAATCAATCCCTTCAGGGACTATTTTTGCCAGTGTCGAGTGTTGGAGTTTTTGGAGACAATCCACGGCAGTAGCAAATCGTAACACGCCTTTAGGTCAGAGAGTAACCTATTGACTAAAATGATAAATCACTTAATCCAAAAGTCGTATTATGGCATTATTTCCAATGTTCCTATAAATCAGTCCCTCGCGATTCTTCAGTCTTCTATTTCTTCTCCTTCCTAACTATGGCAATCCATACTCGAACTATTTTGACACAACTTCAAGTATTGTCATCCTTATTTAACCGCGCATTTGAGAAAGGGATAGCATGACTTAACTGATTTTGTACAACAGAATCGACACCAATGTCTTACAAAAGTAGTTAATCCAAACAGTTTGGTAACGGTAACCAACCAGTGCTCTGCCGCAAACAGGCAATGTCCTGACCGTGTCGGAAGCAAACACGACTACCAATCAACGCACTGATTGCTTCTTAAGTGGAACTTAAGAGAGGTAGGGTGCAATAGGATTTCCCATTCAAAATAGAAGCCACCCGACTGGGATAGAACCTTCACGAGAACTTATCTTATACTAGCTGTTACTCGTGACTGCGTCTGCATTTGCTTAAAGACAGAATCAGAATCAGAAATTGTATGTTAAACATAGATATAGGAGGGAGAATATTGAAATATACAATTATTGGTGTCATAATGTTTTGCCTCATTTGGCATTATAAATTAAAATACATACTAAATGTATACGTTGACAAAAATACGTTGATAATATTATGCAACTTCATACATTTCAATTTTCAATACATTGTCTTCACAAACAAATATCGGACTCAGAACAAATAGCCTATGGCTCTCTTCTGTATGTAATGTATCTCTTGTCAACCTGTGACTGCTTACCAAGTGGGCCGTATGCTTGGGTGCCACCTTAGTGGTATAAAAAAAAGTATTAAGCTAGCATACGGGTCGCATGATGGTGAGGTGACTGTAGCTTTTGGACGCTTGCTGCATCAAGGTTATCACACGCGTGTTCCCGAATCTAAATAATGTAAAATAGACCGCTTACTATAAAGTCAAACTGATGGTAAGTGGTCGATTACCACTTTCGAAGTAAATTCACAAAAACACAATACATGTTGTTTATATTTTTTAAAAATATTGAATCACTATTCTGACACATGCAGGTTTCTTCTTGTTCTCCAAAGCCGAAAACTTCGAGATGTGATTTATCACTGTCAAGGCAGGTCAGCATTTGAGTCCGGTCCGGCTCATAACAGAAGGCGACCACTTAACCGCAGTCCACACGGGGTCTTCGGCAACCAGCTTTATTTAAAAAAGGCTGTTTAAGCCCAACAACAGCTTAAGTTGTGCTATACACCAGTAGTTGCTGAGTAATACGGCCCAATGAACATGCATCGAGTGTTGAGTGGAAACCCGTGTTCAGCTTTGACGGAACGTATTTCGAAATAGTATGAAAGACTCTTTACTTTGGCTGATTTATACGGATATTATTTATATTTCCACTAGAATTCATTTTTGTATCAGTAATGAATCGTCTACCTGCCTTTGTGACAAATAATAGTTACATACTTTTTATACCACTACGGTGGCAACAAGCGTACGGGCCATCTGATGGTAAGCAGTCACGGTAGCTTAGGTTTTTTTTTCTTTTTTACAGTCAAGCCACACTCACCGTATTCAATTTGAGTACCAAAAGTTTAAAGCGCCTCTTCACAATCTCGATTTTAGAACTCACTTCAGTTCCCTAAAAAATTTTACTTCGCAACCAATGGTCGCAGCTGATAAGTAGTCTAGAAGTGTAAGATCATATTAGTTGGATATTGGCCTATGTGACCTACTGATAAGCCGGTGGGCTTAACTTAGCTTTATAAACTTTACTTAAACCTAACTTAGTACTTAAAACTAACTTAAACCTAACCGATGCTATCTTAAACCGCTCTAATTAGTTATACTTAGGTTTCAAATGGATTCCTGTGAAATGGATCTAATTCCTTCAAAAACTTTGTAATGCCAGCAGTTTACTGCGCAATAGTGTCATACCAAAGGTCACGTTCTGATCCGAACCAAAGGCTTTTAGAAAAACTCATTGGTACAGGCCGGGATTTGTACCTTGGCCCATCAGATGACTAATAATGATGAATTCCAATAAAATACGAAACTACCATGGACCATGGAAATGTCCCTCTTTTTCACCCCCTTAGGGGTAGAATTTCGAAAAATCCTTTCGTATCGGTTGCCTACGTCATACAAAGAACTCCTCCAAGTTTCAGGTCTCTACGATCAGCGGCTTAGGCTGTGCGTTGATCGGCAATTATTCAGGACAAAGCCTTTTATATGTATAGATATATAATAATATAATTAAAATAGTAATAGACCAAACCGGTGCTAAAGAAAAGTAAAGTATCACATTTATATGTGTCTCAAGAAGGCCTAAAAAGAAAAAAACATATTCATTTTCGATATCACTTTTTCAACGCATAAGTTACTCGTACCAGATTCATAATCTTGAACACCACGACCTTACACGCAATCTATTTTACAATAAGTATCTCAAATAGGTGCATACAACAGACATCGAATTGAATCACAATGCTGGGATGGCATTATGCTTAAAGTAGGCAGGTCAAAGCTTCCTTTCACTAAAAACCTTTATTCACAACATACATTTTAAAATCTCCAGGAATACCATCTTAGCTTTTAAGGCATTGTAAGGAAATATCACTTCTATTTGCAATGGGTTAAGAGTGAGATGGGGTGCAGTTTTTTCTCTTTGAACGGCGGCGCAGAGATTGCATTCTGTTCATATTCCGTTCATCTGGAGGTCTCCAGGCTGTAGCTAAGAGCTTGATTTGCAAGCCATGAGAGAATTGAGGATATTTCACTTTCAAATTCTTAGGTGTTTTTTGTAGACGCTTTTAGTTTTGCAGTTAGTTAGCCTGACTTCTACACTAGGTATCGCGGGCTCGATTGCCATCAACGTAAATAATGTGAAGTGTTTTACCTTGTTCACCTATGAATCTGGGTATGGGTATGGTAAATACACAATAACTACTAACATACATATTAGGAATATATAAGGAATATATATTATTATAGGAATATATATAAAACATACGTATTAGGAATATATATTCCTATACTATAATACATAAACGAATTACCTTTTTAAATACATAATATATATTATGTATTTAAAAGGGAATTCGTTTATGTATTATAGTATCTATCTGATATCTATAGCGCATATATAGAATAATTTTAAATATATACTTGATTGTGTTTGTCATCCCAGCCCACAGGAAAATAGGGGCCTGTCCTAATACAGGTATCTTACTTAAAAGTTATTTACTTCAATACCATGTAATCAAACATTGAATAAAGGATTATTATTATATTATTATTTATTTATTTTTGTTATTTTGTCTCCCTTGAAAGTAGGGGTAAAAATAGCTGGAACACGGGCCTGATAGTTTAATTTATATATATATATTCTAGGAAATTTAGTTTATATTATTATTATCTATACCCTACATAGTATAGCATTATAAATTGATTTTGTATTTTATTAATTAAAGAAAAAAACAGCTACGTAATGGGAAGGTTAATAATTAAACAGCCAACTACGTGTACCATGGACTAAATATTAAAATTAAATATAAACTGGAGAGAGCAAAATACATTTTTTATAATCATATCGTCATATTTCCCACCGACATAGCAATGAACATTCGCAGCGAGACATTCTAGCACTATTCCTAGCTTAACTTCGAGTGCCTTTATCTAATGCCTAAGTTTGTAATGTGCTACTTGATACTTGATCAAGTAGCACATTACAAACTTACTGGTAATTTAACCGTGGCGTATAAAGCTGTTCCATCAGAAACATAAAGAAACAAAATATGACCCAGCCTCACTCTCCTCTCGATAACAGTACCCAATTCGCTACTTCACACAATTTACACTGATAATACTTTTAGAGCACGGAACTGTGCTGGTAGCAGGAACATTGTCGAAAACGTTTTCGTATCGCCTTCGACTATTTTTGTATTGGAAAATGAACAGCGCTGCGGCGGTGAAAAGTGGAACTAAAAATTAGTATGACAATTTTGACATTTCGCGAGTTATGTTTTTGAATACGTTGTCGACACTGTTCCTGCTACCGGTACAGGTAAGCAGATATAAGTGTTTGATGAATACAGAAGAAGTAAAGCTGTGCAAGTCGAGAGGGAAATGGCGCTCTATACTCTCTGCCTACCCTTAATGGGACTCGTTTTCCCGTGACTAAGCCCGCTTATCAATATAATATAATATATAGCCTATGTCACTCAGTGATAATGTAGCTTTCTAACGTTGAAAGAATTTTTGAAATTGTTTCAGAAGTTTTGGAGCCTTTTCAATACAAACAAACAAACAAAAAATCTAATCTTTTCTCTTTATTATATTAGCGTATCAAAACCAAACAATTTAAGATCTACGAAGCCTCCTGTGCCCGAGCTAATTGTAAACTATGTTTTAGTATGTACTTTCGCTACATCGCTTCCCGCTCATACATTACACCTCCCAGGTATTACCTGCAGCACGTGGGATCATATGAATACGAAAGGAGCCCTTCATTCAGTCGCCAAGAAGAGGCTCGTTACGGAACCCGACTCAAATAGAAACTTTTATCACGTACCGCTCCCGAGAGACTTGCTCCTAGTAGTTGTAATTGTGGGTAGCATCGATATTGTAATATATGCTCGAATCTTGAGCAATATCGCTAATGGTGGCTCACAAATCTCACAATCGACCCTACTTATGAGCGTTTGCTAAATTTCAAATTGATTCACGAATAGTTTTGTCGGACCATAGATAGCGTTTACGCTTTTCTGCGAGACACAATCAATAGTGGAGTTAATTGAAATTTGAGGTTATTTAATAAGAAAATATTATCCTGGATTACATCGTCCGTAGTACGTCCGAACCTGTATAGTTCTGAGGAGAGCTCGAGATCCGTATATGAAGTCAATTAGACCGTGAAATCCTCGTGGAGCACTATCATATTCATCACCAGTGACTTCTTAAGGGGATGATGAGCATGTCAACCATCCGGGGCTTCGCCTTTGCAGGGGCCTTGCGCACTTGCAAGCATTACTTGAATTGTTATGCTTTACTATTGATATAAGAAAACAATTAAGCGTATTCTTTATAACTTTGCAATTCTCGTCAAGAATCCTCTTTTTAACTAATTCCACAAAGACAAGGGTCTCTCAAAAATCTACCCGCCCGGGGCCATTGCGAGGCCGTTCTTGACCATTACCATCGTCTTATGATCATCATGACTAGCCATAGATATCCACTGCTGAGCAAATGCCTCTCCATTTTAACAACTAATTATAATATGCCGTATCTATTCTGGGTCCCTCTCTCAAATAAGTGGTAGACTCTGCAAGCTTTGCACTTAGTCGAAAAAGTCGTTAATTAATTCACGGCCAACTCGATATCAAAAGCAGGTATAATCTAACCCAATGATTGGCCAGTAATTACAAAGTCCATTAGCTACCAAATGGCGGTCGATCTCAACTGGAATCTCATTATGGCATGTACGAACCAAACGGGGATACTGAATGTATCTCGGCTTCGGATAATTCTAAAGGTAATTATGATGCTTTATACGAGAAGGTAGATAATTGGATTGAACTCTAGTATAATTTCGATTACATGATTCACCGATGTCACTTTCTGTAGTGTTATTAAATGATGCGCTGTTTTATATTAGTAATATTTAATTATTGTTATATTGTGCACATTACAAGCTAGCCAAGACCGTAACCGTTGCTATTTATCTCACACCGGTGCCGTGCGGGAGAGCGCTTGCTTCAATCTTCATCTGTCAGGTGACATCTGTCACGTGACATCTGTCACGTGACAAATGTCACCTGACAGTTGAGTCTAGTCTACAGTCTACATCTACTACTCTTCTCTTCTCTTTACACGAAAAAGGTTATGTTGGAGCGCCTTTCTTTTTGCTAATTTCACGTTGATTTGTATTTTTAACAAGGCAATCTTATACATAAAATCACCGTATGACATTTCTGTTTCTATTTGATTACAAGTTCACTTAAAACTTTTTTTTTATATCACTAAGGTGGCAAACAAGCATATGGCCCAACTGATGTTTGATGCGTGTTTATTCAGTTTAAATCCTAATACGGCACTTATGAAGGTCTACTGCCGAAAAATAGGCTTAAAGAACACAGTGCTCCGTCTTTTTTGATGCAACAGAATTATCTCGGACCTAGTTAAAAAGATCAAAGACGCATGCAAGTTTTTCACCTTAGTGCATCCTTATGGATATAAAAAAAGTGTAACAGATACACAAGCCCGTACTTTATTACTATTGATGATAAGCCCATATTCTAAATAAACAGATGTAGGGCGTTTCCCATTAAAATAGGAGCCGCCCGACTGGGGACTGTACCTCCACCTTACAGAAGACTACAGTCAAATAACATTACTTTGATGTAGTGTGTTTCTGCGGTGAGTAAGGTTGCCAGAGCTCTACGATCATACGCTGCGCTAGTAGTAATGTTGCTAGCACAGTGAGTCCTCATCAAAAACATGGTTGGCAATCCGCTAGTGATACCTCCGGTATTGCTAGCGGCTATAGGCTACGGTGACTGCTAACCATTTAGTGGCTCGTATGCTAGTGTGCCCCCTTAGTAGTATAAAAAAAACACTTGCCAAGGAAAGCTCAACCTTACCTCCCTCATTAAGTAATTGTGTCATTTTCATTTTTAAACATAATAGTTCGTAAGATACCTCAGTTTCTCGTCGTCTAGTCAATATCCCTCGTTGAGTTACAATTTTAAAATCCTCACAAAGTTGATAAAACTGAGCCAGGTTAATTCGCTAAACGAACCTGCTCTAATTTTGCGAAAGTCTCCGTCTCCGTGCTACATACAGTTATGTAGTTTATACAGCTTTGTATCTGCACTAATATTATAAAGAGGAAAGATTTGCATTTTTGGATGTGTGTATGTTTGTATTGAATAGGCTCCGAAATTACTGGACCAATTTCAAATATTCTTTCACCGTTATAAAGCTACATTATCACTGAGTAACATAGGCTATATATTAAACTAGCTGCCCGCCCCGGCTTTGTACGGGTAGACAAAATATTTGATAGCAGTCAGGTATACTAACCACTAGAGCAGCGGTCTCATCAAATATTACAATATTTAAGTTGATGACATGTTTGTACACTTATAATTCAGAGTAGATAATACATGGACGCAAATATGTTTTCTACTCTGAGATAGTACTAATAAGTTAGCTTCATCTCTGAGTACCATAGCATTGCATAACAGTAGTACCTAGCGGGAGAAACACATATTATAAACTCTAGGTCCCTGGGGCCCGGATGCTCTTCAGCTTTTCAAGGAGGTCTCACGTCGGCTGGTTGAGGCCTCCCGTGACAGGCGTGCTGGAACATATCTCGCTCAGAGAATCAGCATTCCTATCCAGCGTGGCAATGCTGCCAGCATTCTTGGCACGCTACCGCATGATTCCGGTTTGGGTCAGATCTTTTATCTATAAGTAGGTAGGTTAAGATATGTTTTTGTAAATAGTTTAATCTGTTTTGTGTCAATATTGATGCTTACGCGTTTTCAGTTTATACATGGGAGAAAAGGCCTTTGAGCTTAAACTCTATGACGAACTTTCGTTCATTTTTTTTAATTCTGACGTCATTTCATATCATAAACACTAAGTTAAAAAATTAAAGCCCGACTACGGAATGATCACGCCCTAATAAGACATATCAAACAAGAAAATACTCTCAGCTGATACATTTTAATGTGTTTAATTCATAGTGATGTTCGGAGGAAAGTCGTGGTCATATGCCACTTCCTTTTGGCTTCGCCATAATCGGGAAAAAAACAGGGAAATGGTGTCCTTTTTATTCAAAACTGCCATTTTATGTTGCCGCTACGTCAAAATGATGTCAGAATCTTCACAGGAAATAAGCCAATCAAAATCACTGTTTAAAATTTCCAAATGGAACCCAAATATGGAACTTGTCCTACTTTAGTTTTCAGTAATAGTTTGCTGGCTGTGCTATGGAACCGTGTGCCATTTTTGACGAAATTTACTTTCTTAAAACGTGACGAGCGAGCTGAGGAGTACCATTTGTCATCAAAGACTGTATGCTTTGCATAACTGGGCTTGTCTCACGTATTTATTTTACAGTCTAAACTTTTTTATACTAATAATGATAAATCTTCTTTCACTTCTCCACAATTCAGCTTCACGTGTGAATACGTAGATACATTTTCCGTAATACTATTGGTAAATGTTAAAATCAAAATCTTTATGCCTTACGTCATTCTCTATGCGTCATATCTTTTGTTCATTCTATCAATTTATCTACCTTTAACTCATCTAATACTGACTTCGTTATGTACACAACTTTTAGTTCACTTCTCTACTAGCTATACCCAATAAGTTATATTTACTTATGGTACGCTGTTACAAAAGGTAAAGGACTAAGCAATGTCAAGTACCACTAACCAACTTTATATAAAGAAGATTTGATAGCAGCCAAACAGGTCTCTAATGCCAGCACATCAATACCTCGAGGAGCTCTGCTATATAATGTAAGTAATTTCAACCTTACTTTGGGCCGTTGAATGTCGTTTTAAGTGAATTCAAGTTCCTATATTAGCTGTCGCACAACTTATAATTTTTAAAAGTCACCCGAATAAATTTTCAGCTCACTCAAAAAAAAAAAAATTTCCCAAAATATCAAGTCGTGTTTTTATTAAATATATATGAGTAAGAAGCTACCTATAATATATCCTATCACAGTTAATCAGGTCGTATCGAAAGATTATCAGAATGAAGCCGACTGCAATTAATAAAAGCCAATTCAATTAATTATTCCATTATCATTAAATCATTTATTTGTCATTATCGAACACTACCACATTTTAGACACACATGCATAATGCAGTCAATCGTTCTACTGTAGTGATCTACAATGCCTGGACTTTCTAAAGGGAAGCTAAGATTAGAATATTAAAATCGAACAGAAGCGTATAATGAATATCTACTTGGTATATTTTTCATTCGTTCAGTACGATAGAGGGAGACTACGCCGTAGCCACGGCTACGTGCCGTAGCAATAGGATGTCATTTTATTCAAGCTTGTAGAGCAACTATAGATCACACAGGTTCTTGTTTCTTTTTTCGAACTGGTTGTAATATACGGCATTTTAAATGCCTTATTAAGGACTAAGCTGAATAAACAATTTCAATGTTGAATTTTTTTTTAGTTTATAATAGGGATATTTGCGTAATTATTTTGTTATCCATATCATTTCTTATAGCACTCAGTTGTATTCTACTTAGAACGAGTGTCAATAAAATTTTTATGGGAGAACCCTTAAACCACTTAAAAATAAAATAGTGCACGTAAATTAATTGACGGTAGCGCGGTAATTTTAATTGATTAATGATAGCCGACGTCGCGTCGCTTGGCCGGCACTGACAACCGCCAATTGCCGCCGGTCGGCTGCCGTCCGTCAACGTTGATTTGCATGTCAAAGTGACGTCAGTGGAGCGGCAAGTGACGCGGATGGACACTTGCACACCCGGCAGCTATTTGCAGTACGTTAGCTTAGCTTTTTGGGCTAATTTAAATAGCAGTGGACAATGGTGCTAATTCTGTTGTACGAAATTATTAAACTAATTTGACACAACTTAAAGTATTGCCATCCTTATTTAACCGCGCACAGGAGAAAGGGATAGCAAGGCTTTTAGAACTGTCAAATTAATTTAGTTAAGTGATTTTGTGCAACATAAATTATGGATGGAAATTATGGATGTGTATTGCTCAATCACGATAAACGGCTCAACGGATTTGTAAGAAATTTGACACACGTATATTTTATAACCTAGATTAACACATGGGATACTTTTTATCACGGAAAAGTGTTAGGTTTCTAAACACAATTCAGAATGATTCACGGGCAGAAGCTAGTCTACACTAATACTATAAAGAGAAAAGATTTTTATTTTTGTTTGCAATGAATAAACTGAAAAACTCCTGTACCGATTCGAAAAATAATTTCACCAGTAGATTGTTACTTGACTATATTATCACTGAGTAACATAGGCTATATAATTTTTGTAGGGTAGTCCATATATAAATTAGAAGTTATTGTAATTGGAAGGTACTTGTGTGATGTTCGTCGACTGCTGCGCCAGTCGAATAAAGGAGCTCGAACGTACCGGTGTCTATGATTTTTATACTAACCAATACCTACCCGAACGCAGTTATAACAATATTATATTACTACGTGGACGAATTCGGGGGAAAAGCTAGTTATAAATAATTAAGTTAGATCTAGCAACACGCAAGACAAGGTGGTCAATAATGTATGATTTACGCGGCACGAAACACAAAATCCTTAAGCCAAGCTCTGTTGAGGTGACCTTACCAAAGTCACGTTTATAAAACTCAATTACGCTTCTGTTCGTGACGTCAACCGTGCACTATAACAATTAATAATAAGAATATGTGTTTGTTGCACACATTGAAAAAGGTATGGATAATTTTATTGTATTACTAAGTCAATGGTCTCCCTTCTAAAAGATCACATTCGAAACTTTTGGAAGTAATAGCATAGTTAAATATTTTTACCGTCTTTGAAAACGAGAAGTCTCGATTCTGATTTATTAACTTACATAATAAATGAGAAACTTGGATCATTATTATATTATTTATATCACACGTGAATGGAGATATATATGACTGTAGGAGCAGAAAAAGAGGTGTGTGTGTGTGTAGGTCAAGAGTGAAATGGCGCTCAATGAAAATGACTCGGCGTGTTAATAATAACATAATCATTGGTTTATTTCAGATTAATTTCCATATTTAATAGAATATGAACTTTTTTACTTTTTTTTATTGACACAAAACAGATTAAACTATTTACAAAAACATATCTTAACCTACCTACTTATAGATAAAAGATCTGACCCAAACCGAAATCATGCGGTAGCGTGCCAAGAATGTTGGCAGCATTGCCACGCTGGATAGCAATGCTGATTCTCTGAGCGAGATATGTTCCAGCACGCCTGTCACGGGAGGCCTCAACCAACCGACGTGAGACCTCCTTGAGCATTGTATTATATTTATACTAATTAATATATTTATGAGAAGAATATGATTGTAAAAGTAGCAAAAGGTGTGTAAGTGAAGGGATGCTGTTGGTGCGGTTTTTGAATGCATTAATTTCCAAACAGCAAACATCTTATAATTATACAAGCTAAACTAGTCTGAGCACTAGTCTAGTAATCTATACAATACAAAGTTACGAACAGACCGCAAGGGCAGTCACGAAAGCTGGTTTTATGGTAAAATTACTGGGCTTATTGCTTTACCTACCGCTCAACTCGTTTTTAAGTGCGGTAATAATTTACTTCGCCAGCATTTTTTTTTTATAGTCTGTTAATTGAAAAATACGGATAATATTGTTATAGACGTGGGTATATACCTATAACTAATATAAATTGTAATAAACATTTAAAAAATCTGCGATATTTTATCGTTTGCCAGATATACGGCACTCCTAGAAAAACTTTTCAATAATAAAAAAGACTAATTTTAGAAATGTACCATAAAAAAGAGTTATACTTGAGAATTCATGGTTCTATGCTTGACTGAACAGAATAATGTACCAACTTAATTTATCATTGCTTAAGAAATATTATTTTATTATTTTTCTTGAAAAACACCACGTTGTCAAAAATAAATAAATAGATGAACCGACTACAATCCATCTCACGGGAGTAGTACAAAGAAGAAAAATTTTTTTTTGAATAAAATTCCTAATAATAATATCAGAATGACTTAATAATATTTAATTACTAGCTGACCCGGCAAACTTTGTTTTGCCGTATAAATATTTTTTGTCCAAAAATAAATCTTTGGGTGCACCACACTTAAGGGCATGAAAAAGAGTTTACGTCCTAGACCTACGGACCTACGAAACAAAAAAATACATAAAACACTCGGAATATGTATACAAAAGAAAAAATAAAAAAAACTCGGAGGAGCTTTGTTGCAAAGACTGTGACACGAGAATTGTATACATTGGAAGATACTTAAAAATCGAAAACAAATTTTATGGATGTAATCATGGAATTTGAAATACAATTTTAATGGAATGATTCTGCTTTAAATGCTAATGGGACACCAAGTTTTATTATCAACCCGCATAGCATTGCACATGTTAATATTGGAAAGCGATACGTGAAACTTATGAGATGAAACTGCACTCAAAGCGGAGGAAATCGCATGGGACTGAGAGGAAATTGGAACTCTAGCGGGACGCCGCGATAAATTATATAAATAAATAAATCTCTTTGTGAAGCTCTTCGTAGGACGCTCCAGCTATTTTTAGTTGCGAGAAATAAGTTCTCTTTTCAGCAGCATTTTTATGAAAAACATGTAAAGTGGAATACGAATTTATTAAATGCTAGAAAAATGAGTGTTGGTTCTAATATTTTGTTCAAGTCTCAAGCCTGCCTAGTGGTAAGAAGTCGACCGTAGCCTATAGCCGCTAGCAATACCAGAAGTATCACTAACGTGTTACAAACCATGTTTTTGTCAAGGACTCACTTTGCTAGTAACATTAATACTAGAGCAGTGTATCCTCGTGGATAACTGACGACCAAACTCACCACAGTAACACATTTTAATGTAATATTTATGTCCTGGATACATGTCCTTTTGAGACGGTCATACATTTTTCGTTAACCTGTTATGTCTTGTTATGCTAAGTGGGGTCTGAACACAATCCCAAACAGTTACAAAGTACGATAAACTCATTTGTAATAACTTCGTTTATTTAATAAATATTACAATTTGTAAGACATGTTTTTATGTCAAAATATATTTTACACAATTGAGTTCACACTATAGCACGTGCTACATTCATTAACGTACGTCTAAAACTAACTATTTCAAAACTAAAAAGCACGCGTAACGTCCTAAACTATACTTGCCAACTATACCCCAACTGTGCTTTGTCGAGATATAATAAAAGTTTGACTACCTCTCAAACACATGCACAAGAATTTTGTAGTTATTTTGAAGTTATAGCCGTTGTGGCCGTGTGGTTGAAGCGACCGCCGGTTATCGAATAGGCCTAGGTTATAATTGGAGCCGCCCGACTGGTGATTGTACCTCCACATTACAGAAGACCACAGTCAAATAACACTACTTGATGTAGTATTGTGTTTCTGCGGTAGGTAAGGTTGCCAGTGCTTCACGAGAATACGCTGGGCTAGTAGTAATGCTGCTAGCACAGTGAGTTCTCATCAACAACATGGTTGGCACCCCGTTAGTGATACCCCTGGTATTGCTAACGGCTATAGGCTACGGCTGACTGTTTACCATCCGGTGGGCCGTGTGCTTGTGTACGACCTTAGTGGTATAAAAAAAAACTTTACATCTTAAAACAAAGTGTAAGATTCTAGCAAAGTATCGAAGGACAAAGGAGCCGATTCCGTGACACATAACCTTCATCAGTAATCAATTAAATAAGTTAAAAAAAATACCAACTTATAAGTGAAGAACATAGCAGCTACAAGTTTAAATTAGTTTTAGTTGAACGGTTCGAACTTGTTGAGCTCTAACAATCGTTCAATTTACAGAGCACTTTCATAGAGTATTCAAGGAATTTTAAATGCTCGACTAGAATAATGGGGTCAGTGAACCTATTCCCTATGACGGTGGCAAAGATTTTGACGTTATTTCGACGCAGCAGCAACATAATTTTTTTTTTCGGCGGTTTTGGCTATTAATTTAACAATAAATAAATAAATAAACAAAATTACGCTTGTTTTTTCTGAAATAACTTCAGGGCTTTATAATAAAGTTAAGCTTTATTTTTGAAGGACCTACCAACTATCTTCATTATAATTTAATTAAGCCTAGTAACGTTTTCAAAGTGTACAATAAAAAAAAAAAATATCAGCATTGCTGCCAGCGGCCAGCATTCTTGGCACTCCCGCGTGATTTATGTACATAATTTTAGTTTAAAAGCTCTGCTTTATGTAAATAATGTTATCTGTTTTTAATAAAATACTATAAAAAAAAAAAAAATTAAGACTTTAAAAAACAGAAAAAACATGCTTCAATAAATATAAATACGAATAATCCTGCGCTGAATGCAATAACATTGCAGTTTTTGTATTGGCAACGTGTGCAAATCAAAATAATCAGACTCAACATATATACAACTTACGTTGAAAGTTTCCGTAACATTGACAGATACATCAAGCTTAATAATAATGCGTGTTATATCATCATCCTTTATAATGCTTACAGCAAAGGAATGAAATTCTCTCCCCTCGTCAGTGTTCCCTGAATCCTACAACCTGGGACTCTTTAAGACTAGAGTGAATAGGCTACTAACGGACAAGCGCGCTCCACCTTAGACCACATCTTCACTTACCATCAGGTGATATCGTGGGCAATCGCTGACCCGTAATTAATAAAATACCTTATAAAGGAATTTTAGAACCAAATAGTACATAAGCGATATCTTGTATATTATATGCAATTGTTTATCGTTCACGCAATCCCAACTCCCAGGCGTAGGTAACTACGGGTCACTGCTTACATGAGACGAAGCCTTCACGTAACCATTCCATAATGGCCGCGGAAATAGGCCTGTTTACATTACTCCAAGCACACACATTATGTAATACAGTAAACATTGCCGTGTGCACAACTTTTATGGTTTTTTAGAAGCTGCAAAAAGGGTGAAATGGAAAAAGCCGGCCAAGTACGAGTTGGACTCGCACACGGAGGGTTCCACACTACCTCAGAGTTTATTATGTATAGTATACATACTACAAACACACAAGGTTAAATAACAAACTTGACTTTGCGATTCGATCCCTAGACTACACCAACCGCAAGTATCTACCGTGGGTTATTCCATGAATATAGGAGCCGCCCGACTGGGGTCTGTACCACCGCCTTGCAGAAGACCGCAGTGAAATAACACTTCTTTGATTTAGTACTGAAAAACTTTTTCATCAACATGCAAACTCAAAACATCTACGGTCAGGAACCCCCGACTGATTACAAGCGTACAAGCGTATGCTTACCACTTACCAACAGGCAGATCAAATGCTGGGCCAACTTACCACACTAACTACGGTATCCCAATACTTGATTGGCGTTTGAGAATACCAATGACAGATTTAACTGGCGTCTCAGTATTTGAACATGATACTCGCGGTAATCGAGCTCAAACCAATAATAATATTATAAAGAGGATAGATTTGTATTTTTGTATGTGTGTATTGAATATGCTCCGAAACTACTGGACCGATTAAAAAACCGTTAGAAAGCTACATTATCACTGTGTAACATAGGCTATATATTATACTAGCTGTCCGCCCCGGCTCGCGCGGGTAGACTAAATATTTGATTAATGTCTACCCGTGCGAAGCCGGGTCGGGCCGCTAGTGAATAATAATTTCACTTCAAATACCTATAATAATGATTGAAGTTTGAATGAGGAACAGCGCACAACTCTCAGTCGAGCAATCAAATCGGTCCAGTCTGGATTTACAGTTCACGTCAATTTGAACAGCAATTACCACAACCATTAGGGAGTGTTCAATTTAGGCCTATCCGTTCAATAAGCATTGTTAGCTTACAATAATCAATTACATTTGACAAGACCTTTGGTATATTGGTTAGTAAGGAACCGAGACAGTACGCTGTGTCGGTTCAATTCCCGCCAGGTCAGCGTTTTATTTTGCATTGGACATTTGTGTATGCTTTGTGAATAGGTGTTCGGTAAGTAATATCAATATAGAGTGACTAAAATAGTTTTTATGCATTCTATCAGCTGTTTGCTTAGTTAGTGTAGACTCGATGGCATTGTGCACTCAATCCGTAAGCTTAAACATTTATATAAAATTCAGCGGGGCTAAATAATTTGGTAACGTATAATGCATTTTCTTTCAAATAGTCTGTTTTCCGAAAAAAACTTATGAGCTAGGGATTTCAACAAGTTACGAAGCGTAGCTTTACATAGCGCCCTAGTGAAATTACCAACACGGTACCGATCAGGAGCCATGGACCGAAATAACGTGATCTACCAGCCCTATATGTAATCCAGGGCTTGGGTCTAATTTATAAGGAAAAGCGGGTAATCTGTATAGCTTTTGCATAGAAATATAATCACACATAACCTAAAAATAAAATATAGCCTATGTATATTTGGGAAAGTGTAGCCATATAATGAAAGCATTTTTTAAATCGGTTTAGAGGAACCGAAAATTTTGTGTTAGTTTAGCCCCCACGCCTGCGGGGGTCCCGTATGGCTTGCTTGCTAGCCGGTACGCGTAATTTTAGCCTCATTTATATATTAGTGACTTCTTTCCTGTCCATGTTTTGTCATGTTTTGCCACGTCAACTATAATATTCCTCATAGGTGTACGCTACTAATTTTGTGTTCATACTACGCACTGCGCTACGCTTTCCGATAAAGCTACGCCAGTACGTACGCCAGCTTAATAGTAATAAAATGATTAGATAAATTCGTATATAAATCTTCTCGCCTTCCCACAGGGGACCCCGAAAAGGTAGGCAGAGATGTTACAACACCCATTTCCCACCGAAGATAATTGGGTGACAATGAGACAGATGGTGAGCTCGTCGCCGTCTGCTAGGCACTACACGCTTTCCATACGATGTTTTCCTACACCGTAAAGCTCGTTGTGTGACAAATCACTGCACTTAGTTTAGAAAACCTCATTGATACAGACCGGTAGGACTGGAACTTCCGTCGCTGAGATAGCAAACAACGCTTCATACCACACGGCCACCACCATCGATTCGTAAACAACAATTCTTGTTTATTAATTTCCTAAACCTTAACACGCTACGCTTTTGAGATAAGACCACCGGCTACAAATTTAGGTGTAGCTACGCTCTTGTAGCCAACCTATCTGCATCAATTTAGCTGAACGCGGACCGTGACATCGTTCGGAGCGAGCCTTCAAGCCTGTCAGTCCCTAGATACCTACATTTAACTACATACAATAGATCCGTATAAAATACTAGATTTTTCTCTGCGACTTCACACGTGTAGCAATATAATAAGTAGCCTATGTTACTCAGTGATTGCTAGCATTCTACGAGTGAATGTTTAATATCCGTCCAGTTAGTCTTACAAACAATAATTAAAATCTAGTCTCTTGACACAAGTAAGTAAAGATAAAGGATTTTAAAAATATATTCGTACTGCCGCCATAGTATTGGTGTTTAGTACACATACATAATGGCCATGGGAAAATTGAGGTATAATTTTCTAGTGCCTTATGAGTTTACTTTTACATAAATACCAACGCAACTGATTTTACATTTTCTGTAACAACATTTAACCCTTCAACATCAATTAAATTAAACTCAATATCATCTTTATTTGACTAGACTTTACAAGTAAGTACTTTCAAATCGTCAGAATCTACCACCGGATTCGGAAGTTTTTTGCTCAGAGGAATCCGGTATGAAATCAGCAATTACTCTTTTAAAATAAAACATATAATTTATATTACAGCATCGTCTTAATCGTGCATAGTTACATTAATATCACTTTATTATTCATGGCGCTAGTAGCTATATTATAGTTGGTACGCCCTAAACGTAATACTTTGGGAGTGTCTGGAAAGGGTAACTAAGTTGTAATATAAACTAGATTAAACAAGATGTACAATTGGTCACTAAATAAATGAATAATTTTTGAACGAATCTGGAATAAGGATTTAAAACAATTTTGTGGAAAATCTAACATGAGATGCTGAACTCGGACATCAAAACTATAAACACTGTCTATTTCCAACCAAACGTCGGATCAATCAACGTCTACACGTCAATTTGTAAGTAACAATGACTACTCCAAAGAAAAATGACTGATATTTGACCCGAAAGTAATATTTCAAACTTTGACGCCGTCTCACTTGAAACCTGAAACATAAAAAATGCTTATACTTTTATTTTATACCACTAAGGTGGCACACAAGCAAACGGCCCACCTGATGGTAAGCAGTCACCGTAGCCTATAGCCGCTAGCAAGACCAGAGATATCACTAACAAGTTGCCAACCATGTTGTTGATGAGGAGTCTCTGTGCTAGCAGCTTTACTACTAGCCCTGCGATTCTCTTGGAGCACTGGCAGCCTTACTTAGCGTAACTTAACCTATTTCACGTTGTTAACGTTGCTTAAGATTGATCAAAATGCGCGAAGACAACTACCATGAGATACGTCAATGGCCACGAGCCTTTATCTCAGTGTTCCTTTAATAAAATAGAGCGCAGTCGGGATGGTATCACATTGCTTTTTATAGGTATTTCAGTAGACATTTCCCAACAAAAACAATCGAACATTTCCTTCGCCGTAAAATAAAATGATCCTTAGAAAACAAGCTGTTTTTACCTGGATTGACGGCGAGAGGGAATAAAAAACATCTTTAATAATAGACCGGCGGAACGAAGGCCCGGCATCCGGCCCCAATAAAAACGTCAGCTCCTAGAGAAACAGATGTAACCTTCTTTTAATGTACTTGTTGCTAAGAAGCCACACTGTTATACCGACTTATTATTTTATTATCATACTAGCGGCCCCTTATTTAACCATGCACATGAGAAAGGGATAGCAAGACTTTTATTAATTAAAATCAAAAAATCAAATCAAAATAAAAAAACATTTATTCAGTTTAGGCCCTAATAAGGCTCTTATGAAGGTCTAAATTACCACCGGTTCGGAAAAAAAGCCACCTGAGAAGAACCGGCAAGAAACTCAGTGCTCTGTCTTTTTTTGCATTTAACAATCATTATATAACAATTTGTAACAAAATTCTTCTAGACATTGGTATGAAATTACAAATATCAAAATGAAAGCTACCAAGTTGGTTTTGTCACTGCTTTCATGAAATACATATTTTAAACTATTACAACTACCAGGAGCGGGGAGCCACTTGTGCAGAGTGAGTCTATATATTCCAAGCATTTTTATCATTTACATAATCATTAATTTTGTAATAGGCTTTATTTAATAAAATTCTTTTGACATGAGTCTTAAACTTATCGTAATTCAATTCGGTAATAGATTGTGGGATTTTATTGTAAAAGCGGACGCAGTTTCCCATAAATGATTTGTTTACTTTTGTTAGTCTAAACCTAGGAGCCACAATTTTGTTTTTGTTTCTTGTATAAATATTATGGTTGTATGTATGTATGTATTATTAGTTAAGTGATTTTGTACAACAGAAGCGACGCTATTGTATCTATTAAGTTTGACATATACTTAAACTCAGAACAAATATCAGGCAATACACACATTGTCCCGGGCGAGCATTAAAGCTGTGATCCTTGGCTTATCCACAAAACACACCAAGTCGTCAATATATGTACATTCCTTCATATTGATTGATGTAAATTTTCAATGTATTACGTGCAGCAACTTGAGAATTGCAATGTATTCCTCTTCTATAATAATATTATAAAGAGTGATTTGTATGTTTGTATTGAATAGGCTAAGAAACTGCTGGACCGATTTCAGAAATTATTGCACCCTTAGAAAGCTACATTATCACTGAGTAATATAGGCTATATATTATACTAGCTGCCCGCCCCGGCTTCGCACGGGTACACTAAATATTTGATAAATGTCTACCCGTGCGAAGCCGGGGCGGGCCGCTATTTATCTTCTAATATATAAAATTCTCGTGTCACAGTTTTCGTTGCCATACTCCTCTGAAACGGCTTGACCGATTTTGATGAAAATTTTTGTGCTTATCCGGTATCTATGAGAATCGGCCAACATCTATTTTTCATCCCCTAAATGTTAGGGGTAGTCCACCCCTAAATTTTATTTTTAGGACCGATTTCAAAAATTCTTTCACCGTTAGAAAGCTACACTATTACTGATTAACATAGGCTACCTGCCCGCCCCGGCTTTGCACGGGTAGACAAAATATTTGATATAAAAATCTACCCGTGCGAAGCCGGGGCGGGCCGCTAGTATATATATATATTTAGATGCCAATACATCTAAGTAAAGGTATGTGATGGAATGTTTTATATGTTGAGCACGTGTAAGTTTAATTTATTATCGTACGTGTGAATAATACGGCTAGTAGGTCTACTTTTTATTATGTCGGTTGAGCATTATCGAACCATAGGCAGTCGCTTCAAATGCGCGTGCGATTTAAAGCAGAAATTATTTATTCAGCTTAGGCTCTAATAACGCACTTGGGAAGGTCTACTCCACCACCGATTCGAAAAATAACCACCTGAGTACGCCAAGCTTGAATAGACCTTATCAATATTGCAAGAGACTATATGCAGTTGTACTGGGCCTTCAACTGCACTGTATCTAGCGAAATTACTTGACAATAAAGACTATGCACCAAAGGATATTATTGTTATTACCGCAGAGTAGATAATATACTAGGTACAATTATTCTAAGGGATTTTAAATAATGTTTTTTTTTTTCCTCGTACATTACCAAGTTACATTACCGGCAATGTACAAGGAAAAAATATTCTTCGTACATAACCGGGTAATGTACAAGAATTATTTTTTCTTCGTACATAACCAGTTACATTACCGGTACTGTGCAAGGAAAAACGATTCTTCATACAAAACCGGGTAATGTAAAAGGAATTATTTATTCCTTATACAAAACCAAATTACCAGGGATGGCAGTGATGTACCTATCAGGAAAAGTAATTCATAATGATAAATTTATTTCTAGAATTACGGTAGGTATATAAGCTCTTAGCGCGGAGATCAGATAGTGCAGAGCTGGGTACAAATCCAAAAATCAGGACCTTTACTGGCAGATAGCCGATGTTACAAGGCGTAAAATAGGCTGCTTTTATTTTGTAAAAATAATTGTAGTTCCGCACAACATCTAAAAATCCATGAAATAGTGAAAAAATAATAATTCCACGCGTACGCAATACGCGGGCTCAGCATTTTTTAAGTTAATTATAAAGTACACAATTTTTATTTTTATTTTCTACCGTCTACCAGGTAGACTCTACCTATTATATATTACCCAAATTACTTTTTTTTTTTTGGATTTGTACCCAGCTCTGCACGTCTGATCTCCGTATTTCACGATCTTAAATACCTGGCTACCGTATATCTGGAAATAAATTTATGTCTACTACTAGCTGTGCCCGCGACTTCGTACGCGTGGAATTGATTTTGTTGACAATTTAATTTGCACAGTACAATAATTACTTATAAAAATTAATATGCCTTAGTTACGCTTATAGCGTCAGCTACCTTTCAGTGAAAGTCCTGTTCAAATAATTCCCGCCGTTCGGATGTTGTTCACAATTTTATGGGTTCTTTATTACTTGCGCGGAACCATTTTGTTTCAAAAAAAAGTTACCTATGCTATGCCCAGTAAAATTCCATTCAATTCGGTCCAGCGGTTTTGGAGATTACTTGGGCTAATCCCCGAAAAAGACAGCCAGACGAAAAAAAAAATGTTTGTCATTAGTACAGTGTTTACTTTCACATGCAAATAGTAAAGAGCTGTTATTTTGAAATTACAAACACACTTCAGTTTTATTTATGTGTATGTATAGATGAATTACTTTTCCTGGTGGGTACATCACTGCCATCCCTGGTAATTTGGTTTTGTATAAGGAATAAATAATTCGTTTTACATTACCCGGTTTTGTATGAAGAATAGTTTTTCCTTGCACAGTACCGGTAATGCAACTGGTTATGTACGAAGAAAAAACAATTCCTTGTACATTACCCGGTTATGTACGAAGAATATTTTTCCTTGTACATTGCCGGTAATGTAACTTGGTAATGTACGAGGAACAAGCGGATTGAACCACATCATGATTGTATCATGAAAAAAACAGAGCACTGACGTAAAGAATAATCCTATTTATTGTATCAGTTTTTTTTTCTTTCTATCATTTTTTGAGATTTTTTCATAGATTGCCGGTTCTTCTCAGGTGGTTCTTTTTCCAAACTGGTGGTAATTTAAACCTTCATAAGTGCCTTACTAAGCCTAAACTGAATAAATTATTTTTTTATTTGATTTGATCGTCATTCGCATTCGCAAATGAAAAAAATAAACGAATTATTTCCTTTATATCACTGTTCCATCGATCCTAACGTGCGAGCAGAACTAACTCTTATAAGATAATGCAAATAAAGAATGTGATTAAGCGAAAGAGTAAACACAGATTTTGTTTTTTTTTATACCACTAACGTGGCATACAAGCGTACGGCCCACCTGATGGTAAGCAGTCACCGTAGCCTATAGCCGGTAGCAATACCAGAGATAACACTAACGAATTGCCAACCCTGTTATTGATGAGCAGCCACTGTGCTAGCAGCATTACTTAGCCCAGCGTACTTACCGCAGAACACAACATTGATGTAGTAGTATTACTAAGAGAATAAATATATCGGAACCATCTTCTGATTACGAATAACTCTCAATTTGCAAACTTATTCAATTCTAATCCCGATTGATGTCCTCCATTGAAAAGCCATCTCGGCTTGTATTATCTCCCTTCCGCTTAAATACACATTGTACGCTCAATTTGTTTCTGAATTCGGATTTCAGTGCACGATGAGATCTTCTATACTTAAAACGATGCTATTTCAGATTGTATAAATATGCAAAACGTTTCATTATACTTAGGTACATAATATTTCGATCTCTAGTGTAGTTATAAGAACAATATTTTTATTGAGAACGTCTGTAAGTAAGTTGAAACAAAACTTGAGTCCCTTTTTAATTTTTGTATTTATTCTGGGTACAGAAGAAGTCTTTTCTTTCTTCAAGAAGGGTGTGCAGAGATTTTAACACAGCCGGCAACGCGCGATTAGTACCCCTGGTCCCTTCTCTCCCATCACCCATCTCCCCTGTAGATGCAAGCGACCATAGGCTACGGTAACCGCTTACCATTCATCACCTTAGTGGTATAACAAAAAATATTTTATTATTTATCTTGTTTCTAGTAATTATATCAATAATATATTTAGCTGTTATCTCTGTACCTACCCCGAATGGGACTCGATTTGATGAAATGTTTGTATTTATATCAGACTATATCAAATAACCAACCGCAACAATATTACAAAAGATTGGAATGAAGAGCGAACAAAGCTGTAATGTTGGTAAATCTGTTATTTTTCATCAAAACAGCGGCCGTAAAACGGTCCATTCAGAGCGAGACAGTACTTCGTATAGTAATCGCTACAATAATGCAAACTTGCATTGCTTGTGTTTCTGTATAGTGCGACGAAAGCTCCCTACTATTAGTGCGGATATTACGGATATTGCTAATATTGCGTAATTTTTAAGGTGTTACTCCTCAGCAAGCGCACTCGCGAAAGGCGAGTGAGCTGCGAGCTACAAGGATCAAACACGTACCTCCGATGGTCAAAACCATAACAACGTAGTTACGAAAACTGCCAACGTGCTAATTAACTGTCTCTCTCTTTCATATACTTTTATTCTTTCATATAATGATAGCCTACTAAGGTAAGGTCCTACTTCCATATTAAAAGTTTATCAGTAACATAGTTAGGACTACTTAAGGAAAATGTCTTATACTACGTCTGCACGATGCGTGTAGTTCAGGTGCAATCTCAACAATTGATTAAGTAATTTAGGGCAGTGACATTTGCCTTATTGTGGAAAAGAGAGAGGCAAATAAAAATAATTTATAAAGTGCCTTAATAGAAGCCTAGTTAAAATAATCTATTTACCATTTATAAAGTTTCAAAACATTTTTAAGATCTTTTTCTTTATTGGTTTATCAAATATAAAAAATACACTAAGTAGCATATCTGAAAATGTATCCGAAACCTTCGGATATATCTACGCCACATCTCTACAAGCCACCGCATTGTGCCGAGCTTGTAGTTCCCACAATGGCGCGGGACTTCGGAGCCGTTTTTTTGCAGGGATGTTTATCGTGATTGCTTTAAAATCAAACGCGCAACCAAGTCCATTGCACGTTTCGTCAATAGAAGTTATATAAAGGTTATACACTCCAGAATTATCTCGAGCACTTCTATGTAATGTAACGTTCTTACGAATGGTACAATGGTAAAAGCCCAGTTTCCAAAGCAAGTCCCGACGGTCGGTTCTTGAAAGGGTGATATAACTACAACATATCATAGCGCGGCTCGTTGTTCTGTTACAAGTAAATTCTCACTTTTACGTTGGAAATTGGTTACGGTAAAAGGAACACTTCCTATTATTATACATGTAATTCTTCGATACGTCTTCGTTCTTCGAACTGAACTTCTGAGTCACTATTGGACCCGTTAGGTGGCGCTATTGCCGTGGTCCAGATTTACGAGGGCGAAATCGCAGGACAAAGCTAGTTTACTAATAATAATATACGTGTTATTCATTCTGCATAATAACAATACGTGCCAGGAGTTTGAACCCCTTTTTACGAATGTTAAAGTTTCCGTCATAGAGAAAAAAACAACACATACACACTACTATGAAAGCTACTATGCCGTTGACACAAGTCTTGCTGAAAGTCACATGACACTTTTTTTTTTTATTTGTTCTTTCTCATAACTTCTTGGATTTATAATTCCAAACATACATCAAGACCTGCTAAGTAGACATCTATCGAAAAGACCTCTGCGAACTAGGAATCACCGATCCAATTACCGTGCGATCTTCGACTCAATAGGGGCACTAATCGAACCGAGTCCAATTAAGACCGGTATTATTTTTATCAAACTAATCCGATCGTACGGTCCACATCTCAAGTCTGTACGTGGTTCTGAAATTAATTATTGGTACTGTATAATATATTTGAAAGGCGCAGTAGCCAAAAGATACCTTAGGATGATAGCATGTGAGCATAATTTGTTGATAAATGAAGAATCGATAACCCGACTCCTGGAAAAAAACTTTAATCCCGGACCCGGGCTTTAATTCAATCATTCAAATTCGGAGCTTACAGGGTAAAATCCATTCCTCCTATTAATCAAGTCGGTTAAAATGTAACCTATGTTACCCAGGCAATTATAACGAAACGATTGACACTTTATTCTGTCATCGAAATCGGATGAATAGTTAAGGCGCTGCGGAGAAACATACGTAAATACATACATATATACTGCTAAAATCATACCCCTTCCTTTTGGCTTCGTCGTGGTCGGGCAAAATGGGTGTGCAAGTCAAGAGTGAAATGGCGCTCTACACTCCCTGCCTACCTTTGACTTGTCGTAATGATGTTAATGTGTTTTTCTATACTAATATTATAAAGAAGAAAGATATGTATTTTTGTGTGTATGTTTGTGTTGTAAAGGCTCCGAAACTACTCGACCGATTTCAAAAAATCTTACACCGTTAGAAAGTTACATTATCACTGAAAAACATAGGCTATATATTACACAAACTGCCCGCCCAGGCTTCGCACGGGTAGACAAAATATTTGATGTCTACCCGTGCTAAAACGACCTTCCGAATCTGGTGGTAGAGTCTGACCATTTGAAAGTACTTATTTGTAGAGTCTAGTCAATTAAGATGATTTTGAGTTGGAGTTTGAGTTTTAATTGGACATGAGAATAGCTTGATATCGTGTTTATAAGTATTTGGTTTAAAATTAAGACACGTTTCGTCTCAAAGGTAAACTTTAACACAGCGATATAAATTTACTGTTACTAAATACGTCAAATACGTTTATATAACTACTAGCTTTTGCTCGCGGCTTCGCACGCTTGGTAACGTGAATTAGTCAACATGTACCTATATATAAAATTCTATTTTTTTTCTTTTGACCTTTGCTACCTATTTCAATGGATTTAACAAAAAAAATACGGATTTTCATACAAACTTTCATCCCTTATTTTACCCCCCTTAGGGGTGAAATTTCCAATAATCCTCAAAAACGTATTTATTTATTGTTAACTGAAAGGTGAAATACCAATTTTTATGCGTTAATTTTCATACAAACTTTCATCCCCTATTTTACCCCCTTAGGGGCGGAATTTCCAAAAATCCTGAAAAACGTACTTATTGATTTTTAAATGAAAGGTCAAATACCAATTTTCATGCATTTATCTTCAAAAATTACGGATTTTCATACAAATCTTTCATCCCCTATTTTACCCCCTTAGGGGTGGAATTGCCAAAAATCCTGAAACACGTATTTACCTATTTTTAACTGAAAAGCCAAATACCAATTTTCATGCGTTTAACTTAAAAAACGACGGATCTTCATACCCCTTTCAAAAAATTTCTTTCAGAAAAATGTTCAACCCCTATTTTGCCCTCCTAGGGGTGTATATTCCAAAAATCCTTTCTTAGCGGCATGCCAAATTTCAATCCGATACGTCCAGTGGTTTGGGCTGTGCGTTGATAGATCACTATGTCAGTCAGTCAGTCAGTCACCTTTGAGTTAGATATATTTAAGATGCTAAATCTCTTTGACATGAAACTTTCTATAAGATACAGAACAATAACTTCATAGCTTAGTTTTGGCTTAGTTGCTGTACTGTTCGTAAATATATTATGGCACGCGTACAACCACAGCAACACGAATATATTATAGAACGATTCCTTAGCTTTGTTGTTTTATACTTTTCAACGGAAAACAAACTTTACTCGGTCGTCATAGAATATTTAACTCTTTGCCAAACTTCAGATTTTCGAGGTTAAAAACTTGCTTGAATATTTTAGCACAATTTCATACATGTTTTTAAGATACGGTAACATTGGAGAATTGGTAGCGATGTGGTTCGATTTGGGAAACCTAACTTCGAGTATTTGAAATATTAAATGTATACAGGACTAGCTTTATGTTCGTGACTTCGCCCGCATAGTTAAAATAATATTATAGGCCCATTTATCTCAGATATTGATGCCAATTCTGTTGTACAAAATTTCAGTCAACTGAACTAGTGGGGATAGACCATTGTACTAAAAATATTGCCATTCTTATTTAACCCCACACATGAGAAAGGGATAGCAAGATTTTTCGTCCAGTCAAATTAATTTAGTTTAGTGATTGTGTACAACAGAATCGACACCATTGTGTAGATATTGTTATATATATTGATATAGATATTGGTGAAATATGTTTTAATGAGGTCCATACGAAATAGACCATTAGGTTGGGCGCATGCTTGTTTGCAATCTTAGTGGTATGAAGTAGAAAAAACTGTAATATTGAAAACGTTGTTTTGTAATCGAATTCATACAATCATAATTATGAAGATATTGATGTATGTAGAAGTAGCAGAATAGGTGTTCAAATCAAGAGTTAAATTACACACTATGTTGTCTGTCTACCCCGATAGGGACTTGCAGATATGGTGTAGGTATATAGGTAAAAAATCTAAATTTGAAATTTTCGCACGCCGCTTATAAGAAGGTCATATAGAACACGTGCTCATAATGAAGGCTTAGTACATGTGTACCTGCAAAATTACAGCCACATCAAGTTGGGCGGATCTTAAATTTTTGCTGTAAAAACGAAACGATACATAAAATTTGGGTGTGCCTTTATGTTTCGTTGTAAAAAGAGCGGATGGCGGGTAATTGTGGTTACATGAAAAATGGCGGCACTTCATCTTACTCGCGCCAGAGAACCGATTTCCGCTCCGGTCCTTACGAAACTTGCCCTTTGCAAAGGAGAGTCTAACAATAAATTCTTTCGAAGAAGTATTGAATACTAAAATTTAGTTCTCAGATCCTATAAGCTAGCCTAAAGCATCTGATTCAATATTTGGCTGGCATTACTAATTGCCATTCAAAATTTGACCTTAGATGATCATACCCCAAAGTGATAATGACTAGCAGTATCCGGAATACAGGGTGCCCCATTCGTTCCATTAATATCATAGCCTCAGAACTAATAAAAAGGTTAGTGGATACCTACGTCATAATAGGTGCGTACTGTCAAAATTTCAAGTCTTAACCTCAGCCGTTAAGGATGTGCCATGATATGTTCAAAAAACCGGCGTCACTTTAGGGGTGTATGATGGAGATTACTTTCTTGGCCTACTAAAGTATAAGATGGTATAGCACATCACTAGTGCTATAAGAAATTAGGGTTGTAATTTCAGGATTTATCGAACTTCGTACAGGTTAGGTCTGATATTTTGCAAGATTGTTCAACATGATTGACAAATACCTCTCTGCATAAATCGTACCAACCGGGGCAACTATCCATGTTGTGAATTTGTTCAAATTACCCATATGTTGACATAAACTTAAATTAAAAACATAAAATAAACTAAACTAAAAAGTACAAAACATACCTACACGTAAAATAGATATCCCAAACCACTGTCACGGGGCAGTGTGCCAAGAAGGCTGGCGGCATTGCCACGCTGTATTGCAATGCTTAATTATTAAAACCTAGTTCCCATATGTTGAATTTGTTTATATTCGTGTCATTGGCACTCGGAGATAATCCGAGGCGTATTTATAGATACCTCAATTTCCGCAGCTCTAAGCTGTTTGAATTTACGTGCGGAAATAGCTGAATTGGTTTCCGTTCTCCCAAGGTAAATACCCTTGCATCATTAAAACCTGACCAGATATTTAAAAGCCCTGGTAAAAAGGCTGCAATATATTGTAACCTATTTTATTTATTTATGCTTTTATACGGATAGAAGTCCTTCAGGTGAACCTATAACTTTTATTGCTCTTAAATTACTTTTTGTCATTCAATAATTCCTCGAATTGCCGCTCAGAATTATAATTCGCCTCTACGTCAAGTCAAGTATGACAACTAATAAAAAAATATCTATCTTTTGCTCTCGCAATAACACTGAAAGATTATATATAATTAACGGCCTAATTTATTGACACAAAACAGTTTAAACTATTTACAAAAACATATTTTAACCAACCTACTTATAGATAAAAGATCTGACCCAAACCGGAATCATGCGGCAGCGTGCCAAGAATGCTGGCAGCATTGCCACGCTGGATAGCAATGCTGATTCTCTGAGCGAGATATGTTCCAGCACGCCTGTCACGGGAGGCCTCAACCAGCCGACGTGAGACCTCCTTGAAAAGCTGAAGAGCATCCGGGCCCCAGGGACCCAGAGTTTCAACCGCAAATGCAGAAAATATGTGCCCTGGACCAAGACATGCATATTTCCAGCGCTTGAGGCACTCCTGCTGAGCAGCAGCGGCGCCGGCCGCCACCGAGGTGCCAGGATGAGATGAAAATTAACGGCTATAAAACAATCATAATATTAATTAACGTAATACTGAAGGAATCCCTAATACAGACACTACTATGTAATTTAACTCTTGGATACAATTATCGTCAAAAATAATATTATTTGATATAAGCAAGATTCAAAATATAAATGAAAGTATTACATTTTGTGAAATATAAGATAAAATCAAGCAAACACGTTCAACGTATTTCCTCCGGAGGTAATTCGAGTAAATAATTAAATTACAATGTTATTACAGTTCCCGAAATCCATATCTCATGATTGGTTGTAAAATAATAAATTTCATTAGAGGAAAATAAAATTTCCTGGAGGAAGAAATGAAAAATCGAGAGGAAATTGCCATTTCAGCTGGCTTTGAGCTCGCGTTCGCATTAACGACTCCGTAATGTAGTTAATTTCAAATGTTTGCGTTCTAATTTGTCAAAGTTTAACGTTTCATATTTTGTTTTTTTCATAATATACACCTTAATCATAGTTATAGCGGAACTATATTTACAAGAAAAAGTAGCCTAATTAAAAAAATATGTACAATGTTTTTTTATTAACTTTCTACCTGTGAATTAAAACTACCTTAAAAGTAAGAACAATTATTTAGGCTCGAATTTTTGTTCATACTTAATTACTTATAGCTTCCAGATGCCGAGAAAGTAGGTAAGCAGTTATGTACTAGTAGTTTATATAACAAGAATTAGTAATTATAATTATTTTGTGTGTACCATATTTCCTATTGCTTTTCTGGGAGTGATTTCGTTAAAAGTGAAGGAAATTCATTAGCCGTACTATTTTGTATACTCAACACATGTGCTGGATGTCGTGTGACGGACAACCAGCGCTGATCTTCCGTTGGGACCGGCCCGTGACGTCACTTGAGTCACAGATATAATTATTACAACAGGAATAATATTGAAACAATATACAGAAGCTGAAAAACTAAGATATTACCATAAGCACCTCGGCTTTACTAATTAATCATGACCAGAATAATAAGAAAGAAGAATAAATTTAACCCACCCTCGCACAACTCATTAATAAATCTGAGAAGTTAATTTTAAACGGTGTATTTGTCATTTATTTGTAATTTATCGCACGGACTCCATTGTACTTAATTAAATTACATTAAAGTGCCGACCAGGTAGTCGAGTACTCACCCAAATGTACCTGAGTACGTAAGTATTGGAAACATTACTCACTAGTTTTTTAAATCTAAATCCTCTAAATTATTTAATTAAGTTTTATATTCAGTCTTGCGTTGTGAGATCCCAGTCTTGATTCGTACTTGAATCGCTAGAAAAGCAGGCAACGCTTCATACCACACTGCCACAATGGCATTTTTGCAGTGTGTAACAATGACTATAAAGAAGCATTAGGTGACCCGTGCACCCACTGGCTTTACCAACTAGTAGGTAATCAGGAATTACCTGTGCACCCACTGCCTCAAGGTTGGAATCAATTTAATAAATGTTTATTTCTTATTTTTATTTAAACTTAATGCACAATTAAAGTCCAATGATGGACTTAATGCTAAAGCGTTTCCTACAGCTGGCAGGAGAAACATAGGAGCAGGTTTGCACATCATAAACTGTAACATGAATGGAGTGTGATAATGTCAATATCGAATACAATTTAATAATTTCGATATTATTTATCGATAACTAGCTGCCCGCCCCGGCTTCGCACGGGTAGACAAAATCTATATTAATTAAAATTCTTCAATTCTGTGTTTTGAAGTTTGACAGGTAAGAACAGTTGGTATGGGAAAATAAAACAGTCTTGTTTAGTACTTTTTCCATATTTTTAGCGTATAAACCTTCCCTGGACTTCCACGAATATTTCAACACTAAAATTAACCAAACCGGTTCAACCGTTATCGAGTTTTAGCGAGACTAACAGAATTGCAATTCATTTTTATTTATATAGATTAGCTGAAATAAAAATTAATTATTATAACCACATAATTCAAAACATGCAGCACTGATGTCGAGCAGTACTTTTTGTGTAACAAAAGTTTTTGCTCCCTAGTACCTTTAATTTAAAAACCATTTAATGAAGAATATGAGTTTTGTTCCATTTAAAGATGATATCGTGGGATTAATTAGTAGACTACGCTATTCTACTAACTTGAATAGACAGTTTTTTTGTTCTTTTTCACTGTGAGAATGAAATCAAAAGCTCGTATTAAACAAGGATGCGAAATGCCCCTGTCCTTGTACAATGGGTGTAAAATGCGGAGTTCTTGAGAGAAATGACCTATATTAAAATCTTGAGTTCTGTCTGCGTAGGTACTTGGAAATTCAATTGTCTCTTCACGACTGGGACAGTATTTTCACAAGTAATATTGTGTGTAAGGTTTTTTCCTGTTACATTTTTTTTTTAAATAAAGTATATTTTATCCTAAATAAGCAATCGTTGATAAAAAGTAATATATACGTAGGCTGGTGGCAACTACTGTACTGGTAGCAAGAATATCTTTCGACTACTTATTCGATGTAACTCACGAAATGTAAAAATTTTCATACGAATTTTTAATCCGCTTTTCGCTGGCGCCGTGCTGTTAATTTTCCCAAAAAAAAAAAGACGATAGCTAAACGAATACGTAGTCAATAGTTGTTGTGGCTAGGACTACTGGACGTCGAATTTGATAAAAATTACACAAGAATATGTCAATAAGTTGTACCACGGCTAATTATTCTTTCTAAGTAGAATTAAAAGTTTATAATGTTTGTTAAGATGAAATTAAAATGGGATAAGATATAAATATATTTTATTACACATGAAACACTTCACCTACCAAATTAACATATTTAATGTAGGTATCTACTGAAATTTTGTAACTAGGCGAAAAGTAAATCTATTTTTTTATATATATAATATATATAAATAAACTCAGAACTATTACAAGCAACACATTTGGGTATATACATATATGAGAATGACAACGAAGGCTCGCTTAAATAAATACATTATTATTATTGTCAATCTCAGAGATCAGGAAAAATCGATCACAATTTCCCCAAAAAAAACATTGCATCTTATTTATAAATTCTGATTTTGGCAGTGGTTACTTCAACTACTTTCGGTGTACGAAGAAGTATTAATAAAACTGATATAAATCAGCTGCGGGCTTCATACAAGTGAGCGCTCCACAGCGGTTCGGACAGCACTTGAGCGTTGGCGAACAATCCGAGTCCCCGGTACACGTATCTGAACAGACCCAGGCACCGCGAGGACGCTCGGGACAACGGCCTGGCTTCACTGGGAAAATAAACAACATGGTAACTTCTTAAATCTTCCAGAAAAATTGTCGAAGATAATTTGGTGCCAAGGTGACAGATGGTGAGTACGTCGCCGTCTCTTAGGCACTACATACGTACGGTTTCCTCACGATATTTTCCTTGACCGCTCGTAGTGTGATAGGACTAATTACCAAGATTTTTCAGAAAAAATCGTCGGTGACTAAAACTTGCATTGCTAGAATAGGCACGCAACGCTCAATAACACTCGGCCACCACGGCATTTTCTTTATAATATAAAATACAGGCTGACCCAGTGTGACGAAATGTCGTTGTGTCATGGGGTCGACGCACATGGCGCCCCCGCACGCCGTGGGGCAGCACATCTGTGATCCGCTGCAGGGCACGCTCGGCCCGCACTGCGCGTCGCACTGATCCACCGGCAGGGTCGGGGGACAGGACCCACCTCCGTAACACATACACACCAGGGACAACACTGAAAAATTAAAGCGTCACTTACTCTAGCAGTTTAAGAGACAACTCTAATATTATTATAATCTTTTTTTATACCACTAAGGTGGCACACAAGCATACGGCCCACCTGATGGTAAGCAGTCACCGTAGCCTATAGCCGCTTGCAATACCAGGGGTATCAGTAACGGGTTGCCAACCATGTTGTTGGAGAGGACACACTGTGCTAGCAGCATTACTGCTAGCGCAGCGTATCCTCATGGAGCACTGGCAACCTTACTCACCGCAGAAACAACACTACATCAAGTAGTGTTATTTCACTGCGGTCTTCTGTAAGGTGGTCCCCAGTCGGGCGGCTCCAATTTAAATGGGAAAACCCATAGGAAATCCCAAATCACCCTACCTCTCTTAAAAACTAATATCACACTTCACACTATATTATAAATGCGAAAGTTTAATGTGTTAGTGTGTTTGGTTATACCCGTTCATGCCTCAGCGCGGCTGAATGAATTTGTATAATATTTGGAATAGAGTTAGCTTATAGCCTGTATTTACATAAAGGATACTTTATATTCCGATATAACCATTACCGACATACGTTAAACCGCAGACCTAAGTTTTTTCGCTACCGTTAAACACTGCGTCTAAAACAAGTCTTACTGAATGTGATGTCAAAGTTTGATTAAAGTCGAATTTCTATCACTAGGCGACCGTTAGTAAATTATAAATCTTAGCCTAAAGTCGTTTATTTTTTAAATTAGCAACACAGCTACGGGCGCCCCATAATGAGACTTCAGCTTAGGAGCATGGGCCGGCAGATGCAAGGGTTGGGAAGGTTTATAAAAACAAAACATACGAGTAGCTGTAGCTATACTCTATGCCTACCCGATAGAGATACGGCGAGTAAACAATCGTTATGTAAGTAATCTTAACTAATAAACTAACTCATCAAACTCGAGAGGTCAGTGACCACTGATAAAATATAAACTGCGATTGTAAATCTGGTACGTATTTTTTTAAATTAAAATATTATAATAACTAGCGGCCCGCCCCGGCTTCGCACGGGTAGACATTTAAACATCAAATATTTAGTCTACCCGTGCAAAGCCGGGGCGGGCAGCTAGCCTATGTTAATCAGTCATAGTGTAGCTTTATAACGGTGAAAGATTTTTTTAAATCGGTCCAGTAGTTTCGGAGCCTATAGACATTTATAAAATGTTTTGTCCACCCTAGCGAAGCCGGGGCGCGAAGCTAGTATACTATATAGCCTATGTTACTCAGTGATGATTTAGCTTTCTAACGGTGAAAGAATTTTTGAAATCGGTCCAGTAGTTTCGGAGCCTATTCAATACATACAAAAATACAAATCTTTCCTCTTTATAATATTATATTATTAGTATATTAGTATTAGTATAGAAGTATAGATAAATAAACTGAACGTAAATTCGATACAATAATATACTAACCGGATATTACTGGATTTTGGGACATGAACATAATTATGAATTATTTACTTATTCCATGCACGACTTTACGAGTCTGTCAATAACATTACAAAATGATTAACGTATTCACCTCCATCGAATAAACACGTTGAACGACAAAGCAAGTGTTATTTGACTGAAGTTCATTAAAGAATAACAAACTCACCAATTACCAAACGTAACATCTTCGGTGACAGCAACGAGTTAGCTCCTTCCATCCTCTACAAGACACGGCTTCACACAAATAACAAGCGAACAGCACTGCTGCATAGAATGGCGAACTTATAACCCAACGTGATAAGAACACATCTAATTTTAGCTACAGGAAAACTGTATTTTGTTATTTCTGTAATTAATCCATATATAGATTATATTTATAATGTCACTCACTGACGAACCTACCTATCTTTGTTTTCTCTTTCACATCAGTTCTATACCCAAAGGTTGTCTGGAAGAGATCGCTCTTGCGATAAGGCCGCCTTTTGTTTACACTATAATTACTTTTTTGTTGTTTTTTTTTTCACATATTTCTTACTTGGTGTGCAATAAAGAATATTTGTATTGTATTGTATTGTAATCCAGAATTTTATGAGGACAGAAAAGGACATCATCCATTTTGGTCCAAATCTGCAAACGAATTTTTTTTGTTGAAACGAACGAAATCTGCAAACGAATTTGAAATTCTGTTATAACTTGCCCATCTCAACATTTTTTACTATGGCACCAAAGCTGTAGGACCATTGTAGTTGATATTATTTGAGTTGAATTTTCATACATTTTGTTGAAAATAGGAACTCAAAAGCACCGAAACAAATGAAATTTCCTGTAATTTCCAACTTTGGTGCCATAGTAATAAATGCTCAGACGGACAAGCTCTAACAGAATATACAAAAAAATGCCGCCACTTTCAGATTTGGACCAAATCTCTATGAAACATGGATGATGTCCTTTACGTTCGTTGTTTACTATATTGATTATCACCCTATGTTACATCAGCTATCTGCCAGTAATGGCCCAGATTTTTCGATTTGTATCCAGCTCTGCACTGTCTAATCTCTGTAAATCATATAATATATTAACATCACTAGGAATAACTTTTCCTGGTAGGTACATCACTGCAATCCCTGGTAATGTAACTGGTCATTTACAAAGAATAAATAATTCCTCGTACATTACCCGGTTTTGTATGAAGAATCGTTTTTCCTTATACATTGTTGGTAATGTACGAGGAACAGGCGTATTTATTTATAGAAATCTGAACATGAAACATAATTTATATTAGGTCTGTACATTACTGACATCATATCTAACTTTGCCTAATTATAATATGTTTGTTTGTTACACCTACACGCCTTAAGTACTCAACCGATTATCATGAAAGGACATCATCCATTTTGGTCCAAATCTGAAAGTGTGGGCCATCGCAATATTTTTGTATATTCTGTTAGAACATGCCTTTCTGAACATTTATTACTATGGCACGAAAGTTGTAGGACCAGAGTCGTTGATTTTATTTGAGTGCAAAAATCTTAATTTTAACATCATATATTTTTGTTGAAAATAGGAATCCAAATAAATAAAACAAATGAAATGTCCTGTAATGTCCAGTTTCGGTGTCACAGTAAAAAATGCTCAGACGGACAAGCTCAACAGAATATACAAAAACATATATCGGCCAACACTTTCAAATTTAGACCAAATCTCTATGAAACATGGATGGTGTCCTTCACGCACGTTTTCAAGCGTATAGAAAAGGACATAGAGTACCTTTCATCTAAAAAATTAAGATTAGTATTTACTAAAGGCGTTTGGTCGATTATAGATCGCAAATGCACTACTCCTTACGAACGACCGTGGACTCACACATAAGCGTTTATAACTTGACGTATTGGAGGATACGGTGCTTATATTGTAGAAACTAATATTTATTAGTATTCTGGTTAGTTCACTTGGCATTCTGTTCAACCGTATGTCAGATCATGTTAATGGAATGAAGATAATTGACTGAGGGGCAAGGCGGGTCACGCCTATGTCACAGAGTAAATTATCAGTAAGTATATGTTTACATTAATTGCACTGGTTACATTTAATTCATATTATAAAGTAAACAAAAATCGTATGTAAATGTTTCCAAATTGTTACATGTCAGTCAGAAGAACAAAGTCTCACAACTGGTGGAAATAGAGTAAGTTGCGAAGGTCAGATGGCACATTTTTGCAGGGTCAGCAACGCGCGAGTGATACCGCTGGTGTTGCAAGCGTCCATAGGTAACAGTAACGGGTAACCGCTTATCTTAGGGCTACATGCTTACCGCTTTAGTGGTATAATAAAAATAATCGGAACTCACAATTTGAGTATAACAGAGGTTTTCTACCATAATGACATTGATCCGCGAGTATTGCCCTCGTGCATGTGCTCAAAGCCTCCAAACTAAACAATACCGAGTGCCGACTCCTCACAATAGTAGGAATATAATGACTCTTATTGGCCCTTTTGAAGATATTCTACGACTATGATTTTCCTGTATAATAAGGATTCTTACATATTTTTTTCTTTAAGTATTTTATAATGTAATCTCAGACTCTAAAGATACAGCTTAAGCTCGGACGCACAACGCCGTAGCTGGGCTACGAATTGGTTTACCTTTTCAGGCCCAATTTCCATTTTTATTGTCGTAAGCCTTTCTTGTAAAGTTTACGTTATAACTGGACGGTAGGAAGTTGGGAATTTCCTTTACAGTTTTTGTTCATTTATCATCACTTTGTTCTTATTGATGGAATAGTAAAAAGCGACCCGGTCAGAACCGGACATGTAAAATTTTTAGAAAAAGCAAATAAAACAGTATAATAGCGCTCTATACTCTCTGCCTACCCCGAAATGGGTTGGGTGCGATGATTTATGTATTTTAATTTATAATGGACTAGCTTTTGCCCGCAGCTTCGCTCGGGTTAAATACGTAATGATTTCCGAATTTGTTACCCCATTTCACGCGTTCAGAGGTGGAATTTTGAAAAACATTTAATATTGAATTTACTTTTTTATTGAATAAAGTAGGTACTTCTGTGAAGTACGAAAAAAAAGACAAATCCTTCGGACCCCATTTCATCCCCGTAGGAGGTAAATTTTGAAAATAGCAGCAGCCTTATGCCTACGCCGTAATAATTATTAGCGCGTCAAATTTCAGCGCAATCCGTTCAGACGTTTGAGCTTTGTGATAGATCACTCAGTAACGGTTGAATTTTATTTTTACACACAAGAAGATTTGAAACATTACTCCCGCTTTTGATCCGGTCGTTAACTCCATGTCAACTAGTAATAGGTTCTTGAGACAAATCAACAACTTCCAGAATTACCGTATTTATTCTTTGTACATAATACAAACTTTTCATACTTCAAAATGATGTATAATTACCATCCTTTGAGTTAAACTAACGAAGTCAAATTAACATTAATCGTTTCCATACACATACATTTGCATTGTGTTGAATGTGCCTGAAATTGTAATCAGCTGTGCTATTCTGAAGAAATCTCCGAAAAAGTCGGAATTCAAGGTACATCTTATCGATGCAAATTGCAATTTCACCGCTCACAATCTATGAATTAAAACTTCAACTAGAGTTTTCTATGGAACGATGTTTTGTTGAGTAACTTTAAGTATGTTCAAAGAAATGCATTCTGTTAAATTCGTATTTAGTTCGATATTTTGTCGCCCTTGTTCGTGTGGCGCCACCGTCTACAGTTCCCTTATAATTTATTGCTTAACAAACTGTATTACGGTTTTGATTTTTTAACAACATACTATTGTACCATTTACAGTGCAGTATCAAAAAAAAAAAATCGTAAAAACTAATAAGATTTCAAAAATATAGAGCTCTGTATAACCTTTTTAACCTACATATATGTTACAAACTATTAATACTTTTATTTTACTATAAATGTTTATTTATGTCACAGTATATTTATAAAAATACTTTAAAGGAGAATAATAAATCAGGTTTAATTTTGGATAAACTGTTCATCCTTAACCTTAGAGTTCGCAAGATACGAATCGAGCCATTTGTCGATGATAGGGATGTTCTCTGCCGACCATTTAGCTTCCTCTCTTATATTCTTCATTGATTTCTCAATAATGTGTTCTGCCGAGCCGAATTCCCCTTGGTGAGCGACGTAAAGATTGGACACTAGTTCCAACCCATCTTCAGTTGTGAAGTGAGACGTAGCAGAGGTAATCAGATTGTCCCAGAGATTGGTTTTAGTTGAGAATCTGTTCAGAAAGAGTGTATATAATAGGTACAATTAATATAACTCAATAAAAACAGTTGAATACACCTTAAACTCTTTATAGTGACGTCAGAATATTCAAAACCATCATAGGGATAGGGTAGGCAACGCGCGAGTGATACCCCTGGTGTTGCAAGCGTCCATAGGCTACGGAGACCGCGTACCATCTGTTGGGCCGTATGCTTGTTTGCCACCTAATAAAAAAGGGCCACAGAACTTTTAAATGTGACCAAGTCCTGATCTTGATAATCTCGATGCAAAGTAAAAACTGTACACACTTTTGTAACTTGTAACACTGATTTCCTAGAATCCAAATAAAAGCAATACTAAAACAATATTATGATAATAAAAAATGTCTAGTTGACGGCCACCACAAACTCTTCCGTGTTGAAATTGCAATAACAATGCTAGTGATACAGAGACACTGAAGGATAAAAGGTTATTCTTATTTCAAACTAAAAATTTAAATTAAAAAAAAAAAACAAATTAGTCTCAGTGTAAGTTGTGAAAAAAACATTCTACTGCGCTTGCTTCAATACGATAATATCCAAGTATGTGCTTTGTTATAAGCTTCTCTCACATTGATAATTACTATAATTTCTAAAGCAATCAAAGTGATCCACATACTCGTAGGATGTGGATCACGTGCCGCGTCAGTAAGCGCCTGCACAAAGTTGCAGCTCTAATAATGGTATGAAGCAGGCAACCTTATTTCAATATCAGTCTTAAATGTGAATCATAAGGATCACTCTGTATTGCTTACGTAAAAAAATATTATGTATAGTACACCGATCAGTGTTGCCATACAGGGCCTCGCGCGGCTGTAAACCCGCGCGCTTCCTACACTAGGTAGGCATTTATTACCTGTGATAACTCTCTGAACCCCGACCCATAACTGTGATCGTGATCGTTTACTAGCAGGTGGACTGAAGCTTTATAATATAAAAAAGTAGTGCTAGGTATATATAAAACTTACCTCTCTTTTAAAACAGCCCAATTATTACTCAAAAAATGGAATAAGGTCGTATAGCCCTGGGAGCCTCCAGTCAGCATGCTGAATATCAGGTACAAATCAGTCTCCGTAAAATTGGCATTTCCCTCCAATATAGTGATGTTCAATAGCCTGTTGATCTTAAACTCGTCTACCGGACATCCGGCTAGGGTTTTCAGGAGATAGGTTCTCTCGTTCTGTTTTCTAGAGGGTGGGAAGTGTACCACCCTTTGGAGGCCGAATTCCCATTCCTTCTTAGAACCGTATTTGAATACTGGGCAGATGAACTGGTTGGAGATTCTGTTGGGGTTGAAATTACAATTAAATAATAAGGATTGGTGCTTAAGACATTGGTGTCAATTCTATTCAATCTGTGCAGAAATCACTATACAGGGCTAAAATTATTACTATCCCTTTCTCGTGTGCGGGATGGCAATACTCTAAGTCCTGTTTTTTTAATTAATGTTTAATGATTTCGTACATCAGAATTAGCACCATTAATAACATAATTGGTGTACTTGTTTTAAACTATTTTTTGGTGAAATGTTTAAATTACATTTTTGAGCGATGTTAAACGATATCGGATAAAACGCGAAATATTTTGGACAAAATTGCCAGCACGGAAGCTTGAACAAATTTGTAGGAGTTTTAAGCACAAATGCTAAGGATTTTGCTTGAGGACAGCCGGTTCAGTTTATTGTGAATTATGAAGGCTCTTCATTCTCCTACCATGGAATAAATATACAAACTAGTACAAACTAGGTGTCTTAGAAAGCTTTAGCAGTTGTAATAACACAACGAATATAACTTCATGTACAGAGATATAGTCGCGAGTAAAAAGATCTTATACAAATCGTCTAATTCGTATTCCTCCATAGAGCAACCACCTTTCTTATCAATATCAATACTGAAAGATGTAGACGTGACCCGAATGGAATCACAGATACATATCACTCAAAGGATCCTATTCCCGACTCGTTTTTGCATGTCGCTCGGTGTGCGGTATAAAAGATTTGAGAGCTCTATTCAACTCTAATTGAATATATTAGGTGCATGCTGTCTATACACTCAGGGTTAACTTTAGATCCATACGATATTCGATACATCGTTCATGTAAAGGCAAAAGAGTATAAATATATTATGGCTTATTTTAATTAAGAAAATCTGTATATCATCTGATATTAGTAAAAATTAAGTAAATTAGTTATTTAATTAAATTATATCCCATATATCTTCATAATAATGCTTACACCAATGATAAAACTTACGTAGCAGAGGATGGTCTTTCGTTCTACTTTCAAGAAGATGTTTATAACAAGCCGTTTTCTATATTATTGTATAAGGATCCAAAATACGGTACAAAGCGTTTTCATGTAACAAAGAGACTACCACGTTCTGAAGTACCTTAGTAGGTCCTTATGTGAATAAAGAATTGCTATGCTAATTTTCAAATGTGGTTTGACAGTTTCAATTTCAACCAATTTCAACGCTTATTACTCGCAGCCACCTTCTATAATATTGGTTAAGGATACGTGTTTCAAATGAAAAGCCAAAGATCTGGGGGCTAAAACGGCAACACCTCCTAATTGAAGCAGTACTTCTTTAAAGTTCCATATATATTCCATTGTTAAATTGACAAATTTTGCCAGATATGAAACACTCACGGGTTGCCTTCATCAGGATTTTTAGCTTGCATCCATTTAGCGTACTGCTCTTGAGCTTCCCTAATGCAGGGCTTGTACCCAGCTTGGCACAAGAAGGTCTTCGACAACGACCGAAGGTTCTTTTTCCAAGGCTCCTCATCTTCTTTCTCTTCCTTTTTCAGCTCTTCGTACAGGGGACTGAGGAATCTTCTGACGTAGGCCTAGAGGAAGTTTGTGATATTGAGCAGTACGTGTAAGAAGATTAAGAATAGTTTACTAGATTGAAATATTATGTTTCAGAACGTAAATTAAGTTTTCAGTCTTTCAGAAATCCACAATCAAAATCACTTCAACCGTTTTGAAGAGTAGTCCAGACAAAGCAATAGGTGAAACAACTAAATCATCAATAGGTTCAGGATTTTGAATGGTGTTTTACACATAAACTTAAATATATAGAGACAATCACTGACTTAGGTTATTGGGGACAATTTACACAGAATTATGGATTCGTTTTGTCAATAATGAGCTGTTCGATTTGAATTACCTGAAATTTCCCCTGAATGCACTGACAGATATGCCTCCCTATATGATCGATCATGGTGAACAGTGGATCCCAGACGAGATGATTCCTTTCGTGCTTTAGAAACAGCGTCATGTTGAAGGCAGTAGCAAATGATAGTTCACCAGCATATGCCAAGTTCCACGCGTCATGAAGCAACTTGGCTCTGGTTAGTTCTGGGATAAGCGGACGTTTCTCACTTTGAAGGAACTTTGAGAGGAGGTTCCAGTTCTCCGTGTCGTAATTGACGAGGTAAGGCGCTGAAACAAATTAATCATTTATTATTATTCAATTGTTGATATGAACAAATATAATAAATAATCAAGAAGAAGTCTGATGATAATCTACAATGATTTGTACCGCTACCTTAATAAACAATTGGTCTCACCAAACATGAACTTTACCAAGAAGACCAAACGTTATTCTACTCACCAATCTCTTCAGGGTTAACAATAACAAACTTGTCTCTGCTCGGCATATTGCTAAGACTGTGTTCTTTAGTTTTCATCCAAGTTACATGAGAGATTTTGGTAAAGTCCAAGCTGTCTTCACCGATCACTACCAGTGGTACCCACCAGCTCATGCGAGCCGCATCAGGGACGTCATGAGGACGTTCGCGTAGGAACACTTTCTGAATGAAATTATTAAGATATTTGACAACAGTTAAGGCTATTTCTAATTTTTAAGATTATTCTTAATTAATAGAAGAATAGCTGCAGATAAAGGTACTTCACACAATATGAAAGAATTAGATTATCATTTACAAAGTATTTAAAACTAATGTTGGGCTCAGGGAAAGTATATATGAAGTAATCCTTTGTATTTAAAGATTTGTAAGCAATGATATTTTTTTAATAGTTTTTTACTCAGCCTGAAGTTTAAAGGATGTTGTTACTGACAAGAAAACCACTCAAAACAATTGAGTATGCCTTCAATATTTTTACTTTAACCTTATCATCAAATATCGGTACCTGTGTAAATTGAATAGAATTACTATCATACTTCCTCTCAACAGTTACGAGAGGTAGTCTGTCTTTGTCTATCCAACTCTTGGCCACTGTTTTGATGTCTATATCTTTTGTAATCTTGCCATCATCTACCGCAGCATCGTTCAGAGCATTCCAAATATCATCACCAGAGAATGTTTTAAATTTTCTGCAAAAAGAAAAACTACCACTTAAGCATTTTATTCCTCTAATTTATCCTAATAATTCAAATCGTTATCTAATTCTGAGAATCCAGTGGAGATGGATAATTTAATCAATACATCTTCAATGTACGGTAATAGATTCTGGTAATTCAAACATACAGTCAGATATTATGGGTGCCATAAATTTTCCAAAGCTTGTACGCGACCCCATTCCGATGGCAGTAATTTTTTTTATGAATTTAGGCATTAATTTGGTCTTATGGATTATCTACCACCCCATCAAATATGTTTAACGTTACCGTGTTTCAACAGTATGGCGCTAAAAACTTATACAAAAAAAAATATTTATCTTAGGACCATCTTCTACAAATACCCGGTTATTTCTGGACGCATCCTGATTCATTTATATATTATTTAAAAGTATTCATCCCTAGCCTTACCGCGTCTCCAGAAACCGTCTCAATCCCTTCTTGAATGTCTCTCCGCCGAGTGTGTGGTTGAACATCCGAAATAACAACTCGATCTTGGTACAGGCAGTCTCCTGCTTCATGCCAGTGATGCGAGAGTGAGGGTAACGCTTACTAAACTCGTAGTACAGCGAATAAAGTACCGTCATTGGCCACTTTCCTTCCATTTCTGAACCATTGTTGATCTGGGTGGACGAAATCATCAATATAAATATGCATCTTATCTTATTAGTAGGCTGAACGGGTCCAGGTTGCCCCAGATGCACTTCGACCCTTGGGATCTTATGTAAATAAATATGCATTATGTGGTGTATGTAATGTACAGATGAAGTATATTTATACATTATTATTATTATTGATATGCGCATTAATTACTTATCCAAAATGCTAGTAGAATAGTAACTCATTGATACAAAATTATTCCAGATTGATGCACTCGGGCGTACCAAGGAGGCTTGTAAAGTTGTTACCAAAATATCAGCGCTTCTCAATGACATGATTCAGAGAGAACCAAATGAAAAACCAGCCAAATATATTATTTATATAAGCAGAATTCAGTTATCATAAAGAAATAACTAAATCAAAATACTTAAAGCAACTTGAAATTTAATTTTTTCCATCTGTCCATCGATGCTAACACTACTTTAGAAAGGTATTGTTCAATTGCAACAAAAAGCTAATTGCAACAAAAGGCAAGTCGAGTGAAAATTGACAGTAATACAAATCGTATGAGGAACAAAAGGTAAGTCGGCTGTCGTAGAAAAAACGTATCCAATTACCATGGCACATCATAAGAAAATGACAATAATGTGAAATCTGTTTGGCCTAATAAATTACCAAATTCAAAACAGATCACGCTTGGCAAGTTTTGGAAGCGTATGGTAACCAACTTGGTAGCTTTCATTTTGATATTTGTAATTTCATACCAATGTCTAGAAGAATTTTGTTACAAATTGTTATATAATGATTGTTAAATGCAAAAAAAGACAGAGCACTGAGTTTCTTGCCGGTTCTTCTCAGGTGGCTTTTTTTCCGAACCGGTGGTAATTTAGACCTTCATAAGAGCCTTATTAGGGCCTAAACTGAATAAATGATTTTTGATTTTGATTTTGATTTTTGAACCGCTTACCATCAGATAGGCTGGAAAGCTTGACTTTCACTTGACATTTGTGGTAAAAAAATCCAATTCAGATGAAAACAAGTGCGCTCACATACTAGAATTTACAACTACTTTAAAGAAAGCTAAAGCGAAATAACAATTTATTAGCAACATTTAATTTATCACCTGGCTACGATTACGGGTTTACCAAATATACCTTAAATGCAGTCTCAGCAGCAAGATAGCCAACCAGAGCCTTATTCAGATGTGCGTCAGACCACCAAGCGGGAGTGGTGAAGGCTCCTAGCCATTGGTATGATATCTCTTGAGCTAATTGCAGATACCCTCGGCTACTTAGGTCACTTTCTCTGAAATTTCCCTCATATTAATTCAAGTTTATCTCCAAGAGCAAGACTCTTTAGTAGACGCAATCTACCAAGTGCGCCATCCAAGTTAAACGAAATAATCATCAGTAAATATATAATCATCAGCATCCTCCCGCTCTAATTCTATGCTATTTGTGGTTGGCATACTGTATGTTGTTCATTCTATTCCTTTCTTCTATTTCTCGCTATCAGCCGTCTGTGTTTAAATTGATCGTATGTACTGACTTGTATACTTTCTAATACTATTTGCTTTTAAAAACAGATTTTTTAATACCTATACAGCTTTGGTTGGATTCCTGGGATAGTGTCTGCGCTTAACACATCAGTCTCGAGAAAATTGCGATGTAGACTGTTGTTTTTTTTTAAATAAGAGATTTTTTTAATTTGCCTCTGTTAAGATGCTTACATTTTAAGAGGCAAATTTTAAGTCACACTGTATTACCAAAAACATTAAAGCACTTAACGAAGATGAAAACTGTTGAAGAATTACTTTAGGGCCGACAACAATGTATTGATTCTTTATGAGTGACATGAAATAAATATCTGCGCTCGGCGACAGATATTCTGGTTCATAAAATTGACAAAGTTATCTTTATTACTCCAACAAAGTCTTCCCTTTATGCATCATTATTAGCGGGTTGCGCATTGCATTCAAAAACACAAGAATTCGTCTTTGATTTTAGTTCACCTTCAGGTATTTGATCTTAGAAAATACTCATTTTTTAAGATACATACATACATATATTGGGTGTAGATTACAAGGAATTTAGTAGCATTAGTAGGAGTTTAAATCACCGAGCGATAGGAATCAAACAACGAATGTCTCGAGAAGACGACCGCAATCCAGTTCCTTGCAATTAAATTCTTCTAGATGGCATACCTAGCTATGGGCATGGTCTAAGCCACTGAGTTAGAGGCGTTTAGTAAGCACACTTACCTAAAAACAATAAGACCCCAATTATCAGCAGGCTTCACACCTTGGTAGTTGGGTAATGCAACGATATCCAGTCGTTTCAAGGGCAAAGGGACCCGCCACAGGTTGTCAATTTCACCAAACACTCGAACTAACTTCTCGTTCACCCCTACAAGAGCTGGTAGGTACTCCGGACGGCCCCATACTCTGAGTTCTAGATAAAGAGTAATATTATGCTTATAGACTGTTCTTATGACATTAGTTAACTTAGGTTTAAAATTGTCAAAATGTATCGCCGTTGGCCCTGTCGTTAAAACATAGGTTGCCTGCAGTAGGAACAACTACAAAACTTTTATTTAACCCATACTTTTTGCGATAGGTATTGAGTATCTATAAATTAATTACTGACTAAGAATGATTGTATTTTTTTTATACCACTATGGTGGCACACGAGCTTACGGACCACCTGATGGTCAGCAGTCACCGTAAAATATAGCAGCTGGCAATACTAGGGTATCACTAACGGGTTGCCAACCATGTCGTTGACGAGGACTCACTGTGATAGCAGCATTACCACTAGCCCAGCGTATCCTCGTGGAGCACTGCAGAAACACAGCAGTACACAACCTACCCTCTTGATTGTTGAAAGTTCTTCGCATATGGTGCAAGGGGATAGAAGTTAGTAGCTCACCGATTTGATTTCCATTGTGATCCTTGTAGTGTGTGGAGTTAGCCAGTTGCGCCAGCTCGGCGATCACGAGGCCAAGGGTGAACGTAGACATCGGTGGAGTTCGCTCGAAATGATCCCATATTGCATCTGGTTCTCCTGGACTAAATTACACAACAATACAGAACTTACAATAAATTTAACCCACATCAGGTCTTCAATTAATTGCGATAAACTTATATCAGCACCCATGGCACAGGTTTGCTTTACGCTTTAGGATCAGATGGCGCTGATTACTAAAAATATCTGTAGGTACATCATTCGTAGCGAATAAATAATTTTAACGACCTATCTAGAACGAATATCCATTTTCATAATACTCACATCTCCTCAGTCCTAGCGACGGGCGTGTTGCTCAGAGCGACCATATCCTTGGGTCGCACCACGCTTAGCTCAAAAGGTGTCTTATATCCAGGCTCATCGAAACAGGGGAACATTCTTCGCGCATTATTGGGACGCAGTTGGGTTGCAGCTACAATCCTGAAGTTGGGGAAAAATTAGCAAGGAAAAAACTAAGTCTTACATCAAGGGACGCCTGGAAGATGTGAACACTATGCAAACAGCCATCCCTCACCGCTGTCGCAGAATACAAACCTACGATACAACCGCTAGACGAACGGCGAAAAATTGTCACATCGTATTCACAAATTAAGAAATAGGCGACACTAACGCTCTACCACGAACACGGCGTGAACTGGAACTACGCAAAGACGAACATTCAGACAAGTTTGACATCAATTTATTTGACATATTCGTAAGTCGTTCGTGTGCTCTACGTTGCGCACAGCAGAGCAGTGGCGTAGGTGGCCAAGAGAATACAGCCGCTACGCTACGCATGTCTTTAGCCATCACGGCATACAAGTCGTATATTATAAACTACTAGCTGACCAGACAGGCAAATCCTTTCCTAGCAATGAATTCATATGGCAAATACACCATAGCAAAAAAGACCTTTAGTTTAGCTGGAAATTAAAAAGGTTCCGGTATTTTTTACAAAGTTATCTTTTCATAAGGACCATCCCTTGATAATAACAAACACAAATAAAAAAGAATTAGCAAAATCGGTCCAGCCGGTCACGCGTGATGCCGTGACCAAGGAAATAGGGATTAATTTTTATATATAGAGATTGATAAATAGAAGTAAACGTTACCTCTCAACCTCTTGTTCAATATAAGTGGTCTTGAAGAAGGCATCAGTGCTCGTAGTCTCCAGGTTGCCAGAGAATCTGAACTGCAACTGTCCTTTGGAGGACTTAGGAACACTTTTCGCCAAGTACAAAGTAGCTATAGGTTTCTTAGCATCAGTCGTCAGCTTCTTCACTTCTATATTTTGGAGCTCTCTGGTACGGACAATAAGTTATTATGAAGTATTTTTGATTATTCCACTCCTAGGTGGCACACAAGCATACGGCCCACCTGATGGTAAGTCACCGTAGCCTATAGCCGCCAGCAATACCAGGGGTATCACTAACGGGTTGCCAACCATGTTGTTGATGAGGACTCACTGTACTAGCAGCATTACGACTAGCCAGCGTGTCCTCGTGAAGCACTGGCAACCTTACTTACCACAGAAACACAACACTATATCAAGTAGTGGTATTTCACTGCGGTCTTCTGTTAGTCTCTAATTAAAAATGAGAAAACCCACGGGAATCCCAAATCCCTACCTCTCTTTTTATATGTATATTGACATACATTTGAATATGCAAAAGGACATAAGTATCTACTTACTTGCTACCGGGACTATGAACCTTAACGCTAGATTCAAGGAGCTCGATTTCATGTGCGCAGTGTATACTGAACTCGTCTGCGTCTGCGAGCCACGTGACGTTAATAGTCACGTGACCCTTGAAGATGCCGTCATCTAAATACGGCTCCAATTGTAAACGGTAGCCAGTTGGTTCCAAAGACTTGTCCAGTCGGCTCTCCATAGCTAGCCCATGGGCATTGTTCAGGTCAATGCTCCGGGTTTTGATAATGTGCGTAGCTGGGACCTGGGGTCAAAAGGTCAAACCTTGGATGAAGGTAACGTAAAATGGAATGTGATTATTATTATTTGCACGCCAGCTCGGTAAAACATGTTGATACTAAGGCTACACCCAAAGATGACTTCCTATGAAACGTGTTTTAGGAATCTGGGTGGCTACACATCTCATCACACTGCGGAATGATCTTTATTTGCTCTGCAACGTAGCTAGACACTTTAAATAATGTACAAGCAGTTCAAAGTGCTCGAAAGTACCCCTAAATATTTACACATTGCATCCAACTCAATTGGACACAGTGGATAGAATATAAAAACTTACGATATACAGACTTGGCTTCTACTCATTGCTTACTGCTATACATGAATAATTTATTTAACACTAAAGCCGATTAAAAGGATGGATGGAACTCCGCGAATAAGAAATTGAGGCCGGTTTTTTAAACATGTTTTTAGTAGGCAAGGCGTAGTTCCTTTGTATTCGTTGCAGGTGGTGTCCGTGTAACTGTGTATACGTACACTGCAAGGCGTAGTTTTAAGTGGTGTCACATCGCCATATTATACGGCTATAATTTCAGGGTCAGTAACGCGCGAGTGATACCCCTGGTGTTGCAAGCTTTCATAGGCTACAGTGACCGCTTACCATCAGGTGGGCTGTATATGCTTGTTTGCCACTTAAGTGGTATAAAAAAACTCAGTGTTACAAACGAAGTCGGACCTGGTTGGTTCTGTACAAATATTATGTCAGGATGTGTATCACTATCACTACATAGTATAAAACAAATTAGCTGCCTCTGTCTGTCCCTATATATGTTCAGATCTTGAAAACTACGCAACGGAATTGATGCGGTTTTTAATTTAAGATGGAGCGATTCAAGTGGAAGGTTTATATGTTATTCATTTGTGTTTTGTAGGTATTTAACTTGTATGGCTAATGCTAGGTTCACACTTGCGTTATGGCGCGCCACGACATACCTACCACATCACATAAGTGTGAACCTAGCATAACTTTGGTCATGCGAAGCCGTGGCGGGTTGCTAGAGTATACACATATATATAATTCAAATTCAAATTCAAAAAGATCTTTATTTGACTACAGGCAAGCACTTTCAAATCGTCAGAATCTACCACCGGATTCGGAAGGTCGGTCTTGCTGAGAAGAATCCGGCAAGAAACTCAGCAATTACTCTTTTAAAAACCAAAAGAATTACATAATGTTTACATTCCAAATACTAACTTAACATGGATACCTATTTCTCAAAATAATATATAAAAACAATTGATAACACTAAAAAATAATATTAACACATAGACAAGTATATAACGCTTGAAATTAAGACGTAAGCTAGTAGTTAATCAAAAAGGCTTGATGACCAGCCTCCACAAGCAGCACCTGTTCACAAGTATGACGCGAATGCAGCCATCGCCCTCTTCAACCATTATGGAGGGAAGTGAGCGACCCGTCTTTTAGGATGCCGCCGCAAGGAAAGGCAGTTTAGTGAGCATGACATACTAAAGCCCGTTTTAAACAAAATATGTGAAATGTTTATTCAAGCAGAAGTAAAGTTGTCTATGTGATTTATATGGTTAATTGTTAAGACGGAATATATATTCTATAACTGACCTTATCCGGAGGCAGAGAGTGTGCTATGCTGAGGCATAAAGCCACTATGAGAACAGTAAGGCTCAACATGGTTCGCAGCTTCCCAATCCTGTGGAATACGAAAAGGCGATACTTATTACATTACTTCCTCGGCAATGTATGTCTTGTGTTAACAAGAATACGAAATACGACATTGGCGGATTTGTGTTTCCATATCACGATGTTTTCATGTCATATCATCTTAGGGTTTCATCTCAGTAACCATTGTCTTTTTAGGATCGGCATGTGTAAGTGATACACCTTTGGTATTGCAAGTGACCATAGGATATGGTAACCGCTTAACACCAGGCGGGCCGTATACATTTGCAGCCTTAGAGTAATAAACCTTCAAAAGTCTATTAAGACCTTGGATATTGGATAAATAAGCATGATTTTTTTTGTTACCATATGTGAAAAGATTGTACTTTACACATAGGGTGTCTCATGAAGATTATTCTTCACACATAATGCCCATTAGGTACTCAATCTTTATTACCGTGCCATTGTGACAATAGGACACAAATTAGGACTCTTCAGAGTAATCTAGGCTTACGGTAATCCTTATTATCCCGGAGAAATAAAGAATAATCTTTATGTGTTACCCTATGTGTGAAGAATTGTCTTTACACATAGGGTATCACATAAAGATTATTCTTTACACATGTGCCCATTAGGTACTCAATCTCTATTACCGTGCCATAGTGACACAAAATTATCATTACGCTGTAAAATACTGATATATTTGTAATATTAGGTTTACAATAATGCTAATATAATATATAATTATAATCTATAATTATTGTCCCAAATTAATATATCTGCTCCCAAAAGATTACCTCGTGCAAGTGTCTACAAATTGTTCTATATCCGATCATACAAAACTAACCTGGGCATGAATTCTCCTCCAAACAGAATGCTCAGATCATACAATGGGCTGCCCAAATCCATTGAAGTTGATATTTATAGTGACGGTATTCAGGTGTTTAAAAACAAATTAAATAAGTACTTCGAAACGGTGGGATTGGTTAATTAACTAGCTAAAAGCCTTTCGCTGCATATATTTCGTAATCAATTGCGTTTGTTTTGTTTCTTAGCTCATTTCAAAATGCTTAATATTGATTTTTATTCTCAATTTTTTTTCCTTTTCTTTTCAAAACTTTTATTTAAATATTTTTAAAAATGTCCGTTATTGTTATAATGTTTGTAACCTGTATAGAGGTGAACACTTACTTAAAGATTGCTCTTGTTTATTATAGTCGTGTAGTGTTTTCATCTGTTGGTGATCCAAATAAATAAATAAATATACAACATCACACTATATTAATCGAGGTATCTATCGTAAGATAAATGATTGAAATTACGTATGTAATTTCTTGCCCGAGACTTGAATTTAGTACGAGACTCGTTATCTCGTATTTAAACCCCTTTTTATGCTGCGGGAACCCGTTATATTCCGGGAAAAGTATTCCCGTAAGCCTAGATTACTCTGAAGAGTCCTAATTTAACTGTTCAATGGTGGTCCCTTACACCCGTCCGGCCATTTCGGAGATTCACATGAAACTATCTGCCAGATAAAAACCCAGTTTAGTCTGTAAAAAGGCACTTATAACAATGATATGTATGTATTTACGATCAAAATCAGTGTAGTATACTCACATGAAAAGCTGGGAGCGAAATGGCCCGTACTGTCGGCCCCTCGGGCAATTCAACGCAGGATATATCCTATTTGCACTGACGACATTGCCCACATATTACTGCTAATGTTATTTACACGTATCAATTGCTTCGACGATTGTCATACGGAGCTGAGCATGTAGTAAGCGGTGACCCTTTCGTCGTTCCTTTGTACAAGTTATCGGAGAGAGAAGTTTTTCTTTATATCGTCACGCCTTCTTACAAAGGAGTAGGTACAGCATGGAGTTCTTCAAGAAGGATGTGAAAACATTTTTACAGGGACAGCGACTGATACCCCTGGAGTTGGAGCTGTAAGCGTTCACAGACGGTAACCGCTTATCATCATGAAGGCACTATACTTGTTTGCTAGTGTTATAAAAAAGGGTATCCAAATTGTTTGGCGGAGGTGTTACAACACAAACTTTTCACCGTAGATAATTTACTTCTTAGTACGTCTCAGGTACTATGTACGTCCTTGAATTTCTTCTCGGACGTATACAGATTTCTTCACTGTGTTTTCCTTCGCCGTAAATCTTGTTGTGTGACTAATCACTGATATGCAAGTATTTTGCTGATATGGCGGCTGTTCCTCTGCACCTGTTATGCATTTTCGTTCCTTCACGAAATCAATCCCAAGAAGGTGAGAGGAAAAAAAATACACGTAAAAAGTTGGATTCCAGGTTTCCAGTATCCGTAATATAGGCTCTGCTTAATTTGGGCCCAAGCCCACCGACTCTGGCGTTGTGTAATTTTTTCATTTTTTTTTATATATACAACTATGGTGGCACACAAGCATACGGCCCACCTGATGGTAAGCAGTCACTGCAGCCGCTAGCAATACCAGGGATATCACTAACGCGTTGCCAACCCTTTTTGTTAAGGACTAACTGTGCTAGCATCATTACTGCTAGCGCAGCGTATCGTCGTGGAGCACTGGCAACCTTACTCACCGCAGAAATACAATACTACATCAAAGTGGTCAGTTTCACTGCGGTCTTCTGGAAGGCGGAGGTACAGTCCCCAGTCGGGCGGCTCCAATATTAATGGGCAAACCCACGGAATCCCAATTCGCCCTACCTTTCTTTTTTTTAGCTCATGGTGTGATCAATCACTGTTCTTAAGCTTATGAAAACTCATTGGTACATGCCGGGATTTGAACCTGGGCCCATCAGATGACAAGCCGTTGCTTCAAACACAAGGCCACAACGGCTTTTTCCTAAATGTATCCTAACCACAAAAAACTTATGAAAAGAGGTGAAAATATAAACGATACAAATTGTATTTCGCTTGCAATATCCCTGTTAGGACAAACATTTAGCGAGGTAACACGTTCCTGCAATTAGCATGTAAAATATAAAATAAAATGTCAACGGCCTAAAACCTAATAAAAGCTCTCATTCCATGTCGATGTAAAACATCTGGTACGCTGGCTTATAGGGATCCGCTTAAAATGAGTAAGCAAAATTTTACCTCAATTTTTTGGTCACACACGTTTGGACTTTATTTGGATTAGTAACAGAACACTTCAAAACCATTACTATCTGACAAGAATGAAATTACGAACGATGATTTAAGCTACGGTGAAGGAAAACATACACATAATTATACTCAGGATGGGCAACGCGCGAGTGATACCCGGTGTTGCAAGCGTCTAAAGGCTACGGTAACCGCTTACCATCAGGTGGGCCGTATGCTTGTTCGCTACCTTAGTAATAAAAAAAATAAAAATAAACAATGAGAGAAACGTGCATACGTTTGAGATGATATTCAAGGACGTTGCCTTAGAATCGGCGACGACGGACTCACCTTTTGTCACGTTGGCAACAGATTATCTTCGGTGGAAAGTGGAAAGTCAATATGCAATACAAAGGTGTGGGAAGGCGTGAAGATATTGATCTTGGCACAAGTTACATTGCAACTGGATTTTGTCTCAATTTGTTATTAAAAAAAACATCTTATTTTTTTATCCTTGGTAATAAACGAGCTCTCTTCACTATATAACTACTTGCGTATCAGAATCCCCAATGCAAGCAAACCGAAATAAAACGAAGCCACAAGAAATATGACCATCATGACTCTAAGGACAAAACAATCTGGCCTGCATATAGACCGCAGATAAGCTAGTACATAGCCTAGAAAGTATACTAATCCTGGCTTAGTATATAATGTTTGTCAAACAATATTCGGTCAAAATATTCGTCACCGGTAGGTAAATGAACTGTTTTGATCCAGGGCACTCCAAGGTTATTGAACACAAAAGCAAAACGTTTTATCCAACGGTATTCATTTGAAGACTAGTTTTTAATTGAAATAAATTACAATTATTTAAAGTAAAAATAAAATAAAAAAATATAGGTAAATGACCTATAAACACTGTCACGTATAATTTCATATGCATTGAGTAAAAAACTGTTTTTTTTTTCATTAATACAATCAGACATTTCAATTCATATTTTTTATACTCGTGTAGATATTTTAGAAGACTAAAAAATTGAAACATTAAAAATATTTTTGATGTTCTAATGTTTAAGTCATCAACTCAGACCAAATTACGTATACACCGGTTCCGAGTTTGGGTGTCTCCAAAACGTGAGAAAATATCTGTGCGTCACCCATAATATTTTGAGAACGCCCGTTGGTCTAGTAGCTCTTTTACCTTCCTGCTACGCGAGAGTAATTTGACAGGACTACTACAGTATTGCTATCCCTTTCTCATGTGTATGGCTAAAAAAAGATGGCAATACTATAAGTACTGTCAAATTAGTTATTTTTTGTGTTTTTGTAATATTGTAGTAATTCCGTTGACTACACTGTAATTAGTGTAGTAGCATAGCTATGTTTTATCTTACACGTCTCGATGACACGTCCTACACCATTTTGTACGTAGACTGAGTAGAGTAACTAATAAATGTAGGAACCGCGTGCCCCAGAAAGTGATGGAAATAGTTATCAATGTGTGCGTCAGTGTGCCTCTCACACAAGCGACTTCTCCCGCTTTGCTGAACCAAAAACAGGTTGAGACTTGAGTTACATAAAGTATTTTACGAAACGTGAAAAAAGAGTGCACGCGATAAGAGACAAAAAAATAGTATAGCTGAGTCCTTGTCTTTCACATTAGTACCGTATATGGCCTTCTCTTTGCGTGTGAAAAGAGCAGAACATGTTATCGCCTCTATAACTTACTCCCTCTACGATCATGTATGCTACTTGATAGTATCACTCAGTACTTAATCATCACTTACTCATCACGAAATCTTGAAAACTAAACGTAACATAGACAAGTAGGCTATTGTTTTTCAGCAGCCAGAGCCGATTTTATCCTATTTTATATTTCCTATTGTTACTCACGCGAAGTCACGGTAAAAGACTAGTATAATTATAAACGCAACAGCGTAAAGCAGACTACATACCCTAATCGTGATGACCCATGCATGGTAGGCTACGGGAGATAAAGCATTCTGGGTAACGCTTAATTAACTAACATACGAACTTTCGTTGTTATTATATTAGTATCAGAGAGGTAGGGGTGCAAAAGTAATTCTCATTCACAATAGGAGTAGGGGGTGCGATAGTACGTCCACGTTACAGAAGATCACCGTCAGTTAACACTACTCGTATGTAGTGCTGTGTTTTCTGCAGTGAGGTTTCCAGAACTGCATTTTTTTATACCTCAAAGGTGGCACACGAGCATACGGCCCATCTGATGGTACGCAGTCACCGTAGCCTATAGCCGCTAGCAATACCAGCGGTACCACTAACGGGGTGCCAACCATGTTGTTGATGAAGACTCACTGTGGTAGCAGCAATACTACTAGCCCAGCGTATCCTCGTGGAGCACTGGCAACCTTACTTACCGCAGAAACACAACACTACATCAAGTAGTGTTATTTCACTGCGGTCTTCTGTAAGGCGGAGGTACAGTCCTCAGTCGGGAAATCCCAAATCGCCCTATCTCTCTTAAATGTATCTATAATGTATGCATGCTCCTCAGGATGTTGTAAGAATACCTGGTCTTCGTGGACTTTGACCGGCCAGTTATACGGGTCAAATTGTGGAATGAACTCCCCGCCGAGGTTTTCCCAAAGGAGTACAGCATGGAGTTCTTCAAGAAGGGTGTGAAGAGATTTTTGAAGGGTGGCAACGCGCGAGTGATTCCCCTGGTGTTGCAAGCGTCCATAGGCTACGGTGACCACTTAACATCACGCTTGTTTACCAACTATCTATGATTAAAAAACTAAGTATAACTAAGTAAGTATGCAGCTAATCAGCAGGAATGGCAGTGTTTCCTTCTGAAGGCCGTATTTTATGGCCTTATCAGTTTTAAACATACGCTAGAAACAATTACACCAGTACACTTAGCATGTATCAACCTCGCAGAACGAGGTCATAGGAGCGATTTGTTTGCTGTACCTTTTTTTTTTGTTGATGTGGGGGAACCTTCAAAATGTACCCGCCTGCTTTAGGGGAGCACAAGGGAGAGATTTTTACTCACTAAACCCTCCCGGTGACCATCCTCCGTGCTATAGAAGGGCTACGGGATCTCCAGTTGAACGCACCGGTGCCCTCCTGCACTTTGCCTGAGCACGTCCCAGAGGCAGCCATTATGCCGCCCCGGGAACCCTCGCATGCTCTTGACAGCACTTGCCACGTCGTGCTGCCACCTGCCCCGGGCCCGCTTGAAGGGGAAGTCAAAGCCCACTCTGGCTGCCCACGGGCCCGTCGGCCTTTTAGTCAACTTTTACGACGGCAGGGGATACCAGCGAAATTCTTTGCGACCCGTTTCTTGACAGATCAATCAAGTCCTACCACTTTATCGATTATTCTTTCTCCAAGAATAAACACCTATATTAATGTTTTTTTTTTTTATTATAACTTAATTTTTTTTTTTTTTTCGTTACAAATCCTTAGACATTTGTTTAAACGGAGGTTTGCATAAAGTTATAGTTGTTTGTATTTGAACTTAACATGAGGATTGCCGTTTGAAACCGTTTAAAATATTACCTTATTTTCTGTCTCGTCGTCACAGGGAAACGGGTAAAAACTGTTCTTCTCTTGGTCTAGGTTTAGTATGCAGGGCTAGCGAATTACCGTTGATAAGACACATGAAATTACACTCCCGGTTTATTGAGGAAATGAGGATTACCTGAGTTTTTTAAGACTTCATCCTCATTATTCTGAACTGCATCTGCTTTGACGCTTTTATATGGCGATGATTATAATATTATCCTTTTTAGGGTTTCTTAAAAGGAACAAGGGTTCCTTTTAAGAAACCCTAAAAATTTTAATATAAGATCACTTTGTTGTCCGTCTGTCTGTCTGTCTGTCTGTCAAGATCTTTTATCTCGAGAACGAGGGAAGTTATCAAGTTGAAATTAATATCAAATACCCGGGCCTATGCTCTCTTTCAGTTGTGAAAATATCAAACCTGCAACGGAAAAAAAGATACGACTGTTTATGTCGCAAATTTTGCGTGAAATAAGCCTATAAGGTACTTCCCGTTGACCTAGAATCGTGAAATTTGGCCACCTTAGTATAATATAAAAAACTAAAATAATTGTATGAATTTCTTTCGATTTCCTGTTATCAATCATGTTCTTCATTTTTATAGTGTAAAAAAGGTGAGGGCATCACTTCTTGGCAATCCATTAAAATAAATGAATAAATAATTGTTAATTGATAGCCGAAACGTTAATTTAAAAACATAATAGGCACAAATATAATAAATTTTCCCCCATTTAGTAGAATATTGATAAGACAGTTTCTTAGGATCATCTAACACCTCATCTCAATAATTAGTCGTGGAATTTATATTTCTTTAATCATTAGTCAAGGAATTCAATAAAATAAACTAATTCTGATTGTAGAGTGCGTATGGCCTCTTATTGCAACAGACTGACTAGTAGGTGGTACCATCGTATTAGAAAGAAAGAAAAAATATTTATTACATGTTATGCTTAGCAGTACCTTCTGTAAGCGTTACTACTGAAGTTTTAAGGGCAAAGGTTATAAAATTACTGGAATACTGGACATAACAGAGATAGCAGAAATAACTTCTAGCGGTGAGCATCGCGGTGCTGTCACATTGAAATATCAAATCTTACATTGTATTTTTGAATCGAATCAAGTATACGGATGTGTTAAGATGCGGATAGAACTCTGTACTGTACCGAATTGTAGTAAACAGGTTGAAAATATAACCCGTGCTATAATAGACAATGAAATTGGTTAAAATCGGGATTTTTAAGGTCAAATTGACTCCTCCCTGAAATGTAGCCTATGTTACTCAGGCCATAGCCCATAATAAAGAATAGCCCATAATAAAGAATCTATTGACATCTTATTCATTAAAACAGGAACAATAGTTTAGGTGCTACGGAGGTACATACATAAATACAAACATACGTAGACTGCTAAAATCATAATCCTTTCCTTTAGCTCCCTATTGGCTTCACTGTAGTCGGGTAATTAACGTTAAACAAATCTACACTAATATTATAAAGAGGAAATATTTCATTGTTTGTTTGTATTGAATAGGCTCTAAAACTAATGGGCCGATTTGAAAAAATCTTTTACCATTAGAAGCCGACATTATCCCTCATAGACATAGGCTGGTTTTTATCGCGGGAAAATCCTTCGTTCCTACGGGAAAACGGGTAATATTGCTACGCGGGCGAAGTCGCGAGGAAAAAGCTACTTAGGAATAAATTAACTACGAATATCATTGTACATTTAACCATGAATAATAATATAATTAAAAGCAGAGTTTACCATTGGAATTTTGGTAATCGAAAGATTCATTAGTTTATCAAAAATTTACAGATACAGACACGTAGCTGACTGTCATTAGTCATGGGGCTACTTCATGGAGTGTTCAATCAATATCTAATGCTAATGGATGGCTATACGGTGACGTCGATACCTATGAGAATATCGGTCACTGTATCATGCTAAGTCCTGTCTGTCCATTTCAAATTTTAAATGGACGTTTGATTTATTCTCATAATTTATATGTGGCTTTATAGCTTTTTAATTCATTACTTGATGTACGATGCTTACCACCTTTGTAGAATAAAAAATAGTTTTTTTGTGGACTCGCGCATCCAGGGTTCCATACTAAAAGACAAACTCGGTCAAGTGACAAACATAACTTTGCCGTTCGATCCCATGTCACTGCTATTACACCAACCGCAATTAATAAGTTTGTAATAGTAAATAATCTCCTGTTTTTGCGAATATAGAAATACAAAATCCGTAAGCATTTCGAACGCCAACATTTTGCCATTATTAACATCGAGAATAAACATAAAACACGTTTCTAGTAGGGGAGCAGCCTTTAATTTTTATTATTTGTTGTTATTGCGGCAACAGAGAAATACACATTTTGTGAAAATTTCAACTGTCTAGCTATTACGAATCACGAGATACAGCCCGCTGCGCTGCCGCGCTGATAGACAGACGGACGGGCGGACTGTGGAGTCTTAGTAATAGGGTGCCATTCGATACCCTTCAGGTACGGTATCCTAAAAAGTTAATCTTGGTGTGATATCACTAATGTTTTTTTTTTTAAATCTGTAACTTCTTTTGAAAGTGAAGTTACACGTTCTAAGTTCGAATAAGTACAACAATCAACAATGAACTCCAAACGACCACATAACCTTTAGTTACTTATGACTACTTGCACTGTGCAGTATTCAATACGTCAAAGAAAATTCGTGATTTAAAATATTAATGAGCTAAGGTATACTTCCCAAATACGTGATCCTATTTACGTCCTAGATCATATCCTTACACTAACAGCTTATCCTACCAATGGTGGGGTATTTCTATACATCTGTAGTAGCAAGAACATCTTTCGATTGCGTATTTGGAATGTTCTCTCAAAATGTACATACGAATTATTAGTTCCACGTTAGTGGTACAAAAACTCCTTGAAGAAAAACTGTGCTTGCAGTATTGGAATCCATCTGTCTTATGTTTAGCGCAGTGATTCCTCTTTGTGAAAGGTCGGAAACAGTACGCTTACCTTTAAGGGCACTCTAGCGCTGTCCGCTCCGAGACTGTCAATATTATTTATTTATTATTTTATTTTATTTTATTCAGAATACCAACAGCACTTATACAATATATGGATATATATCTAATTATCTACATAGCTATTAACAGGTATCCGCAAATGAATAGTAGGATGTATTAAACCACTAATACTAAAATACTAAATAACAGTCCAAGAACACAACAATAAACTTTTTTTTTTCTTTTTCTTTTCTTTTTTCTTTATAAGGGAGAGCCGAAAAATTTCGATGTAAATAGTTTAGCCACATATGCACTTGGAAACTCTTCAGCAGCGTTTAAAGAGTTGAATTGTGATGTTGCTTCGTTAAAGGCGGTAAGTACAAGTACCAATCTGCCTTATTACCCTTTGTTCTCTGTCTTTTTCTGCCAGCCCTGCATAAGGACACGTGTGGACGCATGTTGCCATGTAAAGGCGATTAGAATGCGTGCCAATGACATCGTATATGAGGGCAAAGTCACTGGTTAACTAATGAATACTAAACAGCCGTCGTGTTCCGTAAGTCTTCTTCTATAAGGTAGGTTATGATAGGTTTTGTTAGTGTAAGGATATCTGGGTCCTGAGAACTTAAAACTTCACCAAATTGAGCAACCGTACCCAAAATCATTTTTTCAGTTTAGGCCCTAATAAGGCACTTATGAAGGTCTAAATTACTACCGATTCGGAAAAAATTGCCACCTGAGAGGAACCGGCCAGAAACTCGGTGCTTTGTCTTTTTTTCATGTAACAATCATGATATAATCTGAAGAGTAACCAACGGAACTCTATTCCTAAGACTTCGCTTTCCACGTCCATCAGTCCGTCCGTCCGTCCGTCCGACGCTTGGTGCAATAGCCGTGTCTAGGGATCGAACCGCAAAGGTAAGTATGTCATTTAAATTGTTTCGTTTTTAGTGCGGAGCCCTCGCCATCGGGCCATTTTTTTAAGCTTTGGCATTATCACTGAATTATCTTTCTAACAATCTAGCATGTAGTGTTGTTAAAATCGTTGGCTATGTCAGAGGGGTGCCATTTGCGCGCTCGAGGCTATCAGTTGACAACCATTACTGAGCTAATGTACAAACACGACAACCCTTTTGGCAGCACACTGCCTTCTAGTTTATAATCCATTATAAAGCCATTATAATCCTGCGGTTATTTGAAACACACTGAAAACACACACTAAAATCAAAGACAAATTTTGAGTCAATAGATAACCAGTCAAACTGGCTATAGCTAGGGATAATCCACGAAATTCTTGTTACCAAAAGTCCTATCGACGTACTTACAATATTATTTCTAATATGTTCAATATCCACTTAATAAAAAAATAAGTATGAAATATGTACGAATGTTACCATTTATTTGTAAAATTTGCAAATATGTAAAATTATACACAATTGACAAGGTCAAAGGACGTCACTACGACAATATTGTGTGACCTCGCAACTTACGCTGGTTAGCCACTACACTCAAGCAAGACGGAGATCTTTGCAAACTGGTCGTGGAATACGTAAATTACTCCCACCGTACCATCACAAATGTGTCGCCATTGGTAGAAGTTCTGTGCACAGCTCTAGACGTTATTTCTGTATTCTTAAAAAAATCAAAATTGTAATTCCATGTAACTTATTTTTCATTAATTTTAATCAGTGTTCTTTTCGTACGTGTTTTGGTTGGTTAATTTATTCAAATTCAATATTGGAATTGCATCGAGATATAGTGACGGTATGTGTATATTTTATTAATATTCTATTTTTTTTGTGCACATTTTGTTGTGTTATGACCATGTGATACCTACAATGATAACGAAAAGCGAATATTGAACGAACCGGTCGCGATGACAATACGTAACTATTTACTAGCGAGTCCAACTGTTATTTACGTAGCATTTACTGAATTACAGTTGAATTATCTTTAACCTTGACGCAAGTCTTACGCAGTGTCATAAAAACGGAAAAAATACAGCATCTTCTCACAGCCTATAAACCATATTTACAGTGATCTTGTCTTGTATCCAACAAGAGGTCTGTATATGAATGTATATGTATGTATATAGATTGCTGGTATAGATAGCATTACCACACACAAAACAGTATTGGCATAGTCAGTTGTAAATTTAAGATTATAGTGATAGCACTTGTTTTGATTAAATTATCTAGGTGCTATTAATTTCACACTTAATAATTAAATCCAGCCCAAAAGTAGGTGCTGCATACTTTTTTATACCACTAATAATAAGGCAACTAAAAAAGGCAGAGTACTTATATGTTAACCAAAAAAAATTGCCACAGTCAAAATAAATACTAGTTGCGGGCCACGCAGACAATAACATGATTGTGCTACACGGGAATCGAGCCCGCGAACCCGGATTCTATGTACCAATTACTTCTCCACCCGGGACGGGTGGGTATCCTAATTAGTTCAAAGGTAACCGGTAACCGGAGAGGGCTATTATTTTAAACTCGACAAAAAAAAAATTGTTTGTTTCGCCGATACTTCTCGTGTCAGGAAGTGAAATTGGAAATATTCGCTGACTACATTTTTTTTAAGTGGCGTTCCGTTAGTAATACATAGTTAGGCCTTCAGGGTAATATTTTCTTTATTAAAACTAGCTGTGCTAGCGAAGTAGGGGGTACTTCGTACGCGTGAAATCGAATTTGGTCACAATTTCATGAGTTTATATTTTTAGCGCGGAACCCTAATTCTTTTTCGAAAATGAAGTTAAAGTTACGCCTATGGCATCGGCTACCTGCCAGTGAGAATCCCGTTCAAATCGGTCCAGCCGCTTCGGTAATTACCTACCTCCCGGAACAAATAGACAGACCGAAAAAAAACCTTTTTTTTAATATGTGATGTATATATACTTTCGAGATTCTACTGTTAATTTGACATTACTAACACAGATCAATTTTGTTTATTGGTATAGAAAAAAAATTGTACTCCCAATTCGAGTTTTTTTCTTTCTTCATTTTTTTTCATGGAAAAAACTCATCACGTGATCAAGTGCCAACTCCAAGTAGTTTGAAAGAAATGCTAAGAATGACAATCAGTATAGCTCGACTAAGTTTAAAGGTAACTTATATAACACAGCGTGTTGTAGAATGTTACAAATCTAAGATGTTATGGTTTCACAAAACTATCGAATACTGTGCAATGGGTACCGGCCAGTGCCGGCTGACGTCACTGACGATAAAACAATCAACCATAACTGGAACTAAATATAATTATCGACGCATGCAGCTCTCATGGCCGTACAATGATTAATTCTCGCATTTCATACACAGAATAATATCTATCGCATTAGAAATTTCCTCTTATGAAAGCAAACAGACTAAGGTGAGGTGATACCGATGGTCAAATAAAAATTAAATTGTGTCGATTCTGTTACACAAAATCACTAAGCTTAACTAATTCTTTAAATGTTATTGACACAACACAGATTAAAATATTAGGTCCTTACATATGAAATTGGCGTTTTGTATGGGAGGAACAAAAAGTCGAATATTTTTTAATATAATATATTTAATTAATCAAAGTATGAACCATTATTTTCTATGCACTTTTGCCATCTCATAGGTAGTTCATTGATCCCTTTACTAAAAAAAACAGTCGGACGGGAATCAATAAAATCTTTGAAGGCGATTTGGACTGCCCCATCGGAGTTGAATTTTTTCCCTTGCAAGAAGTTATCCAAATTTCGAAAAAAATGGTAATCTGTTGGAGCAAGGTCCGGGGAGTACGGAGGATGTCTTAGACTTTCCAATTGAAGCTCTTCTAATTTAGTAGCCGTCTGTAGCGCAGTGTGTGGTCTAGCGTTGTCGTGAAGCAGCAGTGGCGTGGAGCGATTGACCAGCCTAGGTTGTTTAGCCGCTAGCTTTTCCATCATGGTTTGCAATTCCTGACAATAGACATCAGCCGTAATAGTCTGGCCAGATTTGAAAAAACTGTAATGAACAATACCGGCACTAGTCCACCAAACGCTTACAAGTAACTTTTTTGGGGTTAATTTTCGCTTGGGGCAGGATTTGGCTGGCTGGCCAGGATCTAACCATTGCGCTGAGCGCTTCCGATTATCGTAAAGAACCCATTTTTCATCACAGGTAATGATTCGGTTTAAAATACCTTCATTATTGTGCCGGTTTAGTAATGTAACGCAGCAGTCGACGCGCGTTTGCCGGTTTGTTTCAGTCAATTCGTGAGGTACCCACCTTTCAAGCTTTTTAATCTTCCCAATTTGCTTCAAGTGAATTAAAACAGTTTTATCACTAACATTGCAGCCTGCAGCTAACTCGGACGTGGTTTGCGATGGATCCGCTTCCACAATAGCCTTCAACTCTTCATTATCAACTTGAGTCTCAGGCCGTCCACGGGGCTTGTTCTGCAGGTCGAAATTTCCAGAACGAAAACGTTGGAACCAAAAACGAACTGTGTTTTCTTTTGCAACACGACCGCCATACACATCATTCACCCTTCGAGTTGTTTCCGCAGCACTAGTGCCACGGCGGAACTCGTACTCGTAAATAATGCGATATTTAAGGTTTTCCATTTTGTAAAATGAGTGACGCAAACAGAAAAAAACAGAAGAAAAAAAACAAATCAATGACGATCATCGAAGCACAAATACATGAGTCTATAGCTGTACAAATTTGAATTTGGAATTCCTTACCAAAGAGGAGAAATTCGTGATTAAAGTGGCCAGTACGAAAAACGCCAATTTCATATGTAAGGACCTAATATTTACAAAAACTTGATCTACCTACTTATACATAAAAGATCGGACCCAAACCAGAATCATCCGGGAGCGTGCCAAGAATGCTGGCAGCATTGCCACGCTGAATAGCAATGCTGATTCTCTGAGCGAGATTATGTTACTAATTCGCGTATTACCCCATAATGGAACCGCTACAATTTTTTTACGAAATGTTCCATATTCGATTGGGAAATTCCAATTATGCCCTGGCTCTATTGGATTTATACCGCCTAGAAGTAAGTTGTAGGTTTTGATAAAAGCTGAGGATATGACAGACCAGCATCATCCCTTCAAAGACCTACAGTTCTCAGTGGCAATCAGAACTACGTCTGGATGTGTAGTTAATGTATTGACCCTTTAAAATTATTTTTTATACCATTAAGTTGCACACAACGTTCAGCCCACCTGATGGTAAGCGGTTACCGTAGCTTATAGCCGCTAGCAATACCAGGTATATCACTAACGAGTTGCCAACCCTGTTGTTGATGAGGAGTCACTGTGCTAGCAGCATTAGATACTACTAACCCAGCGTATCCTCGTGGAGCACTGGCAACCTTACTTACCGCAGAAGCACAACACTACATCAAAGTAGTGTTATTTCACTGCGGTCTTCTGGAAGGTGGAGGTACAGTTCCCAGTCGGGCGGCTCTAATTATAATGGGAAAACCCACGGGAGATCCCAATTGGCCCCACCTCCCTTTTCTCTCTTCATTCTCTTCATACATGCCCGCCGGTTCCGAGTACTCTTTACTTTTTCATCATTGAGTACTTTGCTCTGCCGTTCTTATTAATGTAATAATAGATAATTTAATTACTTAACCGATCATTTTTTTTTAAATCTTCATTATAATTTGATAATTTTTTTTACGGAATTATTAATAAATTAAATAAAAAATATTGTATTTTGTCGCATTTACTGGAAATTTTAAATGGGTAAATCACAAGCCAAAAAGTTTTTATCTTTATATATTATACCTACCTATCTTAATTACAAACTAAATTTATCATTTAAAAAGCGATAAAGTAATTAAGTTATCAAACTATTTAAAAATTACAGCCTGTACCTATAACAAACAAATTGGTTACACGTAACGAGCGTTACAATGTTAATTTAAATTGCGACTTAATTAACAATGAAATTATATAATTATTGGTGCCAATTCTATTGTACAACATTACTAAACTAAACTAATTTGACAGTTCCTAAAGTCTTGCTATCCCTTTCTCATGTCCGGGGTTAAATAAGGATAGCAATACTTTTAGAACTGTCAAATTAGTTGAGAGAATTGGCAACAATATTACGTTTAACTAAAAAATCTTTTACATAATCTTAATATTAAAACTTCAATACTAATAAAACCACCAACGATAGCATAGTGGACTACGTCGTTTAGACTTTGTAACATACATAGTTAATAGATAAATCACAATAGTTAAAAGATAAATCACTGTTTGAAAAATGAAAAATCACGCGTTTAATTTATTGTTTATCCTGATGATCTCAGTCAGGATATTAAGATAAAAATATTGTATTTTCTGATCTATTACCTCGCTACGTTCACTGGCCCAATAAATTATTTAAAAGTAAGGCAAGCTAAGGCTTAGTGACAATAAAGCCCTCAACGGGCCTTTTGACCGTTCAGGAAAAACACTTGATTACTCACCATTTCGCTTACTTGATGACGTCATTGCCGAAACTGAATGATCCACTTTCTGATGCACGCATACATCGACAGTAATTCGACACACAATCTCCAAGTCCTTTTCTGAGTCTGCCATATAAATTACTAGCTTATGCCCGCGACTTCGTCCGCGTTGAACTTAGAATACCAGAGGAACCTAACATTTTCTTGGCATTAAAAGTATCATGTGTTAATATCCAGGTTATAAACTATCTGTGTTCCAAATTTCATCCAAATCCGGTCAGTGGTTTTTGCGTGAAAGAGTAACAAACATCCAAACATCCATACTCACAAACTTTCGCGTTTATAATTGTTGTGGTATGAACGTTGCCTGCTAATCTAGCAACACAAGTTCGAATCCTACCGGTCTGTCTGTACAAATATTTTTTTCTAACTAAAGTGCAGTGATTAGTTACACCACCAGCTTTACGGTCGTGAGGAAACTGGCATACGTCTGAGAAGAAATTCGAGGACGTATGTAGTGCGTAGTTTATTATCTACTCTGTGGTAGAGCCTAAGAGACGGTGACGGTCTCACAGTCACGAATCTGTCACGTTGGCAACAAATTATCTGCGGTGGCAAGTGGGTGTTGTAACACCTCTATGTACCTCTTATGGGATGGCGTGACGATATATTATTATTAACATTGAACACACATTCCAAAACAAAGCAATTACTTTTATCTGACGTTCTTTAAGAAGGGTCTGAAAAGATTTCGCCCGAGTGCTGCAAATTGTTAACCAACATCGAAAATACTTGAATCTTTTAAGACGAATCGAATTAGTAGACTACCAAAAGCTAAAAACCTGTCAGTATAAGACACCAATGGAAGACAATTTATACACCAGTCTTAAGGTTTAGGTCTTGTTTAGGTGTAATACAAAAGTATAAATAAATATAAGTCTAGAACATATTGAAAGCTATCACAGCATACAGCCCACGTTCTTATCAGCCGACCCGCATTTGTATCGCCGCGTCATCTATACTATAGTATAGTAGGTATGCAGTATAGCAGCTGCATACTGCGTGGAATACGATGAACCGCGTTGTGTCGTTTTGTTTCACTTTTAATTGTACTTGTGAAAAAATCATCTAATAGCAATCTTATGTATAAGAGTGCTAACATTTGCTTTGCAGATTAAAAAACTCATTGGTACAAGCCGGGGTTTGAACCTGGGCCCATCAGATGGCAGGCCGTTGCTTCAACCACAAGGCCACCGCGGCTCGTTAGTTATAACATTTACGTCACCCGTTATTTTTCCGGACAACCTCAGCCGCCATTAAGATACTATTAAACTAAAACGCACATTTGTATATTTAAACCGATGTGTTTTGTCATTGTAATTCTCAGGGTTATGGTCCATACAACTGCCATGCATTGTCTGACGAATACTTACTTCAGCTTACTTCCTCTATTATAATAACTATTGAGATAAGTAAATTGTTAGTGATAATACTGTAAAGTAGTTTTACAATTATCAAGAGTAACGGCGTGTGCCAGAGCAATAATAATCAAGAAACGGCAGACAACAGGACCCATCCGAAACCAGTGTTCCTCGACAGTATAAAATCAGGCATTCATAACCCCAGATATTAGATTAATTTCAAATTTCTATGTCCAAAACGTAGTTGGTATCCCACACTATCAAATTCCCAAACAATCTGACGTTTTAGGGTCGGCAACGCGCGTGTGATACCCCTATCGCAAGCGTCCATAGGCTACCGTGACCGCATACCATCAGGTGGGCCGTATGCTTGTTTGCCACATTAGTGGTATAAAAAAAAAGTAAAACGTTTTTTTTGAGCTAGAATATGATACTTATACTTTCAAATAAAGATCGCAGCGTATTTTTTTTTTTATGTATTTGCGCATCGTCGTCGAGGCAGACCCAAAAGAAGGTAGCGTGACGACCTGGATGCCATCCAGAGGGACTGGGTCCATATTTCTGGGGATAGGGAGGGAATTTGGGGGATACTTTTGCCCAGCAGTGACACAGTAAAGGCTAAAAAAAAAAATGGTTCACTATTATGACGTGTAGTGCAGCAAAGACAATTTTGAATTACCAAGCCGTTTTTGCTGTCACGTTGCCATCGCAAATTTATGGACAGCGTGTTTTTAGACCGCAAATAAGGTTGGTAATCGATGTTAAGTTTTAATAATAATAATATGCTTGGACACGGCACAGCGCTGTCTGGCCCCAAACTAAGCAAAACTTATACTAGTGAAACCATCAGCTGATACTGACATACTAACTTATAATACATACCAAACACCCAGACGCAAGGCAAACACAAATGTTTATCACATAATTGTTTGCCCCGGCGGGAATCGCACCCGCAACCTCTAGCGTAGGAGTCAGGTATACCAACTGTTGAAATAGGTTTAATATGCCTATTTAAATTAAAAGAAAGTTATTCCGTGTCTAGTTTAAATGTGTGATTGTGTCAAGAATCAATCGAGTGACATGTTATTGTTGCACTCCTGTTTTAGATTCCTTCTTGTACATATGTTACGTTGATTTATAATAAACGGTGTTTAATACAACTTTGGTTTACTCTTCACGTTGAGGAATATCTGCCCCCAACACCAACCACTAGACCAGCGGTCTCTAAGGCTTATATTATAGTCTATTCAATACAACGCTTACATCACTCCATGGCTTTATATTATATTTACTTCTAACACAAAAGTTATAACAGCTAAAAATACGTGACTTAGTGTCAGCTTAAATCAACCACGTTCGCTTGTGTAGTGTCGATAAGCAACAACGCGATAATAGACAGAGGTGTCGTTCAAACCCTCTGTCCTGTTAAATGATTAATTAAATTAACTCTGTTATGACACTAAGTTGTGAAGTAAATAACTGTGCAATCATACAAAGTACCTTATGTGCCTTTGGACATTGGTAACGTCAATCAATACCCCAAGAGAATACAACCGCTACGCTAGATCAATACCATGACTGTTTCTGATTAGGTGATCACCGAAACAATCAATCGACGGAATCTTTGACGGAATATACGATGCGCATTTACGGCAACCGTGAAGGTTGGGAAGGCTTCAGAATACACTATGCTTAAAACCTCCATGGTGCAAAATTATGTGCCTAATAAATCCATACGAATATTATAAATGCGAAAGTAACTCTGTTTGTTTGCGTGCTAACTTTTGACGACTAAACGGCTTGAAATTTGGATTGATTTTAACCTGGGTAAAGTTTTTTAAAGTTTGACGTAAGATGACTACACAGTACAAAACTATTACCTACTCATGCGATGCGATGATACCAGTAAGCCGCATTCCACTCGGTGTTATCCAGCTATTATGAGTTAGTCATGTGTGTACGTAGCATATTACCTACTCTGAGGTCATGTCTTACCTAGGATGCAACAATAAAACCGGATAGTTATAATACATCTACCTTTAATAGGGCAAACTCTAGAATAGATTTTTGAAGAAAAAAAAAGGTTTTATTCAGCTTAGGCCCTAGCAAGGCAACTGTGAACTACTTCACCTCCGGTTCGGAGAAAGCCATCTGAGAAGAACCGTCTTTTTTTTTTATACCACTAAGTTGGCATACAAGCATACAGCCCACCTGATGGTAAGCGGTTACCGCAGCCTATGGACGCTTGCAACACCAAGGGTATCACTCGCGCGTTGCCGACTCTAAAATAATCTATCTCGCAAGCAACGTAATCTACCAGCTACCTACAATAGGAACCCCCATCCAACTCAACACTTATTCGATGCACTACCCACGACATATTATTATGTCTTCTTCATAATAACAGTACAAATACTACGGAGAATCACTCGATAGTTTCTAGCCGGTTCTTCGCATATCGCTTTTTTCTGAAATAAAGTAGACGTCATTAGTGCCGTATTAGACCCTAAACTGAATAAACGATTTTTGATTTAGAATTTAATTAATCAAAATAGGCAGTCATGGTATATAGCCGGCAGGCGTAAAACTAGAAACTTTAGAACAACACGTCACATTAGCATGTCGGTGACGCGTACTCGCTCATAAGTTTTACCCTTAGCAAAATTGCTCAAATTATGTTAAGAAGTTGCACTTAAAAAGTGCTTAGCGTTCACATGAGTATTTTTTCTCAATACAATTTATTCACTCCCTACCACACGGGTCCCCGAAGAGGTAGGCAGAGGTGTTACAACACCCACTCGCCGGAGATAATTTGGGGCAAAAGTGAGTCCGTCGCGTACGTCCTTGAATTACTTCTAAGAATGTAATATGCAGGTTTCCTTCACGATGTTTTCCCAAAAGCTCGTAGTGTGAGTAGTAACAGGTTTTTTTTTTAATTTAAGAATGATTTGACATAATGTCGCTGTCGACGAGTCGCCAGCAGTTTCTGGCCTACGAGACGCACAGCCCTGATGACATTCAGTATGGAAGAAAAGGCGGCATGTTCGTCTCAAACTGCGTGTGCGTCACTTTTATCATCTTCGCAGTAATCGTCGCAGTCGTTGTCGGAGTTATTGTCCATTTTATCACGTATTTCAAGGTAAGTTTATTACAATAAAAAAATATAAACATGTGAATGTGAGACTAGGAACCAAGTCCATATGGTTCCGTAAATTTATTAGGGTAATAAAAGGGTAGGCATATATATTAATATATTTAGGTGGGGGAATTAAAAATTTCGCGTTTCTGTATACCGCCTCTACTGTACATTGTGACTTCGTCGCCCCTAAAATCCGCAACCCTAGGTACTAACCTACTCAGGCCAGAAAAACTGCCACTGAAAATCCTAAGTAATGACTGTAATTTCACTATATATACCTAATGTTATTATTTCTATGCCTAGTTAAACCTTCTTTTTCAATGACTTGGTGATAACTCTACCCAAGTGGTTATGTGGTTATATTAAGTATTAATGTAGTTACCAAATATAAATACCTAACTAAAAACTAAATACCTATTCTAGTTTAGAACCACTGACCTAACGTAACGCAAAAAAAGAAATTGCGTAACTTGCTATCGCACACCGAACGATCCCTTAATTTTAAGTTAAATGTTATCGGAATTTCTGATACCGTTTTAAGTTGATAAGCTTATCTTTCATTAATTCCGCAGTTAAATATCACTTTTACATACGACTAGCCTCCCTAAACGTGAGCTTTGCCAGCCATAGCCATATTGAATTGAAAGAAAGATACACGTCAAAATGACAGATACCATAAACTTGTAAATAATTTTATTTTAAACAAAAAGATTTCGTTCGTTTGTTTGGAATTTAATCTACTAAAATTCAATTTCAATCAAGGAATGTGTTTGTCTACCGTGCGCAATTTAATTTAATTTGGAAATGTTTTTAGTGTTAAATATCATGTATTCCAAAATAATAAATGGTTGAATGTAATAGGAATTGCATTTAAAAATCTGTGATATTTTTATACAGTTATATTCTATTACCAAAATGTTAAGGTTTTGCTTTGTTTTGTTAATATTAAATGCTGTTTTTGTCCATGGGAAACCGTCTGTAAGTAATACTTTTAGTCATTTGTTTTAAGACTTTTACAACTCAGTAGGGATTTAATTAGATTTACTTACCTCATAAATTAATATTTATAGTTAAACCTCAAATACATATTGTTCTTTTTTATGTACCTATATATATAAATTTTAATCCTCTACAGTATGATAAATTATTTACAATTTTAAAAAATCACACCTTCAAGCTGCACATCTCTTGTTACAGCTTTCACAAACATCGGTAAACTTTTGGGATGAAACTGAACCATTTGGTGCTGCCGGAGGGCCATCACCTAACCTCAGGCTTCCTTCAACCGTAGTCCCAAGCTTCTACCGGATAAAGCTTAATGCTGATTTAGACAAGTCCAACTTCACTGGTCAAGTGTACATAACGATACGACCTAATACAAAAACGAAAGAAATAATATTACATGCAAAAAACCTCACAATCAGAAGTGGTGCTAAGCTCACAGAACAAATTTATGAGCGAGTTGAAACGCTTACAAGGACAAAGCGGCAAGCTTCTGATGATGCTAGTAATAATACAACATTGCCAAATAATAATGTCACGTTGCCAACAGAAACAACCACTACCATAACACCGAATGTAACAAATGGGAATGCTACTGAAACTGGTAACGTAACAAATCCTGTTGATACACAACCCATGTCCGGATCAACAACAACATTACCCCCAGCAACAACATTGTCCCCATCAACAACAACGTTGCCCCCGACAACAGTAGACATGCAAGTAACACACAGTAGTGTACGGGAAATTAGGATACTGTCTATTACGCAAGGTACTGGGGATAGATTGGTACTTCTGTTGGAGACAGCAATGCAAGTAAATGTGGACTACATCTTAGAGCTACGGTTCACAGGCCCTATATCCAATTCGTTGACTGGGTTCTATAAGAGTACTTACACAAACAGCCAGGGAGAAGATAAGTAAGTATTGGTGCCAATTCTGTTGTTCAAAATGACTAAAATTACCTAATTTGAAAGGTCTAAAAATATTGCCATCTTTATTTTAACCCCGCACATGAAAAAGGGATAGCAAGACTTTTAGACATGTCAAATTAGTTAAATTTAGTAAGAACTGTGAGACAAAATAAATTTAATCTTTGTAATTTTTAACATTGCATACTATATTATTTTGGCATACCCTATCTTTGGTTTGGTTTGTCACTTCTATAGTACTTATTTATAACTGCTATTAAAGAAAAATTAGCTATGAAACTTTACTATTAATTTAATAGAGTTTAATTTCACTTGCACCTTTTCAGGAGCCTGGGAGTAACACAGTTTGAGCCCACATCAGCTAGGGCTGCTTTCCCTTGCTTTGACGAGCCAGCTTTCAAAGCCAAGTTTGAGATTAGCATAGCACATCCACAGAATATATCTGTTTTATCCAACATGAGGGTATCTACACAAGAACCTATGTAAGTATTATTGCATACTAGCTCTGACCGCGACTTCATACACGTTATTTGTTGAGCGGAGCGCTTATTATCCAAAATAAATTAAGCGTAAGTTACGCCTAATAGCATTAGCAAACCTCACAGAGAAAGTCCTGATAGAATCGGTACAGCTGTTTTGGAGATTACAATTTCAAACAGTCAGGACACATCAATTTTATTTATTTTTTATAGATAAAATCCAGTGTGCATGTGTTTGTCATTCTTCTAAAGGTTTTGACCGATTTTTCTATCACTGATGTTAAAATACAAAAAATCTACCTGTTACTGTGCCTTACCCTCTTTCCAGCCTGGACCAACCCAACTGGCAATGGACCCACTTCGAGCGATCAGTCACCATGTCCACCTACCTTGTCGCTTACGTCCTTTCGGACTTCAAGTACCTGGAAACCAGCTACGTCAGCAAGGATAACGTCACGAAACCAATCAGAATATGGACTAGACCAGAGTTGATAGACAAAGCTAATTACTCCTTGAGCATTACGCCCAAGTTGCTCAGTTACTATGAAGAAGTATTCGGAGTGCCGTATGCGTTGGATAAAATTGATCTTATAGCCATACCTGATTTCTCCAGTGGTGCTATGGAGAATTGGGGACTGATTACTTTTAGGTAAGAAATTTAAAAAATAATGACACTGTTCAACTAGTGGATAGTATGCTTTACTGCTGCGCTAGATATTGCAGGTTCGAATCTCGCCAGGACAAACGTTTATATCTTAAACATTTTGCGCTTGTTTTGTGGCTAGGTGTTTGGTATATTCTATTAGATGTCTCGTTCCCATGTTACAACTTATCCCCCCCCCCTTCCCCACATGTTGCATTATATGTTGCTCAGCATATAATAATGACTGGCTGGAGGCCACCTTGGACTCACCTTTGTTCGGTTAAGTAGCTAAAGTTCTCGGAAATCACGCTACGAGAAAACTCAAAAAAACAAAAACAGTGAGTACAGGATCGGCGACGCGCGAGTGCTGCCCCTGGCGTTGCAAGCGTTACGATACCCGCTTACCATCAGGGCTGCTTGTTTGCCACTTTAGTGGTATAAAAAAACTAAATAAAGGGTGGTGTGTGTGTAGAGAGACGACGCTGGTGTTCGACGCGGCGGAGGGCGGGCCCCGCGACCGGCAGAGCGTGGCGGTGGACGTGGCGCACGAGCTGGCGCACCAGTGGTTCGGGAACCTCGTCACCATGCGCTGGTGGACCGACCTCTGGCTCAACGAGGGGTTCGCCACGTACATCGAGTACCTCGGCGTCGACCACGTCAGTATACAAATTTCTTTTAACGTACGGTGCCAATGCAAATTTTAAAGGAGAGGTAGGGTGATTTGGGATTTCCCGTAGGTTTTCCCATTTAAATTGGAGCCGCCCGACTGGGGACTGTACCTCCACTTTACAGAAAACCGCAGTGAAATAACACTACATTGTTGTGTTTCTGCGATATGTAAGGTTGCCAGTGCTCCACGCTGGGCTAGTAGTAATGCTGCAAGCACAGTGAGTCCTCATCAACAACCCGTCAGTGATACCCCTGGTATTGCTAGCGGCTATAGGCTACGGTGACTGCTTACCATCAGATGGGCCGTATGCTTGTTTGCCACGTTAGAAGTAAAAAATAAATAAAAAAAGGGTATCACTCGTGCGTTGCCGACCCTAAATATTATAAACTAATATGTACTTATGTTATAAATGCGAAACTCTGTTTTGTTTGCTCCCTTTGCACGACTAAACGGCTGAAATGATCGTATATATCACTACATAGTATAAAACAAAGTCGCTTCCCGCTGTCTGTCTGGCCCTATGTACACGTAAATCTTTAAAACTACGCAACGGATTTTAATGCGGTATTTTTAAATAGATAGAGTGATTCAAGAAGAAGCTTTTGTGTAACCCTTGCAAAGCTGGGGCGGGTCGCTAGTAATATTGCAAAAAACGACGAGACCGCTGGTCTTTTTTTGTGTGGTCGCGGGTTCGATTCCCGCCGGGGCAAACATTTATGTGACAAATATGGTTGTCTTGCGTCTGGGCGTTTGGTATGTATTATAAGTATGTATTTACGAAAAAAAAGTGTATAAGTATTATATCGGCTACTGGTCCCCATAGTACAAGCTTTGCTTAGTTTGGGGCCAGATGGATAATGTAAAAAAAAAATCGAAAGTAACTGTTTGTTTGTTACCTTTCCATGACTAAACGGCTGAACGGATCGTAATAATATTTAACAAGGAGATATATTATACCCTGGGGAAGAACATAGGCTATATTTTGTCTTTAAACAAATGCTTCTTTAATATTGATGTCGTAGGTTATAGGTTTTTGCTACTTGTTTCTAGAAGCAAGGGCGGATCTAGGCTCGGTATAACTGGTTTCGATAGAAGACAAAAAAGGTAATTGATATTTGATTCAAATTATTTAGCTGGATACGCCCTTGATTATCGCTAATAAGGCCCAAATTCTAGTGTGGACATAAGGTAAAATTAAATTGGTGAGTTGGTGGTTTGGTTTAGGTTCACCATTGTGGGCAAAAACCGCCTTCCACAGGACAGGAAAAGAACTAAATTATCTAGAATTCACACCCTCCATGTAATCAAAGACCATATTGTTTCCAGATCGCGCCCGAATGGAACATGCTAGAATCCTTCTCGCGTGACAAAATGGACCTCCTTCGTTCAGACGCCCTCAAGAACACATCACCGGTGTCTCGAAAAGTCGTCGATGCTTCGGAAATATCGCAGAAGTTCGACGAAATATCGTACACCAAGGGAGCTAACCTTATAAGGATGCTGAACCACACAATATCGGGAGACCTGTTCCATAAGGGATTGGTTATCTACCTGAACGATTGGTTAGTATGTCTTCGGTACTACGTTGTGAATCTGTATCTTTTTGTTTTTTTTTTGTGTTGGCAACTTTTATTACAAAACATGGCAACCCAGCTTGTATAGTGATAGTTGTAGTATTACAAAGTCAGAAAACCGAAACGACAGAATCACTGAATTACTGCTTATTTTTTTATTAATGAAGTATACCACTTACATTAGAAGAGTTTTGACTTCAATAGGCCTCCAGGTTGTGCCTGTTCCCTTAAAATGCTCTTTTCCTATAATATCTGCATTTCTTTAAAGTGCGTTTGTTAAACATAATGTTTGGTTCCTAAAGAGATCCACAAAAACTTGAAGATAGAATAAAATTATTCACGAAATCATAAAATTTTCAAAATTTTACAATAATAATTAGGAACACTAGAACTAGAACTAGAACATCTGAGAATCTGAAACTTTGTATGCCTGTGCATTGTTTACCAAGTCTTTTACGGTACAAACAACTCGTTTGTGGAATGCTCTGTCTGTTTCTGTCAGACGAGCCCAGTCTCTTAATGCCTTTCAAAACTTGGTAAAAAATCACTATCTCTCTTTATAACCTTTCCTTACTACTGTTTTTTTTTCTTTTCTTTTTCGTCTTTAATTTATATTAGACCAACCCATTCCTCTTTACATCACCAAACTGTTTACACTCTCACAATCTACTTATTAAACTATTGAATATTTTTCTTTTACTTAATTGTTTCTAATCGCTTGCACTTTTAGGTATAGTACTAATTTTCTTTTTTTTATCTACTGAGTATTTATTAAATTACTGACAATGGTGACCCTGTACACTGCCAGCCACTGTTCTAATCCAAATCTACTTTAGTCCATTCATCGGTTGTCTGGAAGAGATCGCTCTTCTGCGATAAGACCGCCAATTGTACTTTAGAATTTAAGCATTTACCTAATCACATATTGTATCCTTTTATTGTGCAATAAAGTGTACCTATCTATCTATCTAACACTAGTTGCTACCTCACTGCTAATAAACCAACCTTGGAATCTACCAACTGACATAACATTCTATGGATGACAACTGCATACATACGACGCGCAAGCGCAGTTTTCTACGCAACTCAGTATATATACAAGTCTACGATAGAACAGTCGGAACCTTATTTCTCAGGCACAATACTCGCCTGGCCGGAAGATCCCTTTGTGGCGGCTGAGCATGATCACCTTGCTCGCCCCGCACCCTATTTGTTTCTCCAAAATACAAGACTAACCTCCCTTTCACAGGAAATACGCAAACGCCGAGGAGAACGACCTCTGGGAGGCCATGTCTATGGCGACGCAGGAGGATCCGTCGCTGGCGGGGCTGTCGGTGGCGCAGTTCATGAACTCCTGGACGCGCCAGGCCGGGTACCCGGTGCTGAAGGTCAACCGCAACTACCGCTCCGGGGAACTAGAGCTGGAACAGGTAACCGGGGGATAGTAGCGGTAGTGCTAGTGTCGTAGCGGTGGTTGATGGTTAGCAGTCACCATAGCCTATAGCCGCTAGCAATACTAAGGGTATCACTAACGGATTGCCAACCCTGTTGTTGATGAGGACTCACTGTGCCAGCAGCATTACTACTAGCCCAGCGTATTCTCGTGGAGCACTGGCAACCTTACTTACCGCAGAAACACAACACTACATTAAGTAGTGTTATTTCACTGTGGTCTTCTGTAAGTAGTAGTCAATTAGAGCTTCAAAAGTGCCTTATTAGAGCCTTAACTGAATACATTTTATTTTGATTTCATTAGTAGTAGTAGTGGTGGTGTTAGGATTAGTGTTGTGGTAGGAGCAGTGCTGGTTGTAGTATTAGTAGTTGTAGTAATACTGCTAGTAGCCATAAATGATAAATTTTCACATATAAACTGAGGAACTGATATGATAGTACTAATATTCAAACACAAAACAGATTAAACTATTCACAAAAAACAGAATTTAACTACCTACTTAAAACTGATAGTTATGTAATTTGTCAAGAATTACATACAGACTACATACAGACCCATGGTATTGAAAGTGTTTGCCAATGTCTGTTTTTATATTTATTTAATAATAGGTTGCCTACAGTACATTTGACATTCTTGTATCTATTCATTGATAATAAAAATACTTATTCTAATGTACATGCCAATTTACGGCTAACACAGCGTCAGTAAAACGACAATAGTTTAAGGAAGATATTACTAATCAAATCAAAAATCATTTATTCAGTTTAGGCCCTAATTCGGCACTTATGAAGGTCTAAATTACCATAGTAAGTCTACTTGTGCGACTGTAAATTTAATTTTGTAACTGGTATACCCATAACGCTATCTCTCTCCCTCGTATCTCTCATTTATGAAGTATTCTATTTGCAGAGACTATTCACGAGTGCCAAAGAGCCGTACCAGAAGATGGTGGACCAGCTGTGGCACATCCCCATCAGCTACACATCCTTGGACGCGCCCGTGGAGCAGTGGACCACCAAGCCTAGGACTTGGCTGAAGGAGAGGTTCAACGTGGTCAAAGCTGACCTCAACGATACTCAAGCTCTGTATGTCAATGTTGGTGCTATTGGTGAGGGTTATTTTTCTGTCTTTCTTTTTTTATTTTACGCTTTTACATTTAGAAATATAAAAAAAATTAGGGTACTTTTGTATCCGTATTTAAAAAAAATGTTGGACTGAGTCACCCTTATCACCGAATATACACAAGAAAAACATAAAAATTGATTAAGCCGTTTCGGAGGAGTTTTGTAATAAACACTGTGACACGAGAATTTTATATATAACATGTAGATAAAGTCTGGAATTATTTTAAAATTAATATTTAAGAACACAAGGACCAAAAAACCTAACCAAATATATAAAAAAAATACAAGAATTAGTGTATAAAACACTTGTCCCAAATTGTTGTCACGCGGGTGCCAAGAAGGCTGGCAATATTGTCCCGCTGTATGGCAATGATCCTTTGGCTGCTGAAGGCTGTATCTTGCGCAAAATATGTTCCAGCCTTGTCACCGGAGGCCTCAATCAATCGTGATAGCAGATAATTAATAACATATATGTATATTGATTGTAATTTGCAGGTTATTACAGAGTGAACTACGATAAGAAAAACTGGGAACTCATAAGTAAGGCGCTGAAATCTGGCGTAGTAAAGTCCCCGATAACCAAAGCGCAGTTGATTGATGACGCTTTCAACTTGGCCAAAGCCTCGCAGCTCAACTATAGCTACGCTTTAGGGCTCACCACGTGCGTCATTGACGGGGAAGACTCCAGGATTGTGTGGGATTTGTTGCTGAATAACATGGCTTTCCTGAAGCATAACCTGAGGACCACGCCCGGGTATATTTATTTCCTGGTGAGGGCCTTACATTATTATTATTATTGATTACTTGCTGTGCCCTTGACTTCGTACGTGTGAATTAGTACGCGGATTTTGTCATTAATATTTTGGGTTTTATTTTTATAAGCGGAACCTAATTTTTCGTCTTTCAAAAAAACCTTTCCATACAAAAAAACAAAGAAAATGCAATATAGGTCTTGCCCTTCACGCGTGATGCCGTGAGCCCGTGACCAAGGGAAATAGAGATTCATTTTTTTATATAGACTAGCTGTTCCCCGCGACTTCGCCCGCTTATCAATATAATATATAGCCTATGATACTCAGTGATAATGTAAAATGTAACGGCAACGCGCGAGTGATACCCCTGGTGTTGCAAGCGTCCATAGGCTACGGTTACCGCTTACCGCTTACCATCAGGTGGGCCGTATGCTTGTTTGCCACCTTAGTGGTATAAAAAAAAAAAAAAAAACTTATTAACGGTGAAATTTTTTTTTAAATCGGTCCAGTAGTTTCGGAGCATTCAATACAAACATACAAAAATAAAATATTTCCTTTTTATAATCTTAGTATAGATTTAAATACATACGTATATTACATACCAAACACCCATACGCTAGCAAACATGTTCGTCACAATAATCGTACACTTAATTTTCGATTTTGTAATTTCAGGATTACATGAAGCTAATTTTAAGGAAGCAATTAGAGCGGCTGAACTACGGGCTTGACAAACCCAAGGATGACAACGAGGCATTCCTGATCGAGAACCTAGTGACGTGGGAGTGCTACGTGGAGTCCCCTAGATGCTTGGACTGGGCTAGGGCTCAGTACGAAAACTGGACCAGTCAGGCGAACCTCACTAATAACCCGTAAGATTACAACATAAATCATATTTTTTTATTGCAATTTGTTAATATAACTAATTTGACAGATCTAATAGTCTTTCTATCCCTTTCTCATGTGCGGGGTTAAATAAGGATGGCAATATTTTTAGACTAGTTATGTTTAGTAATTTTAAAGGACAGAATTGGCACCCCTGTTTATTTTTTATTTGCCAATTTTTTATCTTTAGTAAATTTTTCATCTGTCCCGTGTGTATAATCTAATTTTGCAAGTTACATGTGACCAACTTGCTAGTGTCCGATTGAGCTGAAAGATAAATTTGTAGCGACCTCACCGCTACATAAACAACGCTAAAGTAATCTACTAACTAACATGACAACGTTCAACGAATGACATCTACATACGTCACAATCCTGCCACGCGCTAGCGAAGTTTTCTACGCAATTCAACATATATACAAGTTTCCGACTAGAACAGTCGGAGCCGCGGTTCCCCAGGTATAACACCCGCCTGGCTGGAAGATCTTCCCTTTGCGGTGGCTGAGCATGATCACCTCGCTCGCCCCACAAATTAGTTTTGTTTCCGTGACAATGCGCGATTACGTCACAGTCGCCATCTTTAATCCAATATGGCGGACGTCATAATAATGGAGACATCATTTGCATTGTAACAATGATGGCAATTTTGTGCAAGGATGGCAATATTTTCAGTACTGTTTTTTTATACTACTAAAGTGGTAATAAGGCATACGGCCCGCCTGATGGTAAGCGGTTACCGTAGCCAATGGACACCAGGGGTATCACTCGCGCGTTGCTGACCCTAAAAAAATCGTTTAGTTTAGTGATTTTGTACAGGAAAATTGACACTTTTTTTAAATATCATTGTATTGTGTTGCCAGTATCCCGAGCTACCTTCGCTCGTTGGTGTACAACATGGCGATCAAGCATGGCGATCGGCGCGAGTTCGATTTCTTCTACTCCCTGTTCACCAACACCACCGACCCTGGGGCGAAGTCGCTCATCGTCACATCCCTGCCCGCCACCAGGGAGGAGAACTTGATTGTACTGTGAGTCACTTTTTTTTTATACCACTAAGGTGGCACACAAGCATACGGCCCACCTGATGGTACGCAGTCGCCGTAGCCTATAGCCGCTAGCAATACCAGGGGCATCACTAACGGGGTGCCAACCAAGTTGTTGATGACTGTGCTAGCAGCAATACTACTAGCCCAGCGTATCTTCGTGGAGCACTGGCAACCTTACTTACCGCAGAAACACAACACAACATCAAGTAGTGTTATTTCACTGCGGTCATCTGTAAGGCGGAGGTACAGTCCCCAGTCGGGCGGCTCCAATTTAAATGGGATGACCCATGGGAAATCCCAAATCTCTCTACCACTCAATCACTATTAAATACTAGCTTTTCCCCCTACTTCGCCCGCGTAGCGATGTAATATCACTGTTACCCGCGACTTGACCTTCCCCAGGATATAATCCATGTCCTGACCAATTTTAATAACGATCCGTTCAGTCGTGAAAAGATTCAAACAAACAGAGTTACGTTCGCATTTATAATATACGTATGTAAATTATACTCGGGTAAATTAGCGAGAGATAAATAAAAACACATCTGATACGATTCAAGTTGTATTCAGACTGACGACGTGGCACAGGCCATGCTACATCGGTGCACGAAGCTACCCTCTTATTTCTAGTTAAACTAATAACTACTGACTACCTACATTACGTATTTGACGAGACCGTTGGTCTAGTGGTTAGTATACCTGACTGCTACGCTAGGGGTCGCGGGTTCGATTCCCGTCGGGGCAAACATTTATGTGACAAATATGTTTGCCTTGCGTCTGGGTGTTTGGTATGTATTATAAGTATGTATTTACAAAACAAAAAGTATATAAGTATTATATCAGCTGCTGGTTCCCATAGTACAAGCATTGCTTAGTTTGGGGCCAGATGGCGCTGTGTGATAATGTCCAAGCATTATTATTTATTTATTATTACAGTATGGATACTGCCTAAAACCTTCGTCGATAGATGAACTATCCATCACAAATATTTTTTAAATTCCAACCATTAGGCCCTGATTAGCGCGTTCAACCAAACAAACAAACTCTTTAGCTTTGTAATATTCGCTGTGATAAAGTTGCACCTGCATGCGTCTGTGAAGAAATGCAAGGATGTATGGTGTGCCTAAGAGACGACACCTAGGCAATTGGAAAAAGGGGAAAGTCTTTTCCCAGCAGTGGGACAGCAACAGCTAAATAGAATAGGTTTTTTTATACCACTTAGGTAGGCAACAAGCATACAGCTCGCCTGATGGTAAGCGGTCGCCGTAGCCTATGGACGCTTGCAACACCAGGGGTCTCACTCGCGCGTTGCCGTCTCTATAGAAACTGTATGTATAAAAGTAAAAATTGTCTGACTGACATCATACGCACAGCCTAAACGGCTGGGGTTAGAATCTTGAAATTTTAACAGTACGTACCTTTTATGACGTAGGCATCCACTAAGGAAGGGTTTTTGGAAATACCTAAGGGGGTAAAATAAGGTATGAAAATTTGTCATTGAAGTTAAACGCATGAAAATTAATATTTGGCCTTTCACTTAAAAATAAAAATTTCGGGATTTTTGGATCGCGTTTTAGATCGCGATATGGTTTCGCGTATTGACTTTACCACACGTGCGAAGTCGCAGGCAACAGCTAGTAGTTTACATTGTTGTGTAGGTTGTTGGAGCGTAGTTTGTCGTCGATGCCGAAGCAGTACGCCGTGGCGGCGTGGAGCGTGGAGCCCCCGCTGGGCACGCGCGCGGCGCAGGCCTTCCTGCTGCACCACCTGCCGCGCGTGTACTCGCGCTTCACCGACATGGACGCCTTCATGTTCCCCGCCGTGCTCTCCGGCGCGTTCGGCTTCATATCCACCACTGACGAACTGGACAGGGTGAGTACACCTGTGTAGCTCAACAGCTGGATAGGGTGAGTAGACTAGTGTAGCTCAACAGCTGGATAGGGTGAGTAGACTAGTGTAGCTCAACAGCTGGATAGGGTGAGTAGACTAGTGTAGCTCAACAGCTGGATAGGGTGAGTAGACTAGTGTAGCTCAACAGCTGGATAGGGTGAGTAGACTAGTGTAGCTCAACAGCTGGATAGGGTGAGTAGACTAGTGTAGCTCAACAGCTGGATAGGGTGAGTAGACTAGTGTAGCTCAACAGCTGAATAGGGTGAGTAGACTAGTGTAGCTCAACAGCTGCATAGGGTGAGTAGACTAGTGTAGCTCAACAGCTGAATAGGGTGAGTAGACTAGTGTAGCTCAACAGCTGGATAGGGTGAGTAGACTAGTGTAGCTCAACAGCTGAATAGGGTGAGTAGACTAGTGTAGCTCAACAGCTGGATAGGGTGAGTAGACTAGTGTAGCTCAACAGCTGGATAGGGTGAGTAGACTAGTGTAGCTCAACAGCTGAATAGGGTGAGTAGACTAGTGTAGCTCAACAGCTGGATAGGGTGAGTAGACTAGTGTAGCTCAACAGCTGCATAGGGTGAGTAGACTAGTGTAGCTCAACAGCTGGATAGGGTGAGTAGACTAGTGTAGCTCAACAGCTTCAAGTACCGTTATAAAATCATAACGTTATCACATGCTGGCGTCTATAACGTTATTTGATATATCAGTAAACGATATTTACAAAATAACAATATTAATGAAGTTATTTGCCGCTCGGGTCGGTTAATCCGATACTGTTGTACGATATCATTAAACGAAACTAATTTGACAGGACTTAAACTATTGCCATCCTTATTTAACCCCGCACCTCAGAGTAGATAATATAGCCCGCACATTACAAAGGGATACATGACTTTTAGTCCTGTCAAATTGATTCAGTTTAGTGATTATGTTCCACAGAATTGAAACCATTGTGGAGGTTTTTGGTTGAGTAAATTATTTACGATGATAATTATATTTGCAGCTGAAATCGTTCGCGCTAGAACACAAAGAGAAACTCCTGCCGATGTCGCACACCCTTCAGAAGCTGGTAGACACGGCCACACTACGCATCGCGTGGATCAACAAGCATGCTGCAGGCATTACACAGTGGTTCAAAGACTACCTCGATAGTACCAATGGACAAGGTATGGTTCTTTATTATTTATATTATGGGAAACTGCGTCCGCTTTTACAATAAAATCCCACAATCTATTACCGAATTGAATTACGATAAGTTTAAGACTCATGTCAAAAGAGTTTTGATAAATAAAGCCTATTATAAAATTAATGATTATGTAAATGATAAAAATGCTTGGAATATATAGACTCACTCTGCACAAGTGGCTCCCCGCTCCTGGTAATTGTAATAGTTGGAATATGTATTTCATGAAAGCAGTGACAAAACCAACTTGGTAGCTTTCATTTTGATATTTGTAATTTCATACCAATGTCTAGAAGAATTTTGTTACAAATTGTTATATAATGATTTTTAAATGCAAAAAAAGACAGAGCACTGAGTTTCTTGCCGGTTCTTCTCAGGTGGCTTTTTTTCCGAACCGGTGGTAATTTAGACCTTCATAAGAGCCTTATTAGGGCCTAAACTGAATAAATGATTTTTGATTTTGATTTTTGATTTTATACCTCAAGGTGGCACGCAAGGAATATGGTTAGGAAGTTCCTAGCCATATTATCACTAAATATTCCATCCATATATAGCATTTTGTTCTCCTTTTATACTATCTTTACTAATATTATAAAGAGGAAAGATTTGTATTTTTTAATTTTTGTCGTTTGTGTGTATGTTTGTATTGAATAGGCTCCGATCAAACTGGACCGATTTCAAATCTTACTTAACGCAGACACAACACTACATCAAAGGAGTGTTATTTGATTCTGTAGAAAATCTACGATAGAAGAATGAATCGGTGAATGTGTAGCTAAGCGCAATTCTCGCGAGCAGCTGAACCGATTTCGCTAATTCTTTTTTTAGAATATTCCTTGAAGTACGAGAGAAAAAATAAAAAATGCTTGAAGAAGTCTAAAAACGGGTAGACAACATATTTGATAAAAAAAAAGTTTCGTATAATTTTAGTTCCACTTTTCTCCGACACAGCGCTGTTCATTTTCCCATACAAAAATAGTGGAAGCGATACGAATACGTAGTCGAAAGTTATTCTTGCTAAAGATTAAGAGAGGTAGGGCGATTTGGTTTTCCCATTTAAATTGGAGCCGCCCGACTAGGGACTGTACCTCCGCCTTACAGAAGACCGCAGTGAAATAACACTACTTGATGTAGTGTTGTGTTGCTGCGGTAAGTAAGGTTGCCAGTGCTCCACGAGGATACGCTGGGCTAGTAGTATTGCTGCTAGCACAGTGAGTCCTCATCATCAACATGGTTGGCAACCCGTTAGTGATACCCCTGGTATTGCTAGCGACTATAGGCTACGGTGACTGCTTACCATCAGTTGGGCCGTATGCTTGTGTGCCACCTTAGTGGTATAAAAAAAAGCTACAAGATCGATATTGAAAGCGCTTTTTAAAATTACAATTTATTTTATCCACAGGTATATCAACTACACCAACCCCCGTCCTTGACACCACCACTGTACCCCCACCAGTGGTTCTAAACGCAACCGTCTCACCCAACGTAACCGTCGCACCAGAAACAAACAACCTAACCAAATCTGACGTCACTAGTCGATAACCCACTAGTCTTATATATGAAGGTATTTATATAAATAGTTTGTTCTCACTTGCTTAATACGTGCGAACAGTGCAGATAGTATTGCCAGCTTTTCGCTTTTGCTGTTCTATGGCATATAGTGATGTGAAAAGTTTGTCGCCGTGTTATCGATAACTAGCGAATGTATTGTATAAGGTATATTGCATTTTGTTTTATTTATAATTTCATGATATCGCACAGATTATGATGACAAAAATTAGAGTTGATACAAATATTGGTATATTTTAAAAAATCGGAAGATTAAAGAAACCTTTTTTTTATTCGTTCTTATTGTTGTTTTGTACCACTAAGGTGACAAACAAGCATACGGCCCGTCTGGTTTAAAGTATTTCTTCGAACTGTACTAAGGAACCCAATCACCTTATTCAAAGTATCCTGATGCTTATCACTGTATCGCCCTTCAGACTAATATTATAAATGCGAAGGATATTGTGTGTAAGTGTGTGTTTACCTAACCTCTCCACGCCTCAACGGCTGGATGAATGTGTAGATTATTTGGAATGGAGAACAGCTTATAAGGTGGATTAAAATAAAGGATACTTTTATCCCGAAAAAATGTGTGGTTCCCTAGGGATAGTAAAACTCTGCGGGCGACGCCGCGTGTAAAAGCTACTATTGTAATATAATATAGCGAAATAACTTTTATTTCCTTAGTTGCTTAATTGTTATACATTCGAATTTTATCTTCAATCTGTGAACTTATACTAAGTACTATTTTAATTTAAATATAATAAAATGGCAGCTGTGATGGCATTTTAATAAGATGGGATGCTATAATAGGATTAAAAGTTATGTCCGGCCCGTTTCGCCTTCAGATGGTAAGTGACTATTTCTCCTATAATATAATGAAATATAATCTATTTATAGTCCTGAATCTGGGTGAGTAGGTTTTCTTAGTAATAAGGTATTAAAAAAAATGTTTTCTTTTAGATACCAAACATTTAGCCGCATCTAAACAAACCCGTACAATATGACTGTGCCATAGTTAATACAGAAAAATACTAAGGCTAATTCAAACCGAATCACTTTAAGCTTCGCCATGATGGTGCCAATTCTGTTGTTCAAAATTACTAAATTTAACTAATTTGACAAGTCTAAAAATATTGCCATCCTTATTTAAACCAAGCAAATGAGAAAAGGATAGCAAGACTTATAGACCTGTCAAATTAGTTAAGTTTAGTAATTCTTAACAACAGAATCGACACCATTATTGGTGTAACTCAAACCTATTTATTCACACCACAAACCACAAGGCAATCCCCTCACCCTTATATAGCGTTTAGAGGCTTGTACATACCCAATAAAAAATCTGATCGTCAAATATGTTTGTCATTAAATGTGTACGTTATATAAAATAGAATACGTGACGTGTATTGTAAAATGAACCAAACTTCATCTGCGTAAACTTTAAATTGCTTCGCTAACGTAAAATCATGCTTATTTTTATTTGTTTGTTTTTTTTTTATAAATATTACCCATATTTAAACTATTGTCTTGAAACAATTACAACTGTTGTGATTTAAGTCAAATTCTCACACTATCACGAGTATTACTTTACGGTAATCGAGACAGTGCGCTTGATATATTTGACAGTTGATTGACATTATACAACAATACAAACTAATTTGACAGTACTAAAAAGTCTTGCTATCTCTTTCTCATGTGTGGGGTTCAATGAGGATGGCAATATTTACAGTTTTCAATTTCAATAATTTCATAATTTGTAAGGAAACCCAAAGTGTAAATAGATATGTTACAACGCTAATTAAATTAACTCATATATTTATATAAGTATGTTAATTGTCGCAATGTTTAAATATTACCCGATAAATGTTTTACTACAATATTAAAATTGTCATAATGATAGTACTTACGACATCTATTCGGAGACTTATTTTGTTGACTTATAGTTTTTTTTTCGACCTAAATACTCTGTTTTTACGCAAACGCAGTTCAAAGATAAATACTATATTTCGCGGAACGGATGACAATCAATAATTAATCGATGATTGTATACTTACGTTCGATGTGACTACATCGTATAAAACAAATCTGCTTCCCGCTGTCTGTCCCTATGTATGCTTAGATCTTTATAACTCGCTCTCTCTATCAGGTCGGTCCCTCATTACTGATGATCGTGGTCTTGATTTCGATTGTACGATCTGCCTCCATCGATTCCGGTCCATTGACTTCATCACGGCTTGTTGGATATTGATAGAGGAGGTGGCTTGTTTTACTTGGTCACACCAGCGTGTTGGGGATCGGCCTCGCGCTCTTTTGCCTTCTGTCTGCCCAACAATGACTAGCTTTTCGAGACTGTCATCTCCTCTCCGCATTATATGGCCAAAGTATGTCAGTGTGCGCTGTACTTAGGCATATCTTTATAACTACGCAACGGATTTTGGTGCAGTTTTGTAATAGATAGAGTAGAGTGATTCAAGAGGAAGGTTTTTATGTATAATTCATTTAGGTTTTTTTTAAGCCCGTGCAAAGCCGGGGCGGGTCGCTAGTTTTGAATAACGTATTCACGAATTGTACGCAACCACTCAAATGTCAACTTTAACGATTGGATGTACAAATATTACGAGAATTGGCCCTCTGAATGTAACTTGTATCTGTTGTATTAATCTTACAGACACGTACGTAGTTGTAATCATAGAATGTTTTTATTGTTACTGCATATTTTTAATTATTATTTATTTATCGATATTATACGTACATAAGCGAAGATGTTATAACACACACACGTCACTAACGTGTATGGTGATCCGCTATGTATATGAAAACGTGAGATAAATATCGTATTAACATCTGTTTCTAATAAAAACGCAACTACTTATTCTTGTTAATTAATCCAATTTATGTAATTTTCAGTTGAAGCATGATATATAAACTTCATAGCTTTGTAAACAATTCGTCCTATTAACGCCAAATTATTATATAGATTTATATTTAATGGCTAAGTTTTCTTTTTGCTATACTATGTACCTATATTCCAAAAATAATGCTGGAATTTATCGGATCTTTAATATTTACTAATATATTTGTAATAAGTATTTGTTTTTATACAAGAATTTTCAAAATTTAGGTTTGCATGTTTAGGCTTTGAAATTATGTAGATTAAACTATTTTTAAAACAATCAGTTCTTTTCATTCAATCCCTCGGAGCAAATTGAAAAGTTGATGGAACTTTGCGAACAACGAAGTGACGCCGGTGAAAACTACGCCTTACAGTGTACATACACACAATTACACGCACACCTACAACGGAACTAAGACTTGCCCACGCACTACATGTTTTGAGTTTGATCCTTGGACACCCGATACGAACCTACTTAAAGAAATGTCTTCGACACTCAGAACAATAACTAAAGCTCCTCCTACCCGTCTACAGTTCCAGACATGGATTGATTGTTAAAGTGTGAGTAACTTGGGTAGGTAAGTAGCACTGAGTTAGGATATGAGTTTTTTTGGCGGGAATCAGGCGGAGCGGTTGAGATTTTTTCCAGTGTGTCGTAAATTGTGTTATAGTGATCTTTAATGTGTATTTTTGGTGTCGATATGTGCAGTAAAGTTTCATTTAGTGACTGATTTATAGGAGCATTGGAAATAATGCCATAATACGACTTTTGGGTTAAGTGATTTATCATTTTGGTCAATAGGTTACCTCTAATCTAAAGGCGTGTTACGATCTGCTACTGCCGTGGGTTGTCTCCAGAAACTCCATTGGGCGTTAGAATGCATGACACTAGGCATTTTAATGCGGCAAACACGAGAAATTTTGCAACATGAAAATTCTCTAACACTCGACACTGGCAAAAATAGTCCCTGAAGGGATTGATTGCCATACTTAGGAAGAAGAAGAAGAAGAGTTAGGATATCGGAGATACCAATGCTTGCTTATAGTATTGAGACGATATTTAAGGTTGGTAATTAATCAATTATAACCTGCTGGAAGGATATAATTTAGAAAGAAAAATATATATATCGTTTAATATTCATAAGTATACATTAACTCAAGTGAGTTAAATATATAGGTATGAATGAGATTAAATCGCAGTTCTACTGCGTAAACTACTGTCACTACAATACGTTTCTGCGCGTAGCTCTGCGCCAAACACAAACCGTGAACATGCCGCTAACTTCACAGAACTACTCGTAACTTAGGGCTTAGCCGTACAGCGTATGCGAAGTCCTTATTCTAAGATCACAGCGAACGAAACTAGTACTATAATACCGTATCTATTCCCGAAATGCACACTATTCCCTAGACCTCAGAGTAGATAATATACTACATACCCTAGACTAAAGTTGCCGCATTAATAATATTAGTACGTTTGCCAATTACCTTCATAGAAAAGTTGTCTATGGTAGGTATATTTCGACATGAAACAACCAAATTCTATGTACAGTTATAACATTATACTTTCATAATTGTTGGTTTACTAAAACAGAAATTCCCATAATAATTTATTTATTATCTTTACTTCCTATTTTACATGTATTGGGGTTAAGTAACTCCCTGCGCCACGTCACTCCCATTCGGTCGACGGACGCTATGACATCCCTAAAATCAATATAATGCATGTAAACAACCCAATGTAGGGCAAACAGTTCTATTGTAACGTATTTTATACTTATGTATTAGTGTTTTGTGTATTTATTTAAATCTAGTCATTCTATTTTCTTCCAAAGTGTTTATACTATTGCTAAGATAACGATGGATTCGGCGAATGTGGGATATTCCTACCACTTACCGTCAGGAGGGTGGAATTACAAAATTCGGAACACATTAACGCAATTTAGTGATTTATTTAGCGAATTTAATAAATATATTGCGCCCGCTTACCATCACGATAGATGTGAAAGGTAATTTTATGACCAATCGTAATTTTAGATTTAAATAGTGAAAAATATACAAACAATGCTAGATGAATTTCAAAGACGCACATCTTTAAGTTCTGCACTGTACCCGCGAAATAGATTATAATCATACGATAATGTTCCTAAAGATTTCGTAAGTAGAATCAGACAAGTTAAAAAAAGTCCGATATGCCTACTATGGATTTTATTACTAAGTAATGGGGTTAAAACGTGTTGATATTACTATGGATTTGTCGTTTATTCACCAGGTCAGTTCAAATGAGGATATATTCGATGCACAAAGGAGAGTTCGTGATGGTATTCATAGCATTTTTTGCGTGCTTCGGTTTGGGTGTTTTCATAGGATTAGCAGGTGAGATAATTTCATAAATATATTCTAAAAACGTTTATTATTGCACTTCCCTACCAAGTTACATAAATCTCATTGAAGTATGCAATATATAGTGATTTTACTACGCATAGTAAATGCCTACAACTTACGCGCCCTAAAATTAATTATCGAACGATTCATTGAAACGCTGATCTCATTGCCCCATTTATTCTTCATGAGATTATTAGCGTAGTGTACTGAGTTGAAAAAAAAAATCAAATTAGGTACATACTATATTAAAAGGTTCCGTAACATTACGTGCGGAACATAATATCAACCCAAATCTATTTACAAGCCCCACGTTGGGTGCCCACTTCTTTTACCTAACAATTAAGAAGATTGTAATAGTGAAAATGAGAATTGTTTATCCTGAAAAAATCGTAATTATTCCCATTTAAGAGCTCCATTACGAATATCGTACATTACCAGTAGTACGGACAAATCCTTCTACTAATTCCTTATAGCACGTCCGTCGATTGCGACTTGCGAGTGCTTTGAAGATATCGCGGCATTTTATTTTCTCAGGCCCTTCCCCTACGGCCACGACGTCAGTTGCGGCGACGTCGATAATGACCAACTCGAGCTCCATCTACCAAGGTCCCTTCAGTCTGAGGAGCCCAGCGCTGGGCACTCGTGTCCAGCAACTGTGGGTGCTCCTTGAGATATTGACAAATAATAATGATGGTGAATAATATACGAGTTCAATTATATATTATAAATGTATTATGTACATAGAATTATTGATCGAATCGAATCATCTGGCCTACACAACCTACTAGTCTTTAGGGCGATTTATCTGCCTAAATTTTAACCATTTTATGATCCTTTAATTTTGTAAATTCTGTTGTACAAAATTACTAAGCTGAACTAATTTGACATGACCAAAAAGTCTTGCTATCCCTTTCTCATGTGCGGAAATTACTAAGGATGGCAATACTTTTAGACCTGTCAAATTAGTTTAGTTTAATGATTTCGTTCAACAGAATTGGCAGCAATGTTGTCATGTCACAATATGATTGCTTAGACTACCAAGGCTTATAAAATTATTCGCATTTGTGTTTTTAAACTTTATGTTACAGAGGAGATATTTGATAAAAGTTTCCAGATAAGTATATCTATAGACGGCGTTCTAAACGACCACAGTACCGTTAACTTAGTACCTGAGAGTGAAGTTACTAATGCGTAAGTAAGCTATTCTGACATATTACGTACATTACTTAAGACAACATTTGGCAAAGGTAAAGATACCTCCACTCCTTTGCTATCCACTTTCCTCACTGAGGTGAGAGGATAAACCAGTACCAATTGGTGACAATGAGTCCCGAATTACTTTTTCCTAAGTAAATGTGCTGACCTAATAATACACGGGTCCAACATAAAATTCCAGAAAATTAATAATAATAATAATGCTTGGACATTATCACACAGCGCCATCTGGCCTCAAACTAAGCAAAGCTTGTATTATGGGAACCAGTAGCTGATATAATACTTATATACTTTTTTTTTCGTAAATACATACTTATAATACATACCAAACACCCAAACGCTTCAACTTGCTTAAGACTGTCGACCAATCGGGCGGGGCTGTTGCATTCGCATTTTATTGTGCTTAGCTCCGGACACTTTTGAGACCCGAAGTCCACATAATAGTAGGTCAGTGTATAAAAGACATAATATTTCAGAACCCAGCACCTCCGCTGTAAGAAGCAAATGTGCGACGAAGTGATGGCTCTCCACCTCGGCTCCCTAGAGTATACACATTATGTACTCAATATACACTTGTACGGACTTGCAGAGTTCCACAAACGTTACTATATAAGGGAGATTGTCTTCTACGTGAGTTTTTGTTTTGTTACCTTAAACACAGAAGCTCGTGCGTGACAAATTTGGGGGACACCATATAAAAAAAAAAATAGAAAAAAATCATTTATTAAGATGAGCTCCGAAACTTTCTACGTCCGAGTCCCTGGCGCAGGGTCACTCTAAAGGAAGGATTAAATTATCAATACAAGTTCACACTGGTTCAGCATAAAATTTACCTATACTCGAAAATGATTTCCATAAGTGGGTGCCACAATATTCACGCCCGGGGTGTCAGTGGCCCTAACGCCGGTACTGGTTGATCTTTTACTTCTGCGCATATCTCTGATCTGAGACTTTAATCGGCTGACTGCGGTAAATACCTAGGATTGACGAAGACATATACGTTCAGAGCTAGAAGTGAGTGGGTATGCTGACGGATATCCAAGCGTTTGAGCAAAATTGCAACCTATGTTGGGAGAGAATTGAGAGTTGTTTTGTTTGACTCCGATATTCTTATTGTTCATGCCATCTTAATTGATATGGCTTATAAATTGACCACTTAAATCTCGGTTTTCAGTTCAAAACGTACAACGCAGCCTTTACGCAGATGGAGACGTGGTTCAGATTTATTTTTCTACTAGCAACATTTATTATTACAGTAAGTTGTTACTTTTTCATAATTTACGTAAATTTTGTCTCATATTCTAATAGTTACGACTTTTATGGCCATCAGACATAGTCCGTAGATTACAAATAGCTTTGAATTGAAATTGAGTACAATTAACACTTTTCATTGATAAGTATTACAATATCATCTACTTCAAAAACTTTATTGGAGCAGCCTCAAATAATAGCTTAACAAAATGCCAATATTTTGCGTCAAAAACCAGCTGGCCTATTATATCGTTATCGTATGCGTTTTCTCGCGGTCTCCCGATCTTGTCTCTTTAGGACCACGGGATCATTCGTATAGACACAAAAAAAAATGCAAACATCCTCTTTTTATCTCATTTCGAACCTCATTTCTCATTACATCCAAGTAGGATTTAATCGCATTCCGGTAAATTTAACACAAACTTTCTGTTTTCAGTGTTGGTTCGCGCATACTCTTAGGAAATATTCGACCCACGATTGGGCTATTGAGCAGAAGTGGCTGTCCATTTTGCTACCACTGCTCTTGCTGTACAATGGTAAGTAGTAGTAACTAAAAGGTTTTAGATATTTTTGGACCGATTCACAAGCATTATACTATTAAAACTAAGATCGGCCGAAGAACTCGTTGTTGTAGCGGTTGAACGCTTGACTTGAAACAGTGGAAACCCGAGTTCAGGATTCGTCCGTGCGATCACCGCCCCGCCTGTAATGTATTCTTCACCGATGTACTCTTCACCGGTCATCACTTTATGCTTAAATATACAGTGTTCATTTGGTTCATCTGAGTCAGACCCTTTGAAAATTTATATGTTGAGAAGTTTTATTTGGGATATAAATAAAACTAATTACTAAAACTACAAACATACCGCTACATTTTGCATTATTATGAGTTGTAACTGTTTAGAAAAAACGCGTCTCTAAATACTTACCACAAACAAGGAGGTGCAGACTTATTTATCAACTTATGAAGTACCTAACCTGTGCCTATTTATAGAAAACGTTACTTTTTATTCCAGACCCGTTATTTCCTCTGCGTCTAGTGTCGAGCAGTTGTTTCGCTCCACTAATGGACACCACTTTCCAGACCAGTTTCCTGGCGTGCATCATGTTGGCTTGGTTGGTGCAGTATCATGGGTTGAGGCAGGCAAGTTGCTTAATAAAATTTTATTTGATACAAAAAAAGCTGCTCGAAGGATCATCGGTCCTTCGAGCTATTGTAGTTAAAGTTTTGGTAAGATCAAATTTGTAAACTTCTTGTAATGCTGTTTTAAATCGTATTACCCCGCCTCTTGAATACGAAGATCTTAGATTATATTTAATGTAAAATATTGTTATTCACTTGTTTCCAGAATGAAAGGGGTTTCGTATCGTTCTATCTGTTCAAGCTAATCGTAGTTGGGTTAGTGTGGACGCCCGCCATGGTGATCACGATGTGGCAGAAATACTACGCCTTCTACGACCCTACGTTTAACTATATGATGAATCCCAATTACCCTGTAAGTGAGATTAAGCATTAAACCTTAGATAGCAATCGAAGAACAATTTCAAATCGAATTTCTTCTTCATACGCAAGATTAAGAGCTTGGCTTACTTTATGAATTTTCAAACCGTTAATTAGTTACTATATTCTTGTCCCCACTGTAGGGACTGTAGGCCTCGGGCTTTCATTAGGCTCTGGCTAACTAAAGTCCACCACACAAGCAGTGTGCGGTGCAGACTTCACATCCATCATTGAAATGCTTCTGTGATTTTATCTTTAACCATGAAGTTCGCTCGTGGTATTTATGTTTAATAAAAATTAGTGGAGGCCTGGGTTTGAACCTACTGAAATGGCATGCAGCCCACAGATATTTATTCTAAGTCCGAATGTGGTTGAGTCATCGACGATAAAGATAAATCTATTGTGGGGGCGTGATAAACATAATTTTCATACAGGAAACTCATTTATACGATTCTGTTATGTCCTTATTTAACCCCGCACATGGAAAAGAGATAGCAAGAGTCCTGTCAAATTAGTTTAGTTTAGTGATTTTGTACAACATAATCGACACGAATGTAGTACCTTCGTATCATGACATTTGCTTTCTAATTTAAATATTGCATTGATTCCAGTTCGTGAAGATAATGTTCTTCAGCGCCTGTACGTTGTACTTCCTTTACTTACTTGTGCTGATCGTTAAAGCATACAGCGACTTAAGGAATATGCCCTTCTTCGGTAAGTACAAGTCAAAGGTACATTTACATCACATCGCGGGCAAATAGGAGAACATCACTGACGTCCAGTAATCCAATTCAGTAAAAATGGAAAGAGATGCCGAATATTTGTCTCTCAGCCGACTACTCAAAAGACATTCAAAGTTTGAAGGCCCAAATAACAATTTGAGTCATCTTCGTCAAAATACAATTCCGCATGTAAATTCAGAGGCCATCAAATTTAAAAAGAATCGAGTGGCGTTTCACTATTCGGCCATCTGTCTCACTAGAAACCGGTTCGTCCAAAGCTCCTGGCAGGAGTGATATTCCACTCTACCCCCTATTTCGAGTCGATTTATAATAAAGCAGGTGATATAAATAACTTAAAAGATTTTATGCGATAAGTACAAATCCAGGTTAATCTTTCTAGACGATAAGATATCTGCGCTATTCATAAAAGCCATACTTAAGGCCTTATTGTATAAACAACTTTCAGAAACCTTGAGGCCTAAGCGTCGGAAGTTGTCGTGACTTCTTACAACGAAAGTAGATCAGAAATTGTGTACGTGATAAGACGGAGTTATCCAGTTATATTACTAATTTTAAGAATCGAAAGAAGTAGGAGGATAGTTATAGTACTGTTTCCAAAAAAAAACTCCATTTAAAAAAAACTCAGTCATTTCAAAGCTATGCCATCCTAATTCTATACTCATACACTAATACCTCAAAGTAGATAATATACTCTAATATATATTCTTCAATAAATAAATAAAACATATAATACAGTTTCACACAAACTCTGTGGAATCTATTAGGAAATCAAACGTTCTACTACACAAAACACTAATCAATATAATTTTTTCCAGACATCAGACTCCGTTGTCTATCAACAGTAGTGAGCACAGTGACGTTAATTACTACAATCCTAGCCGCCCAGGGCTGGGGCCCAGCCGCCCTACAAGACCATTGGGCGTCCCAACCCAAAGTGCACTACGACACGTCAGCGCCCTTCATGGCTCTTTACGGCCTTTTCAACTTCAAGATGTATATACTAGCCTACCTCTTCTCGCCTGGTGGCGGGTCTATTCATGGTAAGCAATTCTCGTTCTTTGTGACGATATGTGTGTACAAACATATTATTACGCAGCCCTTTCAAGAGCGGAGAGAATTATTCTAGAATGAGTTCTAAACTCGAGATGAAGATGTTGAAGAAAAACATCGTGAGGAAACCTGCATACGCCTGAGCAGAAATTCAAGGAAGCATGTAGTGACTAAGAGATGGCGACGGACCATCTGTAACGTGCCACCGAAATATCTTCGATTGAAAGTGGTGTTTTGTTGTAACACCAATGCCTACCACTTCGGGGACCCTTGTGAGAAGACGTGACGATATTATGTACTCTCGCGTCAGGATTACTTTAACACTCGAACCTTTAATGATCAAGTGAACAGAGATCAAACGACACTAGAATCCTCTTTTAGAATACCCGCTTAATACATCATCATCAGCCTATCGACGTCCACTGCTGAACAAAGGCCTCCCCCATAGATTTCCACAATGACCGATTCAATGCGGCCCGCATCCAACACTTGCCAGCGACCTTTATCAGGTCATCGGTCCATCTAGTGGGGGGCCGTCCGACGCTGCGTTTTCCAGTGCGTGGTCTCCACTCGAGAACTTTTTGGGCCCATCGGCCATCCGTTCTACGAGCTATGTGCCCTGCCCATTGCCACTTCAACTGGCTAATCCGCTGAGCTATGTCGGTAACTTTAGTTCTTCTGCGAATCTCCTCATTTCTGATTTGATCTCGCAGAGAAACACCCAGCATAGCCCTCTCCATAGCTCGTTGAGTGACTCTGAGCTTTCTTATGAGGCCCATAGTGAGTGACCACGTTTCTGTTCCGTATGTCATCACTGGTCACCCGCTTAATATACATTATTTTAATCCTTTCAGAAACAGCTATAACCAAAGACAACCCTGCCTTCTCTATGATCAATGACTCGGATGAAGAAGTTATCTACGGTTCAGATGAGGAGAGCCGTCGACCCCTCAACTCGCATCATAGGATTAACAATGAAGAAATTTGATTCCATAAACTTATATTTTACTTTAATGTAACTTTATCTTGTTAAAAAACTACAAAATCACATACACATTAATTTTATTTGCTAATCGAACTAGCTTGCTGGTCGTTCGCCTACTAACCACTCATCAAAATTCTGACTTCAAAATGCATCATAAATAACCCAAAATTGTTTAATTTTGGGTTATGTTGTTAACCGCAGATAATACGAACTGAACACGTTGGTAAAAATAACCACACGTAATGAAAACAACAATGAAATAAGGACCAGTTTCCTCGTTCTTAGCCTAGAAATATAAAATATAGATCATCGTCGCTTATTCTAAGAAAATATCAGAAAGAGATGGTTAGCCACTAAATATATAGGGCTTGTCTAACATGGGTATTGTTTAAACTGAAATAACGCGCCCTAACGTCCGCTAAGAAATTTTGAGGGTATTTTTTCCTAGATGTTCTATTAATAGTACGAAATATAAACACAACACTGCTTCATACTAATGTCTTGAGAGTGGAGATCACAGTGGAGATCATCAATTACTTACCTACGTGTCATATTACTGAAATCTTTATTAATATTATAAAGAGAAAAGTATTTTTGTTTGTAATGAATAAACTCAAAAACTACTGGACTAATTTTAAAAACTATTTTACCAACAGAATGCTATATTGTCATTTAGTAACATAGGCTACATAATGTTACATTGCTAATTTGCTACGCGTGCTAAATTGCGGGGAGAAGGGTAGTTAAATATAAATGTATGATCTATAACCACAAAAGTAACAAAAATTACGACTCGAGACGAAACTAAACTAAGCAGTCGTTATATCATCGTCGTACATAACAATGGCTCCCAAATATAGTTCCTAACAATCCCAACGTCACACAATGGCAAAATAAACATTGCAAAACACTGGCTAAACATTGCAAAACTGATTTCGCACATAATTGCATTAATCGCTCACTAGTTTCGCCGCTGATCGGCTTTCAGAAACACCGCAAATACCACTAGCTAATCGCGATGTTACGTATTTCATCAAGTTGCCCCTGCACAAAATAAATAAAAAACCAGATATTTTAGTGTAGGTAACTCAGAAAGCATAATTGGAAAATTAAGATTTAAGAATTATCACAGTAGTTGAAAACAATAAAGGACCAATGAATAAGAATACACCTCCCAAAAACCAGTAGATTTAAGAAGGAACCCTCGAAAAAATCTACCAATACAACACACGTAACTCTCGACCAATCACAAACAAAGAAACAAAGGAAGAGAAAAAACAAAAAGCAGAGTTGAATCGTCTGCGCCGCTCGGTCATCGCAGGTCTCCGTAGGCGTGCTATGAATGATTCACAGGTTCGTTCAATACATACGCTACGAATAATGCGCTATGCAATACTATACATACAATGCATATAGAATATATTCGAGATATAACAGGCTAGGCATACGTATATTATTCATTTGTTATACGTATGTGCACTGGGTGCTTAGGAAGGTAGGATATATTCTATCGTACTTATCGTATGTAGCTCAAAGAATAGATAATGAACTAATGGTCGTTACATACAAACACAACACGACCAAACAAACTATGACGTCTTGTTACAATGAAAATGCTAAATCCAACATCGCGTCGGCTAGGTTCTACGTCCGCCATTTTGTGATAGAACAGGACGAAGTTAAGTAAATTAGTTTGAAACTAAATTTTTGTACAACAGATATCTCAAAATTGAGTGAACATCACAATGAAATTATGTATAAAAAACAGTTACACCAGATCAGAAAAAAACAGTTAATATTGAAACTAACACCATTTAGCGCTGAGCCGCCATATTGCCGACGCCATTTTGAATGACTGAAATGAAACAGGATATAACATAAAATTATTTTAATCACGAAGGAGTAATAAATTAATTAGCAATGCTCTAAAATTAAGATACATGCACTCATTCTAGAGTTATAGTCTGGAGATTGTTGAGGGTATGTGCGATGAGTATGACGGGGTGGGGCTGCGGCAGCGGGCGTTGACGCGCTCCGCAGGGCTCGGCGGGAAGTGCGCGGGGAGTTGCGGGCGCTGACCTCCGCAGCACCGCGCCGCCCCGCACCACACACGCCACGCCAGCGCAAGGGTCGCAGTTCTCATTACCACTGCCCTCGTCATCCGAACACAGGTCAATCACCTCACACTCCCCATCTCTTTTTAAAGGATCCATGCTCATTTCCACATCTGGCTGCTCACTGTCCAGTCCATCTACAAATATAATATCCTTCTCAAAAGCCTTCATGCGTTGCTCAGATTCTCTCCTCAGTGTCTCTATGTATTCATCCATACTTTTTGTGGTCATTTTCTCTACATTGACAGAAACCGGCCTGCACTTTAATAGCAGCAATTGGCCCTGTACCCCGAGTATTTTCTTGTTCCTTTGATTTGGAAATACATACTTTCTGTGCCAGTAGTCTATAGGCCTTCTGTACCTGACTGGAAACTGTTGATTTCTACTTTTGCTAGCTACATATTTACTAATAGGTGTAGAGGTGCAACAGTACCTCTCAACTCTCTCTCTAGAGTAGGTTGTGTCCCTCTGAATGCTTGATTTGGTATTTCTCATATATGCCAGTGAGGAGAATGGATATGGTGGTCCACGGTCAATATTGGCAGAATTCCGTACTGTTTTTGGCTTGGAATCATTATCAATATTTAATGGTACAGGCTCTTCGAGTTTATGCCCAACAGGTAGCAATTTTAAGGCTGAAAGGAGATCAGGTAGCCCACCACTGCACGCACTGGATGGAAGACTTTCATTGTTACACAGCCTCTCATGTGCCCGCAGCGTCTCTGGGTTATCGAAGTGGCTATCACAATTGTCACACAAGTATATATCAGCAGTCTTGAGCTTTGGCTCATCACACTGAACAGGTAAATCTTTGTCATAAAATAGGTTTTCATTGCGGAACGTGACAAGGAGACGGCCACTAGGCCGGTAGTAGAGAGACGTGGTGTGGTCGCGGTTGTCCACGTACCTGAGCCGCCTGCGAGGATAGCGCGCCAACTGCGCCGAGAACACCAGCAGGAACGCACTCTTGTGAAAGTCGTAGCATTTCTTCACCAGGTTCTTCAGTCTAGACTCCCAGTCTTTCGGCACCTGGCACGGCTTGACGAAGGGATGACAAAAGATCACGTCTGGCGGCCACCACGGCGGCTGGCGAATGTCCTTCGCGGTGTCGTGACCCCAGGAACAAGTCACCATGAATGTAATGAACTTCTCCAGTTCATCCGCAGTGATCTTGGTCAGAGCGGTCGGGTTGCCATTGGCGAACAGTAGCGGTAGATTGGCGATCATGGTTCCCGCTGACACTTTATGGTCATCGAAACCGGAGGGCGCCCAGTGCTTGTAGTGGCGCTCGGTGCAAGCTCTCCATAACGGTTAATGCACTAAAACACATCTCGAACCTCCACAAAACATACATTTATATCACATAGGACTTGTCGATATAGAAACTAAAGAAATAAATTACAAAAAACTCTTGTACTGATTTGTATCACACTGAAAATCACATAAATTCGACGAGCGAGAGCGTTTCGTTACTAAAAAGAGAAAGATCTATCTATCCATCCATACCATAGATAGGTGGATAGCAAACCATAGAGTAGTACATTCCAAATTCCAATTACAGCATTGTTCAGAGGATGTCATAGAGTTCTAATGGGAGTTTTTGGCGGGAATCAGGCGGAGCGGTTGAGATTTTTTCCAGTGTGTCGTAAATTGTGTTATAGCGATCTTTAATGTGTATTTTTGGTGTCGATATGTGCAGTAAAGTTTCATTTAGTGACTGATTTATAGGAGCATTGGAAATAATGCCATAATACGACTTTTGGGTTAAGTGATTTATCATTTTGGTCAATAGGTTACCTCTAATCTAAAGGCGTGTTACGATCTGCTACTGCCGTGGGTTGTCTCCAGAAACTCCATTGGGCGTTAGAATGCATGACACTAGGCATTTTAATGCGGCAAACACGAGAAATTTTGCAACATGAAAATTCTCTAACACTCGACACTGGCAAAAATAGTCCCTGAAGGGATTGATTGCCATACTTAGGAAGAAGAAGAAGAAGAAGAGTTCTAATGCGTCGTCGAAAATGCGTCGCAATTTCGGGTCGAAGCGTAGTGTGTTTGATTACATAGATAAGTATATTTATCAAAGCGTAGCGTATTGTATTCTCGTGGGAGTCGAAAATGACGAAATAAATACGCATTACTCAAAGCGACAAAATCTATAAAAAACAAACTGTTTGAGTTTCACAAAAACTCGAGAAAGGCTGGACTGGTTTTCGTATTTTTTCGCTAGGTTTTGAATGGAAAATGAAATATCCTATTTGGAGAAGGCAAATCGACGATTTGCCTGTCTCTGCTATAACGTCGGTGTACCTACTATGTCAAATAACGTACACCGACGTAGTAACTTGTCTACAAAGGTAGTTACTTAGTTGTCACTAACCTATTAGTCAGTGATAGTAATAGTTATTTGGTGCCTTACAGACATTTAAACAAGTTGCCAAACAAAATATATAAAATACTGTAGTAATATTGCCTTTCTGTGAATGAGACCTATCATTTGGGTCTCCAGTAACTCCAATAAGCATTAGAATGTATCACACTTTTTGATAATTATCTAACAATCGATAGTGATAAAAAAGGTCCTTGAACTTGAAGTGGATTGATTGTCATAGTTAGGAAGAAGAAGAAACCTGCATGTTTTGTCACTGTCAGACGGCACGTCAACGTCAGTTCATCTGCTCTCAGTTGACAAGTGTTTTTGTTGGACATCATCGCATCGGACTGTTCTGAATGGACTGTTCAGTTGTTACTAGTTTCCTTTCTTTACTTTGCTTGATTTATGAATCAATCAGTCAGTGGTAAAATGGAATAAAACGTATACTTTAACTTATTACCTTTCCTCCATGCCGAAAACTAAAAGAAATACAGCAGTGTAATTGTACCTTGTTCGGCTACGCTCTTAAATTTACATATTATTTTCGACAATTCAGGGACAGTTAAAAGGATTTGGTGACATAGTCAAAGAGTACTAAGAGTACCCATACAACAACAAAACAATAACGAGACAATAACTACCGTTCGTTTGTTGATTGATGCTTGTAATGTTTTGAAATGAACCAGAAAACGATATGGTCCGTATTTGCAGTTGATTTTTATCGTTAAAGTAAAAAAAAAAGTAATAGAAATTATTGTTTCATATCTTTTTGGTTATTCAGGATAAGAATAACATTGATGATTCTACGAACTCGCCAAGCAGAAGCTCTGCTGAAGTAGCTACAGACTACCAGTAAGTTTTGTTGACAATAAATTATTTAGTCCTTTGTTCAGTGTGTTCAGAGGTTAGGTTAAATAGTTTTTACTATTATATTATTACTTATTGTAACTATGTGCATTGAAAAACTATTCTAATCTACATATTATATACTAATATTAGAAAAAAAATTGTTTTGTCTGTTTCTATGTATGGGGTAATTATAACTACGGAAACTATTTAAAAAAACAACATTTATATACAATGAGTAAATTGTATCTTAATCAATCCAGCATTATCTTGTCCTGGACTGTAATATGCATGCTTATTAGTGCTGTGATAGAGTAAGGCAAGTGATTTCAGAGTCTAAATGGAATGGATAATATTATTTTTTTCCATTCCAGTGGAATAAAAAACTAGTGATTATTAAGATCACTTTTAGCACAATTTAAAATATGAAGCATATTGGTGTCAATTCTGTTGTTCAAAATTACTAAACTTAACTAATTTGACAGGTCCAAAAGTCTTGCTATCCCTTTCTCATGTGGGGGTTAAATAAGGATGGCAATATTTTTAGAACTGCCAAATTAGTTAAGTTTAGTAATTTTGTACAACAGAATTGGCACCATTCTTAAAGTTACTTAAACATTATATTGAACAGCATATATAGGAATATGTGTGTCTACTATCCCACATAGGATTTGGATCTGACTCTTATCCACTACTTTGGGCCTAAGACAAAACATATATAAACTTACTTAAAATTCATATAGAGTAATAAAAATAAAAATATATAATGCCCTTCAATGAAGCCTATGTTTCAAAAATTGTTCTAACATTTTTATTTGTACACTTTTTAAGGCTAGAGCTACCAGCATGGAGTGTGGAACAACTGAAGGTGGCAGCTATAGATCAAAAAACCCTGCGACCACGCAGTCTAGCTTGGGCCATTATGTTGAATGCTCTGCCACCACCCAATACTGATATTATAACAAGGTACTGTAGATTTAAGAACTTTCAGCAGATAAAAATAAAGGCTAACATTATGACCTAGTGGTGGGTCAAAGCGATGGTGGACTACTAAAAAACAGCTGTTCTTCTCAGGTGGCTTTATTCGGAACCCATGGTAAAATAGACATTCATTAATGCCTTAACTGAATAAAACATTTATGTATGTATTTTAACAGTGCGATTCACTAATAATGTAAACAGACCCAGCGCCGCGCCGTCTATTTTTATAAGATTGTTACAGTAAATTCGCATTCATTTTTTTCTCTTTTACATGTGCTGCAAGACACTGCTTCTTGCCAAATTTCATGATTAATGTTCGCGGATGAATGGCAGATGATCATTTCGGCATGCTTGGAGTATTGCGAGTTGAGTGTATGACTGGTTTAATTGTTTATTTGTATAATTGGCTTGAAGCCATTCTAATTAATTAAAATAAATACGAGTAAATGATTCTAGGTCAACGGGAAGTACCCTATAGGTTTTTGATTTCCTTGTGAAATCGCAAAATATGCGAAAATTTGCGACATAAACGTTCATATCTTTTTGTCACGTCGACTTACAGGTTTGATGTTTTCATAGCTGAAAGAGACCATGACCCGGGTATTTGATATTAATTTCAACTTGATTAGTCTAGGCGTTCTTGAAAAAAAAAGGTCTTGACAGACAGATGGACAACAGTGATTTTATTAGGGTTCCTTTTTAGGTACAGAACCTAAAAAAGCTTTGCCTAGGTTGAGACTAAAGCGCCATGCATGTTAATGTCCAAACATTGTTCTTATTGCACTCTGTGCATGTTCTGTAACTTTACTTGATAAATTACTATTAATATGTATGTATAATTATTTGTGTTGCAGTATAAAAGGCCAAAGGAGTGTATACGATGTTCTGAAAGCCAAGCTATGTATGGACCCCAGAGCAGATGTTGATGATGATCCCCTGTCACAAAATGATGAGGTATGTTTACATTAATATATTATTACTAGCTGCCCGCCCCGGCTTCGCACGGGTGGACAAAATATTTGATAAATGTCTATATGCTCCGAAACTACTGGACCAAATTCTTTTTTTTTTTTTTTTAATTTAGGATGAAAAGTAGATGTTGTCCTATTCTCGGTTTAACTACAAACATCGCGACACGAGAATTTTATATATAAGATATCAAAAAAGATGATGGTTTCATCATGCATGTATTAATTCTAAATCTTCTCAATTATTTCCTACATTATAATTATGTCGGTGTTCATACATGTATCAATACAATAAAAAAATTGAGAAAGGTCACTTTGTCTTTTAAGCTAACTTCAAAAAAGGAGGAGGGGATGGTTCAAGTATGCATTACGCAAGCCCTGTAAGTGTGCGGGGGGTCTATGCTATGCTTTGTTTATTTTTGATGACATGGGGGGTGGGGGGTCTAGATGGTGATGACGTCAGCACTCAGCAGTAGTTATTTAATTTTTGACACATATGGCATTGTCTATGATTGAAAACGAAACGCATATTCCGGGATGGTCACAAAATATGCATACGTTTAGGTACTCGCTTATTAGTAGGGGAATTACCGCGCGCTACTTGTCTAAATTGTAATAAATCTCCTTACGTAATACTTAAACGGCCACAAGGTAGCTTTAGCACTCTGATAGACATACCTAATTACAGTTTATTAGGCATGTAGCCGTATATATAGACCACTTTACTCAATTACGTAATTGTTTTATAGATCTGGATACAATATTCATTCTACAAAAAAAGGCAATCAGGGCAATTTTTGCAATGGGTCCCCAAGAATCGTTAAGAGAATTGTTTAAGAAAATTAATATTCTCACGTTACCGGCTCTTTACATCTTTGAGAACTTATTGTTTATAAAAAAGAACATTAGAAGTTTTCAGTTAAATTCAGACAACCATAATATTTATACAAGAAATAGAAACAAAATTGTGGCTCCTAGGTTTAGACTAACAAAAGTAAATAAATCATTTATGGGAAACTGCGTCCGTTTTTACAATAAAATCCCACAATCTATTACCGAATTAAATTATGATAAGTTTAAGACTCATGTCAAAAGAGTTTTGATAAATAAAGCCTATTATAAAATTAATGATTATGTAAATGATAAAAATGCTTGGAATATATAGACTCACTCTGCACAAGTGGCTCCCCGCTCCTGGTAGTTGTAATAGTTTAAAATATGTATTTCATGAAAGCAGTGACAAAACCAACTTGGTAGCTTTCATTTTGATATTTGTAATTTCATACCAATGTCTAGAAGAATTTTGTTACAAATTGTTATATAATGATTGTTACATGAAAGAAAAGACAGAGCACTGAGTTTCTTGCCGGTTTTTCTCAGGTGGCTTTTTTTCCGAACCGGTGGTAATTTGGACCTTCATAAGTGCCTTATTAGGGCCTAAACTGAATAAATGATTTTTGATTTTGATTTTGAGATCATTATATGTATAGTTATTAAGCTTTCAATGTTTACTAAACTACCGACTTAACATAAGTAGAATAAACATGAAATCTCAAATGTCTCAACACAATATAAATTGTTTTTGAGTTGAGTTTTCCTTGGTCTTCACTCCTTTCCTTAACACTCAATAAATTTATTATGACTAACAAAATAAAATTATAGTATTAATATTTCTTATAATAACAACACCCCATCATTATATTAATATTATGTATGTACATATAACTTTTTATATGTCTATTTGTCCTGTGATAGTGCTGTGCTGTCATATATATATAATATATAATTCAGAATGTATGAATGCTCAATACCGGACCGCGTATAGGCAACCGCAGTGTAGGACGCCCCCCGGCTAGATGGAGCGACGACCTGCGCACTATAGCTGGCAGGAAGTGGATGAGAAGAGCTGAGGATCGAGCTCAGTGGCGCGCCATGGGAGAGACCTATGTCCAGCAGTGGACTGCGATAGGTTGATGATGATGATGATGATGATGATGAATGCTCAATACCGGTCATAAAATTTTACACCGTACAGATAATCTCCAACACTTGTTCTTAGTTCTACCAACGCGACATTGGCGAAATTGTGGCAACCCTACAGAAGCAATTAATAAAAAAGTTGAAGTTGAAGTTGAGTTTCTTGCCGGTTCTTCTCAGGTGGCTTTTTTTTCCGAACCGGTGGTAATTTAGACCTTCATAAGTGCCTTAATAGGGCCTAAACTGAATAAATATTTTTTTGTATAAAGCCAGGTCATTGACATTTCTATAGTATAATATATCAAGTATATGTTTATCAAACAAATGTGTTTGCAGAGCTCGTGGAAACAACACTTCTGTGACAATGAACTGAAGTCGCTGATCCAACAAGATGTGGTACGGACCTTCCCGGATGAACTTTACTTTCGGGATAAAGATGTCCAGGATATGATGGTGAGACACACAAAATCTTAGCAACATTTTGTCATTTTTCCAGTTACGCAGTAGTCGTAGTAGATGCCGATGGCAAGATCGTCTTTCGGCTACGTGTTAGAAAACATAACTCAAAATGTCAAAATGTTCATATGATTTTTTTAGTTCCATTTTCGCCCGCGCAGCGCTGTTAATGTTCTCATACAAAAATGGTCGAAAGCGATACGAATACCTAGTCGAAAGTTGTTCTTGCTAAAAATGCCCTACTAGTGTGAATACAGAGGTATAGTACCTAGTAATACTGCTAGCATAGTGAGTCCTCATCAACAACAGGGTGGGCAACTCGTCTACACTAATATTATAAAGAGGAAATATTTGTTGTATTGAATGGGGTCCGACACTACGGAACGGATTTGAAAAATTCTTTTACCATTAGATGCCGACATTATCCTTGATGAACATAGGCTACTGTTTACCGCGGGAAAATGCTTCATTCCTACGGGATAACGGGTATTGCTACGTGGGAGAAGTCGCGGGGAAGAAGCTAGTAGTTATATCCCCAGTATTGGTAGCAGCTATAGGCTACGGTGACTGCTTACCATCAGATGGGCCGTATGCTTGTGGTATAAAAAAATAATAACGAATGCGCATTATTTTGTTTCAATCTGTTTCAGGTGCGCATTCTATTCCACTGGGCGCGGGCGCACCCTTACATCGGGTACAGGCAAGGCATGCATGAGATACTGGCGCCGCTGTTGTTTGAATTGTTCCTGGACAGAAAGTTTGCTCCTAACGATATAAGGTGAGGAGGTTCTTTCGAAATAAAAACCCATCTGAGGGGAATTACGAAGGTCGGCGCCGCCGGAGGATCCAAAAAACCCAAATCTTTCTTTTTTATACAACTAAGGTGGCACCCAAGCATACGGCCCGCCTGATGAGGTTTTGTGTTTCTGCGGTAAGTAAATTTACCAGTGCTCCACGAAGATACGCTGCGCTAGTAGTAATGCTGCTAGCACAGTGATTCCTCATCAACATCAGGGTTGGCAACTCGTTAGTGATACCCCTGGTATTGCTAACGGCTATATGCTACGGTGACTGCTTACCATCAGGTGGGCTGTATGCTTGTGTACCACCTTAGTGCTATAAAAAAATGGTTAGGAATTCGAATCTGGATTGATTATGTAATTTTTGTTTCAGTGATAAGTTGAAAGTGATTTTGGAGGAGAACTGTTTGGAACATGACAGTTAGTGAGTATAGACTACAGATTTATATTAATATATATCACGTATAAGGCTTACGGTACATAATAACAGTTATTAAGACTAGCTTTTGTACACAACTTCGTCCATTTGAGTAAAAAAAAAAATTGTAATTTTTCCTTCCGAATTTGGTGTTCTTAAATTTATAAAGCTAGTGAAAATAGTTTCGGACGTTAAGGAGATTAAAATGGCCAAACAAAACAAAAAGTGCAATGTTTTGACATATTAGTTTGATAGTAGATCAGTGTTCCGCAAAGGTGGTCATTAGCTGGTGTGTCTCGGAATAATAACATATCTCATAAAGTTATATACAACCCCAACAGCTACAAATCTCGCGCGCGAGCGAGTTTGAGAATAATATTTCAAAATTGACTTTTCATTTTGGTGTTCCTCCAAAATTTACCGATTTTCTAAATGTAGGTACATTGGGCAAGGCACGCTGACCTTTAGGGTCGGCAACGTGTGAGTGATACCCCTGGTGTTGCAAGCGTCTATAGGCTACAGTGACCGCTTACTATCGGCCTGTTTACCACCTAAGTGAGTTTTCTCAAATTAAATTGGAGCCGCCCGACTGGCGAATGTACCTCCACCTTACAGAAGACCGCAGTGAAATAACACTACTTGATGTAGTGTTGTGTTTCTGCGGTAAGTGAGGTTACCAGTGCTCCACTAGGATACGCTGGGCTAGTGGTAATGCTCCTAGCACAGTGAATCCTCATCAACAATATGGTTAGCAACTCGTTAGTGATACCCCTGGTATTGCTAGCGGCTATAGGCTACGGTGACTGCTTACCATCAGGTGGGCCGTATGCTTGTGTGCCACCTTAGTGGTATAAAAAAAGTAATTTATGTAATTTGTTCGTAGTATGCTATTCAGTGCAGTAATGAGGGGACTTGAGCGATTTTACACCACAGGAGAGGTCGTGCCCACGTCTTGTGGACGGTTACCCGTTTCTAAAGTAGTTCATGTGAGTACTGTTTTTTTACACATAAGTTTAAAAAAAGCAATTCTATAATCAATATCAATCTGTTTGCCGTGGTTTTCTCAAAAGGAGTATGTCATATAATATGTCAATGTCAAATGTAGACATATTTTATCTATGCTTTAAAGCTAAAACTCTATATTCTTGATTAGTTAGTCTCTATAAGAAAATCTACAACGCTAACAATGGCTGCCCAGTGCCCATACGGCGTCTTCTGGACCTGTGCCTGTTGTCCAGGCATTTCAAAGTAAATTAATAAGTAAGAAGTAGCCAATAATGTCACCGTTAGTGCAAGAATTTCTAGAATCAGTTATGTAGTTCAAAAATATAATTTCCCTATACATACAATCAAAATGTGCTTTTTCTTTATGTTTAAAAAGATTATGGCATCTAGTCCTTTGAGCCTTAGCGCTTTAATTACGCACCACACTTGCCACATTATTATTGTGAGTGGCAACACAAAAACTTCAAGAACTTTTTCCAAGTTAGGGAGGGAATTCAGAACTGGCGTTGTTTAAAATAGTATTTTAAATATGTCTCGTAGGTACTTAATAATAATATGTACAAATAAGCGACCGTATAATTCCCATAAGAGTAAATAATCCATTCACATATTATTTCAAGTTTGTCCGGGAATTTGTTGCATTTATATAATGTTCTCTTTTATTTTCCAAACATAGCTAACGCCTTTAAATTTAATTCGGCGATATATTTCTTCTCACTTCCTCCGATTTGCGATCTCGCACGCTAGAGCGGGAGATATGCATTCCTGTGACTGTAGATGTGTTGTTGTAGAATCCAAACGAAGTAGTGAGATATCTGGAGAAGGTGAGAGACGAGTACTTGGTGCCGCTGGACCAGGAATTGGCGGCGCACCTGGCCGACACCAACGTGTCTATGGAACTGTTTGGGATGTGAGTTTAATTCACTCCTCAAAAATAAAATAGGTATAAAGGTAGAGGAAAGTAGGGCGAATTGGGATCTCCCGCGGGTTTTCACATTAATATTGGAGACTGGGGACTGTACCTCCGCCTTACAGAAGACCGCAGTGAAATAACACTACTTGATGTAGTGTTGTGTTTCTGCGGTAAGTAAGGTTGCCAGTGCTCCACGAGGATACGCTGGGCTAGTAGTATTGCTGCTAGCACAGTGAGTCCTCATCAACAACATGGCTGACACCACGTTAGTGATATCCCTGGTATTGCTAGCGGATATAGGCTACGGTGACTGCTGACCATCAGATGGGCCGTATGCTTGTGTGCCACCTTAGTGGTAAAAAATAATAACTTCCTTTTTTAAGGTTTTATATTATATCAGAGTAGATACTTAGTACAAATATTACTAAGACTCCGCTATCCGTCCGTCCGTCTGTGTCAGCGGACTGTCTCATGATCTGTAATAGGAAGACAGTTGAAATATTTACAGAATGTGTATTTTAGTAGCCCCGGCAAGAATAATTTGTGGCAACGTTTTCATATCGCCTTCGACTATTTTTGTATTGGAAAATGAACAGCGCTGCGGCGGTGAAAAATGGCATGACAATTTAGACATTTCATGAGTCAAGTTCGCGAATACGTCGTGGAATAATGTTCTTGCTACCGGCACTGTTGTCGCTTTAACAAAATATTTTTTTGAGTTAATTTTGATTTGATTTTGTTGTTTACCCTACGGGTACAGAACCCTACATTCTGATAGAAACAAGAGGAACCGTATACTACTCCCTGAATCGGATTTCATGTGCAGGTTTAGTGAAATGGTCATTTCAGTTGTCGGCCGACAGAGTAGTGAAGACAAAATGTATAAAGATGATGATTTTGTTTGTTTGGTTGAACGCGCTAATCTCAGGAACTTAACTACTGTTTGGAATTGAAAAAATATTTTGTGTTGGTTAGTCCATTTATCGAGGAACGCTTTATTGGAAAACAATAAGATTTCGCGCAAAATCAATAAAACTCCTTGAAATTGTCGACTTATTCCAATATCACGTGTACGAAATTGCGGGACTTTTCTAGTCTAGATTTTTTGATGATGTTAATAATAATAATCATATCACCTCAAGACGCTCTCGCTCGATGGTTGGGTCAAGGGTCGGATACAGAAGGCAGTACTCCTCGACACGGCACGCATTGTCAGGAGGTTCCTCACTTTGTAACCCTAACCACCGGTAGCTTGGGCTCGCGCCTCGTTATCGATGGCTCCCTAGTTTTGGTGGATTTTTTATAATATGTATTTTTTTGTAAGAATATTGTAAAAAAATCACCAACTAAGATGTAAAATAAATAAAGAGAATAATCATATTGTAAAAAAAACATCTAGACTAAGATTTAAAATAAATAATGGGAATAATAATTTATTTGTACAATAGGGTTTACAATGTGTGTCAGTACAAGTTTTTATTAGTATTTGTTGTATTCTAGACGGTGGTTGCGTCTCCTCTTCGGGCGAGAGTTCCCTCGTGCGGAGATCCCTCACTTGTGGGGCTTTATATTCGCCGACGGCCCCACGCTGCCGAATCTACACTACATTATCGTCGCCATGTTGATTTCCATGCGCAGTATACGTAAGTTATTCCACTGTGTTCTGTGCCGGTAGCAGGAACATTGTCGACAACGTATTCGAAAACGTAACTCGCGAAATGTCAAAATTGTCATACTAATTTTTAGTTCCACTTTTCACCGTCGCAGCGCTGTTCATTTTTCAATACAAAAATAGTCTAAGGCGATACGAAAACGTTGTCGAAAAAGTTCATGCTACCGGCACTGATCGCTATTTCAAGTTAAAAGTTGTATTTGACATGCAGTAACTTTAGTTAGAAATAGTGCCAATTCTGTTGTACGAAGTCATTATACTGAACTAATTTGACAGGACAAAAATCTTGCTATCCCTTTCTTATGTGCGGGGTTGAATTAGGATGGCAATATTTTTAGTTTTGTGATTTTGTACCACAGAATCGACATACATTTTCCTTATTTTATTATATATTAAGTGGTGTGTGTCAGTGTTGGAGTGTTTTCAGGTTCACGATGGATGTGCTATGTGTATCAGTACTATCAGTATTTGAGTGCGTTCACAGTAAGGTGATAGGTAGGTATCTGTCAGTATTTGAGTGCGTTCACAGTAAGGTGATAGGTAGGTATCCGTCAGTATTGGAATGCGTTCACAGTAAGGTGATAGGTAGGTATCTGTCAGTATTGGAATGCGTTCACAGTAAGGTGATAGGTAGGTATCTGTCAGTATTTGAGTGCGTTCACAGTAAGGTGATAGGTAGGTATCTGTCAGTATTGGAATGCGTTCACAGTAAGGTGATAGGTAGGTATCTGTCAGTATTGGAATGCGTTCACAGTAAGGTGATAGGTAGGTATCTGTCAGTATTGGAATGCGTTCACAGTAAGGTGATAGGTAGGTATCTGTCAGTATTTGAGTGCGTTCACAGTAAGGTGATAGGTAGGTATCTGTCAGTATTGGAATGCGTTCACAGTAAGGTGATAGGTAGGTATCCGTCAGTATTGGAATGCGTTCACAGTAAGGTGATAAGTAGGTATCCGTCAGTATTGGAATGCGTTCACAGTAAGGTGATAGGTAGGTATCCGTCAGTATTGGAATGCGTTCACAGTAAGGTGATAGGCAGGTATCTGTCAGTATTGGAATGCGTTCACTGTGTATGTGTGTTAATTTTGGAATGTGGTCAAGGTGAATGTTTTGTCAGTCAGTGTTGGAGTTAGTTAATGTCGTGTGTGTTGTGTGTTGTGCGCAGTGTTGGAGCGCGACGCGGGCGTGGTGTTGTCGGCGCTGATGCGGCCCCCGCGCCTGTCCGCGGCGCCCGTGGCCGCGCTCGCCCGCCACCTCGCCGCGCCCAGCCTGCACCCGCGCCCGCCCGCCCCCCCACCCGCACACACCGACCATCTGGAGTGAGACGCACACTACACTACACGCACATACACTACACACGCTGCTACACTCACACATACACTACACACGCTGCTACACTCACACATACACTACACACGCTGCTACACTCACACATACACTACACACGCTGCTACACTCACACATACACTACACACTCACACATACACTACACACGCTGCTACACTCACACATACACTACACACGCTGCTACACTCACACATACACTACACACGCTGCTACACTCACACATACACTACACACGCTGCTACACTCACACATACACTACACACGCTGCTACACTCACACATACACTACACACGCTGCTACACTCACACATACACTACACACTCACACATACACTACACACGCTGCTACACTCACACATACACTACACACGCTGCTACACTCACACATACACTACACACGCTGCTACACTCACACATACGCTGCTACACTCACACATACGCTGCTACACGCACACATACACTACACACACTCACACATACACTACACACGCTGTTACACTCACACATACACTACACACACTACTACACTCCCACATACGCTGCTACACTCCCACATACGCTGCTACACTCCCACATACGCTGCTACACTCCCACATACGCTGCTTCACTCACACATACGCTGCTACACTCCCACATATGCTGCTACACTCACACATACGCTGCTACACGCACACATTACACACGCTGCTTGACTGACATATACAATATATGCACTGAAACATACACCCATACTAACTAATAGCGGGTTTTAACCTATATAGTGTTCCAAGATGTTCTAAGTAGCGATGCCGTAGCGACTTTCGATAGTTTGATCTTCAAAATCTGTTAGAATATACATGCAAGTATAAAAAAAAATGACGATATTGTAATACTAATGTAGGAAAACTATTAATGACTTGCAAACCTATCGATACTATCAAAAGTCGGTAGTCGCCTATCAAGCGTTCCATCTGACTTTGGAATTTCTCCAAATACTTTAATAAGTATGTCGATAGGACATATCAATAAAGAAATAAAAATTATTAAACAAACTGTGACCGCGCGACTTCGCCAGCGTATCAATATAATAATATATAAAATCAAAATCAAAAATCATTTATTCAGTTTAGGCCCTAATAAGGCTCTTATGAAGGTCTAAATTACCACCGGTTCGGAAAAAAAGCCACCTGAGAAGAACCGGCAAGAAACTCAGTGCTCTGTCTTTTTTTGCATTTAACAATCATTATATAACAATTTGTAACAAAATTCTTCTAGACATTGGTATGAAATTACAAATATCAAAATGAAAGCTACCAAGTTGGTTTTGTCACTGCTTTCATGAAATACATATTCCAACTATTACAATTACCAGGAGCGGGGAGCCACTTGTGCAGAGTGAGTCTATATATTCCAAGCATTTTTATCATTTACATAATCATTAATTTTATAATAGGCTTTATTCATCAAAACTCTTTTGACATGAGTCTTAAACTTATCGTAATTCAATTCGGTAATAGATTGTGGGATTTTATTGTAAAAGCGGACGCAGTTTCCCATAAATGATTTGTTTACATTTGTTAGTCTAAACCTAGGAGCCACAATTTTGTTTCTGTTTCTTGTATAAATATTATGGTTGTCTGAATTTAACTGAAAACTTCTAATGTTCTTTTTTATAAACAACAAGTTCTCAAAGATGTAAAGAGCCGGTAACGTGAGAATATTAATTTTCTTAAACAATTCTCTTAACGATTTTTGGGGACCCATTGCAAAAATTGCCCTGATTGCCCTTTTCTGTAGAATGAATATCGTATCCAGATCCGCCGCAGATCCCCATAATAACACGCCATAAGACATGAGACTGTGGAAATATCCGTAGTAAACTAATTTTGCAGTATCAATATCTGTCAATTGTCTGACTTTCCTAATGGCAAACGCAGCTGAACTAAGTTTCTTTGACAAATTCTCAATGTGAGAGCCCCACTGCAATTTTGCATCTAGTGTTAGACCTAGAAAAATCGTGTTATCAACTAAATCAAGTTTTCCGCCATCCAATTGTACATTCGTGTCTACCTGCGATGAGTTTGGAGGAGAAATCCGTATACATTTTGTCTTTTTTGAATTTAAAACTAGGTTATTGGCGTCAAACCATTTAGAAACGGATGCTAGCGTTTCATTTAGACTTATCATTTCTTTGTCTTTTCTGCTCACTCTAAATACCAGAGACGTGTCATCCGCGAATAAGACTATGTCACAGATATTATCCACTACAAGTGGGAGATCATTTATGAATGCCAAAAATAAGAAAGGACCTAATATTGAACCCTGCGGAACTCCCATTTTTATTAATGTGCCTTTGGAAGTTATGCCTCTGACACCGACTTTTTGCTGACGACCGGACAAATATGAGCCTACAAGATCAAGGGCATTTCCGCGGATACCATAATATTTTAGTTTGAGCAGTAGCGTACTATGTTCAACGCAATCAAATGCTTTAGATAGGTCGCAAAATACACATAGGGCATCATATAGTCTATGTAACTCAGTGATAATGTAGCTTTCTAACGGTGAAAGAATTTTTAAAATTGGTCCAGTAGTTTCGGAGCCTATTCAATACAAATATACACTCACAAAAAATAGAAAGAAGAAAGAGACATTTATTCATGACAACACATAAATGCATAAAAGCGGAAGACATTTGTAGAGGAAGAAAATAGTGCTGTTGATGGCCTGTGACGGACAACCAGCGCTGATCTTCCGTTGGGACCGGCCCGTGACGTCACTTGTGTCATATATAAATACAAATCTGTCCTCTTTATAATATTAGTACAGATTTGTAAGTATTCAAAAGGACTTGTATCCAGGGACGGGAACTTAAAATTAAAAATATGTTAGGAGCAGCAACAAGTCATGGAGTATAGAGGGGGGCGGGTCGTCGGGGTCGGACTCGGGGTCGGAGGGCGTGGCGGAGGGCGGGGACGTGGCGCGCTCGCTGGCCGCGCTGGCCCTGCTGCGCGCGCAGCTCCCCGCCGCCGCCGCCGCGCTCGCCCGCGCCCTGCCGCGCCCGCCGCCCGCCGCGCGCCAGCCGCTGCAGCACATACTGCACGTGCGTCTCCACCGCTCGCCAGGCCCCCTCGCCTGCAACACACACCACCATCAACGCTCCCCCTCCCCGCGACAAACACCACCACCAACGCTCCCCCTCCCCGCGACAAACACCACCACCAACGCTCCCCCTCGCCTGCAACACACACCACCACCAACGCTCCCCCTCCCCGCGACAAACACCACCACCAACGCTCCCCCTCCCCGCGACAAACACCACCACCAACGCTCCCCCTCCCCGCGACAAACACCACCACCAACGCTCCCCCTCCCCGCGACACACACCACCACCAACGCTCCCCCTCCCCGCGACACACACCACCACCAACGCTCCCCCTCGCCTGCAACACACACCACCACCAACGCTACCCCTCCCCGCGACAAACACCACCACCAACGCTCCCCCTCGCCTGCAACACACACCACCACCAACGCTCCCCCTCCCCGCGACAAACACCACCACCAACGCTCCCCCTCCCCGCGACAAACACCACCACCAACGCTCCCCCTCCCCGCGACAAACACCATCACCAACGCTCCCCCTCCCCGCGACACACACCACCACCAACGCTCCCCCTCGCCTGCAACACACACCACCACCAACGCTCCCCCTCCCCGCGACAAACACCACCACCAACGCTCCCCCTCCCCGCGACAAACACCACCACCAACGCTCCCCTTCCCCGCGACACACACCACCACCAACGCTCCCCCTCCCCGCAACACATACCACCACTAACTCTCCACCTCCCCGCATCACATACCACCACCAACGCTCCCGCTCCTCGCAACATATACCACCACCAACCCTCCCCCTCCCCGCACTTCCGCCTGTCCCCTGGTTACCGTAGCTTATAGACACTTGCAAAATTTTGGTGACCCTGCGAAATTCTCTTCGCACCTTAATATTGGTGCCAATTCTATTGTTCAAATTTACTAAACTTAACTCATTTGAAAAGCCTAAAAATATTGCCATCCTTATTTCACCCCGCACATGTGAAAGGGATAGCAAAACCTTTAGACCTGTCAAATTAGTTAAGTTTAGTAATTTTCGACAACAGAATTGACACCATTATATTTCTATACTAATACTAGCGGCCCGCCCCGGCCTCGCACGGGTAGACTTTTATATCAAATATTTTGTCTACCCGTGCAAAGCCGGGTAGCCTATGTTAATCAGTAATAGTGTAACTTTCTAACGGTGAAAGAATTTTTGAAATCGGTCCAGTAGTTTCGGAGCCTATAGACATTCAAATATCTTGTCTACCCGAGCGAAGCCGGGGCGGGAAGCTAGTATAATATATAGCCTATGTTACTCATAAATTTAGGGGTGGACGACCCCTAACATTTAGGGGGATGAAAAATAGATGTTGGCCGATTTTCATAGATACCGGATAAGCACAAAAAATTTCATCAAAATCGGTCAAGCCGTTTCGGAGGAGTATGGCAACGAAAACTGTGACACGAGAATTTTTTATATTTACTAATATTATAAGGGGAAAGATTTTATTTTTGTGTCTAATTAATATACTCAAAAACTACCGGACCGATTTGAACTCCTTCACCAATAGAATGCTAACTTTCTATTGCTACGCTCACGAAGTCGCAGGGAGAAAGCAATTCCTTATTTGTACAGCAGGGACTTTATTCCTAATAACGGATAATATGACTTATTAATTTTTCAGTTGGCCGCTCTTCTGCAGTGCAGAAACCACGCATTGATCGACGTTGAAACAGCTCTCGAGGCAGCCGAGGGGCAGACCACAGAGAACCTAGGGCGACGGCAACTGGTGCCTGTCACCTTGATCAACAACCGAACGAACAGACAGACTGAGCGGAAACACGCGAACAAAGTTAGGGAGGTGCCGCTTAAAGTGTTCCACCAAGCGGAGCGTGACAGTGCCAGCAGTGCTAGTGACTTGCCAAGCTTAGACCCGTTAGGGCTACGGACAGAGTGAATAAAAGAAAAATAAATGTTTTTATTTTGAAGCCGTGGTGGCCTTGTGGTTGAAGCAACGACCTGTCATCTGATAGGCCCAGGTTCAAATCCCGGCCTGTACCAATGAGTTTTTCTAAGCTTGAGTACTATGATTGATCATACCATGCGCTTTAAAAAATAGAGAGGTATGGCGAAATGGAATCTCCCGTGGGTTTCCGCACTAAAATTTGAGCCGCCCGACTAGGGACTGTACCTCCACTTTACAGAAGACCGCAGTCAAATAACACTACTTTGATGATGTGTTGTGTTTCTGCCGGAGGAATGGTCGCCAGTGCTCCACGAGAATACGCTGCGCTAGTAGTAATGCTGCTAGCACAGTGAGTCCTCATCAACAACTGGTTTAGCAACGCGTTAATAATACCCCTGGTATTGCTAGCGGCGTAGCGGCTATAGGCTACAGTGGCTGCTTACCATCAGATGGGCCGTACGATCTCGTGCCACCAGTGGTATTAAAAAAAACACGCTTTATAGTTAGTAATATCATTTGGCAGTTAGAAGCAGCGTTCCCAATAGCTATTCGATAAAGCACCCGACTTAGATGTATAATTTTAATTTTATTTCATAAAGGAGAACAAAATGCAATATATGGATGGAATGTTTAGTGATAATATGCCTAGGAAGTGATAGATAGAGGAGTGAAAAAGTGATGTAAAGTAATATTAATGACAAGAGATAAGGGTAGGCTAAGCATGTCTATAGAGTTTAAAAAATGTGTAGGGCTGCTTAATAATTATTTGATGAAGAATTCATTTTTTCCAAATAATAATAATATTGATTGGACATTATCACACAGCGCCATCTGGCCCCAAACTAAGCAAAGCTTGTACTATGGGAACCAGTAGCTGATATAATACTTATATACTTTTTTTGTTAATACATACTTATATTAAATACCAAACACCTACAAGCAAAGCGAACATATTTGTCACATAAATGTTCACCCCAGCGGGAATCGAACCCGCGACCTCAAGCGTAGCAGTCAGGTGTACAAACCTCTAGACCAGCGGTCTCGTCACATAGTTATAAATGTCTGATTATAAAAAAATATGCCCTGATCAGGGTGCCAATTCGGTAGATACATTTTCTCAGATGCCAATACATAGGTATATACATTTTTCATATATATCAAAACGAATGCTACGCCCTCAAGCGGGACTTTTCGTGTTCAGGTTCGTCATCTTTTTTTTAAATATTTTGTTATAGGTACCTACGTATAGTTGTTATAATCTAAAATGTACTCTACACTATATATGAAAGTGATTAAAAAAATATGAACCATATTAGGTATGTGTAAATTAAAGGTCTTAAAATATTGAAATTGTTAATGTCACACAATTTTTTATTGTGTACCTGCACTTGAGTAATGATTTTATTTCGGATAATGCATTTATTTACATCAGAGATTTTAAGTTGTTTTAAAAAATATAATATATGTGAAAAGAACATATTATTCTATGTATAAGTGATCTAATTGTATATTTGACTCCGTTCCTTTTTTACTTATTCATAATTCTTGCACAAAAAAAGTTTCGGAGTTTTGATTATATACTTATGGTATATTAGTATAGAATTCAAGTTTAGTATAAATGTAGAATTGTGCTCAGTGTACGAGTGATCATGACTGGCTGTAAGTGAAGTGATTTTGGTAGAATACCATGCCATGTGTGAGTGAGTATGGTAGAAATAACCATTAGATAATGTATTATAAAACATATTGTAATTCGAATGTATGAACCTGCAATAAAATATTTTTGCCTTGAATACAATAAATATATGAAATTGTTTGAATGCCTTAAAAATTAAGTTCTATTGACACTAACAGAGTTTAACAGTACTACTGTTTGATAGCCCTTAGTAGCCTATTCATAGGCTTGGCGATTGCTTCACCGACTATACTAGAGCCTAGTGATAAGACTTGTTCGGATAAAGTGGCTACAGCCACCCAGAGAAAAACAATAAAAATAAGTAGCAGTAATGTTTTTTTTTAATTTGTATCCAAATCGGAAAATATCTTACATCCAAGTATATAATCATAGATCATGGCGTTTTTTGGCGGCAATCAGGCAGAGGTTGAGATTTTTTGTGGCGTAAATTGTGTTATAGTAATCTTTATTATGTTCTTCGGTGTCAATATGTGCAGTAAAGCTTAATTTAGTATTTTATAGGAACATTGGGAATAATGATATTAAATAGCTTTTGGGTTATGTAAGTGTTTTATCATTTTGGTCAATACAAACAATACCTCTGACATAAAGGCAGGCTACGATCTGCCCTGCCAGTGGCGTGGATTATTTCCAGCAACTCCATTAAGCATTAGAATGCATGACACGCATTTAAATGGAATACGACATTATTAAGAAACTGTATTTCCCTTACACGATACAGGCAAAAGAAGGCTTGAAGAGGATCGATTGCCATAGTTAAAAAGAAGAAACATGAATCAAACTGACATAACGTGACCCTGACACACTGTCACACAAATCACTATATACAGTCAGTGTCAAACAATCAATAGATTGTTTGTAGTGTGCGCGTTGATATGATTTTGATTTCCAGCATAGACGGTTTCCAGAGGTTTCTCTTTTCTTTTTGTTTGTTGTAGATGCGAATTAATTCAAGAGGCTGTTACTGCACAGATTTTATTCGAAATGGCAGAATCTAAGGAAAACGCTGACAACCCGCTGGACATAGATGGAAGCAATTTTAACCCAGACTTGTACGTAGACCGCTTGTTAAAATGTGCTACATTGAAGCAAATAATGGACAAGGAAGCCGAAGTGGTCACCCAAAGCCAGTTCCTGCAGTCAGAAATGCAAACTTTAGTCTATGAGAACTATAACAAGTTCATATCGGCGACAGAAACTGTTCGCAAAATGCGAACAGATTTCAAAATAATGAAGGATGAAATGGACAAGCTGAGTGAAAATATGAGCAAAATTACACAATTTAGCGGTCAAATATCGGAGTCCCTAAGAGATAGTGGTAATAATGTAAGTAGACTGTGTAGCACCCGTCAGCTGCTCGACAAGCTGCAGTTTCTCTTCCTACTTCCTTCACAGCTGAACAAAGCTATTATCGAAGGCAGATATGCTGATGCTGTTCACGACTACAGCCATGCTCAAAGAGTTTTGCAGAAATATGGCACCCAGCCTTCCTTTCAGAGCATTCAAACTGAGTGTTCTGAGATAATCTCAGGTTTGAAAAAGACCTTGCGAGATAGATTGCTTAGCCCTGACACTTCTGCCTCAGAGCTGGCCGAAAGTGTGGGTCTTTTGAGACAGCTCAAGGAAACTGACTCTTCTCTGCAGGATATATTCTTAAGTTGTGCAGAAAGTAGGCTTGACCAGCACTTACAAGCATTGAGTAAATTAGTTGAGACTGCTGACATCCTCGAATGGGTGGAGACGGCAAACAACACATTATTGAATGACTTGGGTATTGTTATATCATGTTACCATGACATGTTTCTGGATAAGGACCATGCCAACATACCAGAGTTTGCTGATAAGATCATGCTGCAAGTCTTTAATCTGTTTGAAGTAGTGGTCAAGAGACCAGAGAACACAGGGACAGAGATACTTATTAGAGGCCTGGATAAGTTCTTCAGAAAGCTGCAGGCCATGACTGAGATCATTTCAAGTGATAAAATGTCAAACAAAGCGAAAGAAGTGGTTATACAATGCATAAATCAAAAGGCAACAATTCAGTACCAATCTATCCAAAGTCAATTTAAGGATAGCTTAATGAGGGTCAGGCAGTCCTTAGCCAGCAAAGGGACAGAAACCACTGACCTCAAAGATATTCTTAACTCCTTACAAGTTTATCTGATGGAGAAAGTCCAAGCATCATTGTTAGATCTCATGGCATTCCTACAAAATGACCTGTCATTTGGGTTAAAGACATGGTGTGCGAGGGCAGTTGCAGATTCCTGTTGGACAGTCATCTCAGAAGCTATGGTCAACCTCTCAGACATGGTCAAAACAATGGCTTGCCTTCAGACTTCAAATAATAACATTCCATTTGAGTTACTTCTAATTCTAGCAAAGCTTTGTTTAGAGATGCAAGAGAATGGAGTTGCAACATTGCACAGTCACTTGTTAAAGCTCTTGGAGGAGGCTGCTCCAGGTCTCACAGTGGAGACCAAGGACACTAATAGTATAATGGTGCATTTGTCCACTGCAGCTCAAACTGCTTTGGATTCTGAGGTGGTGTATATAGGCCAGACTGCAGCACAGATGTTGAGAGTGTCAGTATTAGCAAGGGACTGGCTTCGCGCGCCTGAGCCCCGTGGACCGCGAGCTGTTTGCCGCAGAGTAGTAGAAACATTAGCCAGTGCTGACAGTGCTGCATCACAGTTGTTCCCAACAAGCATGAAGCCCTCTAGTGATTCAAGTCGCAGAACTATCTGGTCGAGGGCACCATCATCATTCTCACCAATAAATAGGATATTCTCGGAAAGGATTGAAGTGTTCAGTCCAGCTGGGGCAGACAGGGCTGCTCTATCTAATGGAGCATTGAAAGTAGCTTTGAAAGCCTTGGTAGAGTGTGTGAGACTGAGGACATTTGGCAGACATGGCCTGCAACAGCTCCAAGTGGATGTGCACTTCCTACAGCAAAGGTTGTCCTGCATGAGCAATGATGAGAGACTTCTGAATGCATTACTGGAAGATGCCTTATCATCAGCACAACTGAGATGTGTTGATCCCCAGCTCATGGAACCAAGTATTGTCGACATCATTTGTGAAAGAGGGTAGATTATGATAGGTATATATATATAGGTACATAACATAACATTATGACACTTTGTATCTATTGATATAATTTATGTTCTCTGAAATAAAATGTGTATGTTTCAATACAAGCTTTTGCCTGAGACATCCGTATGGAGTATGGGGACAAATCCCCTGGTAATCCTGTTTTCCATGGTTCTGCACGTGGACGAACTTAAGTTACTTGACACAATGAAACTAATTAATGCAAAGATATTTGATAGGCATGAAAGTTAATAACTCAATTATTTTAGAGAATTTTATTTAACCCATTATTCAAAATTGAATCATCATACTAAAAATAATGATATCATCTACATATGTAATATATATTTTTGTTAAATGCTTCTAAAACATAAATCTCACGAGACGACCTACCAAATCAGCATTTTTCACTGTTAGTCACGAGAATACAATAGACATCATTTAATATTAAAAACAATATATATTATTACCATTACAAACAGAGAATTTGATATATTTTGGTCCTAGATCCTATAAATTGTGTAGTACCATTGAATGAGTACTCATAAACTATCGGACTGTTAACACCGTCCAGCACATTTTTAATCCATTTACAATACTTCCTCTGATCTCGTATAAAGTATTCCAAAATGGACAACAGAATTTCATAACATGGTCAATTCATTCATATGTACAGAGTAATAGAATTTTTTATTCAAATTGAGTTCTCTTATCAATTAATATATTTATTAGTTACATTTGCAAAACAATACAATATATAACAGAAAAATCCGATTGTATAACTAATTATTTCGTATGATAATAGTCAATACATAGATACTATGCGCTAAATAAACCAAATTTTAGTGTTTTGGGAAGCTCAAGAATTAATTGTAAAATGTATATATATAATACAATACTTCTGAATAAAAAAATGAACCAAATCAACTACAGTACAGCCTATAAGCTCATATGTTAAATTTGTTTATTACAATAGCGACGACTTTAACATAACATTTAACCAACGGAACAAATTGCACTGTATTGTCATAAAACATTATGCTTATATTACCTTAAAATAAGATTCGGAAAAGCAAAATTGGTGAACATAGACAACGAGACAATAACCAAAATTGCACTGTGCACGCAAAATAATATCGAAGCTGACTTAAATATTTACTCTTAGACACAATATATCTAAACTCTAGAATAAATTGACAAAATATACTTATAACTTCATATTTCTCATTTACACATAGACAAGATCAACGCGATACCGGCTCACGCAATAAAAATATTATTTTATTTGATGTATCTTACTTCATCAAAACTGTAAAAATATTTCTATGATACAATGGTCCTTTTGTTACCGTGAGCGCTGTTGCGTGATGTTTATCAAAACTTTACTAGCGATCCGCCTAGTCTACCTATCCTATAATTTCCGTATTTCATTGGAAATATATATTCAGTCCGACTGCGTAATAAAATATCAATATCTCGCGCACCCAAATAACTACAATATAATGTAACAAGTCTCATTAAGTGAATTACTTTCTTTTCTGCAATAGATTTATCATATTTTTCATTTTCTCCGGAACAGGCACACCTCGGTGCGCGGGCGTTCTCCTGGGCTTCACGTTGGAACTTCCCAATTTTGTGTCCGATTTGTCCACAGGTTTTGTTGGTTTGCGAGTATCATTCGGCGTTTTGGCTTCGTTTTTAACGCTAGATTTTCGAGAAGAGACACTCGGTTTGGCCGCCGTTGCATTGGTGTCGCTACGAACGCTCGACTTCCTCGAGTCGACTTGTTTGATAGATTTTCTAGAGTCTGAGGTTTTATCGGCTGTGCTAGATTTACGAAGAGCAGGTTTGGTGAGTGTTTTAGACTGGACGTCTGGCGGTGGAGAGCGGCGGCGCCGTATCCGAGGGGGCGTGTGCGCGAGAGTGGTGTGGCGAGACAACAACGCAGCGCTACTGAACAGCTGACCGCAGTCGCATCTATGTTCCACCTCTGTAGTTCCTGGAACATAATCATATAATTATTTTATTGAATCAAGAGTATGCAATGAATTTTTAAACTGGCAAGCTGTACTTACGTCTTTTAATTGGTTTCGCGGGTGAAGGATTGGCTTTTTGTCTACCAACGAGCGCTTTCCCCAAAGATTTTCGTTTTGCTATGGTACTAAGGGATTTCCTTTTCTCAGCTAGTGATTTTCTTTGAGACTTCCTGGCCAGGTCGTGCTTAGCAACTTCATTAGCAGGCTTAGGTGTCTTTACAAGGGGAGGTTTTGGGAAAGAGTATTTGACGTCGCTGTCGTCAGAGTCTGTAGAAGGCACTGGCTCCAATTTGGAAATTTTGGCACTATTTTTAGTTGAAATGCTAGCAACAGGTTTTACTTCAACCGGTTTTGGTTTCAAGCGAGGTATCTTAGGAGGATGTTGTAATGATATTCGTCTCATGACTAAATCTTTGGAGTTGGGACGTTCGATCTGTAACGAATTGCGCTTTTTGGCTCTGACCCTCATGAATAATTTTCCCTCTGACGTGTCATCCACTTTGAAGTCAGGGTTCAACATATATCTTACGTCGTCATCGTCACTATGGTCAACAGGCTTGGCATCAGTCACTGATGGAAGTGGTAAATTTGAAGTTCTACGACGCTTTGTAACTGTTGGGCCTACTTTGTCTTTGGTAGGAGTTTTCTTCTTAATTACCTCTGGAACTTTCACGATCTCTTTATCATCTCTTTTGACCTCAATATTTTTAATTAATTCTGACGGTTTATCAGGAATTTCCATTATTTTTGGACTAATATCTTTAACAAGCTGTTTCTCTTTTAATGACATATTATCTACTTCAGGAGGCTTGAGTTCTTTGTGTTCCTGAACCAGAGGTATGTCTTCAAGTTTTTCTTCCTGTGGTGGTTCTGGCAACTTAACTTCATCTTTCCGCTCAATATTAATTGACTCATCTATCTGTTCTGTATTATCAACTTGTATTGGTTCTTCAGAAACTAATTCTGGCTCATCTATGTCTTCAACAGTATTTTCCTCTGATTGAATGGTACTATTATCTTCTTCATTTTGTTCACCAGTGTTAGAGGGTTTTCGCTGCTTGGACTGTCTCTTTTTGCGTTGACAAATCACAGTGTGTTTAGTGAGGGAATGCTCATTGGGGAAAACCATATAGCACAAAGAACACTCGTGGATAATGTCCTTGGTTGATAAGGAACTCTTAACACTTTTGTCGTCCGACTTCTCTGAACTTGTTTCCACGTGCTGTTCTTTGTGTTCAATCAAATGGTGCAGTTTTCTAAAAGTTTTCTTGCAGACATCACACTGCGGTGGAGGAGGTGGTTTTTCAACAATGGGCTGAGCAGCTGAGGTGCTTTTTTGTCTGTTAATCCCATCGTGGGTCTCTCTGTGCTCAACCAAATGGTGTAATTTTCTGAATGATTTGTCACACGGTTCACAGCGGAAGCCGGCGCTCAAATCCTCGCTTGGCTTAGAACCATCTTGTTCCTTCGCAGCTTTGAGGTCACGCTGTTCCGAAGAAGATTTTCTTAGTAGTCTGGAAGGCATAGCATTAGGGTTGTGTATAATTCGATGTTGTACCAGGTGATGCAGCTTTCTGAACTCTTTCTTACACACCTCACAACTAAATACTGATCTAGTTTTAAGATGAGTTTCATTCTCAGATTTCTTTGCTTCTTCTTTCTTGTGTTGCAACTTGTGGCTGGCTAAGTAAGATAGTTGTCTGAACGTTTTCCCACAAAATTCACAGACAAGGTTACTAGTTTCAGTTTTTATTTTAGTCATCTTCCTTGATTCATGATGCTTGGCATCATCATGTTTCACCAGTTTTTCTTTAATGGGAGTATCTTCAATCACTATTATATCATCCTTTTCTGCTTCTGACTTTTGAGTATCTCTAGATTTCCGTTTTTTAGGAGTAGTTTTATTTTCATTCCTTGTTGGCGGATTTTCTTCGTCAATATCCATTTCATCAGATTTGCTCTCAGATGATTTAGTGTCAGAATCTTGAGACTGCCGGAATCTTCTTAGACTCATGTTGTCAGAATCAGACCTATTAGGAGATGGACCTGTGCAATGCTTTACATGTTTGAAAACAACATTTTCAGATCTGAACAATTTATTGCAAATGGGGCATACAATGTTTTCATTTATCTTGCCCATAGTCCAATTCTCTTTTATAATTTCTCCATCACTATTAACTTCATCATCTGTATCAGATTTTTCTGTTATTGATTCAGATATCTTGGCCTTTTTCTGAGGACTTGGCACTTTAGTTTTATCTATTGTCCCTTCTGGAAGGGGATATTTTCTAGGACGGCCTCTGCCTCTTTTCGCAGGAGTGTTCTGTTGTTTATCTGCTTGAGGTGATAAATTATTTTTTGTGTTCTCAGATTGTGTCTCTAATAACTCTGCAGCTTTTACTAAATTATCGATGGCCGACACAGGATTTTGAGGCCTAGCGACAATTTCATTTCTATTAACAGCACCTTCACCTGTAGTTTTGACAACACCTATCACATTATTAGCCTTGTCTTCTGTCATGGAGCTGCGTCCCAATAAGTAAGATTTCTTGTGGGGAACAGTTTTGGGGCTCTTTTCAATTTTACTTTCATCTGTTCTTCTCTTTTTTTTCGGTGAACCCTCTATACCCAAATCAGACGGTTCAATGAGCTCCAACTCCGGTGTCTCAACAGGAGTGAGTACCTGTTTTCTTAGATGTTTACTCTTCGTTTTTAATTCATCTTGAGTCTTACTGTCATAGATGCTTTCCATTATATCTGAATCTAATGAGTCACCAGTACTTGCAGTCAAAGCATCTGTTTCTATTACAGACTTTTTAGCCGGTGAAAGTTCCTGGCCTTGGACATTTAATTGAGAAGGAAGATACTCGGCATTGGCATCCATAAATATGACTTTAACTGGCTTATCTTCAATTATAGTAATGGGGCAAGTATTTTGTCGTTTGGCTGTCAAAGACTGATACGCTATTTGCACCTTTGACTGGTAGTTTTTATTGCCAGTTTCTTCACTTGACGGTACGTATTTAGCAATTCCTGGATTTTTATTGGCGGGCAAATTGAGCCGTACAGTTTGTGACTTATGAGGGGGTGACTTAATTTTAACATCTGTATCTGTATTTTTAACATTCCATGAATAGTTCTTAGTGTCTTTTTGTATAACTGTCTTTTTTACATTATGTGGGTCTTTACCCTCAAAATTTACAGTAAGGCAATTTTCATAAGTAAAAGAGTTACGTCTTGCAAATTTGTCAAAGTCTTTTTCGGTTATTACAGCTTCTTTCTTTGAAATATCATTTTTACTGTCTTTAGGCTCCAAACTATGTTGGACATTACTTGAAAATATTGCCGATACATTTTTTACCTTTAAATCTATATCACCAGTAATAGGTACATGCTCAATTACTTCGTCATCAGAATCTAACTCGAGCAAAGCGTCTTTAGGAGCATGTTGTTGATTTTTATCCGTTAAAGGAACGAGATTTGTTTTTGATGTCTTATTTTTAGGTGTCTCTTCTTCGGTTATCGTTTCTTTTTGGTCAGTTTTAAGGACCCGAGGTAATTCGTGAGGTGGCCTCTCAATGAATGGAATGCCATGCAATTCATTCATTTTCATCTCAATTTCATCAAAATGTTCAGTTAGAACATTAATTTTGGATTTCGAGATTGCAGCTGATATTTCTTTTGCTGATTTTGTAGGTGGCAAAGATTTATGCAACATACCTTCAATTGTTTGATCTATCAAATCTTGTGCTGTGTTTAATTCTTTTCGTTGTGCCGATTCTTTTTTAGTGTCACTTTTCATAGTTGCCGGAGTGACAGCTGGTGTTACTGTTCTTGGTTGAGGTTCTTGTTTGGTAACTTTTTTATTTATTATAGGTTTCGTTTTCAATTCTGAAATTTCACTTTTAACCGGTATTTTTGATTCTTGATTGGCTGCATGACTTGTCGTAGTCTTACTAGTAAATGCAATTTCATTTTTTATATTAATTTTATTTATTTCTTGGGCTTTTGCTCTTTGAATCTCAATATTTGATTGCCTTTGGCTGTCTATTTTTTTAAGAACATCACGTCTGTTTAAATCATTAGAGTTTTTGATTTGTTTATTATTAGAGCTGTTCACTGGAACTTTAGCCTCTTTGATTTTATTTAAAAAGTCTTGCCTGTTGGCCTCTGTCCATTTGCCAAAAGGTACAGGTGCGTGGTTGTTATTAATAGGCTTTACTTCTGTTGCTGTGACTATTTGGACTGGTTCCTTTTTATCTTGTTCAAAGTTTTCTTGTATTTTTACCTCTGGTTCTTTTATATCCGAAGCAACCACTTCTCTTACTACAATGTCATCAAACTTATTATCTTTGTTATGTTCTGACTTTGGTATTACTTTTACATCCTCTTTAATACTAGTAGATTTTGCTTTAACATTTTCCTTAAGCAAAACATCTTTCTTATCAGGAAGGATGGCGGTTGCATACGGTTGCATTGTTGGAGTATCAATTTTATCACTCGAGATTACTGACGGACCAGTTTTCTCACATTTTTTGATCTCTTGTTGTTCTTGTTTGGAAGACCCACTATCGATTTTTATAACATTTTTGTCCAATTTTGTGATTTCATCTTCATGTTTTTGTTTTGCATCCAGCATATTTTCTTGGGCCTGAACTTCAACCCTCGTACAAGTAATAGTTTCAGTATGTTCAGAGTCACTGTTTTTGTCCTCCTTAGTACTTTCTCTCGGACTATCTATGTTAACATTTTTTTCATCTTTATTATTGTTTGCTTTTGGAACAATATCTATTGTGACATCATTTCCAGATTCAATCAACTCCGCATCTTGTTTCTCCAGCTTTGAATCTGCTTTAGTATCCATAACAGAAATTTCATCATCCATACTAACCTCAGAAATAATTAAGTTATTTGATTCTAAATTATCATCTACTTGTTCCTCTATAATGTTACAAGTAGGAATAATTTCGGTAATATTTTGATTTATTGATTCTTTTTGAGTACCTGCTCTATCACATTCTTTTGGAGTAACTCCACTATCAACTTCTTCTACAGCTTTTGATGATGGAATATCTTCCGATTTTATTACTTCAACTGCATTTTGTTCCTCAGGTGGAATAGACATAGACTGGCTTAGTTGTTCTTTGTTAGTTTTTTCTTGATTTTGGACTGATATTGGTGTTGTTTCAGTATCTAATTCAAGCTTTGGAGAACATATCGGAGGTATATTCTCCGATATGTTCTCCAAAGGTTTGTTTAAACTTAACATATTCTTTGTGCCATTATTTTCAGGTATAATTTCAACATCTTTATTATTTCCTTCGACACCTGATATGAAATCTACCCTTTCACCTGCTTCATTTTCAATTTTTTCAGAGGTATCAACAAGATCCTCTTTTTTTTCAGAAATGATTGTATCACTTTCTGTGACTTGTTCTGGCATATCATTAACTTCACCTATATTGTCCTTTGCCATGACAGCAGGTTCAATTGCCTTAACATCTTCAAACAAATCTTTGCACTTGACATTAGGATCAATTATTCTCTGTTTGATGCTATCTGTATGTACTTCAATGGTCTTCTTTACATTATCTGAATGCCTACTAGGGTGTAATTGTTGGTCTACCATTGTTTTTGTTAGTGGTATACCTTCTTTATTTGGTGTAGAATGGAATGTCATGGGTGTAAAACTGCCAATGACTGGAGATTTGCGAGCCTCACTAATCTTCTTCATTTTTCCATTGAAACTACTTTCAGATTTCACTTCTGCAATGTCTTTATTCACGACAGTGTCTGGTTCAATAGGGGATGTCGTGACCTCCTTCTGTGGTATTTTATCTGTCTTCTCAGTTACTTTGTTACAGTCTGGATCGCTTATTACCTTACTAATTTCCTTAACAGGCACATGTGATGTGTTTTTTGCAGGCAGCTTGCCTTCTTTTGTAGGCTGAAATGCAGAAAAGACAGCTTTAGTAAATGCGCAAGGAAAATATAATTGAAAACTAATTTATATTCACATTCATAGGGGCTTACCACTTCCTTTGGGACTTCTATCTCTATTTCTTCATAAACTTCCAAATTCCCTTCAGCATTTTCTCTGTAAACATTGTCAAAATTATTTTAGCATAATAAAGTACGATTATAATTATTGAAGTAAGATCATAATATAGTTACAAGGAGCACTCATTCCCACTACAGGAGTCCTAGCCGAGTATCTTTAAAAGATTTCCCCACAGTTATCCTCAACACAAACCCTCAAAGCTTTTTATTTATACCACTAAGGTGGCACACTAGCACCTGATGGTAAGCAGTTTAGAAGACAGCAAAATATAATAGATTTCATGGATAGAATATTAAAAATAGAAATTAAAAAAAAGAACCGTTTAGGTCCTAATGAGGCACTTATGAAGGTCTAAATTACTGTCTCCTAAAAACTCATGGCAAATATAAATAATCTCAGAATTAATGTTTTGTCCTGATTAAGGAATAAAAAACACCACACCTATGGCTGAATATTGAAACCACAATCATAGTTTTAAGGTATAAGCAACTATTGGAGGCTCCATCAAAATATTATTTTGCTTATAAAATCAGAGGCCGCTCAAAATTAATGTGGTCCTTTCAGTCATTAATGTAGCTCAGATTTACTAACCACTTGATCAACACAAAAAAAAATTAGGTGTGGCACTCAGCGTAAAGCTATTGCATAGCATTTTTTATCAACTTATGCAATTATAATTATTTATTTATTTTATTAATGCAGTATTTTTTTATATACCTATATACTTTCTCACAAACAGCTGATTACGGTAGTTTACCAATACAACCAATGCCACCTAAAGGCAGGCTGCTGAACTAAAGAGACAAGCGTGATATTTCAAAAAGTCATTAAAAAATCTGGTATTTATCGATAGATGGAACTAAAAAGTATCACCGCTGTGCCGGTCGCAGTGGGCGGTGTAAGGTTTTTTTCGTTACGTAATTTCTGGATTCAGTCCCCACGCTCAAGGCCCGCGATAAAAGCTATGCAATAGCTTAAAAATCATCAAAGGAAACAATTGGAAAGTCTAATACATCAATACAGTTATAGTTATAAGGAATAGTGAGGGTCTGCAATCCTTAATGTAGACCCCTAGTGTGGCAAGCACCTATAAGCCTTTTAGCTAATGCGTAAAAATCTAGGGTTACTAATGTATGTTTGCTAAAATACCTGCATATAGTTATAACAGACTGATTTAAAGATTTATATTTTTGAAAAAACATAACATTGACACTCACCTTACTTTGAGAAACTTAAAACTCGGCTGTTGCTGATCATCATCAATAATCTGAACTGCTGCCAGCTCTTCCTGGCCCTGTTTCCTATACAAATATAATCCATTGCCAATATCTATCGCATCTACATTTTTACCATCAATCTGGAGCACCACTTCTGTATCCTTATTAGTTACATCCACATCATCAACTAGAGTTGACTCCGATATGTTATTGTCTTCTATCATTTTCATATCATTGGACTTTTCATCCATGTCCACATTATCATCAATGACCAGCTCATCACCATCATAAGAGTTCTCATTGTCATCAAAGATGTCAACACCACCAGACAGAATGTTCTCAGCTTCAATTTGTTTACCAATTTTGTAACTATCTAAAATATCACTTTTCTTCCCAATCGGCGACAAATTCATAAGTTCATCTGTGTTGGTCATTGTAGGCTCTGATGCGGATGCTGAGGCCAAGGAGACATCTTTCATAGGAGAAATGTCAAAGGAAGAGTCTATTTCAGACACCTCAGACGTGGAAAAGTACTTGGAAGAGCTATCGTTGGCTGTCAAGAAAGACTCGCTCGGCGAAGACGTGGTGTCGACCGTGGAGTCCTGGGAGCCCCCCGCCTCACCCCGCAACTGACCCAATCTATCCATTTTCACACTTCATCTGTTGACAACAATAAACATATCATAACACTCAATACATCCATACACAATTTTGTAAGTAAGGAAAGCAAGCGATAATGTTTGGTTGGTTGGTCCAATAATTAACACCTAGGTCAATAGCAAAGAACAGTGAAACTTTTAGACCAGCGATACCGTGACACTTTAATTAAAACGACACAAATCATATCGCACCAAGTTGTTATTTGACGAAATAGCTTTCCGATTAAACTCTCGAGTAGAACTTCTGTGTTCAATTGGTAGTAATAGTCACAGTAATTATTTTTGTAAGAATTTTGGTAAAACAACATAACACATCAAAGATTAAAGATGGACGCCAAATAGCGTGCGATGTTGCCGTTATTTTGCATGTCATTATGTCGTATTGATAAAAAAATAGCACGATAACAGTTATTACAACTATAAAAAAAATGAGAAAAAATAAACTTCAAATGTAAATTTTATTAGAGTGATGAATTGATTTGCAGTACACGTTATGATTTGGACATTATTAAATAGATTTATCAAACCAAACCAAATGCTCTTTTTCTTAAATTATTTTGATTCGAAAATGTGCTTCTGCTGCAAAAATCAGAATAGATCAACAATATCAAAACAGATTTATATAGGCCATAAATAAATGCTGCTACTGTCGTGGATTGTCTCCAGAAACTCCAATAAGCACTAGAATGCATGACTAGGCAACAAACACGAAAAATTGAGAAACTTGTAAATTCTCTATTATTCGACACTGGCACAAATAGTTCATAAAGAGGATTGATTGCCATAATTAGGAAGAAGAAGCAAAAGACTCGCTACGACTGACAATGACAAATCGAAGCTTACACAAACGTACGACTCGCTATGATAGGCGTTGCTTTTTTTGTCATTGGAAATAAAAAAAAACATCTATCGTAGGGATGCGATTCTTTCCATAAAATAACTATTTTAAATCAATTCAAATTGCAATCCACTGTACCAATCTCAAAAAAATCAATTCTGTTCGAGTGTGCATTTTCACTGTAAATATTAACAAATTTTATGAAAATCATGAAAGCCATCACAATAAGTGATCTCTTATCATTAAAAGCGATAATTCTCTGGTTCAGGGAATTAATTTTAATTCGATTTTCCATGGTGAAAATCGATTCAGTGCTATAAATCGATTTAAGAAACGTGTTTCGAGGCCTGAAAAATTATTCGATCTCAGATCCCATCACTAATTTGTCGTTATTTCAATCTTGGGTTTCAATTTAAATCACAAACATAAAATTGTTGAAACAATATTTGAAATCAATCAAACGTTACAATTTGTATGGTCTTTGGAGATAATTATTGTGTTCTTTTATTAATAAACAATGGCACCCCGTGAAACACCGAAAGCTACACCGAAAGTGCAGCGCACTATTGCCAAATCAAATGCGTCGAATGGGAAAGCGACACCCGCTACGGCCGAAATGATTAAAAAGACCATGTCGGCCAGAAAAATTACGGAGAAAATTCCTCTTAAAGGTAAAAAAAATAATTATTAAATTACATATACCCTGTAGTTTTGAAAATAAAGAGCCGTCGGACTGGGGACTGCACCCCCTCTTTGCATGCAAAAGATCGTAGTCAGTAACGCTAATAAAATAAGGAGACTCTTACCATCAGGCGGGAATGTGTCCTATGTAGTATTAAAAACATTGACCACTGAGTTACTTGATTTAAACATTGTTGAGTAGTTAAAGTTCATAAAACAACAGAATAAATGTTATTCAGCTTCAAACCTTTTGATTGTTATGAGATTAAATGATTGTCATAAAATACTTTCTTAGATAATTTGTGTGCCTCTTGCACCCTGACATATATATAGTTACCAACATCTACCATAATATAAAATGGTAAATCAGCTTTTGTCATTCTCTAAATTTCAGTTCCGAACACAGTTCAAGTGAGACAAAGGACTAGTACAGTCCCGAAGGTGTCGACCCCAAAACCTAAAGAAAACAAATCGGTTCCGTTGCCAAGCAGCGTGACCAAGAGTGCCAAGAAAGCCACATGGAAGCGTAGGCCAAAGCCAGCCCATTCTGGGGTGCCTGTGCCGGAAAAAATGAAAAAACTACTGCTGAAACGGTTTGATGACTCAGACTGTGGACTTTGAGGGTTAAGGAATAGTAGCTTGTTTTTATAGTTCAGTGCTCACGCAAGCAATTATTGCTCATGTGAACATCATCAGTTGACTTCTACGAGAGTGTATTGAAATCCTATCTATGACAAAACTTATAATTGAGAACCGAATCTCCTCTGTATTAAACCTGTTACAGATTACCTTTAGTTTCAAAATACCCTTATTATTAACTACTAGCTTCATCCCCAGATCGTTGTCCGCCTTGCAGTATAATGTATATCCTATGTATTCTACTCAGTCTTAATATAGCATTCTGATGGAGAAATATTTTATAACTTTTTTTTCTCAATAATCACATATTATTGAATTTATTTAATAAAATACAGATTTATATTCACAGTGCAAGCTTCCTAAAAATGGTTAGAATACACTTTAGGTATTTATTAAATTGGTCCATAGTTTATGACTATATTCATTACAAACAAAACTACAAATCTTTGCTATTTATACTATTATTATAGATGAGTTTTGATGGTAATTATTTTATCTTGTCACTGCACTTAAACAAGGACTTTTGGCCTTATAGTAATAAAATAAACAAAGGAAATCTCAAACATGCCACATAATTCTATATATTTTTGCATTTTTTTATCAGAATATATAATAACAAACTATAAATAAGTTGCAATTCTTATTTAATCAAAATTAAGAGATGAATCCCACTGATATGTATTTATTGCAGTTATTATTATATAGATGACAGAGAGTAAAGATGGAGAAACTTAGACTATCCAAGAAGTATATAGCTTATATAATTATAAATAGCTTACCACAAAGGTGTGGTTAAGAGGTTAGTTTTCAAATACTGTATTTTTATAGAAAATATTTGTCGAAGTGGTGATTGGTGTGCGCTAGCCTTATCTACCTATGATGGTTATATGTAGAATTAATGGTGAAATAACAAGTGCTCTGTCCACTTACAACTATGTGTTTCCAGAATAGAATAGTAATAAATTTTAAGTATTGTGCCATTGATAATAAGCTTGTGTTCTTACTGCTCTAATAAGTTTTTTTTTAGTTTTTAATTACTTTCTTTTTAGGTTAACATACCGTGTGTACAAATGTCGTAACGAAACAATTATTATTGTTTAAATATTGCTTTAAGTGTGTAGTATTAACTTTGATATTTAATGTTTCTAATAGAAAATTATTAAATAAAAAAGTTTTGTATTTTTATAGACCTCGCATCCACTAGGGTTCGGTATTGTTTCTTATCTATTCATATCTATTGAAGGTATGTTCCAACCTCTGTAATTGTGGCACGAATGCAGAACCACATCCTGTATAATCAAAGATAAAAGTAGTCTTATTTAACTGTTATCATCTGCAGTGGAAGTTAAATGACCAACTGAGAACCTCCCAATATTTGACATTGGTTAAAAACACCCTATAACAAGAAAGATAACTTTTTAACCGACTGCAGAAAAAGGAGTTTTTTTATGTTGGTAGCAACAGAATTCAGTCATTTATAAACTGATTTAATTTTTGAAAGAATAGTATTCGTTTCAGATTGGTGCCATAAAAATTTCATCGAAATCAGTTTACAGGTTTGGTTGGTTTGGTCAAAATATCTGTAATATTTTTGGTGATTATGTTAATAATACATACATATAATCATAGAAAGCAAGGAATAAGAAACAGACTATAACTACCCCTTTTTTAAGTCGATGCTTCGTACAATTTTATTGTACTACACATTATAGGTTACACCTTGGATAGCACCAGCTCCAAGAGTAACAATATTTTTTAATGCATTTTTTTCTTTTACCTGTTTGCTTATTTATTATTCCAATTTCTGTTTGTTTATTATTTCAATTCATTTGATTTTACTAATGCTATGAATTAAAAAAAAATGTATTGTACCGTAGGTTACATTACCTAACTTACACGTAACTGTAACGAATATTTAATTATCTATCGAGTCAGTCAACTAGTTAAAGTAAAAATTCTAACGTTCTGTCTTTTTATTCTATGTCTATTCATGGACGTAAAAAAAAAGGCGGACAGAACTTCGCTAAACAACAATTGAAGCACCCATAGTGTGTCAGTTTGCTTGTACGCACGAGTTTTCACGCACACATTCACACCATAGTGTGTCGATCGGCCGCCATTAGGCGACAGACCTCGTTTGACAGACGTCGTTGCTCTAGTGTTCAGAAAAAAATATAATATGCCGTCTTGTGTGGTAAAATGCTGTCGGAATCATAGTGGTTTTAAGAAAAAATGTCAGGGAATCACCTATCATAGGTAAGTCCGTAATTTATCACTTAATATCTTTATTTTAAACATGACAAAAATATGTACTTTTTGGAACACAAAACCTCAACCACAAGACCAGTGTTGTCAATTATTTAAAGAGTTAATTACCCTAAATTATGGGAGATTGATACATTTGGTATCAAATACTAATACGTATTATTATTACTTTTTACTAATTAAATTGCATACCTAACACTATCCTAACTATATTTTTTTTAGGTTTCCAGGAAATGAAGTATGGAGGAAAGATTGGATCAAAATAATAAGATATATAAACTAAGCCAGGATCACATTGAATTATTTTCTTCATGCATCAGAATGCAAGGGGGCTTCAACGACAATCCCAACGTCAGACAGTACAAAGGGAGTTACAAAAAACTGTTGGCACATCTTGACTTAGACCCTTTTTTTTATAAATGGGGAAATTTTGTTTCATATGGTATCCTTTTATTCACTCACACATACTTACGCCGCCGCCATAGCCGTGCTTCAACCTTTGCTTAGCGAACTTCTGTCCGCCTTTTTTTTTACGTCCATGTGTCTATTGATAAATTTTTCATTGCAAGGAAGCTATTGAAGAGACCGCTGGTCTAGTGGTTAGTATACCTGACTTCTAAGCTAGAGGTCACGGGTTCTATTCCCGCCGGGGTAAACATTTGTGTTCCAAACATGTTTGCCTTGCGTCTGGGTGTTTGGTATGTAATATAAGTGTATATTAAAAAAAAACAATTATGTTTTATATCAGCTGCTGGTTCCCAACTTCCCATAGTAGGTACAAGCTTTACTTAGTTTGGGGCCAGATGGCGCTGTGTGATAATGTCCAATCATTATTATTATTATTGTGTTTCTCTTAAATTCACGGAGCCTCATAAGCAATACTCATAAGGTCCGGTCCTTTCTCTAGGCTTGCGTGGGGATATATATCCAACTCGTTGAGGCCCGTTAGAGAATTTTAATATGCTGCAACTTACTTACCTGCATGCAAGCATTTTATATTCCCTGCAACTTACATAGCGACAACTTTAATCGACGATTAACAACATAGAATTTTATGGGTGTCTGATGTTTTGTTAATTGGTGGGTGACCTCCGTGACCTTAGACAGACCGAATGTTGAGTGTTAGAGGATTATCAACTTTCTAGTTTAAATATACGGACACGGATAGCATCACGGTCCTTAAATTAGATATTATAAAAAGCATTATAACGCCACAGACGGAATAAATAGGTTATAGTACACCAACCACCAACCAGTGTTGTCATACAGAGCGCCGCGCGAAAACAAAAGAGAATAAAAAAATCGGTCTAATGCATGTTGGACGCACATTGATGGTTCCGTAGTTCCATACCTCAGAGTAGATATTATACTATGTACAATCCATACTATGAAAAAACCAGGTTAAATGACAAACTTAATTTTGCCGTTCGATCCTTAGATACGGGTAAAACACAGGCGATTTTTTTTAGAAAATCGTGTTCAGTGGGCTACCCTTCGGGTACGGAACCTTAAAATTATATTTTCTCTAAATATAAATTATTTAAACGTATAAAAATAAAACAAAATTCAATTGAAATTCAATTTATTTTGTTGTAACCGTATTAAACAAATAATAATAATCAAAATAAATTTAAAATAAAGGGGCTCTCCTAACTAGAAAAGTGTATCTAAATAATGGCAACATGTAGACGAAATTGAAATTTGAAATGTTCATAGATGTGTATTGGTATATTTTCTAAAAATAAAGAGCGAATTTACTAGGTACTTACGAACCGCAAAGTTAAGTTTATCATATGACCTAGTTTGTTTTCAGTACGGAATCCTCGAAATTTAGGATACATACATCTATAATTTTTCACATCAAATTTAATCCGTGGTGGCCTTGTAGTTGAAGCAACGGCCTGTCATCTAATGGGGCCACAGGTTCGAACCCCGGCCTGCACCAATGAGTTTTTCTAAGCTTAAGTACAGTGATTAATCACACAATGAGCTTAAAAATAGAGGGTAGGGTGAATTGGGATATCCCGTGAGTTTTCCCATTATAATTGGAACCACCCGACTGGGGACTGTACCTACTCCTTACAGAAGCAGTGAAATAACACAACTTTGATTTAGTGTTGTTTCTGCGGTAAGTAATGTTGCCAGTGCTCCACGATGGTACGCTGCACTTGTAGTAATGCTGCTAGCACAGTGTGTCCTCATCAACAACAGAGTTGGCAACTCGTTAGTGATATCCCTGGTATTGCTAGCGGCTATAGGCTACGGTGACTGCTTACCATCAGGTGGGCCGTATGCCACCTTATGGGTATAAAAAAAAGATTCCTAACGCGTTAGTATTACCCTGGCATTGCTACGGTAACCGCATACCATGGTTGAAATAGCGTGCGGTGCCAACGATGCGCCTTGATAAGATCAAGGCGCAATGCTGGTGGCATTTTAAATACTTAATCGAGTTTCGAATATTCGCACACTTAGCTATTAGACCGACTTCATTGGAATGAGAATGCAAATATTATTCACAGCCCTTATTTGGTATAGGTATGTTATCCGGTACAAAACATTGATAACTAAAAAAAAATATTATTCTAGCTTTTATGCCTTTATCAAGCTCGTACATTTTTGATATCGTTGGAGATACTATGGAAATGATAAATCGCCCTTTTGTAACGTCCGCCATATTTAATCACACTAGTATTTTATTTTAATGAGCGCCCCGCCTTGGACATATATAAATCAAAGCTTGTGCCTTATAAGTCTTAACTACGCTGGATACTTTGACCTTACCGAGATGTTTTAAGACTCCTGCATTCGGCTTTTTTATGCCATCTAGATGGCACACAAGCGTACGGCCCAACTGATGGTAAGCGGTTTTTGTAGCCTATATCTGCTAGCAATACCAGAGGGGTGTCAATGCGTTGCCAACCCTGTTGTTGATAGGGATTCATTTTGCTAGCAGCATTACTACTATAGCGCAGCGTGTCCTCGCGCCCTACCTCTCCGTGCCGTACGCCTGCGTGCCAGCTTAGTAAAATAAAAGTAGGCAAAGGATTTGATAATATAAAGGCATAGTAACTAGTCCTTTATCTTATGTATAAAAATCTCGTGTCGCGGTGTTAACGGCTTGACCGATTCTCATGAAATTTGATGTGTATATTGGGTGGGTCTGAGAATCGGACATCAATTTTTCATCCACTTAAATTAAAAAAAAAAAATTTGAAATCGGTCCAGTAGTTTCGGAGCTAATAGACCCTTTTTTTTTGTCCACCCGTGCGAAGCCCGGCAGCTAGCATTCTATATAAATCTTACCCATATTTTAATTTTGGATAATATATATATTTTTAATGCTTATTTATCTTGATTCTGCGTAATATTATTTTGTGTGTGCTTGCCTAACCTAAAGTAGCCTAGAAAAGATCACACACAAAGGTTTACAGACATCGGTGCCAATTCTGTTTTACGAAATCATCTAAACTAATTTGACAGTTCTAAAGGTATTGCCATCCTTATTTAACCCCGCACATGAGAAAGGGATAGCAAGACTTTAAATTACTGATTTTGTACAATAGAATTACTTAGCTTGCCAGTACTTTTGTATCGTTTTAATTAGGCAAATACTTAGTTTTAATTTATTTGGAGTGCATGCGATACCGCCCGTAATCAATTTGTACCCAAATTTAACGTGTTTCGTATCGTGCTATAACCGCTATTTGAACATGCAATTACTTTGGTATTTTTCAAATTATTTATCGATCGATTCCCTTAAGGGCTGCCTTAGTAATGGCTTACATTGGGACAGTTAGGATGTTTGTCTGTCACACAGTACATAGTCCTCCACGAGGATACGCTGCGCTAGTAGTAATGCTGCTAGCACAGTGAGTCCTCATTAACAACAGGGTTGGCAACGCGTTAGTGATACCCCTGGTATTGCTTGTGAAAAAAGGCTACGGTGACTTTCAACTCTATATATAAACGCTTATGTGCCACATTAGTGGTATAAAAAGGTACCAAAACGGTTGCACGGATTTTGATGAAAAGTCTCACACGGTTAAGCCATGAGCTGATTTTTATACCGACTTCAAAAAAGGAGGAGGTTCTTTAATATACTTCCATCGTTATATTCGCCAATTATGGGGACCTCTTTAAAAATTCTTGTTTTATAAGGGTTAATACTTTTGAGATTGTCTCATATAATCTAAATATATATAACTCAAAGGTGACTGACTGACAGACATAGTGATCTATCAACGCACAGCCCAAACCTCTGGACGGATCGGGCTGAAATTTGGCATGCAGGTAGATGTTATGACGTAGGCATCCGCTGAGAAAGGATTTTGATTAATTCTACCCCCAAGGGGGTAAAATAGGGGTTGAAAGTTTGTATGAAAATCCGTCGTTCTTTAAGTAAAACGCATGAAAATTGGTATTTGGCCTTTCGGTTAAAAATAAATAAATACGTGTTTCAGGATTTTTTAAACATGCAATCCCTAAGGGGGTATAATAGGGGATGAAAGTTTAAATAGGTAGCAGTGGGCAAAAGAAAACGAATTAGAATTTTAGATATAGGTACATGTTGGCTTATTCACTTTACCACGCGTGCGAAGCCGCGAGCAAAAGCTAGTTTAGTAAGTCGGTTCCGTAGTTTTGACGCTTCTTTCGTATACTTCCATGGCAATACATTTAAGACATGCTAGAGCACCCTTTTTTACGTCATCACCTACAATTTGCGTACTACACCCATATTCGCCGCAGACTCCGCCTACTTGCCAACACGACCAGCCGAACTACGTATGACATCTACGATGAATAATCCGGCACACGTCTCAGACCCGTTGAAAAATTTGTTAGATGGCAAACATTATTTATTGGCTGGAAGCCCCGCCTGTCTCGCTGTGATATATGTCTGAATTAAGACGCCACTTGAATTGTGATCAGCGTGTGGTGCGAGCAATAAGCAATAGCGTCTCTTTTATTCGCCTCCTTGGCTAAAGTAGTTGACTGCATGGCTTGAGAAGCCCTGAAGAATATATCTTTTTTAAGAGAGCTTGGGCTCCAATTGGGCTCTCCCGCTCGGTTGGAGTCTGTACCTCCACCTTACAGAAGACCGCAGTCAAATAATACTACTTTGCTATAGTTGGCAGTGCTCCACGAGGATACGCTGCGCTGGTAATAATGTTGCTAGCACAGTGAGTTCTCATCAACAACATAGCAACGCATTAGTGATATCCCTGGTATTGCTAGCGTATAATCGCGCAACGGTGATTGTTTACCATCAGGTGAGCCGTAAGCTTGTGTGCTACTTTAGTGGTATATAAAAAACTTTAGAAAAAAATAAATTAGTTAGCGCCAATGAAACCGCTATGGTTTCAATAATGGTAAATATCACCATCGCTCGCTTTCGCTTCTTACTTGTTCCACCTATAGGTATTGCATTTTATCTTCATTGTATGAAAATTACGAGGTGTCTAGTCTTAATCATTAGGTCATCAAATAGACCTAGCGCTTTTAAAACGTCCATTTGCTTTGAATCTATACTCCTGACTCAGGAGTCCTGTGCCGGTAGCAGGAACATTGTCGACAACGTAACTCGCGAAATGTCAATATTGTCATACTAATTTTTAGTTCCACTTTTCACCGCCGCAGCGCTGTTCATTTTTCAATACAAAAATAGTCGAAAGCGATACGAACACGTTGTTGACAATGTTCCTGCTACCGGCACTGAGTATAGAATGCTATAGATACTTCATCTCTTCGTATTATAATCAAAGCTTTTGCAATTGGCGCCCTCTCTGTCTACACCCTACGACTAGGGCAGACATGTTCTGTGTAAATCAACATCATTTATTTTAAGGTTTACATTGAAGTTAATTATAAGTTCGATTAACGAATCACATTAAAGTTTTTCTGAAAATATTGCAGTTTTTTATTATCTCTGGAATTCACAACATGGTTCGTTCTTAGTTTCAGTTGTACGTGGTATATTACCTACTCTGAGGTTTCAGGCATCATTGTACCCTATGAAAAATGTACAATGTATCCTAAGACATCAAAAAGTAGGTGTATCGAAAATCCATTCTCAATTTTGTGTTCAGACATTCCGGTATTTAAACCGACTTCAAAAAGGAGGAGGTTTCATGTTCATGTGGTTTTTTGTTTGTATGTCCATCGTTATTTTCGGCAATTATTTTTATACTACTAAGAAGAAAGTTGCATACGGCCCGCCTGATGGTAAGCGGTTACCGTAGCCTATGGAAGCTTGCAACACCAGAGGTACCTATCACTTGCGCGTTGCCGACCCCTCAGAAAACTCTTCACACCCTTCCTGAAGAACTGTATTATTTTAGTCACTTCAACAACTTCACTCATTTCACAGTTTTTTTTATATGGAGAGTTGAGCAACCTTAGCTACGGCCAGATACTGGATTGATGAGTGCCGATACCATACTGAGACTCCGTGCACTTCAGGAGCATGTTAAGCCGTCGGTCCTCGTTGCCAATTTGGTGTTGGTTCGAAGCAGAAAGCAAGGGTCTATCTGCCTATTCAAGTGGAGGAAGTCATTAATACATTTCGATAGAAAACAAAAGAGATAAGAAAATGTATATATGCTTTTAATTATTTAGCTGTGTTTAGATGTGAAAGAATAAAATAAAATTCCTTTGTAATTAGATTTATTTTATTGTATTCAAAATCGGAGCGTTTCCTGATTAGACCTCGAGTACATTACACCCCGCTACGGATCCGCCCTTGGCAGAAAGTTTGACGGCTTGACAGGTAACGATTTTCCCTGTAAAGCGTGCTGTGAAGGGCATTTGCCACGGTTTTAAAAGCGGGAATCCAGCCACATTGGGTTCGATCTAGTGCCGCCAAAGTGGTTGAGATTAAGGCCGAGAAAATAGATGTTATGTATGTGCGTAGCTAGCTATACCTATAGTGCGTGGCTGCGTCCTCGCCCCGCTCCTACGAATAAACCAGTGTGTCTAAAGCAAGCAGATGTTTCACTCGCGTCCTCCTGTACTAACATTGGCGACGAGGATGGGATTCCAGTATACTTATTTGTGATTCTGGTATACAATTCCATGATTCCGTAGCTAAAGCTGTCGCAACGGACGTGAAACTTAAAATTTCTTACCACCGTACCTACATTGAAATAAATAAGTATGTCAGTATTCACTCTTAAACTAACGCGCTGCTTATTTTTTTAATACCACTTAGCTGACACACCAGTATACGGTCCACCTCATGGTAAGCACTAAGCAGTCACCGTAGCCTATAACCGCTAGTAATACCAGGGGTATCACTAACGCGTTGCCAACCCTGTTGTAGATGAGGACTCACTGTGCTAGCAGCATTACTACTAGCCCAGCGTATCATCGTAAAGCACTGGCAACCTTACTTACCGCAGAAACACAAAACTACATCGAAGTATTGTTATTTATCTTTAAATTTTTATAATTTTATGCAAAGGGGTCGAAACGTCGGAAAAAAATAATTGGTAAATTCGCGATTATTCCCGTTCTACGTTGTACCATTGAAAATAACATAATTAAGTTTCAGGTACGCTCAGTAAAAACGTCTTCGTGACAAGAGCCTCACTTGACTGTAATGAATAATTATCGAAGTTACAGCGTCCGTCGCGTCGATGTAACGTTTATTTTTATTATTAAAGCCTTTATTATTTATTTTCGTTCTAATCAATAGCATGTTATATCAACTAGCTTAATAATACATCATCTCCCAGTGGTATGTTATCATCTATTGTTCAGGAGATTCGGACAGCAGGGCCTAACACTCACAATGCGCACGTTTCACTTACAACCAAAAATAAAAGGTTCGGTCGAAACGACCCCCTATTTTTTATGATTTATTAACCCAGCTAGACTACCTACAAATTATATTATAATCTGCATTCTGAACGGTTTATGTTAAGTTCAATCAACAAAATGACCATAGAAAAAAATGTGCTTAAAATGTTGTGACACTACGGAAAATACGCTACTTAATTTGTGATTTAAACTATTATAGTGTTCTAGAACACACAAAATAGTTTATTATTATCGTTATCAAATCCTGGATAACAGATATAATATCCAAGCTAGACATATTTACTGGTTGATACTTACAAATGTCACGTACTGCGAAACTGCATGTGCAGCATCTTTTTTTAAATTCGACTCTGAACAACGACATAATGGTTTATTGGTGGACATATATAAGCAAATTAGAGGCTTTGAATTAAAAGCAACCGCTCTTTCGAAAACAAATACGTAAAACATAGTATTTTAAGAGAGGTAGGGCGATTTGGGATTTCCCATTTAAATTGGAGCCGCCCGACTGGGGACTGTACCTCCACCTTACAGAAGACCGCAGTGAAATAACACTACTTGATGTAGTGTTGTCTTACTGCAGTAAGTAAGGTTGCCAGTGCTCCACGAGGATACGCTGGGCTAGTAGTAGTAGTAATGCTGCTAGCACAGTGAGTCCTCATCAACAAAGATGGTTGGCAACCCGTTAGTGATACCCCTAGTATTGCTAGCGGCTATAGGCTACGGTGACTGTTTACCATCAGGTGAGCCGTATGCTTGTGTGCCACCTTAGTGGGATGGAAAAAAAGTATAAATTATCTGAAGTTATAATTAGCATTTTTGGTAGTAAAAACAATTTACCTTTTTAGGTTTGTCTTTGGAATACAATGGTGTCTTGCTCGTGAAGAAGGTTGGGATATTTATGGGAAATCGAAACTCGAAGTCTGTAATTAGATACATTTGTTTAACAATTAACAGGAAAACCACCAAAGGACTCCCAAATTGTAAATTAAATATAATTATATACAATATTCCCCAAAAGTAATCCACTGCGTTCTGAAATGCATATGTCAGTAGCAGGGTTAGTTCTCATGTTGATGACGCGTAGAGCCATTGAAAACACAGTGTTGAAGCTGTGGATCTGTAGTATAAAAACGGCGACCGATCAGCCAGGAAGCATCGGCAACTGTCCATCAATTCATTCCATTAAAACAATTCAAGTTTGTGAAACATGAAGTCCATCACAGGTGTCATCGTCATTTTGGCGGTTAACGGTGAGTGATTTAAAAATAAAATAAAGAAAATAAATTCAAAGAAAAAAGAAAATTTAATAACTTACATAATATTTTAAATATGTGTAGTTTAAAACATTCTAATTTTTAATTTAATTTAATTTAATTCAGGGTTTGTGAATTCTATTTTTTTGAATGGGATATAATATCCTGGGTATTTATATAATAATAATAACCCAGCAGTGCTTTATTTTATAAACATCTTCATCGGAATCAGCAAACTGCAAAATTACGATAATTTTTGATAATATATTATATAATATAAAATATTATTATAAAAGTAAAATAATACAAGTTTGTTGCATCGAAGTCGATACAACAAACGCAACGTAACCCATGTAGCTATCAATTAAAGCAAATCATTAAAATACAGTGCAATTTGAATCTGTAAAAAAAACAAGTAGATCGTACCGCGCATCGGATGTGCTAATTATTAAGAGGTAATAAAATATAGCATGAATAATCGATGCCTAGTTAAAAATTCATTCAAGAACGCAAAAAATCCGGCATCTTCCTTTTGGCAGGTGTGGATCGCACAAACATCCGACAAACATCGTAGCTTTCAATGACAAATAAATTTTACACATGTTTTCACTTGTAAATGAAAACCTACTTGACACAAGAAGTAGCGAATACCTAGGTTTATCTTATTAAAGTAATTTGTGTAGCACTTTATGTAAATTAGAATCGTTAAGACAGGTGCTTGCACATTTTTTCGTCGTCATAAAAAAGTTTGATAGTTACGTACAAAACGTGTAACCTAAATTGTCAAAATGCATAGAAGTACAAAAAAATACTTAAATTTAATCAAATTCAAATTTAAATACGTAGAATTTAGGGTCACTTTTCTATTTGCTTCTAGAGTCGGTTTTCTCGATATTTTGAATGAAAACATTTTTATTTTGCACATATTTTTGGGATGAAAGCAAGAGTTAAGTCTGATCAGCAAATGTAGGCCATTTATATGAACGTAGATTTTTATCATTTTGTTTACCTTCTATAAATAGATTTTTATCTTTAAAACTAGCTTACTAGTATTTAATATGTTATCTAGTTTTGAGGAATACCTAAATTTTAAAAGCTGTTGATTAGTAAAACCCCATCTAGAATCAGGTAGGAAGATGGATTAGGTATAATTATTTCTGTCCAAATAAGGTAAATACGTAAATCCTGACCAAATCCATAATGTTATAATATATATAATAAATTTGAATTCACTTTCTGTTTATTGGGTCCTTAAAACCCGCCGTAAGCTCGCAGGGATAACTGATTTCCTGCACGACTGCCTGGTATTGCATAGTCTATACGCTACGGTGACCGTTTACCCACAAGGTTAAAATATATTCAACCAAAACCCATGGTGTTTCGCAATGCAAAAATTAAAATTGATAAAGCCCGCATTGAATTTCAAATTTCGGCCTGACATCTATTGAAACATTCAAATTTGAATAACGTATAGCTAGATATGTGTACAGATATTAAGTCGCATTATTTCAAATTGTAGTGACCCAAATGAATCGTCCCAAAAAAATACTTTTATTAGATTCCTTATTTTTAACTACACAGAGAAGATTGAAATATTTTTTTACAATAGAGTTAAATATCAGCGCCCTTGAAAACCTAGAATACTTTATGGCCGAAGGAACGGCTGCTATGTTAATGTGTAACACGATAATAATCCTTAATAATCCTCAAATAGGCGATCATGCAGTACTTAGCAAGGTAAAGGATCAGGGTTGTTCATACTCTGATCGAATAGAATAACATTTTCACAATCTTTATATTCGCTCTAATGGCTGAAACCGATTAAAAACTCTTGTCGTCTTTAAAAAGTACTTATAATATACATTTATACAGTGTCTGTCAGTATTTGAAATATTCCAAAGAAATATAACGAAATTAGAGATATTATTAGCCGCAGCTTAAGCTGTTCGGTGACAACCCTGTTACAGTTCGCAAACTTGACCTAGAAGTAAGTTAGATAAACCTGAGGTCGGCTTATGTTTGAACTTTACATTTCAGTAAATTAATTGTAATGCAGTGTGTCTACGTGTGAAGTGAATGTGATCACGCAATTTGCATAAGTAAACGCTTATATCAATCCACAAAACTACGTGTTACGTACGTCACGTAGCAATCTACAACGGCCTATAATTTAAGTTACTCTCAAATCATGAGCATATTAATTTTTGACACAAAATGTCAAACTAATATAATATTAAAGGATGGCTTTGGATATCACTAATTTGCCGGTAGGGACAGTTTTATTTAAATCGTAAAGTAATTTAACAAATTCAAATTCCAACAAAATACCGAACCGTCCGCCCATAAAAGTAAATTAAGGAATCCGCAGTCAACAACATAAAGAATTCATCGTAAAATTTTACGAGTGAATATAATTCTAACACATCTTGCATAATGCAACGCTTTGCATAAATTCATGCGAAAAAAGGGCTTAAACAATCAAAATCACTTTGGATCGACGTCTCATCGCATCTAGAATACTAATTAACCTGACAACAACTTCTTTCAAAATTTATTGTACACTTTTTATGACCACTGAGCGTTCGTAAGCGCCACACGTACAACATAATGATCTCAACATAATAGATATCTAAGTATTATTTAATACTAATTCGTTTTGTTAGATTTAGTGATATCTTTAATTCTTTGATGGTTTTAATTGGTATTCTAGAGTTTATCGGCGAATAAATTTTTATTGCTCGGGTTTTGCAGTTTATTTGCATTAGCTAGACTGTAGCCGTTATTGTAATTTAAACCATTGAACTTGTGGACTAAATGGTCCATCGAGTAGAAACCTCAGGAGACATTTGCAAAATGATACCCATCATTCTTACTATGCTTATCCGATCAGGAAATTAACAGATCTATGGTTAATTAATCAAATACTTAAATGTTTTTAAAGTAACTTCGTATTATAAAGGCACATTAAATAAGTTACATTGACAATGCTTCAATATTAAAAACAAGGAAGCACCGGTGCAACAATGCACGCAGTGTTATCAAACACAATCTTTACATATAATATAATCGGTCACTCTCTGTTTTGATAACATGCCATCTCGATAATTCAACACGCTATAAGTAGGTTCAATCACTTCAATCATCTGTTAAGAATCTAACAATTATTATTGTCGGATCGTCAATTTTAGTTTGACTCAGAAATATTTGGCAAGTTAATGTTTGAGCAGGGAATCGAACCCGCTTTAGCCTTCACTATTAGCTATATTTACTAACCAGTAGACCAACAGTGCCACTTAACTATGCCTAAGCAAATAAGAATCCATACTAATAATATAAATTCGAAAGAAACTGGTATGTTCGTTACCTTTTCAGGACTAAACGGATCGTAATAAAATTTGACAAGGAGATAGATAATATCCTGGGCAAGGACTTAAGGTTACTTTTGTCCAAAAAAATGCAGACGAAGTCGCGGGTAAAAGCTAGTTTCATTATATTCTTAACTCATGTATCCTATCCCCCAGTATCTATCGTCTTCGGCTGGGGTTACCGAGCGTCCGATCAGCGTCGCTGGGCTGTCCTGCACCCAGCATGCGGAGGTCGGCAGCAGTCACCCATCGCCATCGCGGCAAGACAGGCCATTCCCATTTCCATCCCGGCCATGGAACTCATCGGCTATCAGAACCCACTACCTGGTCCACTTACCATCACTAATAACGGACATTCTGGTAAGAATTGTATACTGAAAATAGCATCTGGCGCCAATACTCAAACCCCTTTCAGTCAGCCAAAGTCATACCAACTGAAAACACAGTTACCAGATTCAAATAAAACGAATCGTATGAACAGACTACCAAAGTTACAAAACTGTCATAATGCCACAATCGAAAAAAACTCGAAAATTGAAATAGGTCTCTTTGGCGAGTTGTCGAACGCAGCAAGAATATTTCACCTACCTGCCAGTTATATCATGACACATGAAAATTAATGACCAAGTTTTAAAAGTCACTCTCATTGACAATATTAATCGTCGCCATTAACTTAAAGAAGAAGACAATAATAATTCTAAATCTAAACATTGCTCAAACTACCTTTACAGTGGCGCTGACGATCCCTAAATACAGCAGCGAAGAAGAGAAGAAAGGGTTCAGACTGCCATACATCTTTGGTGGTCCGCTGGACAATGAGTACGAAATCGAAGGACTCCACTTCCACTGGGGCGATAAGAACAACCGCGGTTCCGAGCACACGTTGAACGATATGCGCCTGCCTTTGGAAATGCACATCATTCACAGGAACAAGAAATACAGGAACCTGGCTGAAGCTCTCCAGCATCCTGATGGCCTTTGCGTGCTTGCTTTCTTCTACCAGGTGAGATATTTTTATACCACTAAGATGGCAAACAAGCATAATAATATCACGATCGCCCATAAAAAAATATTTATTATTTAAGTAAACTTTTTATATATCTTTTACAACAATCTCTTCACACGTGCCCGCCAGTTCTGCTCTTTACCCTGCCTAAACTGATTAGTCGATTATTTTTAAATCGATTCTAGCCTTTATTTTATGTTCCAATCGTGTTTCAGGTGGTGGAATTCGACGCCAAGCTCCTGACCCCCATTGTGAAGAACCTGTCAGCGATCGAGAACTTCAACACGAGCATGCAGCTGCCCCACACTTTCTCCCTGTCCTCAATCCTGTCAGGGCTTGACACCGAGCGTTTCTACACCTATAAGGGATCTCTCACCACCCCACCTTGCGCCGAGGCCGTCACATGGGTCGTCTTCTCCGACTATCTGCCTATTTCCGTGTTCCAGGTAAAAATCTTACTGCTCGAAGGACCAACCACTATTAACCAAACTATATACCGTACACTTTAGTGACGTGTAGTTCTCTTATTTGTTTAGCGTGCCAGTTATTCAGTGGTCAGTTACATTTTGTCCTTAATTATACGCTTGAAGGACCAAATATTATTATTAGCTTTGTGATATGAACTTAAATATTCTCCCCAGATGGACAACTTCCGCGGTCTCCTCTCCAACCTGAACCTGCCTCTCGTTGACAACTTCAGGCAGCTCCAACCGCTTTTCGGCAGACGAGTATTCGTCCGAATCACTTCAAAGAACCCCAAATTCAAGAAAACCAAGCTCCACTACTCCAAATGGGACTGGGTTGGCCACAAGAAGGCGGAAAATGACGTCGCTGAGTTCGATGAATAATTAAATACCTCACTGCAACCCACAAACTAACTAACATTCACCGATGTTTCGACTAATCCATACGGGTATATAATGTTTATCGATACCAAATACGCGACAGTGAGAACTAACCTTAACTTTTTAGTCGAGTTGCTAGGTCCCAATGTCGAATCTGTCTGTCTTATGTAACTGACAATATATGGTTGTGTGCACTGTATTATATTTGTGATAGTAATATAAGTATGTATGTATAGTGTAAGTCTTGTTATTATTCATTAAAAATAAATATAACTATAAAGATTTTTTTATTGCATAATTATTTAAACCACATATTAATTATAAAGCCAATTAATTAACATGGTATAGAAGTTTTTAAAAGTTATGTGCTGTAGTTTTCAGATCCAAACATCGACTGAAAATAGAAACAAATTAAATTATTACTTAAATAGATTCTAGCAAAATATATAACTTGAAAACTTAAAAAAAAACAATGTCTCAAAAAAAATTTTTAGTAAATACACAACACACAGGTATGTATAATATAAAAACAAATACAAACCACAAATCCATTTCTTATTTCACTGCAATCACAAAAACTGTACACATGAGTACCACACATTTGAAAACACAACATTTCAGCATACATGCTGTACAAACAATTTAAAAATAAAACGCTCATATAGGTGTTTAATATTCTATAATACAATTGAACAAGTTCTATACAAGATCTATTAATACTCTGTTTATAACATATTTTTAAATATGAATAATTTAATTAACTGTATCTTTCAAACATGTCCTTCTTTTTAAGCTGTGGAATGTATTAGGTTCAAAATGCTGTTTATGAAAAAAAAATTGCACACTGAAAACAGACTTATTAGCTGTTTATGGATATAATTTAATGTTAGTTAGTTGGTTTTTGTATGTTGGCATATTTACAAGTGCCGCATTGCATACGTAACAATATCATGCAACAAATTAGTTTTAGCGTACCAAGTCCTCTGGGTTGAACATGCCCTGTAAACAAACAATATAGTTACACAATTAACAAGACAAGTTATCCATATTTAGGAAAGATTAGAATGATAAGATAGCCCCTGATACCTTTCTTTGTGACCATAAGTTTAATAGCAGTGTCTTAAAATTATAATATATTATGCTAGGCATTCTAGCAATGTCAATGTTTATAGATTAAAAATACAAGGGTACACAAGTGACACTAAAAACTATCAGCCTACAAAAAAAAAAGACATAATGACAATTCAAAAACAAAACCATATTTTTTTATACTTATTTAACTAATACTATTCTCTTATTTTTTCTACTAGGCTGGCACACTAGCATACAGCCCATCTGATGGTTACTAGTCACCATATAGTATTCTACCAACATTCTATCCTAGATTTCCACTATTATGGACGAAAATCTATTCTATTAAATATATTTCACCAGTAGTGAAGCTTTATGTTACTTTTAGAACAGTAGTTTAAAGATAACCTTTACATACAAACAATAAAAGAAACTCGTATCTTGGTAAAAATATTATAGTTTTCATAAGTTTGATACACACCTTAGCACGACGTAGAATGGAGTCCTTGCTGGCATCATAGGGGTGGTCTTTGGATGGGATCTCCAAAACGGCAGGTACAGGTGACGTGTGTGCATCAATCACATGTCTGATGAGTTCAGCGACATTCTGATTGATCAGGATAATGTCAATGTCATCACGCTTCACGAAACGCTTGAAGCAGTCCTCAATCTCACTCACTGCTGTGTCTGTTGGGACAAAGAGAATGATATGAATACATGTATTAAGAAACATGCCACTAGAATAAAAGTAAAGAAATGACTTGATATTTCAACACTTGAAACATAACTTAAGCTACTTATACATAAAAGGTTTGATGGAAACCATATTCACTCAGGAGCTTGCCAAGAATGCTGGCAGCATTGCTAATTATCTGAAGGAGATATTATGTTCCAGCACAACTGTCATATATTTTGAGAGTGAGAAAATATGGAAAAAATTGCAAGGAAAATAATAAAATCAACAATTTCATTTGGCAATATAAACAGGTGATACGTAGATTACCGGGTCATCTAGTCACTAAAAATTTGGCTCCTATACTTTTAATGTTTACAGACTTGTCCAATAGAAATGGGCAGGTACTTACTCTTGTCAACGACCATGAAGTTGGGGTGTCTGTTCTTATTGATTTCACCGATACCACCCAAAAGGAAACCGACGCAGGTATCCTGGAATCCACAAATTGGAGCAAGAATCTTATGAACTTACAAGAATTAGGCGTAAATCGTCCATCATAAAGACCCGAAACAATATCGATTTAGCATTCAATACAATGATATTTCTCACCTCATCGCCGATAACGCTGATCAATTTGCCCTTAACAGCCGCGTGTAAAGCCATTTTTATTTAATTTTATGTAAGTTTTGGAAATTTTTTTGAGGTGATCCAAAGCTGTCACAAGGGCTCGTCACCTGACCTGCCTAAACTATTGTATCCTTAAGTTGGTAGAATTGTCAAAACATTCACCATAGACTTGAAAATCTATGTCTATTTGTCGATGTCGAGGCCAAACAAGAGTTCCTCATTTTCTGAAAGTATAATTTTCTGAATTTTTCTTTTGTGTATTACCTATTCTTCACCGTCCTCAAAAAAAAAAAGTTGGCTATTATAGAAATATTCCAATGTGCTTGTATGTGTGTGTTTACTTACTTACAACACCGTGCTATATTTTTATACTGGAGCCGTAGACAGAGGAATTACCCTAGAGGAGAGCCTCTGTAGGCTCTGTTCTACCTCTATTCTTTGGAGGACCGTACACGTAACGGCATGTTCTTGGCAATTTTGGCAGCACTGTGTAAATGTCAATTAGAATTTGTCACTGTCAACAGAGACTGTCAATGTTATCAGCAAACGCGTATTTTCATGAATTTATGATGTTTTGTTGTTCGGGCTGTTAATGAAAATCATTTTAATAATTTAAGTTTTATATAATCATCAAATATGTTAAGCATAAAGAATTATGGTAGTAGTTCTGAGGACGAAGTAGACAACGACACAGAAGACGCGAAGCAGCACGACAATGAGGCATTACTGACACATCTAAAACCTGTTGATCCCAGTTTATCAGTTGCTAAAACAATGCAAATATGCGCTGCCCCTGTTGTGATGCCTACCGTAAGTACATAATTTTACAAACTTTTATGTGTAGCCATACTGTTGCTAATAAATGCATAAGTTTCTGTTTGAGTAACTATATACCCTACATACCTATGCAATTGACTGATTTGATGGCTTGATTCGTTTAAAGTAGTCTCATTCTGTTTAGTTCTCTCTCTGCCTACCCCGTGAGGGAATTAAAGGTGTGATAACACTAGCCCCTGATGGTAATTATATTGTAATCCCTCCAAACTGCTTCCTACACACATGCCTGTATGCTATAGGTGATCTACTTATGTATATGATATATAAGTGTATGTGTTTATGCTTACTGTCTATTTTCAGAATAATGATGACACAAGAGTCCTTTTACCATCTAACCAAGAACTGATGCACAATCCAAAGTATGAAGAATTATTTGCACCAACTTTCGGGCCAGAGAATCCATTCCAAACACAACAAATGAAGGCAAACAGAAATATGCTCTCAGGCTATGTAGAAAAGGCTCATATTAGTGATTTCCAGTTTGAGAACCAGAGACGTACATTCACTAGTTACGGGTATGCTGTTGATCCATCTACAGACAAAGAGATGCCAGAGAGTGATGCTATTGTATGTGAGTATTGGTATCATAAAAACTATAATAAGCAAAGACAGGCAGGGCGAAATGGGATATCCCATGGGTTTTCCCATTAAAATTGGAGCCGCTCAGCTGGGGACTGTACCTCCACTATACAGAACACCGCAGTCAAACAACACAGCTTTGATGTTGTAAGTTTTGTTGCCACTGCTTCCTAAGGATATGCAGTGCTAGTTAGTAGTAATGCTGTGGAAATTATAAATCTCCATTTTGTGACAACCTCCATATTGTTTTTAAAATGGAGTCATTTAAGTAATAGTCATTTTAAAATGGCATCATAAACTGTAACAAAATGTGTATGGCAAGTACATAGCAGGCAACACTCGATGACATAAGACCACCACTGCTTTCAGTCTAGTGTTTACTTACCTATATTATTTTTGTTATTTCCAACAAATTTATGTTATGCTTATATTATTTTTCAGTGTCTGCTATGATAGCTCCTCCTGTTGAAACAGAAGGCAAATCAGTGTTCGAGACCATAAAGAAGAGGCCTTTGGACAAGAAGAAACGAGACAGAAATGACAAACCTGAGGATGTCACTGGTTTCCTGGGTCCTTGGGGGGGATACATAGGGGAGCAAAGGTGTTTCTTTTTTATTTCTGGCTGGAATCTGGTAGCCTGAGTATTGTTTCCATGATTCATGTGATTTCACCCGCGTACATATATACATTTTTTTTATTAGTTATTTAGTATGGGATTATTTAGTTGTCTAAATATTGGAGTAGAAGCATATGAAATCCCAAAATTTTTGGATGAATTTTATCCCTAGATGAAATCACTGAGAGAAAGTTGATCATCAATGTATGTGGTATTGCAGGGTGATGAAACCAGAAGGTGATGAGGCCAAGGAGCTTGAAGAGATATTAGCCAAGAGACAGAAGAAGGGCAAGGTGGACGATGACAAGCCACTGGAGGAGAAATCTGTGTTCCACCGTAAGTTGACTGCATCATACCATGCCGGTGTTAGGTGAGGGTGTGATGGACCCTCACGTGGTAGGCAGAGAGTATAGAGCCCCACACTCTTAACTTGTACACCTCTTTTGCTTCCTTAACATTCATTATAAATTCCCGCCACTTGCCAGTACTTTACCTTTCCATCATTGGGTATTTTGATCTGGAAAGTTAGAGAAAAGAGAGTGAATAAATAAAGAAATGTTATTATTTACAGTGGATAAGGCGACGGACTACCAGGGTCGGTCGTGGGTGGAGCCCCCGCGCAGTGAGACTCAGCTGCGGAGTGAAACTCCACCGGATAAATGTTTCCTGCCTAAGGTATGCCTTTACCATCTACCATTATCACCCTGGCCTCCAAGGTATGCCTTTGCCATCTACCATCATCACCCTGGTCTCCACGATATGCCTCTACCATCTACCATCTTCCATCTCGCTTTCCTGCTATCTGTGGGAGTGATTTCGTGAAAAGGGACGCAAGGATGTAATCGGAAGCCGGGGAAACGCGCGCTATTTGCTTTGACCAATGAGCGCGCGGTGTTAGAGTTGGCCGTCAGATGTCGGATGTTACACATCGTAATCGATTTTAGGGTCGGCGAGTAACGCGCGAGTGATACCCCTGGTGTTGCAAGCGTCCATAGGCTGCGGTAACCGCTTACCATGAGGCGGACCGTATGCTTATCTGCCACCTTAGCGGTATAAAAAAAAATCGTATGCGACTGTAGACTCGTTTCTTATGAGTTGTATGTGTTGTTTCCAGGCGCACATCCATACGTGGCGAGGTCATACAAAAGGTGTCGCCGCGGTTCGTTGGTTCCCCTCCACCGCACACCTCATGCTTTCAGCCGGCATGGACTGTAGGGTCAAGGTATGGTACATACATACACATACATACATATAATAATAATAACCGCAACCACCGGTAGCTTGGGCTTGCGCCTCGTTATCGATGGCTCCCTAGGTATTCTTTAATAATATGTCTGTTGTGCGAGCATGAATTATTTGCGACAACGTTTTCGTATCGCCTTCTACTATTTTTGTATTGAAAAATGAACAGCGCTGCGGCGGTGAATAATGGAACTAAAATTAGTATGAGAATTTTGACATTTCACGAGTTACGTTTTTGAATACGTAGTCGAAATATGTTCATGATACCGGCACTGTTTATTTTTTTTAAGAATATTGCTAAAGAATATTCTTATATACCTAATCTACGAATCTAAATAAATAATGGAAATAGTAATAATATGGCTCTTTGGCTCAAAATACACATTAAAGATCACTATGACATAATACCGGTAACAAAACCGAACCGCTCCGTCTGATTCCAGCTAAAAACTTTTATTTTTTTAGATCTGGGAGGTTTACGGCGACCGTCGTTGTATACGCACGTACTTCGGCCATCGACAAGCGGTCAGAGACGTCAACTTTAACAATAGCGGGAAACATTTCCTCTCAGCTGGTTCGTACTTCTTTTTTTTTTTTTACTTTTTAACAAGATTATTATTAACTTAACCTGTATCTGTATGTGTCAATGTGACGCAATCTTTCAACGTCATTTTTAACCGACTCAAAGTTGTCTGATGAATTTGAAAATGGTTTTAACACGTATAAAGGAAAAAATATAATACAAAATACTAAATATACATTTCATTAATATAAGTACATTTGGAGGTCTTTTTTTAGGGTTCCGTACGCGACGGGTGACCAACATAACCCGTCTGACAATCAGTATCTGTCAGCTGTATCTCATGATCTGTAATAGGTAGAGACAGTTGAAATTTTCACAAAATGTGCTGCAACAGAAATAGTTGCAGCTATAACAAAAAAAAAATGACTGGGACTTCCCTACTAGAAACGTGTTCCTTTTTCTTTTTTACTCCTTCGTAATAATGACAACAAGTAGTCGCTTGAAATGCTCATATAAAAAAAGAGCTAATTTTCCATTGCAAACTTATCATTTGCGGTTGGTGCAATAGCCGTGTCTAGGGATCGAACGTAGAACATTGAACCTAGTGTTTATAGTTAGGGTTTGGTTTTGCTTCGTTGTTGTAGCGTACGACCGCTACATCAAGCTGTGGGACACGGAGTCGGGCGCGTGCGTGTCGCGGTTCACGTCCCGCAAGGTGCCCTACTGCGCCAAGTTCCACCCCGACGAGGACAAGCAGCATCTGTTCGTCGCGGGCACTTCCGACAAGAAGATCATCTGTGTGAGTGTATTCATATTGATAACTAGCCGGGTAGACATTTATCAAATATTTTGTCTACCCGTTTTTAGACGTTGGCATGCATTTTTTTTTAATATTTCACTCTGTAAGAACCATCCTCGTGCTTCAAGGAATATCCTAAAAATAATTAGTGAGATCGGTTCAGCTGCTCTCGAAATTTGCGCTTAGCAACACATTTAGTGATTCATTTTTATTCTATAGACTAGCTTTTGCCCGCGGCTTCGCATTCGTGGTAAATAAGTCAACATGTACCTATATCTAAAATTCAAAATGATAGCTTTTGCCCACTGCTACCTATTTTTATGGATTTAACTTCAAAAATGACGGATTACCAACTTTCATCCCCTATTTTATGCCTTACGGATAGAATTTCCACAAATCCTCAAATACGTATTTATTAATTTTGAACTGAAAGGTCATATACCAATTATCATGCGCTTTACTTAAAAAACGACGGATTTTCATACAAACTTTCAACCCCTATTTTACCCCTTTAGGGGTGGAATTTCCAAAAATGCTTTCTTAGCGGATGCCTACGTCATAACATCTACCTGCATGCCAAATTTCAGCCCGATCCGTCCAGTGGTTTGGGCTGTGCGTTGATAGATCACTATGTCAGTCAGTCACCTTTGAGTTATATACATTTAGGTTAAGGGCCGTGGTGGCCGTGTGGTATGAAGCGTTGTCTGCTATTCTAGCGACGCAAGTTCGAATCCCACCGGACTGTACCAATAAGTTTTCTAGCTTAAGTGCAGTGATTAGTTACACCACGAGCTTTGCGGTAAAGCAAAACATCGTGAGGAAACCTATGCAGGTTTCCTCACGACTGAGAAGAAATTCAAGGACGTATGTAGTGCCTAAGTGCTAGTGCCTAATCTGTCACTTAGCACCCAATTGTCTTCGGTGTAAAGTGTGTGTTGTAACACCTCTGCCTACCCCTTCGGGGACCCTTGTGGGAAGGCGTGAAGAAGATAATATAAGTATGATGATTGCAGTGGGACACCCGCAGCGGTGAGATAGTCCAAGAGTACGACAGACATCTTGGCGCGGTGAACACGATCACCTTCGTGGACGAGAACAGACGGTTCGTGACCACCTCCGATGACAAGAGTCTGCGCGTCTGGGAGTGGTGAGTACACCTAAATACGCTATTCTACTATCTACACCAGATGTTCCCAAACTACTTTCTCTCGTGGAACACTTTAAAATTTTTATTTGGTTTGGTGGACCCTCTGCTGCAAAATTTGTGTGTTGCGGCTAATTTCTAACCCTAAATTCGGAGGGGCAAATATAAAAAGTAAAATAGTATGTTTCAATGATTCCCAAAGTCCCCCACATAAGATTTGTGACCCCTATTTTTCTTTTATGCTAACGTGGAACCCTGGGGTCCACTTTGAGAATATTTGAGCTAGACTGACAAAATAGTATCTATAGGTACATTTTATATACATATAAGTTCATACAAAAACCGGAATAGATTTTAATTTCGGGATAAACTAACGATTTTATTATCTATGGTGTATTTGACATATATAAATTCATAGCTAAGACAGGACGACAACTTTCGGGACAGCTACTCGATAATAAATAAACACGTTGTACCTATACCCTCGTAGGGACATCCCTGTGGACATGAAGTACATAGCGGACCCGTCGATGCACTCGCTGCCCGCGGTGACGGCGGCGCCCAACGGCAAGTGGCTGGCCTGCCAGTCCATGGACAACAAGGTGCTGGTCTTCAGCGCGCTCAACCGGTTCAAGATGAACCGCAAGAAGACCTTCACCGGACACATGGTCGCCGGGTACGCCTGCGCCGTCGACTACTCGCCCGACATGAGGTCAGTACATTGTTACTACTCGCCCGACATGAGGTCAGCACATAGTTACTACTCGCCCGACATGAGGTCAGCACATAGTTACTACTCGCCCGACATGAGGTCAGTACATTGTTACTACTCGCCCGACATGAGGTCAGCACATAGTTACTACTCGCCCGACATGAGGTCAGCACATAGTTACTACTCGCCCGACATGAGGTCAGTACATAGTTACTACTCGCTCGACATGAGGTCAGCACATAGTTACTATTCGCCCGACATGAGGTCAGCACATAGTAACTACTCGCCCGACATGAGGTCAGTACATAGTTACTACTCGCCCGACATGAGGTCAGTACATAGTTACTACTCGCCCGACATGAGGTCAGTACATAGTTACTACTCGCCCGACATGAGGTCAGTACATAATTACTACTTGCTCGACATGAGGTCAGTACATTGTTACTACTCGCTCGACATGAGGTCAGTACATTGATACTACTCGCCCGACATGAGGTCAGTACATTGTTACTACTCGCTCGACATGAGGTCAGTACATTGATACTACTCGCCCGACATGAGGTCAGTACATTGTTACTACTCGCTCGACATGAGGTCAGTACATTGTTACTACTCGCTCGACATGAGGTCAGTACATTGTTACTACTCGCTCGACATGAGGTCAGTACATTGATACTACTCGCCCGGCCTGAGGTCAGTACATTGTTACTACTCGTCCGACATGAGGTCAGTACATTGTTACTACTCGCCCGACATTAGGTCAGTACATAATTACTACTCGCCCGACATAAGGTCAGTACATTGTTACTACTCGCCCGACATGAGGTCAGTACATAATTACTACTTGCTCGACATGAGGTCAGTACATTGTTACTACTCGCTCGACATGAGGTCAGTACATTGATACTACTCGCCCGACATGAGGTCAGTACATTGTTACTACTCGCTCGACATGAGGTCAGTACATTGATACTACTCGCCCGGCCTGAGGTCAGTACATTGTTACTACTCGTCCGACATGAGGTCTGTTCAGTACATAGGTACTACACTTTTTGCCACACAACCACGTAGGAGGCGTGGTGTCGCCAGCTTAGAAATGGTACCTACAGAATAATAATACAATTTGAATTTTCACTTCTTTTGCTCAGAAGTCTGTCATTGTAGCGTACTAGAGCAGTCTTAAAACAAAAAGGGTCTTAATGTAGTTTTGTGTTTCTGCGGTGAGTAATGTTGCCAGTGCCCCTAGGCTTGTAGTAATGCTGCTTGCAGAGTGACTCCTCATCAACAACATGGTTGGTAACAGGTTAGTGATACCCCTGGTTTTGCTAGCGACTAAAAGCTACGGTGACTGCTTACCATCAGGTGGGCCGTACCCAAAGAAAGAGTGCGATTATTTACACACAGTTGCCAAGTTTCGCACGTAATGAACTCGTCTGATGATACATGGCCTAAAGTCACTCCTATAGTTCGTATACTCGTAGTGAGTGTGAGTAGGTAGTGTGACGTAATATGTCGCGTGATCATAAGAGCGTCTTCACGCTATCCGATCCGATATCGCTACCTACCATTTAATTCTTCAACATAACTAGTGCCCCGACCTGGCTTCGCACGAGAAGTAGAGCAAATACGCCTAATTTTTTTTGTGAATTCTATCATTGTAGCATCTTATTTCCCCGACATATTCAACACTCGTCATATTATCCCTGCAAATGTGTCAAATTTCTACTAAACAACCTATAATTACATGTCTCTGTAAACAACACATACTTATGATATCAATTACTGGAAATTCTCGTGTATGGTGTCGTATCTGAGCGTCCGATGACGAAATCGTATCGTATAATGTAAAAGCGTGAGGTGTGGTGCGATTACAAGCGGACAAATAATTTCATTTCCTTTTGTGTATTCACAAAGGGTTTTCCCTTACGAAATAAGAACCCCATAACTAGGGGTAGTACTGCCTGGTCTACGTTTCAAAAAATCACCGCTAAATTATACTACTATTTGTTTTGTTAGTGAGGAAAAAATATGTTTAGTTGTTTGTGTATGTATGATAACAACAGAGTCAGCAAAACCGATTTGAAAGTCACTAATGACGTATCCCTGAGAGATATAGTACCCTGGAAATAGGATATACATACAAATGTATATCCTATTTCCAGGGCTGAATTTGATAACTTGGCTACTTTATACCTATGAAAAATTACCACCCCCTACTCCCAGCTATTTGATAAGGTTCACAGAGGGCGTAATTACTAATAAAATCGTCACTAAGTTTTCCGCTCTCTCCTTAAACTTTACTGCCATAGGCCCGGGCTTATTAGGCCTATAGCGAAATCCGCACCTGCATATTTCTAAGCGGACATAGTCACGGATCCACGTCTAGACGTAGATATTTCATTTTCCGCCGTCACTAGAGGCCCAACCTCCGCCTTCTACACACGGACATACAGACACAAGGCAATCGGACAGGTTGTGTGCGAACTTTCTCTCGTTAGTTACGCGGCCTCGTCTCAATGCTGAATGGCACTCCATGTTTCGGTTAGAATAGGGTCACATAATCATGTGTTTTTACAAAAATATATGTATTTAAAATTGGAAGCGAAATTTTTTAAACTTTTGAAGAGTGCCAAGAAAACTGACAGCATTGTCAAGTTTCATTTCTAGTGTTGCTGCTCGAAAGGCGATAGTCTATCATATACCTACTTTTTTTTTATACCACTAAGGTGGCACACAAGCATACCGCCCACCTGATGGTAAGCAGTCACCGTAGCCTATAGCCGCTAGCAATACCAGTGGTATCACTAACGGGGTGCCAACCATATTGTTGAAGAGGACTCACTGTGCTAGCAGCAATACTACTAGCTCAGCGTATCCTAGTGGAGCACTGGCAACCTTACTTACCGCAGAAACACAACACTACACCCACCAAGTAGTGTTATTTCACTGCGGTCTTCTGTAAGGCGGATGTACAGTCCCCAGTCGGGCGGCTCCAATTTAAATGGGATAACCCACGGGATATCCCAAATCGCCCTACCTCTCTTGTTGTTGATGCACCAGTATGACTATTTATAGTATCGACAGCGTAGTGACTTTGTATTGAGGTCCGATACTAGCGGTAGTATTGCAAGTCATCAATAGTTAACCACATGAGTATGTATAACGATATTATCTATATTATGTTTGTCTATAGTGTCGATAGTTATATCTATATATATCCTACCTAACAGATTTTCAAGGTGAAACTATCGATAGCCCTACTTCTATGAATTATAATATATAGTATTATTATAGTCTATAATAATAATAATGATAATAGTTTTATTTACATGAATAAAATGTCTCAGCTGTATTATTGTTAAGAAAAAACAATAATACAGCTGAGACAATCCTATTAATAAAATACTCGTACCAGAAAGTCACCGCACTTCATCTCATTTTGTTTTACAATTGCAACAACCTACTACTGCAACTCTATTTTTATCGATGCATTGATTACTATTGCTTGCTCGCATGATTTTTATTGAGAACCCAAAAATGATATAGATTTGAGACAAGTTAGGTAGATTTTCGATCCCTGAGTTATCTGGAATACAAAAGTAGGTACACTACATAGTATAAAACAAAGTCGCTTCCCGCTGTCTGTCTGTCTCTATGTATGCTTAGATCTTTAAAACTACGGAACGGATTTCGATGATCGAGTTTTAATACATAGAGTGAATTAAGTATAATTCATTTGTTTTTGTAGGTATTTAACGTATATGGTTAACGCTGGCCGTGCGAAGCCGGGGCGGGTTGCTAGTCATGATATATGTACAAGGCTCTACATAAGGTTAAGGCAGCTTGCATTTTAATTATATTATCAGCTTATTAACATTTAAGTTAATTTTTCCAACATTTTGTAAGTGGAGACCTCTGACCTTTGCATGAATAGTTCTTAATATTTAACGTGGGTATTTATGAATGGTGCTTATCAATTGCGTAACAAAACATTACAATACACTATAGTTACTGAAGATGATGCAAAAAGTCATAAGCATTAAAATTACAACAATATTAAAAAAACATAAAAGCATTTTTTCCATTTAAATGAAAGGACCTTGTGATAAAATATTATAGTTTAAAACGAGAAGTGACGATGTACAAGTACAACACAGTGTGCAGTTGCAATTTATTATGTACCTACGTCTATAATGTGCCTAGCTGGAGCAGTGCCAGGTTAGCTAAGGGCTCGCTGGTACTAGGGTTTCCACAATAATTTTAAGTCTAAGACCTAAGATTAATTAATTCCTTTGAAATCTGCCGCCCCTAGGAAGCAGCCGCTCCTAGGCCCCGGCCTATACGGCCTATTGTATAATCCAAGACTGCTATATACTTTAGCATTTTTTTAGATAGCCACAATAATTGAATGCGTTTAATAAACACATATCGTACATCCTCACCAATTATGCATGTGTTTTGTTTTGTATGTAATAACACCTTATTACACCTTGCGTGTTTTGAACTGTTTAAATACCTGCGGATGTTAGTGTAGGTTTTGTGTTCCGAATATTTTGGACCCTTTGACCGTAGTGATAACTCTTTGATACTAATCAGCTGGGTGCAGAAAGCCGTTGGCAATGACATCTAAGCCCGCAAAGCAGCGAATGCCCTTGCGCGTATTGTGCCTTCAAGATTGAAAACATTATAGTAGGCACATCCTAATTTTTATACCACTAAGGTGGCACACAAGCATACTGCCCACCTGATGGTAAGCAGTCCCCGTAGGCTATAGCCGCTAGCAATACCAGGGGTATCACTAACGCGTTGCCAACCCTGTTGTTGATAAGGACTCACTGTGCTAGCAGCATTACTTCCAGCAAAACGTATCCTCGTGGCAACCTTACCTACCGCAGAAACACAACACTACATCAACGTAGTGTTATTTGACTGTGGTCTTCTGTAAGGTGGAAGTGTACCTCCACCTTACAGGATTTCAATCCCCAGCCGATTCCGATTTTCGATTTTAATGGGAAAACCCACGAGAGATCCCAATTCGCCCTACCTCTCATCTCTCTATCCTACTTCTTAATTCCTATTCTATCTACTATCTACTTGACCAATCCTATCAATTTCTGTCCTATCCTATCAATATCTCACTACATAGTATAAAAGAAAGTCGCTTCCCGCTGTCTGTCTGTCCCTATGTATGCTTAGATCTTTAAAACTACGCAACGGATTTTAATGCGGTTTTCACTAATAGCCAGAGTTATTCTCGGAGAAGGTTATTGTCACACGGACATAATATGATGCAACAGCATCGAATCCAACACCGAGAGAGTATGAAAATTAACATATTGTATAGATGCTGATGGAAGATTTGTGTCGGTTACCTAGGGTTTGTTTATGTGTGAGAGGATAAATTTTCCATGGAATTGTGAATGATGGTGTGAAAGGAAAAAATATGTATTAAATTATAATAATGTATTATTTATAAGGTAATTATCCGTTTTTTTTATTTATATATGTTAACTTTAGTTGTGAATTTAAGCGCGACATGCGTGCATAATCGATCGACAAAATATCGACGAAATACGAGGTTTTGTGTTCCGAAATTTGTATGTGCATATTGTATGTGTATTTTAAATTCAATTATGTATTTATTTGGGCAACATTAATTTCACCAGAGCAACCCATAAAGTTTTAGGGTGAAGTGTGTATAGTACACACATAGTGGGCTATAATATGAAGCCATGGAAGGCCAATGGTGCCAATTCTGTGGTACGAAATCATTAAACTAAACTAATTTGAACTTAAAGTATTGCCATCCTCATTTAACCCCGCACATGAGAAAGGGATCACACCAATTCCCTCACGGGGTAGACAGAGAGTATAGAGTGCCATTTCACTCTTGACTTACACAACCTCTTTTGCTTCTCTTACTCATCTTATCAATATTTTCATACATGTCCGTCGATTCCGAGTACCTACTCTTCACCTTTCCGTCATTGATCATCGATGATAATTTGATCTAGAAATTTGCACCTTGGCCATCCACGGCATCTTCTTCCACATTCGCATTGTATATATTTATAGGGTGCCGTAGTCAACAAGAAACCCTTATAGTTTCTCCATGTCCGTCAGTCTGTCTGTCTGTCCGTCCGCGGCTCAGCTCAGAGATTCTAAGCATACATATTAAACACGCCGATAAAGTGGTAAAATAAAATCGAGATTTTTTTTAGGTTAGCTCTCATACACGTCGATTGGGGATGATATATTTGTCTCGTTTATCCCATGGTATGGGGTGTGGTTGGATAGGTCGTTCAAAAATATTGCGGGTTTGTGAAAACCAATTTTCGATTCAGCGATCTGCATTCGAAATATTGGCTACTTGCCCGACACGCACTTGGCCGATTTTTTGACAAACTTTCATAATTCAATAGTTCTATGTCCTATGTCTAAAAATCTAATATAGAAAACATCAACATATCGCCGACTAAAGTTTGCTTACAAAATATATTCAGAAGGTATAAGATTAGGCGCCATCACAATGTTTAAAAATCTCATCGCTGGTTTGTCACGTTCAAAATGTATACAAGATGCTATGATTGTATTGTATTGTATGCATTAAGCTGGTCACGTGATCAAATTATATGGCACAACACTATTGTTAAATATGAGATGTGGACAATGAAACGCAGGAATCGCTCATTACACACTAGTTTTATTCTTTTGACAGATGTCTGACATTTGTTAGCGGCAATCAACATTTTACCATAGACTATACATAATAACTATGGCAACAAGGACAAGGTGCAACATGTTGCGATAATTTACTTGTGTACTTTTTAATATTTTTTTCCTTGAAACTAACATAGTAAAATATGTTTTTTGTTATTTACATAAAATCCTTGCTTGTGTTTTCCTCGTGGTCGATTCTCACATGGAAACTTTATTGAGAACCTTTATTTTCAATAATAAACAATTTCTATTTTAATTCAGATTTTTTGACCTTACATAAAAACAACATCATCCATATTTCATAGAGATTTGGTCCAAATTTGAAAGTGCCGGCCAATACTTTTGTCCGTCCGTCTGAGCACTTTTTACTATGACACCAAAACTGGACATTACAGGACATTTCATTTGTTTTGGTTATGTTGAATTCCTATTTTCAACAAAATATATGAATATTCTGATTTTTGAACTCAAATAAAATCAAGTACTATGATCCTACAGGTATGGTGCCGTAGTAATAAATGTTCAGACGGGCCAGTTCTAACAGAATATACAAAAATATTGAGTTGACCAACACTTTCAGATTTAGACCAAAATGGATGATGTCCTTCGGTTAACGTGATGAAATCCACAAAGTTTCCGATGTATCATCCTCTTAGTAGGAATGAGAAGGATTATTGGAATTACAAAGAGACAGAATACTTGGATAATATATGGTAAAGGATCGTAACTCGAGTACCTAGTACCTACTACCTTCATTTATAAGTAGTTGCGCAGAGTTATAAATAATTAATTTGTTAACGTGACCTGTTGCTATTCATTGCGTATTCGTCATTTGACGATTGCAACTTCATTTCAGACTATACATTACAATATGAGGCTCAGATATTTATTTATGTCTGTTTGTTTGTTTCTCCACGCTAATCTCCAAAACAGCTGAACCCCGCTGACGGGACACTCACCGTCTGAGTGGAGGACTTATCATAAGGTAATGTCTCTTTTGGAAAAATAACGTTTTCCCATGATATTTAAGAAGAACGGGTTTTTTATCGGTGTCAGTTTCCAACAGTAGAGCTGTTTTTTTTATACCACTCAGGTAAGCGGTTACCGTAGCCTATGGACGCTTGCAACACCACTCGCACGTTGTCGACCCTAAATATATGGCGTAAATTATAACGTCTATATCATCTTATAAAATCGTTACCATGTTTTATATATGGTTTTATTATTTTTTAGGCGTCTCTATAGTAAATAATTTCCTTATCAACCCCTACTAGGTAAATAGTTCCTTCTATCGTTCTTAGCTCGTAATGTAAAGACGATATGCTAATATAAACTTGCTACCAAGTACCTACGCAGTTAATGTGGTACTGAATGTACAAATTAACCTTAAATTAACTGGCTTTATTCGATATTGGCTCAGGTGTTCACGTGATCGTAACCTGAATTGAGTTTAACGTAAACACGCCACGAAAATATAATTAAATTGAATCGTTTAAGTGGAATACCTACGTATCATTTGTGTATTCGATGGATATTTCCACAAGGAATGTGTGCTTACCTATTCACTTTAACTTTTTAGTGGCCTATAGAGATAGACAGGGGTATATTTCGCGCGTTGGCGACCCTGCAAAAATCTCCATCTTTCTTGACGCACTCCATGCTTGGGAAAAAAAAAACGTACTAGGGCTTTTTGCAGTTTTTGAGGGCTGCGCACTACCATAGATCAAATGAATATAAGGTTTAGAAATACTTGAATCACAGAGATAAATGTGCATTGTAGTAGATGCTACAAATAGTAATTTGGCCAAAAGCCGTATATCGAATACTCGACAACACTCTCGGTCAATGTACCGAATATTTGGAGACCGAATTTTCGACAAAAGATTCGTGCATTTCAACCGTCTCATTGAGGGGCGTGCGAGAGCAACGGGGCAGCCGCTTTTTTTTTTCAACAAATTGGTGAAAAACTTATTTTCGTTCATACCGACCACAACGTGACCATTGATAGACTTTCGGTCTAATGCCGAATATGAAAAAACAATTGCCGCATACCGAATAGTAGCCGAAAATTCGTAGCATCTCTAGCCCGTGTCCTACTAAAGGCTAACTGCATTTGAGATCAATGGTATATTAAAGATCGGTGGTAATTTAGACTTTCATAAGTGCCTTATTAGGCCCTAAACTGAATAAATGATTTTTGTTTTTTTTTTTTTATTTGAATGGTTGGAATTGTTTAAACGTCGATAAGGCAAGAATGTAAGTCGTTTGAAACGAGACCATAGATAACAGCAGATTACATCGATTTCCAGTTTAAAGATTTTTGTATAACAGCTAACAGCCAGGCCATGCGTGACCGAACGTATTGGATTAATCTAGAAAGGCGCAAGATTATTAAACCAACCTGTATTAGTATTGTACGTAAATACAGAAACATATAATTAAAACAAGAAATATTTCCACACAATACATGCGTCAAGTAATGTCGTCTTGTGATTTAAATGGACGGAAAATCCGGCCGGGTTAAGATACCTAAAGGTTTAATTATGGTACAGAAGATAGGATAGATATTGTATATGTGTTCCACGGTCGCAAGAGCTTCTAGATAAGTAAAAGTACTAAGAAGCTTCGTCGATGATGTCATCCGTTCCATTTCATTGTCTTCAGTATTCGTGTCCATAATACTGAAGGTCTCAACATAATGAAACGTATGACATCACAGTGGGTACAGAATTTATTTCTGCGAAAGTATTACGTTTTTAAGGGGTATTTGGGGTCGTTATACTCAGAATATCACGATTTGGATTTGTTGTTACGGTTTTTTTAATTAAAGACGAATTGTTAGCTGCAAAAATAAAAGCAGGCCAACTTGTCCCCAGGAATTGTAGAAATTTTGCCAAATTTCTCCCGTCGCCTGAGCGTCGATTATTTGTTGATAGACTGTAATCGGGTAAAAGAGATTAGGATCTCTCGTGGGTTTTCACAAAAAATAATGAAATGGTTCAAAATAATTTAACTTCCTTTATGATAATAATGTTTCTTCTATGATTTGATTTCGCTTTAATTGGAAGGCTCGGAAATAGTGAGATGGTACAATGTAGGCGTTAGTGGAATCAGCATTACCGTCGTGACAGTAGATTTAATTGTTAAACCCCACGATGAGATACTTTCTAGTTTTTAATAAAACCTGTAGTTAAGTAGACCTTCATAAGTGCCCTACTAGGGCCTAAGCTAAATTTTTTTTTTTTTATTGTATTGTTAATAAATGCACAAGACAAATTACATTCATAGTGAGAATGAAATAAGGAGTCACAGCACAGATCTGATCTGGAATGCAATTCAAAAATATGTGCACACAACTAAACTATGTAACTGTTACAAAGCAAGCAAACATGCTGGGTGCTGAATGTAGGTACAAGAATAAGTTGGTACAGGTAATTAATTATTTACAATTATTGATTTTGATATTGAATACTACAAAGTAAAGGAGCGTTCGGCTCGCCTGATAGTAAACAGTCTCCGGAGCTTTTCGACACTTGCAATACCGTAAGTATTTCTTGCGTATGTTGGCAGTATCGCTGTGCTAGTATAATAATAAGGGTCGAAAAGGTATTAACTGCGGTAGGTGGTCCCAGCAGAGGGCATTCTTGAGGAGCTCTGGAAATCTTATTCACCCACCGCAGGAGCACAACACTACAACATATGCGTTATTTAACTTCTGTAAATTGAATGTATTTTGTTTGGTACGGTTGGGTAATTTGGGCGGCTCTAATAAAATTTAACTGAATTTTCAGGACTGTTGTCGATTTTGTTTCTTGAATATTTGTGAAAAACTTATTATAACAACAAATTGAAATCTAATATGGATTTTGGGGAACTTCACTGGGAACTTTTTCCGCAAATATGTTGGTTTGCCTAAGGCTTACCTTAAATGTGTGCGATAATAGTAGATCACACATAATTAAGTAACATTTACTCGTAAGATAATCTTTTACTTTATTGAGAACCTTTAGTAAATTATATTGTTAAATGCAAAAGAAGACAGAGCACTGAGTTTCTTGCCGATTCTTCTCAGGTGGCTTTTTTTCCGAACCGGTGGTAATTTAGACCTTCATAAGAGCCTTATTAGGGCCTAAACTGAATAAATGATTTTTGATTGATTGATAATGAAATTAACTAAGTACCTTTAATAAATGACGTGAAAGTCGATCCAATGTCACAAAACACATACATTTTTTAATGATTAGCAAGAAATTATTTATTATATTCACGTTTGCGACATCGAAATACACTTTTGTAATGTTAAGTATTATTAGGTCCTTACATATGAAATTGGCGTTTTGTATGGGAGGAACAAAAAGTCGAATATTTTTTAATATAATATATTTAATTAATCAAAGTATGAACCATTATTTTCTATGCACTTTTGCCATCTCATAGGTAGTTGTTCATTGATCCCTTTACTAAAAAAACCAGTCGGACGGGAATCAATAAAATCTTTGAAGGCGATTTGGACTGCCCCATCGGAGTTGAATTTTTTCCCTTGCAAGAAGTTATCCAAATTTCGAAAAAAATGGTAATCTGTTGGAGCAAGGTCCGGGGAGTACGGAGGATGTCTTAGACTTTCCAATTGAAGCTCTTCTAATTTAGTAGCCGTCTGTAGCGCAGTGTGTGGTCTAGCGTTGTCGTGAAGCAGCAGTGGCGTGGAGCGATTGACCAGCCTAGGTTGTTTAGCCGCTAGCTTTTCCATCATGGTTTGCAATTCCTGACAATAGACATCAGCCGTAATAGTCTGGCCAGATTTGAAAAAACTGTAATGAACAATACCGGCACTAGTCCACCAAACGCTTACAAGTAACTTTTATGGGGTTAATTTTCGCTTGGGGCAGGATTTGGCTGGCTGGCCAGGATCTAACCATTGCGCTGAGCGCTTCCGATTATCGTAAAGAACCCATTTTTCATCACAGGTAATGATTCGGTTTAAAATACCTTCATTATTGTGCCGGTTTAGTAATGTAACGCAGCAGTCGACGCGCGTTTGTCGGTTTGTTTCAGTCAATTCGTGAGGTACCCACCTTTCAAGCTTTTTAATCTTCCCAATTTGCTTCAAGTGAATTAAAACAGTTTTATCACTAACATTGCAGCCTGCAGCTAACTCGGACGTGGTTTGCGATGGATCCGCTTCCACAATAGCCTTCAACTCTTCATTATCAACTTGAGTCTCAGGCCGTCCACGGGGCTTGTTCTGCAGGTCGAAATTTCCAGAACGAAAACGTTGGAACCAAAAACGAACTGTGTTTTCTTTTGCAACACGACCGCCATACACATCATTCACCCTTCGAGTTGTTTCCGCAGCACTAGTGCCACGGCGGAACTCGTACTCGTAAATAATGCGATATTTAAGGTTTTCCATTTTGTAAAATGAGTGACGCAAACAGAAAAAAACAGAAGAAAAAAAACAAATGAATGACGATCATCGAAGCACAAATACATGAGTCTATAGCTGTACAAATTTGAATTTGGAATTCCTTACCAAAGAGGAGAAATTCGTGATTAAAGTGGCCAGTACGAAAACCGCCAATTTCATATGTAAGGACCTAATATTTTATGTGCCCGATAGATCCGATAATGTATATATAATGCATAAAATAATTTTATTTAGGAAAAGTACGACACGAATTCGTTGGACTGTTTTTTGAGTCACGACAATTACATCTTAAAGATGGTTCACATTTTTTATGGTTAAAATATTGTAATTTTAAATGTTAATAATAATAATCATTTATTTCTTTCAGGCTAAGAGGCCCATATAAAATATACCTTGAACTTACATACATCGAAAAATATTCTTATTAGTATTAGAATATTTAAAGCAATATCATTATAATCAAAATTTTTCATATAAAAATAAAGCGAATAATGTAACTTTATAAGAAATGGTGGTTCCTAACTTGAAGGAAAGTCATGGTTTTATGACGTTGCCAAAAACAGCAGCGCATCGGATTAGTCTTGCTATTCCTGTCTCATGTGCGGGGTTGAATAAGGATGGCAATACTTTTAGACCTGTCAAATTTGTTTTGTATTTTAACGTTTTCGTACAACAGAATTGCGCACCAATATCTGTTATACTGTCAATCCGTGTTATAAAAAAAAATCGCCTTCGGTAGTTTTTAAGCACCATAAGTTATTATAACGCGCTTGTCAGTTTCGTTCGATAGCATCTGTGACCCAGGCAAGCTATGCGGAAACTGCCGTAGTCACCTCGAGACAATACTTAATTGCACTAGCTACAGATGTTATAGTGCCTACGAAATAGTACTATTCTGTTTCTTGGAATATTTCTCATACTACGCGGTAGTGCTAGTAAATAGGTCTTACTTACTTACTGCAATGGTCATGACCTACCAACTTTAGACTAAGGCCGGTATTTTAAAATATCACCCAGACATAAATCTCGACCCAACACTTAATTTAAGTCGAGATTCATTCTAAAACTCGAGTCAAGATTATTTCTTGAAGCATAAGATTCAGGCCTCAATTAGTGATGTGAACTGAGATCAAACGACACTTGAGATTTGTTTTTGAATTCAAAGTTTGAAGCGTCACTTATCAACTTGAAGCGTCGTCAAATTTCTCGTGTAAAATCGTAAGCCACTCAAAATTAATGTGGTATCAGATTTAACTGGCGTTTCAATATTCGGCCGCTATAGTTACCTACTAACTATTTACAAATCTGTAGGTATAGATAGGATAGATAGTACCTATAAATGTTTTGTTGTTTTTTATGGAAATACAATGTGGATCGATTGTAATCACCTCGTGACTATTATGTAACTGTTATGGCAATGAACAATTTTGGCGACGAACATACTATGAATCGAATCGATGTCGAACAGGACAGAGAGTTAGATAACAATTTGTTTATCAAAGTACTCGGCTATTTTTACGCGCCCGTCCCTTGGTTGGCGTCTGTCGTTGGGGCGTAGCAAGGACTAGTTCGTCGATGCAATATTGGATGATAGTATAATGCTTGGAGTATTGCGAGTTGAGTGTATGACTGTGGTTACATTGTTAATTAGTATAATTGGCTTGAAGCCGTTCTAATTAATTAAAATAAATAAATGATGAATAGATCCCAATTAGCAATACAGGTTTCTAGAGAGTTTTCTTTAGTACCTACCGATGAATGACGCAGAGCATTCCCATTCGACTTGCTTGATAGGGCTTTTTAGGTATCTATATAGGTCGTTTTGATGCACTGGTTATCATTTTAAGTAGAAGAGTAGGTGACTAGGGTACCATGATAAAATACAAGAAAAAAAAAGAAAAATAAAACGAATTATAAAATTCGAATAGTCATGTTGTTTTTGTAACCGTGTTCTTGGATTTTGAACCCGCGGCCTTGCTTCATTCAGTAAACGCGAAGCGATTGAAACATGTTTTTATAAAAGTAGGTAATATTTACAAGCCTAGCTATCGACGTTTCGCAAAGAAAAAAATACTGTTCCAATTATTTTTATTGATAAAACTATGCTCGTTCAGAAAATTACGATTTTTAAACAAGTAGAAGATTATGTCTTGGCCTATTTATGTATAGATAAGAGCGGTTCGGTCTTTGTTTATAAACACCAATACTACCAACTAAACTTGGTACTCGTGTTGTTTACATTGAAGTGATATAAGTTTGATTGACAATGGTGGTTCTGGATGCATACGTACGGCAGTGTTTATATTTTGGTCTGAAAACATTTATGGAAGGGGACTTACGTAGCGTTGTAGATAAATGTACCATTGGTTTGAAGTATGTTATGTAGAGGGGCGAGACGGGAAAGAGGGTCATTATATCAAATAAAACAAGCTCGACGGACCTATGAACCTCTGTTGATGTTAACTGTAACCTACTGAGTGTGCATATAGAATTTAAACAATTTATTCGGTTCCAGCTGTCTGTATTATCATTCTTTGTGTTTTCCCGTTTGTAAATATTTGTATGCGTTTGTTATTGTCCTTCCTATCACAGTTATTTGTAGTTGAGCTTACATTTTGTGAGTCAAGACGTTGTAACGGTAATGTAAGGGTATTGTTCCAGTTATCTGGTTTCCGGCGACGCGGACGGCAAGTGCTACATCTGGGACTGGAAGACCACGAAGCTGTACAAGAAGTGGAAGGCCCACGACGGGGTGTGCATCTCCGCCCTGTGGCACCCGCACGAGCCCAGCAAGCTGCTCACCGCCGGCTGGGACGGACTCATCAAGTATTGGGATTGAATAAAACTAAACAACTCAGTGCAACCCTTTAATTTCCCTAACAACCGCGACCTTAAATAAAAACAGCAATAAACTATACATTTAATAACTTTCGCTTTATGCATATGAATTCAGATTCGATTATTGTCATGGTGAATTAGGCAACCTGCATGGGATACTTGTAGGGCTCTTCGTAGGCGATGTCCACCTTGTACTCCATGCTGCACTCGCGACACGCGCCGTTCTCAATAAACTGGTTGAAGCTGATGTCGTTCTCGTGGAATGATTCTATCAGGGCGCTCACCAGCGCGTCTATCATCTCCGGCGTATGGAAGGGCCCCGGGGCGAAGCGCAAGCGTTCCTCCCCGCGCGCTACCGTCGGGTAGTTGATCGCTTGCACGTAGTGCCCTCGTCGCATGAGGGACTCGGCCACGCGAGCCACCTTGTCCGCGCCCTTGATGGGCACCGGCACGATGTGACTCACAGACGGCAGCTGCGGCAGCCCCGCCACTAGGAGGGATAGCTTGAAGTAGCGCACCATGGCTTGTTGCCGCGCGCGCAGAGTGCGGCCCTCCTCGCTGGCCAGCAGGCGGATGGCGGCCAATGACCCCGCCAGCACGGGCGGCGGCAGCGCCGTTGTGAAGATGAACCCGGGCGCCAGCGACCTCACCGTGTCCACCAACAACGACGACCCCGCTATATATCCCCCCACGTTCCCATACGCCTTCCCCAGAGTCCCTGATACAATGTCGATTAAATGCTGAATTCCCCGCTCCTCCCCAATCCCAGCACCATTTTTCCCATACAATCCAACTGCATGAACCTCGTCTACAAATGTAAGGGCTCCATATTCGTGGGCTATGTTGCACATCTCCTTCAAGGGACAGATAGCTCCGCTCATAGAGTGGACAGTCTCAAATACGACTAGCTTTGGAACACCCTCAGGTGATTGGGACAACAGCTCCCTAAGGTGATTAGGGTCGTTGTGCCTGAATATATGCTTAGGGGCCCGACTGTTCCTTATTCCCTGGATCATTGAGGCATGGTTGCCAGCATCCGAGTACACAATACACCCTGGTAAGATCTTAGCAAGAGTTGACAGAGTTGAATCATTGGCTACAAAGCAGGAGCTGAAAATGAGAGCTGCTGGCTTCTTGTGGATGCTAGCTATCTCTGCTTCAAGTTTCTCAGTGAGCTGTGAGTTGCCGGCGATGTTCCTGGTGCCTCCTGCCCCGGTGCCGTACGACTTGATGGCGCTGATTGCCGCGTCCCGCACGGCGGGGTGCCGGGACGCGCCCAGGTAGTCGTTGGCGCACCACACCGTCACGTTGCGGTTCGCTTCGCCCTCCAGCGCGCGAGGGTACGCACCCTCGGCCGCGAGCCGAGATACTTTACGGAACACACGGTAAGAGTAGTCTCGCTTCTTGGCTGTGATCTGCTCGTTGAAGAAGCTCTCGTAAGGGTAGGAGGCCGCTGGCTCTGCGATGTCCTCGGACATCTCGCGCGGCGCCTCCGCTACAATTGAGTTCTGCTGTATGAAGGGGCATTTCGTCTCGTCGTCACCGAGCGAGCGAAATCCTCGCGATATAATTGGGCAGTAGTTCCCGTACTGCTTCACTAGGATGCCAGCATAATTCCTCACGAACGCCTGGTTCAACGATCCGAGGAAAGGACAGGGCATCTTTATGTAATCGATGACACACAAACACTTGCGACACGATGTATTACACGATAATAATATTGAAACGTTGACTCGCACTGTAGCCGAACGTCCCGCAGTGATACTGTTCGAATTAGGCTACAACACCTTTCATTTATAAAGTTGGTGTCGTCATATTGATTACGTTTGCTGTACTTCATTCACATACAATTTTATTTACGATTTCATTCCAAATAATATTGCCATACAAAAAACGTAGTGTCACTTTTACTGTCAAAGTCAGTTTTGTGCAGCAATGCACATTTCATCTTCGTAACTCGACTATTTAGACTATTGAAACTATATAGACTAAATAAATTAGTTGAGTTATGAAAATTGTTTTTAAATTAAAACGGTGCTCAAAATTTTAGAGCCTTATTTTAATAACAGGAGGATATTATAAATATCAGAACTAATGATAACTGATAATCTAAATTAACCTTATGAGGCGTATATGATCATCACCATCATCATCATCAGCCTATCGACGTCCACTGCTGAACAAAGGCGTATATGATCAGCGCGCCTGTATTATTAGATTATATCCGGAACAAAACACAAGCAATGTACTGTAATAACAAAATTTAAACATTTAGTCTTAAAGCTTTTAGTCGATATTTGCGTGCATTAAAAAAAAATTAAGTCTAAACTGCTGTCAGCTTCAGGTGTCACTGTTACATTTTATCAATTGTCAATTGATAAATTAAATTTGGATCCTATTTGGAACAAAAATAAATTAAAATCAAGCAGCCAGGTCTGGAGTCTAGCTGGATGGTTTAAATATTTTAATTATTTTGTGTGCCTAACAATGTTTCCACTCCACGACCAACTAGAACTGAGAAGAGTTACTATTTCTAGTTTAGTAACATGCATTTACTTACCTAGTATTGTTACAGTAATATCGTACAAAGGACTGCTTTACTCTGTTGGGAATGGATCTTCATTCTACATTTTAGTGCTGATATTCATAGCTGAGCTATTAAAATCTTTCTATTTAAGTGCAACAAACGACCTCCACGCCAAGCGGGCCAAGCCAAGCAAGAACAGAGCTGGCGATGTCTTGAAATCTTTAGTATTCCTTCTTGGTGTTATGTTCAGCTTTTTTGTCGGAATAATATTATTTGGAGCTCCAGTGTTGGATTCTCATGAAGAAACCTTGGTGCTGTCGGCGTTACTTACATTATTAACTGTGTTTCCATTAATCTTACATGCTGGAGTGGAGGCTTCAATGCAGTTATTGTTCGGTGTGAGAAGTTATGGCAAAGACACAATAATAGCGATGTTGGTGAATAACGCACTGCTGACAGTGTGCGGAGCGTGGCTGGGTGCTGTAGTCATACCTTTAGATTGGAACACGCCGTGGCAAGTGTGGCCGATCCCCTGCTACCTCGGGGCTCTTGGTGGCTATCTACTATCAAATGTGTTGTCGGTATTAAAAGTCACAATAGTAAATGCTGCGTACAAATATCCATCATTGCATTTTATTGTGAACATATTAAAAGCTAATTCTGCTAAGTGAAACATTCAGTATTTGAAATTGTAACATTGTTAATAAAATAATTTATTGAGTTTAATTCTTAGACAATGTTTATTTATTGTACGTCACACCCTTAACTCCCTAACAGGGTAGGCAGTAGCCTAATGTATTGGTTGCTTGATTATGTTTTATCCTTTTATAATGCTATTTGGACTTACTAGACTTATTATTCTGTGGTAACCACCTGTTCCTCTTTGGGAATCACTGATCTAACCTCATGTAGCTGGATACCTGATTTTTAAAAGCCAATTTCCATCTTAACTATGTTCACTTCACCATACAGGGAAAATTGTTTAACTGGAACTTTACTTGTTGATACTGGGATAGAATCTATAGCTAGGTCAAGATGAATGGGGGTGGGATGTTACCCTACCCTATTCGCAGGTAAATGGTGAGGTACAAAGAAAAAAAATATATATTTAGTAAATTATTAATTTTATTTTGGATTTGTTAAATATTTACATAGCCTATTCAATGCTCTATTTATTAATAAAATATTAAACTTAACCAACATTTGCTTGATCACATTTTCGACATAACTCCTATATTAACATACATATACATACATTGGTGACACATAATCTTACAATGATTCCATCTGAATCGTCAACAGCAATATACTATGCAACACAAATTATTGAAATTAACAACGGTGTCGATTCTGTTGTACACAATAACATAACTGACCTATTTTGAGGTCTAAATGTCTTGCTATGCTTTCTCATATGCGGGGTTAAATAAGGATGGCAACACATTTAGTCCTCTCAAAGTAGTGATTTTGTACAACAGAATAAACACCATTATGTAACTGATAACACACCTAAAAGGCTTGGCTTACAATTATTGTACAATACAATCACTGGTGCATCACGCAACATAACAATGCGTAACTGATCAATTTGCGATCACACTTCTCGACATGTTCCCCAGAATATAACACGCATCTCACCACTAGTGTTTTAAATAGACTTTTGAATGACAATGTTTTATTATCAACATATTCCAACAACTTATGTGATAGATATACATTTCATTACAACAATAATAACAACACTACTGTTATTGCAGATTTGAATTTTATTCAAAGATTTATTAAATCTGTGGCACGTTTAAGAAAAAAAATCATTGAATTCTTAACTTAAAATTAATAGTAGGACCTTTGATTATATACTTTAGTAGGACCAAGTTATGAGGTAACTTTTGACAGAACTGTATATCTATCGTACTCTTATGAAATGAGATTTGGTTTGTTTGATTATTATTTGACGAGTTACCATTGGCTTACGTCACTTTTCTTAGCTGTCAAAAGTCCCACATTTTTGTCCCTTGTATAATACATGATATCCAACCTTTTTATAAACGCACTGAATCTATCAATAAAGTAGACTGTACTAAAATTACAATATGTTTTTAGGATTTAACTTTTAACTGAATTGTCATTGAACCATATCTGCTATCCCAGCTCGACGGAGTTAGAATAAATATTGGCACCTCCTGAGGTCCCATTATACATATTTATATTGCGATAAACTATTGCGTGGCACATTTCAACGTACATTGAGACTATATATTATTTTTATAGTATTTATTTAATATGTGTAAATAGAAGTATCAGCATAGTGCGAGAGTGGGTGCTTGTATGATTTGCATAGAAAAGCTATATTTACATATTTTTTGGGTGTGGCAATCCTACAATGAACCCTTCTTCTTCTTCTTCTTCCTAAGTATGGCAATCAATCCCTTCAGGGACTATTTTTGCCAGTGTCGAGTGTTAGAGAATTTTCATGTTGCAAAATTTCTCGTGTTTGTCGCATTAAAATGCCTAGTGTCATACATTCTAACGTCCAATGGAGTTTCTGGAGACAACCCACGGCAGTAGCAGATCGTAACACGCCTTTAGATTAGAGGTAACCTATTGACCAAAATGATAAATTACTTAATCCAAAAGTCGTATTAAGGCATTATTTCCAATGATCCTATAAATCAGTCACTAAATGAAACTTTACTGCACATAGCGACACAAAAAATACACATTAAAGATCACTATAACACAATTTACGACACACTGGAAAAAATCTCAACCGCTCCGCCTGATTCCCGCCAAAAACTCCCAACCCCAATGAACCCTTGTATTATTTCTTTAAAAATCAGACTACAGGTTCTAAAACTGACATTGGTTTTTTTTTATATCGTAAAAGAAAAGTAGCTACTAAGTCTTTTAGGTATTATGCAATTATACCAAAGATTTTGCCTGGTATATTGTATACAAAATATTACATCACATTGATGTAGTTTCGAGTCGAATTTATACAAAACAGAACCCAATATCGATTTATAATTTACAAATAATAATCTCACACTAAAATTCAAGCACCTTTTAAAATGATCATTAAAATAGATCTGTAGCTTTTATAACGAAGTATTTTAATACAAAGCTTGACGTTACGCTAACGAAATACCCTATCACAGGTTCGAATCCAATATAAACATTAAAAAATATGCTTTTGGAGAGTAATACGACTTAAATCTACATAATAGTTATAATAATAAAGTAGGCATGAACTAGACCAAATTAAAAGCACCATTTGACAGGTGATATATAAAGTTTGACATCTTTGAGGTTGCCAGAGTGAAAATACAAAGACTTACGAGAGAAAACTATCTTATACTTTATTTAAATAATATAAAAATGCACCGCTAATACTAAATTACATGATATATTTTCAACAAGTTTTGTTTAGTGGAATTTCTATACTAGGCAACATTTTATTTTAATACTTACTGTGAAGTAAGCTTTTACGCGTACACATAGGATACAAATTCCATCAAACTCTTACAACAGCCTATCGCGCTTAACGTTTACTAAAGCGTCCAATCAGGAACCGTAGCTCTACGCTATTTGACAGAACTGTATATACCTTTTTAACGGTTATTCGTGTTCAAATATCAGTGTTGCTAGTAACGTGGGCAAATATGTGCTTATAAGTCATATTGACTTATTCAACGTAGGTAAATATATACCTATAACATTTTAAGAGTATTTGTGACCAAGTTGTACTTCAACAAAATTTACATATGGGTCACATATATTTTTAAAGCTTTTTAATATTTGTTTCAGGTATTACGTTATCTACCAGCAACAGTGTCATGAACATATAAATACGGAATGCTCCGAATTGGTACCATTTATGCCGAAGCTATTGAAGTCAACGTCATTGAGATTATTAAAAAAAAAAACAATAAGATTGCTCATTTTTCGTAGTAAATTAAATAAATAGTTCTGGAATTACTTAAATTGTTTCATAAAATATCACCGGTGATTAAGAAGACACTCATTAGTGCCTTATTAGGGCCTAAACTGAATAAATAAATTTCGATTTTGCATTGTGCCAAGTATATAGTGTAAGGGGCACTGTATACATATGTTTAGAAGGCTTAGCCATGTGTACTATCTACAATCGTTAACACTATAGAAAACGAATGAAATGTATGGAAATTAAAAACTTTTACGTCATGTCACGTGGTCAAGTTTTTAATTCCCATACATTTCTTTGCCCACTGTATTCACATTGCAGATGGGCATTTGCATTTTTTTTTTACTCTTTTCTGTGTTCACACTCTTTTAATGGCGAATGTTGAATGAATTTGATATTTGTAAATTCCTACTTAAATGCTTAGAAGAATTTTGTTAAACATTTTTATATCATGATTGTTTCATGAAAAAAAGACACACTGAGTTTCTTGCCGGTTCTTCTCAGGTGGCTTTTTTATCCGAACCGGTGGTAATTTAGACCTTCATAAGTACCTTATTAGGACCTAAACTGCAAATGAGATTTAGATTTTGTTGGTTTCTTAATAAATAAACAAAAATTTAAATACAATTTCTTCCGTTTTGTATAGCGTTATCGATTCATAGTAACCATGGCTGCAGGTGCTGACTGTCGGCGAGCGCAGGCCGCGGTTCGGTTCTATAACAACGTGTAAAGCTAGGAGCGAAGCGTCTTACGTGTTGTTCGTGTCCGGTTGGAAGTAGTGGAGACCGTTTATCTGGAATGAACAAAAATATATGTATTCAATAAATGTCTTGCCTGAAATTTTGAAAAGTTTATATTATAGCTAGCTGTAACCGTGGATTAAATTTTGTTCACATCTTCGTGGTGTTTTTTCGTGCGAATCATAACTATTTTCTAAAATAAAAGTAGCCTCAGTTACGCATCAGCTATCTGCCAGTGTCCTGTTGAAATCGGTCCAGTCGTTTAGGAGATAACCCAGAACAAACAGACATATTTTTTTGTTTTATATGCCGTATATACTTTCATATGCATTTTGACAGTTACAGACGGACGCTTCTATTTGTATAGAAAAGAATAGCTGTGTTTCCCCCGCCCATATTACCTTATAGTCCATATATTTATGAACTTATTTTGAAAAATCATAAACTCTTAGCGGATGCCTACACGCGATAAGGAACATACCTACCAAATTTCAAGCTACTTCGACGTAAAGTTCTAGAGGTTTCATGATGAGTGAGTGAGTGGCATGTCGCGTTTTTTTTTTATCATCATTTGTTTTATTACATCGTTAGTTTTATCGGAGATTTCACCCCCATGATTTTCATATAAAGTGTTACAGCCGAATGTCCATCTACCTAGACTAGTGTTTCTCAAACAATAAGGTTAGCTTGAGTTATTTTCCATTTCGACATACATTGTACAATTCGTTATACTTGCCTTGCACCGATTTTTATTTAGCGCCCCCAATATTACGAGTTTCAATCGTCCCCATACCTAGATAAAGTGTAGTGTAGGCTTATGGCTAGTCACTTGTGGTATATGTATAGTGGTGTGGTGTTACCGTCATGTCGTACTCGGTGACGAAGGCGGGCACCTCGAGCTGGTCGCGCGCCATCACCGAGTAGAGGAACTCCACGCCGGGCAGCGTGTGCACCTTGGCCTTGATGGCCGGCGCCATGAACGTCGTGAACCACCACGTCATCATCTACACACACACACACACATATTTACTTTTAAATACTGTGAGCGGTTTGGTGATTACCTCCACATACAAGAGCCGAGCTCTTTAATTCATGATGATGATGTGTATGTACGATACTAGCTAGCGTTGTCAAATTTTTCGACAAATTGGGATTTTGTAATTTTGCTCATAGATAATGCGGATTTTTTTCGCTGAAAGTGAGACATACCTATATGCGTAGACACACACACACATATCATTATCATCATCATAGTCATCATCATTATCACACCTACCGCAGATATCGGTGATGTCCATAAATAATTTATAAATACAACTTTACAGAAGGCGAAAAATACATAAAATTTTGCAATTTATTAATTTAACTACAATTTAGTACACTTGACAATAACTTTATAATTCGTAACTCTACCCTGTTTGCCAAATTAGTGTTTACAAAAAAAGAGTTCAGCGGTGAGTGAGGTTCACAGAACTCCACTAGGATACACTATACTGGTTGTTCTTTATAATAAATAAAATAATTGAGATAATGAGCAAGAAATACAAAGCTCACCTTTGTCCAGAACGTGGGATGCACTATATAAAACGCTTTTAAATTCTTCTTATATCTGAAATGATACAACAAAGACATCATTAGTCGTCATTGACAGGGATACATGACTTTATAGGGTTGGCTACGGTGACCGCTTACCATCAGGTGGGCCGTATGCTTGTTTGCCACCTTAGTGGTATATAAAAAAAACAAAAACTTTGCAGTAACTCTGATGACATAAATTTAGAAAAAATATATAGTTGACGTTTAAAAAACAAAATACCCATTTCAAAATGTGTTTATATAGATGATCCTGGTCTATCAAGAACAATTAAAATAATAAATGTATTTTTTTTTTATAAAAAAAAACAAATATCAAAATCGTAAGTAAGCAAGTAAGGTAAGGTAAGCTTTTGGGTGGACCCAGTGACCTCATGGATACGCCTTTGGGTGAGAATGAAGAGCATCTAATATTGTATACTGACTTGTAAGGCAGCACGGTGTAGACCTCCTTCAGCCAGGAGAAGGGCGGGTGGTTCCCGGAGGAGGCGAGCGTGTGGAAGTACGCAATCACGTAGTCGCCGCGCACTATCGGGTCCAGCAGCTTGATCAGGTACAACAGAGCCTGCAATAACAACAATAAAAAAAAAGTTTAGGCCCTAAAAGGCACTTACGGAGGTACTTCACCGCTCTTTAATACCCTTGGTGTTGCAAAAGCTCATAGGCAATTGTAACCGTTTATCATCTAGCGGACGGTATGTTTGCTTGTTTTCAAAATTAGTAGCAAACCAAGAAATGCTAATAACCGATCATAATTATTATTGTACAAAACTACTTCATAAAATTGTTTATCAGTAAGAAAATAAAAATTGTTTATTCATTTTACAAACTAACCAGGCAACTATTTTACCACTGGGTCTAAAATAGCCTGCAAGAAGAATGTTTAAAAGAAAAGAAAAGAAAAGATAAGAAATATGTTAAACACCTTATCGAGGTCGATGTCTCCGATGGGGAACCACTTCCCAATGAACACGACCACGGGCCGGCCGAGCCGGTCCACGCCGCTCTGGTACAGGCAGCCGATGCCCGACACCTCGCTCAGGTCCTCCGTTCGCGCGCGACGCACCAGCCGCTCGTATCTGGAGAACACATACACTTTGCTTAGAATTGGATTATCATTAACTAATACATAAATTTAAAAAGAGTGGCAGGGCGAATTTGGATTCCCATTAAAATTGGAGCCGCCCGGCTGGGGACTGTACCACCACCTTACAGAACAGCGCAATCAAATAACACTACTTAGATATAGTGTTGTGATTCTGCGGTGAGTGAGGTTACCAGTGTTCCACGAGGATACGCTGCGCTAGTAGTAATACTGCCAGCACAGTGAACCCTCATCAACAACATGGTTGGCAATCCGCTAGTGATACCCCTGGTATTGCTAGCGGCTATAGGCTACGGTGACTGCTTACGGTCAGTGCCGGTAGCAGGAACATTGTCGACAACGTTTTCGTATCGCCTTCGACTATTTTTGTATTGGGAAATGAACAGCGCTGCGGCGGTGAACAGTGGAACTAAAAATTAGTATGACAATTTTAACATTTCGCGAGTCACGTTTTCGAATACGTTGTCGACAATGTTCCTGCTACCGGCACTGGTGGCCCGTATGCTTGTGTGCCACCTTAGTAGCGTAAAAAAAAGACTTGCCAAGGAAAGCTCAACCTTATCTACCTCTTTAAATAATTGTGTCATTTTGATTTTTAAACATAATAGTTCGTAAGATACCTTCGTCGTCTAGTCATTATCCCTTATTAAGTTACAATTTTAATTTTATACTTAATACAAGTTTTATATAAAAAAACCCTATCATGGCCTCAAAGTTACCAATGAGGAAGTCCTACTTGTTGGAATGTATGTAATGATCGATACAAACTCCTCCAACTTATCATTAGTGGAAAAGGAATATTAGTGGTATTCCGAGTGCCGCTGATTTGTATTGGTAGAAAGAACTCTCGACTACGTATTCAAAAACGTAAATCTCAAATGTCAATATCAAAATTTTCATACGAATTTTTAGTTCCACATTTCGCAGGCCGAGCGCTGTTCATGTTCTCATACAAAAATAGTCGAAAGCGATACGAATATCTATCGAAAGTTGTTGTGACTAAGTGTTCGGAGATGATCGGCAGCCTTCAATAAATTGGAGAGGCACTCTTAGAAGAAGATAAATCCCTTACCGCGATATTATTTATCGTGGGCAAAAATATATATTTAAAACTAGTATGATAAGGCAAGTAAGTGTTGGCGAGGTGGCCGAAGAACTCAACGATGGAAAAGTAAAGAGTACTCGGAACCAGCGGGCATGTATGAAGAGACTGATGAATGTAAACGAAGCAAAGGAGTTAAGTTAAGTTGCAAGATAAGAGTGAAATGACGCTCTATACAAATAACAAACAACAGAGATATTTAGTAAATAAAATTAATATATACCAAGATATACGCCTACCCCCCGAAACTCGGCGTATGATGTATGTATGCATATCTATGTACCAAGATTTTAAATAATATATATCAATGCGGGCATTGGCCCGTTGTACTCACGGTTTATAACCACTAGACCAACGTTGTCATTAAATATTTCTTCTCATTTTAACGCAGTTATTTGAACAAATATGAGACAAGGACGGTTAAACACAATAAAATATTTAGCCTCTTGCGCCGGTGAAATACCCAAAATAAACCTATTGATCTTGTTGATAGGGTTGTCATCTGCTACTTACTGGTTTATGGTTAACCAAGAACAATAAAACGGATTTACATTTTTTGGGGAAACAAACCTTTTATATTTTTACATTATGTTAGATGAAACAGAATTAAAAAAAAAAAACATTTTGCGAGGCAAATGTAAAAATCTCACATTCTGTGTAAATTCCGGGAGAAATAGTAAAAATTCATTACTTTTATAGTTTATACCTGTTGCTTTATATTACTGCCACAGCACAGCCTGAACTATTTTAATTAATTAAGAATGAGGCATCTGGCAACCCTATTAATTGTGATGTGAACTAAAATAACCGATTTCAGAAATAATTTTCAATTTATTTGGCTTCGATGACACCTTGACCATAAACATCTCTCACGCATAATAAAATTACCGATATAAATATTATGACACGTGCATCAAAAGCTGTCAATAATTTTATTTGGGCAGTTATAACCGACACGCCCTTGGCCTAGTCTTAGAAGACCAGTGGATGAAGACCTGTTAAAATAGGTTACATTACTAAAAAGTTCTAAGCATTAATTGAACGGAAGGGGTCTAGTTGTCTTGGGGTGGAAGTGAGCATGGTTTTTTTATACGTAAGGGGTTAATTAATAAATGTCGGTTCACGCAGACGAGTCGGAGAATATACCACTAGTGCGTATTACATGAATGGGTTTATTTGTTGGTGTGCTTTTGGAGTGTTCATGTAACCTAGTCTAGTATAAAGATTTATACAGAAAGATTATACGTTAAGGTGTTTTACGGTTACGTTATCTTAACAGTTTTCAATGCTATGTTAAGTTGAAAGGCACATGTTAGTTACGTATTTTGGTAAGAATGTGTGGACTGATAAAAAAATAATTTTACCGAAACTACTGTGTACAGAACGCACTCATAGTCGTCTAGCATTTAACTACATCAATATACTATAAATAGCTGCTATAAGCGACTTCGTCTGCATTTATAGTGGACGTGTGGTTGATACATTAGCCTATGTCATTCCTCAGAATATAGTCTATCTCATTGCCAAATTTTATTACGATCGATTCAGCCGTTTAGTCGTAAAAAGGTAGCAAACACACAGACAGAGTTACTTTCGCGTTTATACTATTACGATTGGATGTCAGTAATAAAATGATGTTTTAACATCACACAGCGCGAAATTTGATCCCAAACGAATCAAAGCTTGTACCAATGGATACCAATCACTGATAGAGTACTTTCCCTACTAATAAATAGAACATCACTGAAAAGATCAGATCCTCATCTCAGAAATAATTCAAGATTATCGTCAAATAAAGCTTTTTTCGTTTACAAGTACCCATTTTAGATACAACAATTTCGTGTGTGCTTAAAATCCACAGACCTAGGATTTTTTCGCTTTCCAATCAATCAAAACAATAAGTGACAGCTGTCAAACTACCCCTTGACACGTGATTACGACACTATGTCAGTGTTACTGCCAGTAATATATAATGCCTGGTCTATAATGTCGATACAACTAACAATTGTGTTCTACTTTATAAGCCTCATAAGGCTAACATCACGTAAAAATTAAAAAAAATCCTGACGAGTCGACCCCGAGACGAGCAAAGTATTCAGGTTTGCAACCCATTTAAAATACCACCATATAACTAGACGGTGACTCTATTCATTATCACCACCGTGGGAACCTCAACTTACTACCTACCTACCTTATTATATTCAGATTCTAATAATGACATAAGTACATAACATTATGTATAAATAAAACATCAATAAAAACATGTCACAGTGTTGCTACAGTCCGCACACGAACACATCCGTGAATATTTAGACTGGCATCCCACAATTATGGAAAACAAATAACAATACATAGGCGCCGTGATTGTTTGGGTTTTGTATAATAAGGGGCGATTCGCCTCTATCTCACTGCTGTGAGATAATAATATATTGCGTCTAATGACTGACCACCGCACGCATGAATGTGTACAGAGTAGTGCATTCAAAAATCTTAATTAATGTTCCACTATACATGTTAATTTTATATAATGAAAAATTGCGAAAAATGTTATCTGCATTTTGACGACATAGTTGTTCTATTCTGTAGCCCTAGCTAGAATAATTTGCGAGTACATATTCGTATGGCCTTCGACTTTTTTTATTTTATTTTAATCTTTATTTTTAGAAAGGGGTTTTTTCACACAGTGACTATGCCACCCCCATTTGATAATCCTAAATATTACGTACTAATTATTATTAATAGGAACAAATAAATAGTATTTATGAACCGGCATGCACGGTCTCTCTGATAAAGAGATGGGTACATCCCGCGACTATTTATGTATGGGAAAATGAACAGAGTTGCGGCGGTGAAAAGTGGAACTAATAAAAAAATTTAGTTACATTTTCCAACATGTCGAAAGATGTTCTTACTACCGGCACTGATGGTTACAAACCACTAGCGTAGCAGGTCAAGCTACGCTTACTGTAGCGGGTTTGATTCCCTAACAAATTTAAATAAATATGTGATGAACAAATCTCTTGAATGAGGGTGTAGTACTAAGATACTAATGTATTTATAAAAAAAAAGAACCGGACGTACTTTGAAATAATAATAAAATTGACGATGAGAGAAATTTTTTGAAAAGAAATTCAGCGACTTATTCGAATCCCCTAATCCCCTCCCATCGTGGACTAAACCCCGTTCGCCGGTGCACTTGCAGTGGGGAACTATATATTATAAGCTAATTCTTATAATATCACCTTGTCTGCAACTAACATGCATGCAAGTCATATATTCTCATATCACTAGCCATTGTTCAGGTAGAATAAGGTTCAGTCAAATTTGCATACAATTATATAGTTTCTAGACTGGGATCCGAGGAGCATACGTTGTATTTTTAAACAGAGTTTGTAAAAAAAAGAACACAAAAGTACTCTAAATTTATATAATTTCCACTTTTACATTCAATCTCATTTCTCATTCCATAAATTTGAAAGGAGGAATTTATGTAATTACTGTTGTGGACTAATCCAGCAGAAAAATATGCGTAAATTTTATCAACTGGGTTGTCCGTCCAAGTGACGATTATGGGTTAAATATAAAGTACTTACTTTATCAAATAAAGGCAAAATACATATACTGATCTGAAAAATCTCACAGTGGCCCCAAGTGCCCCAACTCAAGCTCAAAACATCGGTCGAAAGTAAAACGCACTATATTTAACATACGTTAGAGTATCACTAAAGTTCCTTTAAAGGGACTGCTATAGGATCTACTGTGAACAAACCACAAACTTTACGTTTTACCCGACTACGGCGAACGACAAGGAGGCTTATGATTTTGACTAGTATGTTTGGTCATTTTTCCCCTCATAACGTCTAAAATACTCATAATAATGTAAATAAATAACTAACGTGTGCATTATAGTAAGTATGAAGCAAGCTACAAAATACCTTGACTTTATCGCAACAGGAGATTAGCCTTCATACTTCATACAAATCATACACTGCACACTTCGTATAGAAGAACAATAGTAGACACTTTGTATGAGAAGATATGTCATAGGCGAAATCTATCTATATACAAATGAATCCCTATTTCCCTTGGTCACGGCATCACGCGTGAACGGCTAGACCGATTTCGCTAATTCTTTTATAATTGTGTTTGTTATTGTCAGTCAGGTTCTTATGGAATGAAACATTAAAAAAGACAGCATGGCTGCCTGTTCAGAGTACTCCTTACCGTGAGATATAACAATCGTATTATAACGGAGACGCCAAAAACCAGACGTACGTACCTACCTACTGAAATTAAATCTAGAAATCGTTGCCGTCTCGAGTCCGAAAGTATGCCGTGCCGTCTAATCTATAACGGCACCGGGGACCCCAGTTAGTTCGAAAACGCATATCTTTTACTTTTTTACCTTTTCTAAATTTAAATACCCAATTTAAACGTAAACTTTTTTTTACTTTCCAAGGGGCCCCCAAATACTTGTTTCTTGTGTGCCCAAGGGCTTTAAAGAAATAAAGTATGCGAGACATAGCTTACATGGAGAGCATTGTCAGTACATAAGTCTATGTAGTATTGCACCGAGGGCGGGCGTCTGGCGCCGAGCCACCGCCGCCCATTGACGTGAACAATGTGACGTCACTCGCCCGCCCTACATAACTACTACCTACATGGACAGATCACGAAATAATTGAGGTCTTTTCAATGACAAACTGCAAGAAACCACAAAAGTGAAAGTAAAATGACATTAATTTAAAACCTAACGTTTATGCTGGATATCTTTATCAGAATTGATATCAGTCTTCTGTTAATTCATTCCTAAGATTTTATACGGAGGTGACAATCAAGCATACGGCTCTTGGTGAGCAGACACTGCAGCCTAGACGCTTGTAACTTGTGGTGTTACATCCATCCATAATAATATTATAAATGCGAATGTAACTGTTTGTTTGTTACCTTTTCATGTCTAAACGGCTGAACGGATCGCAATAAAATTTTGACACGAAGATAGTTTATGTCCTGGGAAGGACATAGGCTATCTTTTGTTTTAACAAATGCAGACGAAGTCGCGGGTTTACATAGATATACAACAATGTTCGATTCACTGCATAACGTTCAAGGCTGATTTTGACTGCAATGCAAATAAGACCAAATGAAAGTGAATTGCTATCAATGTATAAATATTATTCAAATTATACACTCGGTTTCTCTTTAGACCCGTCAAGGACATTAGTGATTACTTTTATATTATCCATTCCATTTATAATACAATATTAAGTGTGCCGCACATCACTCATAGTTTTCCCTGTATCATAAGTTACATACGCACGCTCATAGTATTATTATTATTATGAATAAATTGGGAACCAATACTCTAAATGTTACACTAGACAATTAAATGACATGTTATTTATTTGCAAGCCTATAGAGCGTTAGTGATAGTATTTTTGATCCCGTAGTAAATAGTTATGACCTTACATAAGATGTTAAAATGCGGAAATATTGAAGTGCCACACAAGGATAAAAATGTTTTATACGCTACATCATTACCTAATCCACAATCACATAATTATCCTGAAGTTCTTTCTTAATTTTTCACAGTGCCACTGTATTTGAAATTTCCTGATACCCTCTGACAGAAGCCTATTAGGAAGCCATAGTTGTGCACTCAAATGGAAAGTTCTAGCATTGATTTACCGGCTCAAGTCAGCCAGATCTAGACCAGACTGGTACGAAATATGACGCATTGAGATCCAATTCCAACCCAGGGTCAAGTTTGATGTTTGAGCCACTCGTAAAATCGTGCGTCTTTGTTCGTTCTGCGTCACTCGTTTACAAAGGTAAAATGGAGTGGAGGAGAGTTTAATGTTTTAGGTATTTAGTAATTTTCTTAAATCATATTGCATACATAAAAATCACCACGCCGCGTCATTTCAAAGTAAGCACTGAGTATAAAGCGACATTTCAATCTTGATTAGGACACATCTTTTGATTCATAGTCATATCAATGATGTTGAAAAAATTAAAACCAAGGTATATATATACAATTTTTTTATTTCTTTAATTTATATTATATTTAGTAGGTAAAGCAAAACCAGAATACAATTGAATTGTATTTACAATTTACCTATAGGATGTACAGCGAGTGACTTTATTTTATAGTCACCGAATTCTTCATCACTTTTCCGAAATCTAAAAGCTTAAGTAGATAGACTTAATTCAGAAGTTACAGAATGAGTCTAAACATTTATAAATCCTAAACTATCATATTCTTTCCTTCTATTCACCAACTATGTTCAAAAGATTTGTTCGGATTGGCAATGAGATTCAGGATACCGCGGATGCAAATATAACATACTTGCGGTGTTGCAAATTCCAAATTAAGGCAGTCTCATCACGCATTCAGTGCGTAATTTTGAAACTTACTTTCCAGACAAGGCTTAAGCCTGTTCCTAACCATACCTATTCATTAAAATTAAAACAGACTTGCGTGGGCAAAATCAAAATAAAAAATAATTTATTCAGTTAAGGCCCTAATAAGGCACTTATGAAGGTCTAAATTACCACCGGTTCGGAAAAAAAGCCACCTGAGAAGAACCGGCAAGAAACTCAGTGCTCTGTCTTTTTTTTTCTGGGCAAACTAGACTAGTATCTTCAAGACATCATAAGGATCTGAGATCTGAGAGTCTGGTATAATATGGAATGTCAGAATTCATAGACTCACAGTTCCGTCTGAGATTTCATATCTTGCAGTAAAAAAATCTGATGAGAAATTTCAATAAAGTTTCAACTTAACTGTGGTAAATAATTTGGATCAACTTATAATAAACGAAACACATGAAAAGGGGGCTAGAAACTTGTTCTTTTGGGTTGTTCTGCTCCATCTTAATAATGGCATCGAGTAGACGCTTGAAATGCTCATAGAGTGTGTATTCTATAATTATTTTGGTAATATGTCCCAGTTACAATTCCGCTACTCACTTTTCCTCTGGCGTCTCCTCGTGAGGTGGGTGTGGCGCGTGCGTTGTTAGGTCTGGCAACTCCACTGCCATTGTGTCCATCGCCATTTTGGTACAACTTTATTGATAATCACTTATGTCCTTATATTCACACTCATTAATTTGATTTCTATTTATATACACCAGAAAGAAAATTTAAGAGAAATAATATTCTGGAAACCGATTATCAAGCAATAGTCAACATCAAATACATTAATGTTATCGAAGATTTACTGAAACGTAACAAAAATTTTGACTACTGTCATCCTTCAAAAATGGAATCTATGTTATGACGTTTACTGTAAACAAACCAATCAAGACGGTTGAGGCTCTATACGAGCTGCGGCGGGTTGCCATACGAACGTCACAGTGGCGCCCCTATTATTATATACTCTTTTTCGCTGGACACTTTTGTACGCTGCACAATTTTGGTGCACGGTAATATATTTGCATACGTTAAGTTTATTTATGGGTTGGAGTCTTCGAGTTTAGGAGGAGAAATAAAGAAAATTACTACTGAAGATTCTTGTTCAAATATTATGTTCGTTTGATGTTGACTGCAGTGTTGTATCTGTTATTGTTATCACGTCCCCTCTTACAATCAACTTATTGTAATGTGAAGTATTTGTGTATTCACCAGACTATTTCACATCAAGCACTGGTAAATATTAATACATGATATCTAGTGAAAATTTCCTCTAACGATATTTTTAATCACCTTGAAATAATAAAACGTAAAATTAAAAAAAATCGTGAAGGTTACGTAAAATGTTAATACATCAGTAAATATTTATACAACGTTAACAGCTTCCTTAGATACGAAAATATCACGCCACGGGTTACCGTACCTATCTCTCTCTGTATCGTAATCGTAAACATGAGGTTTTGTTTACGTTTTTGTAACGAAGAGCCGATTCATTCAAATATCAGGAACACTGGAACGTGAATAGAAATAATCGAGGGCGTGCGTATTCAAAGTGTTTTAATAAATTGTTCTGAACGCGGAAGCACTCTAAATATTTTCTGCGAAGCTCGATTACTTTGATGTGTTTAGAATCAATTACCGAAACGAAATATGCAATTACCAAAATGAAATACATAATATATTTTTGGCCAAGGTAGACATAAATATAGGAAGTTTGAGCATATGAATGGGTAACTACGTTTATGTACTGTTTGAAGTAATTTACTTTCGTAATACAAGAAAAATAATATAGCCATTTGCTCGGGATCCGTCAGCGTGGAAATATGAAAAATGATACGATTTTTAAAAATGCGTTTCTTTTTCGGGTCTAAAACACAGCCGTTTCGGCGTTATTGTCGTCAGACAATAACGTTTGTGACCATACAACAAAGTTTTTTGCATTGATCACTTTAGAAGGATTAAAATAGTTGATGTGTTTATATGATAGTATGAAAATATTGTCAAGCCAAAAACACGACAACAGAAAATAATACATATTTACGACGGTAATATTTTAGTAGGTGTATTCACCTACTTCTATTTCGCAATCCGGATGTGACAACGATTTTTAAATGTGGACACCGGCCACCTCTGCAGTGACAATAGAAATAGCGTAAAAATCCATTGCCGCGTGGAGTGATTACAAGTCAAGGCTATGAAACATGTGTTAGAGGCACAATGATATCAACAGTCATCTAGCTCTGGAGATAATTGTGTCCCCGTGTATTTCGATATATATACTTGTAGTATTTACATTAAGAGTTGTGTATAAAAAAAATGTCACATGGAAGCCATAAAACAGGTTTGAAAGCCTCACGTAATTTATCCATATAACGTGTTTGTATATTTATTTGTAGTGGATTATAGCGCAATTTGTTTTATATCCCAACACCATGAGTTTTTACTCAATCTGTGTGACAAGTTTCATTTACATCTGAGCGGCCAGTCCATAGTTATGTTTCTATTAGTATGAAAAGTCATACCAGCAATGGCATTCATCATAAATTTTCATTGTGTTTTTTATGAATTTTACACTAAAGATCTGAGAGGTATGGATAACTGAAAATTTGAGACCTTCATGTGTCGAGTGGTGTTCAGTTTTAATTATTGTCTCCTTGTACAGCTATGAATAGTGAATACGTAAACAAATCAGTGATTGAAAACGTGATTGAAAAACGAGATTGATTGACGATAAACTGTTAATAAACAAACTTTCAGCGGGATACATACTTAAGAAGGGTATGACTAAGGTGTTAATTGACTGACATGTCGGTCTAATTGAAATGGAAATTTTGATAGACAGCAAAACACGCATCTAAGCATCCTCATTCGGAATAATAATCTAAAATTGAATGTACATACTAAGTAATTGAGTACAGTTATGTTTGCATATAAAATATATATTTAATCAGCGCTATTGGTACAATGGTAATTATTTACGGACGGCTAAGCGCTTTATCACACTAAAATATTGCTCATTACAAAGCTGCATGTAGTCATAATATGAGTTGATGTGTGCATTGACAATAATGTCCGTTATTAACGTGGAGTAAGATTAAAGGGACGAACAACCTAGTTTACAAGTTTTTTAAAACATAACTACTGTGATTACAATGATTAGAACACTTGTAATATGGAGCAAAACCAGCGGAATTGTTTGACTGAACAGTGAGAGAAAATACGGTAGTATCAGAAATAATAAAATCCATACACATTTATTCAGTTTAGGCCCTAATAAGGCACTTATGAATTTACCACTGGTTCGGAAAAATTTGCCACCTGAGAAGAACCGGCAAGAAACTCAGATATTCCACACTAGTATATAAATCGATCTAGTTTAATATACTTTGAGGTTCTTTAGAAACAGCACTGAACTGGTGCAGGGAGATTCACCAGCTCCACCGACAAAAGTATATCGCATTTAATGATGAAGAAGAGGTTCCTTGAAATTACGAAAAGACACAGGAGACTTTATCTCTTGGGAGGAAGTCAACATGAAGACAAAGTAAAAAAAAAAACAGATTAATGATTTCGAATGACACGGCATTACCTTTACATGACATCAGCTGCATACAACATAGGCGTATAAAATAAAACCTTATGTTTGCGACGTGCTGCAATGATTCACGATCACCGAGTACAAGTTAAGTTATTAAATGACACCTGTTGCAATAAAGGATGATTAATGGAAATAACGAGATTATTCTATAACATCAAGCCTTTAATAATAATAAAAAAAGAATCTTAGGAAGGAGAGCGTTTCAGACAAACCATTATCGATATAGTAGCAGTCCGTTAAACACTACATAAAACGAAATTGGGAGGTTAATGATGCAAAGGATTTTCTGTGGCTATAGAAAAACACGTTACATTAGCACTTAACGATGTTCGTAACGATTCTGAAAAGGAATACGGCTATAACGATAAAGGTTATGAAACTAAATCAATTGCTCCACAAAGTGATTTATAATAAATAGCAGCAGAGTGTAAGTAGTGCAACACGACACGATGCAATGTGCATACGGTTCACGCAACGCTGGCCATGCCAGGTGGCTGTGAAATATTCATATTACATAAATTCTATTAACAGCAAACAGCAATGGCCATAAACTATAATTATGCCAGTGATACGATACATCATGTCTTACATGATCGCGCTACAAAGAATTTGCACAAAAACTTAATGTAGATTATCTATCAGTGTTATCGCATTGTTTAATTATTCAATAACTGAAAGAGATGCAATATTAATTCTGAATATATCAGTAAGTAAGTACGTTAAATATAATCTAAAAAATATTGATCGAATCCGAAATAAATTCAAACCTATTTTTTATACCACTCCAGGCTAATAGCATATGCATCTTCTTAGAAATCAAGCACGTATTTTTAGATAATAATTAATGTAGGTTGCGCTTCAATGCGTCATTAATTTGATATTGAGATGGAAACCAAGCTTGGTATAGTCGTATCTAAAAGATACTATATATCTAAACATGTTAAATTATTTAAAGCGCAAAGAATTTTTCAATGGACATACTGACAGACGTACGTTTGATTTTAATCTCCTGTCAAACTTGTCAATGGTTTGACAAGAGAATGCAAATGTAAATTTCATTGAATTGTATATCGGTTGATCTGTAACATAGTATAAAGAAGAGGTCTGTAATACTGTATCGTATGACACGAAGACCTTAGCGTACTAAAGGTGCTTCAAAAATCTTTGCAACCAATATTGGAATATTAATATTGTCTCCGTCTAGCCTCTTGAATCAACAGGCCTAACATCAAAAGCAGATTTGGCAATTGGCAAGCCGACAGCTGGCACCAACAACACCAGCATAATTCATTCAGCTCGACGTACTATAAAACAACTGTTAACAGATATAATATAGGCACAATGTACGGGTGTTTTTGAGTTTCATACGTTCGAAACAGAAACAATAACACGCGGTCGATAAGCCATTGCAGTTAACGTGTCCAAATTCCGTGTTCACGCTTCGATACTATCAATACAGCTAGGTAATACTGGTGAAGCGAGTTCTTCATCAGAAGGCTTTATTAATTCGTTACTAGGACTACGTCACGTAAATAATTTGGTAAGATACAAATCCCCCCAACAGCTTGAACGACTGCTGATCGTCAGATCGTTAGAGATTTGTATTATCAAAAGGCGTATTGGAAAAATCCTATTTTAATGGATCAGTTTTCATGTGATCACAAGTTTTACAAATGCGCATAAACGTTATTTGAATAGTGGTGCACAAAAGGACAATTTAAAGACGGTCTTTGTAGGCTTTATGGTTGACATTTAAGACAAATGCAACAAATAAATAAGCTCCGACTGTCAAGCATTGTTTACCGGTGGGAATTGTGCATGTTTGGTAACCTAATGTTTTCGTACATAGACTAGACTGGCTCGTCGTCTGTGAAAGAAACATTTTCCGAGATTTGGTGGATTTCGTTTCCGATTTTCATATCCTTGCCAATCTTTATCAGTTTTATTTTGTAATGAACCAAGAGATCGGGTGGGTTGCTAAAAGGTTGCCCGCTGACCAACCATTAAGGAAACATTCAAGCATCCATTTTCAGACTAATGTTTTTTCCATCAAATATGTTTCCCGTTGTCATGTAATTTAAACGTTCTAGAATAATAAACACGAATAATTTACCCACTGAATTGCCTAAAATCCTCAACAAATATTGTCTAATTCTCAAATCGGGAAATTTTGAGCGCAGAGAGGAGACGTGATAACGAGCAGACTTAGTTCAAACCTGGTGAGAGCAATTAGGTGAGGAAAAACGAATAGCACTATGGCACTACACTGTATCACTGGCACTCTTGTTTACAAGCTGAGAACTGCGGTACGTCCGTCTAGCGCTGTGGTCGCGGCGACACTGAGGGGAGCTAAGAGCTAAGTCGCTGAGTTTAGTCGGCTCGTGTATGCGCGGAACGCTCGCCCCCGCTTCGGGTCGCGCACCCATTGTTAGTTGGGTTGTTTTCCAACCAAGACTATGTTTGGATAATTGAAAAACATCGTGAGGAAACCTGCATATGTCTGAAAATAAATTAAAGTGTGTAAGAGACGGCAACGGACTCACCATCGGTCACACCAAATTATTATCTTCGGTGTGCTGTAACATCTCTGCCTACCTTTTCGGGAACGCTTGTAGAAAGGCGTGAAGATATATATGTTTAGGTAATCTCGACTGTGGCATTCATATTGGAAGCATCATTTTCACTATCAATCAAATTGCTGCAGTCTGATAGAATTTTGGTAGTTTTTACTAAATAAACATCAGAATGAAATTACTTTCTTCAATGCAGGCATTTTTGAAAGATCCTCCTCTAACTCGGAACAGCCTTTTACTAAAATCTGACAATAGAACAGTCAATGTTCAGTCTTCTTGTCCAATTGCATTAAACTTATTTATCATTATTCTTTCGCATTGTTACAGTATGTATAATCATTGTTATCATGACTATCCTTATTTTGTCAGAGAGTTCAACAACATCCAGTATATTGCTATTCATGTGGCAAGAAATCAGCATTAAAGTAGGTTCGGTAAAGACCCCGCCCGCCCATATCACGCTCTCTGGGCGGATCTTGCGATCGATCGGCGCACGTGTCTCGCGACCGGTCGTCGGACGATGTTAGATGACGTCACCTATGTTCAAAGGACACTCGACTGGACAAATACCTACACTCCTACCCTTTTGTCATGGATGTCTGGAGGTGGCAGTTAATGTCGGAAAATAATTTGTTATGAGAGATAGAATTTCAGAACTACCTTTCCATGTTACGCATTGATTGATTTGTGTCTTACATAGTTATTTGTATTTCCTTGGTTTAGTGATAGAAACTCAGCAGTCTTATCAAGTACGTTTGTCATGAGTTGTTCTTAGTCCCATACCCACTCTTTTATGGGTTTATTTTGGTTGAAAAAGTTTTGTGTGCTAATGGTGTGGTGTGATAATGGATAGGATAAAGTAGTTAACGAGCCAAGGCCGGTTCGTACCTGGTTCAGCGTATTCAGCGCGGAAATGCATCTGGTATCTTGGGAACGTTTGAGCCGGGTACGTATCGGATCTAGTATTTAATGTGTTATGACGAGGCATGTCGCTGATAATCTCCTTTTGGTTATAAAGACTTTTCTCAGAAATGTCTGAAAATACTCATGTACGGGAGATTAGTTAAGAAGATTCTGAGAAAAGCGAGGTTGTGGCGGACCGGTAAATGATGATATTATTATTCACGAAGGAGCAGACCCGAATGTACATAACAAGCGGTGCCAGGTATCAGTTTGTGTCGCTGCCTTAAATATTATATGTGTAGTCCGTTTTAGTGCGAACACCTTACATGTTTAAATTATAAGAAACCTTAAAAACCTTATAAAACCTTTGCATATCCACTTTCCACAGCCGTCAACACGTCAAACGTACGCGGAGACTTAGTTTGTTCATTGTTTACTTTAATGAAAACACGTCAAAACGTCGAGTGACAACCGTCTTTCCTCTTTAGGTGTACGATATATTCTAGGAGCGCAGGCGATAGCGTATGAAGGGTAATCAAAGTAATATAAATTGCGAAGTGACCTCTATTGAAGCAGTAAGACCAAAGGTCGTGTTCTGTCATAAAATTGACGAATCAGCAACAAAAACGGAGGTTTGAGTACTAAAGCAATATTTTCTAACAGTGATTTTAAATAATTGCAATATTTCACTGCATATGGCACTGGCTGTGTAAGTGTAACGGAGTGAAAAAATATTTCGGGATAGTTTATAATATTTTGGAGCTATCAAAAGGTGGTAATGCGACATTCATATGCCTTATTGGGGCCGAAATTTTCATTGTAATTTTCAACCACTGTCTGTTCATGTGTGATGACTAACGAATGTATGACTTGAAGGAGAATTTGAGTTGTAATGTGTGGAACCTGGATCTTTTTCAGTGAATAAATTATTTACGAATTGGTCACGAGTTTTAACATTGACACGTATGAAGCACAGAGACTAGCGATGTTGACGTAACTTAACATTTTCAGAATACAGAAAAGTGTCCACCTCGCTTCGTTCCCTTTCTAACCTTGGCCTTTTTACCGTTTCACCGCTTCGATGAATTCGTAGAAAGTACATCTGTACGCGAATATAGGTCACAGAATGTGGTAATCTGTGATATTTCAAATTACGTATTTATAGATACAAACATTAGTTACTTTTACGGGATAGCCAGACTTTTTTTTTTTTGTTTAGAGCGCTATTTCACTCTCGACTTACACACCTCTTTTGTTTCCTCATTCATCAGTCTCTTCATACATGCCCGCCTGTTCCGAGTACTCTTCAGCTTACCGTGACTGAGTACATGTTTTTTTTAAGAAACCACGCAAACTACCGTCTACAGTAATCGATCGCGAGTTTTCCGTCGTTCTGAAGTCACGCGCCGTGATTGGTATGCAGATAAGCACTTTAAAAATAGCCGCCTAAATAAATGATAAACTTCAACGGCTAGCAGAAAATATTAAGAAATATATATACAACTAGCCGCACCCGCGACTTCGTACGCATGGGTTTTTTTTTTGCAAAGAAATGCCTATTGTGAAGAAACTGAATAAACTGACTAAATTTATTATAAAAATGCTTTCCTTTGTCATCCAAATTTCAAATGTGTTAAGATGCAAATTATCTGTCAGTCAGTAACGATACTATAATTACTGATAAAAGTTTCCTTACAAAATTAATTTGCAAATTGAATATAAAATTTCAACGTTTTCCTCAACATTCGTTCACTTTTCCTACCAACTTCTCGTAAGCGTGAAGGTCATGTAAAAACCTCTTCGAAAAGGTAAATGATTCAACAAGACCTGACATATCTTAGGAAGCATCTGGCCCTGACTTACAAACTCCGTTAATATCATAATTATACTTCTGATTCATACTCGTAGACAATGGCGCCACTATTTATATTTATATACCATCAAGATAAAGCACGCTACTCGTATTTACTTGATAGATTTGATACGTAACTCCGAACGTGGAGTAACGAGACTTGAAAATGTAAGAAACATTGTTACTAACTCCTATTAAAGAATTTCCTTGCGATTATCATTAACACGCGCTCAAAAAGATAGGCACATTGCACTTGCACTCATTCTTCATTCATTCATTCACTCGCTCACGAGTGATTAACAAATCGGTGCAATTGGCGGCTTTATCACAAGATGTGATCTCTTCCAGGCATCTTGTCTATTTGTGTGCTAAATGTAATTAAAATCCTTACATCTGCTCTCTCAAATCCTTACGTCTTCGCATCAAAAAATCAATTGTCGTATCTTTCAAAGATTGAGAAGGGCTCGAGCGATTTGGCCGACATTTTTGTCTGAGAAATCATATTCACTTCATATTAATTAAAAGAGAGGTAGGGTGATTTGGGATTTCCCGTGGGATATCCCATTTAAATTGGAGCCGCCCGACTGGGGACTGTACCTCCGCCTTACAGAAGACCGCAGAGAAATAACACTACTTGATGTAGTGTTGTGTTTCTGCGGTAAGTAAGGTTGCCAGTGCTCCACGAGGATACGCTGGGCTAGTAGTATTGCTGCTAGCACAGTAAGTCCTCATCAACAACATGGTTGGCACACCATTAGACACCCCTGGTATTGCTAGCGGCTATAGGCTACGGTGACTGCTTACCATCAGGTGGGCCGTATACTTGTGTACTACCTTAGTGGTATAAAAAAAAACATTAATAATTCGCACCCGTGCGGTTCCAGGGCTGTTCCATTAGGTTACACGCTAGTCGCTGACACTGTGTCCTATACCGAAACCGCCCCTATTCATCCAATAAAGAGAACTAGGCCGGGAGACTGTAGTTCTAGTTAAGCTATAATCAACTCTTGCGTGCTAATTAATACACTATTCAACACCGACATAACTGAGTCACTTGTTTGATGTACAATAAATTTTAAAGGCAGTATTTATTCATTTTGCGACTACGTTTTTAGATTAACGTGCTTGATGATTCATTTCCGCGAAGAGTTCTGGAATGAATAAACGGAAAGATACATTTAGGTTTTTAGTAATCGAATCAAACTCCACAATTTTACACGACGTAACTAAAATTGTGGCACAAAGACAATAATTACTTCAAATTTTATATTGTTTAAACTGCTATAGACTACGACTAAGAATTCGAATTGAATTGTCTTATATGTATGATAGATGTTGAAGAAAACTCAGAACGAGCGCCGCGGGCATGTATAAAAAGAAGAAACGTTTGTATTTTTGTATGTATGTTTGTATTGAATAAGCTCCGAAACTACTGGACCGATTTCAAAAATTCTGATTTATCACTGAGTAACATAGGCTATATATTATACTAGCTTCGCACGGGTAGACATTTATCAAATATTTTGTCTACCCGTGCGAAGCCGAGGCGGCCCGCGAGTTATAGTATATAATCAAAGGACTGCTCTATACTCTCTGCCTACCCCGCGAGGGACTTGGCGTGATTATATATATTAAAATGTATATTACTTTGTAGCGACCTCACGGCTACATAAACCAACGTTAGAAATCGACTAACTAGCAGGACAACATTCAACGAATGACGTCACAATCCTGCCACGCGCTAGCGAAGTTTTCTACGCAATTCAACATATATACAAGTTTCCGACTAGAACAGTAGGAGCCGCGGTTCCCCAGGCACAACACCCGCCTGGCTGGAAGATCTTCCCTTTGTGGTGGCTGAGCATGATCACCTCGCTCGCCCCACACTTACGTACTATAGGTACCTATAAACATTCCTTATTATAGTCTAAGCTCATTTGCATCAAAACATCCGTACCTAACATATTTACTACGTTCGTCGTAATTCTATTTGCGTAAGAATTACGCAGTAGTGCTAGAACCATTTAAACTTAATAAAAACTATCGATCGAAACAATCGGCCCACATCGTATGTATTTAATCAACTGCTAAAGCCATGCGAGTGCCAAAGTTTCTCAATTGGGGTTCATGATACTAGAACCGAACGTCATGATGTTTATCTTTTCGAAATCGTTTCCTCATAGTTGAAGATCTTATTACTTATCACAAGGAAAAAGATACTACAACGAACAAAAAAATACATAACTTAATCAATACTATTATTATAAATGTGAAAGTAGCTCTGTTTGTTTGTTTGCTACATTGTTAGGACTAATCCGGCGGTACGGATCGAAATTAAAAAAAAAAGACAAGGTGATACATTATATCCTCGGGCAGGGCATAGGATACTTTTGTCTTAATCAAATGCTGACAAAGACACGGGTAACAGCTAGTATTCGATATAATTTAATTTCCGTAACGACTAAGCCCAATTTTGCCGATATTTTTTGGTACAAAGACTTGTAACAGGATAGGTGACGTAGGATGTCTTCCAGATCCCTTGTTTCACATCGTTGAAGACGGGAAGACAGTGAAATAATTCGAGGAGGCATTTGAACCGGCAGTGCAGTTGGACTACATACGGAAGTCAATAAAATAAATAGAACTTATTTCTAGATGGCCACGGGACTACGCTGTGCAGTACGGATATTCTGGTGGCGCAGTGAATCATCAGATCAACAATATTCTTCCAAATATCTTCCCACAAAAGAGTGCAATAGGGTGCAGAAGTAAGTTTAAGAAACCCGCGAGGTTAAGCTAACAATTAGTAGATTACAAAGTGCATTCCTTAACATTGTGCATGCAAGCAATACATTAAAAACTAACCATTACCGTGATGAGTCGTGCACTGGAAAAATGCGGAAGTGAGGTGAAATTACATTGTTAACCTACTTTCAAAAAGGGGGGGGTTTTATTTTCGTCTGTTTGTATCTTTTGTTTTATAGCACGCGCGAACTACATTATGTATTGGAAAGGATTTCGCACTAAAGTAATAACACTTTCAATCGAAATATATATACATATATTTTTTTTAAAAAGGATTTAATAATTAATACGAATCTTGTTTTTTTTTTATTATTTTTAAATGCTTGCGTTTAGTTGTCATCGTAAACCCTAGGCCATTAACCCCTAAGTAAAGATTGTATGCGCTGTAACGAGTGTAAATGTGTTTTTCTTGAAGGGAATTTGACAGACGTTTATAGGTTGATATGACGAGTTTGAAATGTGAAACATATTATCTGTAGTCATATTTACTTACGAATTAAAACAGCCACTAATTGGAGTGTGCAAATATTTATCATACACGACAAATTGCGTTGAAACACCGTGTTATTATAACACAATTATATTTTTATCTGAGTGCGATATAATATAAATGGTAATAGGTATATTATTGAATATACAATTAGCGTCCGCGGTTTTATGTGATAAAATAACCACATTTTACGATTTTGGAGTAAATTTTTTTTGTAATGAATAACAACTACTTAATAAAATTATACTTAGTGTACTTTGTAAAATTTCGTAGTGTTTAAAGATTTTTTTTTTATTTAACTGACAGAAAAAATCTGTAATTATGCTTAATATAACGAAGATACAGCATGGCAGAACCAATTTAGTCATAAATAATATATATTTCTAACAATTTTGTACATACAAAGGTTTCGATTCTGTTGTATAAAATCACTAAACAATATAATAAGCTAAACTGTGAAACATCTGAGCCGATTTCATAAATATCTGCCTCTAATGATAATTTATTGTTACGCGGCCGGGCGCAGTCGCTAGGCACTGCTAGTATGTAATTAACTGAATGTTTGTTGTTTAATATTGAAGTCATATGACTCAATATGTAAGCAATGTGATACTGTGATAAGGCTGGCGTCACACTGCGGAAACACCGTCACTGCGCGCGTCTTTGGCGACAGCACTGTTTGGATTGCTCGTTGTGTACACTGCTTAATGTCTTGCCTAATATGATATCGTGAAGGACGACGTTTCTTAATAAAAAAAGTAAGTACTCAATTTAGTATAGGCTCTTATAAAAAAGCTACATTGCGAATGTGAGTGGAAGAAGAAGCCTTGGAAGGTCAAGGTCAAACTTTATACATCAAACTACCAAAGTACTCAGTGATGGAAAGGTGAAGAGTACTCTGAATCGGCGGGCATGTATGAAACGATTGATGAATGTAAAAGAAGCAAAAGAGGTGTAAAAGTCAAGAGTGAAATGGCACTCTATACTCTATGCCTACCCCGTGAGGACTTGGTTCATATGTTTGATATTTTGACATTACAAACAGACACTTCAATTTTATTTATTCGTATAGATATATAATAATAGATAATATGCTACTAGGATGAACACAACGCTTATATATAACTACTATTATAAAGATAAGATTTGTATTCTTTTTAGTAATTAATTAACTCCAAGTCTATTGGACCTATTTGAAAAAAACTTTCACCAGTAGAATATTATCACTGAGTAGCATAGGCTATATATCATAATGTTACGCAGGCAAAGTCCCGTGAAAAAAGGAAGTAATGTATACACTATCGAATTCTCCGTAGCATAGCATCATTGGTCTCTTACAAGAGAAGATTTTTTTTGCTTGTCTATCCGTGGGCGTTAGTACGTCATCGTTGATCCTGACTGACAGAGCTACACCCACTGGCGAGTTCACAGCATTCTTTGAATAAATCATCGTGTTTTTTATAGCAACCGTTGAGTGATCGATCCACGATATAAATATATCAAGACTGTTGTTGATGTATTGTCGATGTGTAGCATCTCTCCTCTCGCTTCCTCGGAGTGAATTCGTGAAAAGGGAAAGAAATGCATTGATGAATGAACACGGGGAACAGTTTTGCCATTTTAACGACTTTGTCAGATGTTACACATCATAAAACACTCATTGACTGGCTGACTACATAATGGTGATTCTGTTGTTCAAAATTACTAAACTTAACTAATTTGACAGGTCTAAGAGACTTGCTATCCCTTTCTCGTGTGGAGTTAAATAAGGATGACAATATTTTTAGACCTGTCAAATTAGTTAAGTTTAGTCATTTTGAATAACAGAATTGGCACCAATGTCACAAAGTATAAAGCCCACAAACTTGAAATTCTGCAAGTAGTATAGGCGTGTAAGCATCGGCTATAGGAAAGCGTTGAAATTCAACTCCTAAAAGGATGAATAAGATGTGGTGGTTATAGTATGAAGCGCTGTCTGCTATTCTTGCGACGCAAGTTCCAATCCCACCGGTCTGTACCAATGAGTTTTCTAACTTAAGAGCAGTGATAAGCCACACCAGAAGCTTGACGGGTGAAGAAAAACATCGGGAAGGAACCTGCATTCGTTGGACAAGAAATGCACAAATTTTCATCCGTCACGTTGGCACGTTGGAAATTGGACGTTGTACAGCTCTGCCTAGCTACTACCTACCTACCGGGGACTCTTGTGGTAAGGCGTGGAGTTAGAATAAGACATTATATTATTTTAGAGGGATGAAAAAGGCGAATAAGTTAGTATGGATGGGTGAAAATGCTAGCCACAGTAAGTGCAATAGTTACTAAAATATAAGCTCCTAACATTCCAAAGGAATGTATTCTAGGAAACAATATGTTGTAGGAAGTTTGTTTGGCCCCTTTGTCTTTGTGTCAGGGTCACACGGCACTTCGGCGTGCATCAATCTTATGTCAAAATAAACTCATTTGCATCGCATTTGTAGAAAAGCAAGCATTTAGCAAAGATTTTGCACACGGCACCGGTACGCTTTTACGGAGATGATGATAATAGCGGTTTTTTTACAAATGGAAAGTTAAATGCAGTCTTAAATCCCCCCTCATGTCTGAGTTTAATCCAAGCGATGAGTAACAACATACATACATAATATCAAATATCATTACAAGTATTACAAAAGTCCATCACGGGCATGTATAAAGAGACCGCAGTGAAATAACACTACTTGATGTAGTGTTGTGTTTCTGCGGTAAGTAAGGTTGCCAGAGCTTCACGGGGATACGCTGCACAAGTAGTAATGCTGCTAGCACAGTGAGTCCTCATCAACAACATGGTTGGCAACTCGTTCGTGATATTCCTGGTATGACTAGCGGCTATAGGCTACGGTGACTGCTCTACCATGAGGTGGGCATGTACCGTATGCTTCTATGTCACGTTAGTGGTATAAAAAATGTAAAAGAATCAAAAATGCGTGCTAAGAGTGAAATGACACTCTATAACATACTCTCTGTCTGCCCCAGGAATGTGATGTGACGATATGTATGTATGTATGTAAGTGTGATTTAGATGTGGATTTCCGACAGTTCCGTTTCGAAAGGAATTTTATCCGCCCGCATCTACTCACGATCACGCGAACAATTATAGGAATTTTAATAAGATAAACATTAATAAAACTAAAATCAATAGCGGCTTCACAGAGCCGAGCCAAAGTGTTTGAACTGACAAGTTAGTGAACGATCCGATTTGACAAACGTAAATATTTGTTCCATTCGGGGAAAAATATGTTTTTCTCTATGATGCGCGGAAGTGTGAAGAAGCATTTAGAAAAAGTTCACTGAAAATGATGAATAATTCCGATGTATTGCAATGTTTTGTTTGTTTGAATTTTTTTTTGTATCTATGAAAATAGGCACCTACACAATACATTTTGGTCAAAATCTGAAAGTGCCGGCCACTTCATTATTTTAGTATATTCAGTCTGAGCATTTATAACTGTGCCACCAAAGCTGTAGGACCATTGTCGTTGATTTTATTTGTGTTCCAAAATCTGCATTTTCATACATTTTTGTTGAAAATAGGTATTCAAAATAACCAGAACAAATGAAATATCCTATAATTTCCACCTTTGGTGCCATAGTAATAAATGCTCAGACGGACAAACTAGCAGACTATACAAAAAAATGCATTGGCCGGCACTTTCAGATTTGGACCAAAATGTATTGTGTCAGGTACCTATTTTCATAGATACAAAAAAAAAGAAACATGGACGATGCCCTTTCTGTTATAAATCTAGGTAGAAATATGATAATATCGAAATATATGTTACACTAGAATAGGACATCAGTACAATGATCATATTCCGCTCGGGTTGTACACGCGGTGTGTCAAAACTTCAATCAAAACTTCAATCGATGATCGTTTGACTGGACCTGTTCCTAAGCACAAGATGTTCTATTTCACGAAGTCCGCTCAGCCTTGGTTATAGTAGTGAAGTAAAGAGGTGTATCTATAAGCGCTTATGTGTGTGTGAACGTTGACTGAGCGCTCCTAAGCTTACTCACACTAAGACAATGTGCACAAGCATGCACAACCACAAACATAGCCAAACAGACTTCGTGAAATATAAAATGAATAGCGCCGGCGAAAAGTGGAACTAAAAATTTGTATGAAAATTTGACAGTTTTCGAGTTACGTTTTCAAATTCGTAGTCGTAAGATTTTCTTGCTACCACTACTGTAAGAATGTGTTACTCACTGATCATGGTCATCCAAGAGGCTTCTGTCGATGTACTGCGCCGGCCTGGTGGCTGGGGCCAACAGCCGCTGGGTGTCGGGCGCGCATGCGCGGGCGAAGGCCGCCGCCGCTTCCACCGCCGCGTCTTCATCATACAATGACGTGTCATCTTCGGCTACAACAATATGACAACCCATCTTTACCGGTACATATGTATACATACACTAGCGGCCCGCCCCGGCTTCGCACGGGTAGACATTTATTTTGTCTACCCGTGCGAATTTTTCCTGAATTTTCTTTGCTATAAACATCACGGAGCCCGAGACCTTTCCAACGAATGCAAAACCGTGGAAATCGGTTCGTGCGTTCTGGAGTTATAGCGTCAGGAAGGAAAACCCGACTTATTTTTATATAGTAGATATCACGCGACTATAAATAACCGTGGTGGCCTTGTGGCATGAAGCGTTGCCTGCTATTCTAGCAACGCAACTTCCAATCCCACCGGTCTGTACCAATGAGATTTTATAACTTAAGTGCAGTGGTTAGTTACACCACGAGCTTTTGTAATTTGTTCTAGCTTTACCCGCGACTATGTATTAATTTTTATTCCAATTTTTTCGTTTTTCTTGCGCGTTTCTTTTTTTTCAAAATCAAAGTACCTGGAAAAATGTAGGTATCCTCTATGATATTCCAGCTTATAATCTACCTACATTTCAAACTTCATGCAAATCCATTCAGCCGATGAGACGTGAATAAGGTACAAACACACACACATATACATATATATATATATATACACTAGCGGCCCGCCCCGGCTTCGCACGGGTAGACTTTTATATCAAATATTTTGTCTATTTAAACTATCCTATCTCTCAAGTTGGATCGAACTGCACATGGTGTGCGAATTTTATTATAATCGGTTAAGTGGTTTAGGAGTCCATTGAGGACAAACATTGTGACACGAGATTTATATATATTAAGATATATACATATAATAATATTAATAATAATAATAATAATAATATTTGGACATTATCACACAGCGCCATCTGGCCCCAAACTAAGCAAAGCTTGTACTATGGGAACCAGTAGCTGATATAATACTTATATACTTTTTTTTTTGTAAATACATACTTATAATACATACCAAACACCCAAACGCAAGGCAAACATATTTGTCACATAAATGTTTGCCCTGGCGGGAATCGAACCCGCGACCTCTAGCGTAGCAGTCAGGTATACTAACCACTAGACCAGCGGTCTCGTCAATTTGTAAGTTAACGTGCTCGGCACCTCTGGAATGCAGACGTAATTCTAAGCAAATACAATTCACGTGTAATAATTTAAAATGATAGTACAAGGCCGTGGTTCTTTATTTAAGTCACTCTGAACTAGCTAATTCATTTCACATCATAGCCTAAATTACATAACATGAGGTATACTATAGTATAGGCCAGGGCGATGACTCTACACTAAGAACATCACTAATGAAAAACGAGGCAAGGAATAATTCAATTATTTTAATCATATACAATCTGAGCACTTTTATCTTAAGAGTGCTGTTAATGAGTTTGCACGTGCTTATTGGCAGTCGTGGAACTTGACAGCGCAGCGCTGGACAGAATCACTACATATTATAAAACAAAGTCGCTTCCCGCTGTCTGTTTGTCGCTATCTATGCTTAGATCTTTACAACTACGCAACGGAGATTGATGCGGTTTTTAACACAAAGAGTGATTCAAGAGAAAGGTTTTTATGTATAATTCATTTTTGGTTTTGTGTAACACCAGCTAAGCCGGGCGGGTCGCTAGTAATTTATATAAACCGAAGAAAAATGATTTTTAAACGATGAATGCATGACATTCGTTATTTAGAGTCACAATATTTACCCCCTAAGAAGCATAATCAGCAAAAAGCTTTATTTACCTAATTTATATGTTTTTATTTCAGAACAGTAACAATGTTTGCTTTAAAAACCCGCAATGCGCAGTGATAAAATTAAGAGATAACGTGTTTCCTTATGTATGTGCTAATCAAGGCAAGCTTCTACAATATTTTATTAGGAACTAGATTTTCGGCCGCGACTTCTGCGTATAATTGACACGTTTCCGTGGAATGCAATGCAACGTATGCTATATCCTTCTCTTGGTTTCAAGGAAGCTCTTTATTAAAATTCATCAAAATATGTTAAGCCGTTATACTTAAAATTTAACCAACAGACGAACGAAGAGGCAGAGTTGCCATTTAATTTATAATATTACTAGTTATTCGCGCGGATATGTCGTGTTTAGAAAAAAAAACATTTTTTTTTCACGATGAAACGTACCTGACAACATGTGTGCAACTTCATGATGATCGGCGGATTATTTAAGGCGTAACAACCAAACAAACTAGCATTCGCTTATTTAATATGAAATGTTAGTTTAATGTAGGTATAAAAAAGCTTGGCAAAATTGTCTACAAAAGGTAAAAAATATGTATACTGGCAACCTTCACGAAATGGAATCTATGTTATGATGTTTACTGTAAACAAACCAAGCAAGACGATTGATGCTCTATACGAGCTGCGGCGGGTTGACATACGACCGGCACAGTGGCGCCCCTATTATTTACTTTTTATTGCTGACTGTAATCGAGTCATAAAATAACAAAACAGAAAAATAATGTATCTTATTATATATTAAGGGTTTGCTAGATCTTGCACGCTTGCACAAGCATGTTTTAACAAGACAAACGACTTAATTGATTTATTCTGTGAATATTTCGTGACTGAATTCGATATGTGAAGGTGCACATTTTTCCGGACGTGTGTCGCTCTTGTACCAAACTGACAAAAATCCCGATAGCTTATTCTTTGTCGCACGTGATAATCCTCCAAGTATTTTTCTCAATGAAAAAACTTACGATCATATTCAAAACCCGCATTCAACATCTCATCTGGTTTTCAAACGTACACCACTCAGAAAATTCAAGACGGCGTCTTGGCGGGAGCACAAATGTCATTGTCAAATGTCACTTCACTTCCGTTATGAGTCAAAAATTTATTCTATGTTGATTTTACATCGCGCACTTAAATTAGTAACTTGTAAAACTATGTTATTAGCTTTACTCATCCGTCACATTAAGATTAAATATTAGTTGTAGCGCTGATCACTCGTTTAGTCCAATAGCAGACCCACTTATTAATAGGATTCCTTCAAATACTGTTAGACTAACACAAAATCAATAAGCCCAAAGAACACTGACTTAAGTAAACAAAAAAAAACCCGTTACATAGTTTGAATTGTTCAAATACTATAAGATTGTCAATGAACAAAATACCGAGAATAGTTTAAAAAAACAAGGAGAGTTCTCATTGGTCCAAAACACCATTTTCTAAATTCAAAATTGTTAGGTCTTCACAAATCACTGTTCAATAAACCTGACAGCTGTCAACTGCTATATTTCTTTTGTTATCGAATTATTCTGTAATTACGTCATAGTAGGGGACGTAGTGCATAGAATTCATAATATATTGAAACAAATTATCTGTTACAACACAGTCACTTTCACAAGTACTACAATGTAAATGAAACCTAATTGCCCAAATGATATCACGTGAAAACAGGCACGTTACCTTGTCATCTGCAGAGTTTATTTTTGTCAAATTGTTTGTTGATGTTGATAGTGAGAGTGGATGTGATACTGTTGTACAAAATCACTCAACTAAACTAATTTGACAGGACTTAAAAGTCATGCTATCCCATTTTCATTTGCGGGGTTAAATAAGGATGGCAATCCTTAAAGTCCTGTAAAAAAATTAAGTTTGTCGTTTGTCACCAATATCTTCCCGAGTAAAATAGGCTAATTATTTCTTAACGGGCGAAGTCATGGCGAAGTCGCAATAGCTGGTTATGATAATACTAGTTTTCATACCAATGTCTAGAAGAATTTTGTTACAAATTGATATACCATGATTGATACATGAAAAAATAAGACAGAGCACTGAGTTTCTTGCCGGTCACGTGGCTTTTTTTCCGAAACGGTGGTAATTTAGACCTTCATAAGTGCCTCATTAGGGCCTAAACTGAATAAATGATTTTGATTTTGTATACTTGACAGATATTAGTACAAATTAATTTCATAAATATTGCACATAGCACAGATACATCGGACCCACGACTAATCGCACTGAACAAGACCACTAGCAACAAAGCCAAACGGCTAATTTAATTGACGTTGCATGTATCTATATATACTAACTAGCTTTTACCAGCGGCTTCACCCGCAGGGTTCTAGGTAAAGAGAGCCATGTCCTACCCCAGTATGGCTAACATGTATGCGAAGAGAATATCTCACGGAAGAAATAACAGACAAATCGTTGTCTACGACGAGTAACTGTGAGATACCCTAACTTGCGCGCCATTAACGAGAACTACTCGTCGAAGACATCATTTTTCTTGTTTAGTCACACGGATGTTGCCCGTTAATTATATAAAGTGATTTTGGTAGTTTTTTATCTAACTAAAACCTACACGGTTTGAGAATGCAACTTAAAATATTAGGTCCTTACATATGAAATTGGCGTTTTTCGTACTGGCCACTTTAATCACGAATTTCTCCTCTTTGGTAAGGAATTCCAAATTCAAATTTGTACAGCTATAGACTCATGTATTTGTGCTTCGATGATCGTCATTCATTTGTTTTTTTTCTTCTGTTTTTTTCTGTTTGCGTCACTCATTTTACAAAATGGAAAACCTTAAATATCGCATTATTTACGAGTACGAGTTCCGCCGTGGCACTAGTGCTGCGGAAACAACTCGAAGGGTGAATGATGTGTATGGCGGTCGTGTTGCAAAAGAAAACACAGTTCGTTTTTGGTTCCAACGTTTTCGTTCTGGAAATTTCGACCTGCAGAACAAGCCCCGTGGACGGCCTGAGACTCAAGTTGATAATGAAGAGTTGAAGGCTATTGTGGAAGCGGATCCATCGCAAACCACGTCCGAGTTAGCTGCAGGCTGCAATGTTAGTGATAAAACTGTTTTAATTCACTTGAAGCAAATTGGGAAGATTAAAAAGCTTGAAAGGTGGGTACCTCACGAATTGACTGAAACAAACCGGCAAACGCGCGTCGACTGCTGCGTTACATTACTAAACCGGCACAATAATGAAGGTATTTTAAACCGAATCATTACCTGTGATGAAAAATGGGTTCTTTACGATAATCGGAAGCGCTCAGCGCAATGGTTAGATCCTGGCCAGCCAGCCAAATCCTGCCCCAAGCGAAAATTAACCCCAAAAAAGTTACTTGTAAGCGTTTGGTGGACTAGTGCCGGTATTGTTCATTACAGTTTTTTCAAATCTGGCCAGACTATTACGGCTGATGTCTATTGTCAGGAATTGCAAACCATGATGGAAAAGCTAGCGGCTAAACAACCTAGGCTGGTCAATCGCTCCACGCCACTGCTGCTTCACGACAACGCTAGACCACACACTGCGCTACAGACGGCTACTAAATTAGAAGAGCTTCAATTGGAAAGTCTAAGACATCCTCCGTACTCCCCGGACCTTGCTCCAACAGATTACCATTTTTTTCGAAATTTGGATAACTTCTTGCAAGGGAAAAAATTCAACTCCGATGGGGCAGTCCAAATCGCCTTCAAAGATTTTATTGATTCCCGTCCGACTGTTTTTTTTAGTAAAGGGATCAATGAACTACCTATGAGATGGCAAAAGTGCATAGAAAATAATGGTTCATACTTTGATTAATTAAATATATTATATTAAAAAATATTCGACTTTTTGTTCCTCCCATACAAAACGCCAATTTCATATGTAAGGACCTAATATCTCAATAAATTGCTACCTAACAATGTTTTTATTTAATTATAAATTGTTTATTCAGTAACATTACAAGTTAACATTTCAGAAAAAACAATCAAACTGTGTGTATGTGTGTGTGCGTGCGCGTGTGCGTGTATGTGTGCCTGCGTAGGGACTAATTTATAGAACTCAATTGAGATTTGTATTTTTTTGGCTATCGCTATCCGCATAAATAATGATATTAATGTGAAGACATCAATTATTCTAATAACCAATCACTTAAAGACTCAAATTTTTGATAAAAATACTTGTAAATGCTTCTCGTCGTCAGAAACTAAGGACGATAAACACCTCGATTTTTTTCGTTTTAAAATGTCAATTCAATTAAATTCCTTATTTAATGGCAACAAAATGCGATTAAATTAGGCATACATGTTAGTGTTCGTAGACTACCGCACCACTGACAAGTAAATGTGACATTTATCTCCACTTTCGATGTATCAATACGAATTCTTTGCGCTGTCATTGGTCACATACGGTGCGCTGCCATGTTAGCGGCGGTAGAAAAATAGGATTATGTCGTTTTCGCGCGAGTAATGTGTGGATAAAATTATCTCTTCGCATACATGTTAGCCGGGCAGGCTATAATCTATCTCGTTGCCTAATTTTATTATGATCCGTTCGGCCGTTTAAATGTGAAAAGGGTTTGATCCTAATTAAAAGCGCCTGCAGTGTTTCTTTTGCAATGAGGAATACACATTTTACATCCACGAAATTACAGGCGCATTTTTTTCGAAATCCGCAAATGGATTCTACGAGTATTTCACAAGCATAATGTTTAGGTAATTAAAATGGTTAATAAAAAAACTGTTAATAAACCTTATTGGTACAGACCGGTAGGATTCGGGCTTGCGTAGCTAGAATATCTTTTTACCCGACTACGGTGAGGCCAAAAGGTATGTTTGTATTTACGTATGTGGTGCATACGTATACTCCGTAGTTCCTAAACTATTCGATAGACTAAATCGTATAAACATAGGCTACATTTTAACCAACCTTAACAAGGAGGAGTCGATTTTACATTATAAACCCAGATTTTTACAGATTATGTTTTTTGGCGCTGGACTAAAATATTTTTTTCGTAGTCGTTTCACTTGTGCAAACTTTTTTTAATTATTATATGCACTATTAATATTTTTAAACATTACCTTTTTGCAGCCTGGGTTTCAACTCAATATCAACGGCAACAGCGGGTGCAACCTCCATTTTATCACAATACACTTACAAAAAAACAAAAAACTATTTTTAAACGCAGTATGAATACCCGCGTAATATGATCGATACTGAATGCGTCAATAGCTGATAACTAGTATATACCCTGAACATAATCTGATAAGATTCGATGATAGCCGGTCGTGAGCGAATATTATTGGATTGGCCTATTTAAGTGTATCGTAATTACTCATTAGTGGCCAAATTATTGTGGATTATAATAACGTTTTTGATCGGGAAAAATGCATTTACCAAGAATATTGTATTATACAATTGCGTCCCACAAAAATGGTCAATTCTAACGACTCTTCATTTTATGACAATCCATCAAGCTATTTAGGCTAAATAACAGAATGTAACATAACTCCTTTTTAAAGGCAGTCGAGTAAAAAGCTACCATTACGGATATATATATTTTATGTCATACAAATTGAACAAATAAAAATAAGTTAGAAATAGTCTAGCTGGAACGTAGAGGAAGTAGCTAATAGTGGCTGTACCATCTTCGGCTCTCGTCACACGCAAAGAGAAGCCTATATACGGTACTAATGTACAAGACAAGGATACAGCTATACTATTTTTTACCGCGTGCTGTATTGTTTCAGGTTTCGTAAAATACTTTATGTAACTTTACCTATCTTGGTTCAGTTAAGCGAGAGTAGTCACTTGTGTGTCAGCACTTTACACACACGCACGCACACATTGATAACTATCTCCATCACTTTCTAGGGCACGGTACCTTTGTCTATTAGTTACGCAGTGTACGAACTAGATAGATTTTTAAGGATATTTTTTACCATCAAATTAAAATGTATATCGCAGGCTGATATAAAATAAAAACTTCTGATCAAAATGATCAAGGGCTTGTGGGCTGTATTCGTAATGACATCATTAAATTCATTGTTGCAGAATTTGTTGATTGTGTCGAATTGAGCATCATTATCTATCTTATACCGATTTGTCATTTGTAACGAGAACTCAATCTAAATAGGCAATCGGGTTGGCGAATGGCGAATTTTGTGATTAGATACCTAAAGAAGTATAATAACACAATTATTCGATGATATCTACACTAATATTATAAAGAGGAAAGATTTGTATTTTTGTATGTAACGAATAAACTCATAAAGTACTGGACCGATTTCAAAAATTCTTTCACCGTTAGAAAGCTACATCATCACTGAGTAACATAGGCTATATATTATACTAGCTTCCCGCCCCGGCTTCGCTCGGGTAGACAAAATATTTGATAAATGTCTATAGGCTCCGAAACTACTAGACCGATTTCAAAAATTCTTTCACCGTTAGAAAGCTACATCATCACTGAGTAACATAGGCTATATATTATACTAGCTTCCTGCCCCGGCTTCGCTTGGGTAGACAAAATATTTGATACATGTCTATAGGCTCCGAAACTGCTGGACCGATTTCAAAAATTCTTTCACTGTTAGAAAGCTACACTATCACTGATTAACATAGGCTAGCTGCCCGCCCCGGCTTTGCACGAGTAGACAAAATATTTGATATAAATGTCTACCCGTGCGAAGCCGGGGCGGGCCGCTAGTCATATTATATAGGTATTTCGTATTTTAGGTTTGGTAAGGTCTAGTTTTATCGCTGGTTGTGTTCGACCGAAGCTTCGGCAACGGCTTCAGCCACATTCGACAAAAAAAAAAAAAACTTCGGCCTCAGTTAGCAGGGCCGCAATTAAAACAGAGGTGACGCGCCGGGGTCATACTGCATTTATATTGGGGATTTTGAACTTTCGGCTTCGGCCAATTGTGGTGATAGCCGAATGATCGGCTACAGTTTTAACCAAAAATCGACCTTGAGCCGTACGTAAGTAGATTAGGATGTAGATGGGTGCGTTATGGAAGCAGCGTATACCTCGATCGCTGTGTTTATAAGAGTAGGATGAAGGTGTGTGCGGTAAAGAAGCAGCACTGTGTTCATGAGAATAGGATATACGTGTGTGCGGTATGGAGGCAGTGGTGCCAATTCGGTTGTACAAAATTACGAAACTAATTTGACAGTTCTCAAGGTATTGCTATCCTTATTTAACCCCGCACATGAGAAAGGGATAGCAAGACTTTAAGAACTGTCAAATTAGTTTAGTTTAGTAATTTTGTACAACAAAATTGGCACCAGAGCTCGATAATATTGTTAATGAGAGTAGAGTTATATATAATAGGTGTCTGCTGTATAAGAGCAGCGTATACCGCGATCGCTGTGTTTGTAAGAGTAGGGTGTAGTACCTTGCGCGGCGTGCTCGTGCGGGTTGTGTATGATGCGTATCCGGCGGTCGGGGTGGCTGGGCTCCCCGACGCGGCCGCCGGGCTCCTGTATCCTCCAGCGCGCGGCCTCGGCCTCGGCGGCGCTGCGCGGGAAGTACAGCGGGGCCAGCGCCGCCGCCAGCGCGGCCTCCACGCCGCAGCCCGCGCACACCACCACCAGCTGCGGCCAGCGGTGCTGCTCCACGAAGCGACGCACCGTGCCTGCACACACAACACACCACAATATACTAAACTAAACACTTCCATACACTACACACACCCACATTTACTATAACCCCCAAAATACTATACACACCCCAGCACACATAAACACACCCTAACGCATAAAATCGCATACCTTTATAATGCAATGCAACGTTTTGATATACAACCTCACTACACACCGTTTACATACTTCTTAGGCAGCGCGGAAAGCGCACAACACAAACAACCAATTAATAGTAATAACGGAAGTCAAAAACACTTCTCAATACACTAATCAAAGGCTCTTCGGTGTCTAAAATAATTTCTAAACATATGAAGCGTTGTCTGCTATTCTAGCGACGCCAGTTCGAATCCCACCGGTCTGTACCAATAAGTTTTTATAACTTTAATGCAGTGATCAATCACACCACGAGCTTTACGGTGTAGGAAAACATCGTGAGGAAACCTGCATACGTCCGAGAAGAAATTCAAGGACGTATGTAGTGCCTAAGAGACGGCGACGGACTCACCATCTGTCATGTTGGCACCAAATTATCTTCGGTGAAAGTGGCTACCCCTTCAGGAACCCTTGTGGGAAGGCGTGAAGATATATTATTATTATGTTAGTACTGACGTAAGGCGATATGTGTGGCGAGGTCTGGCGGGAAGTTCCTTCGCGGCGTGTTGAGGATGCACAGCGCCAGACTCTTCACGCCCAGCTCCCCGGCCTTGTACAACACGTTCCTAGAGCACATAAGTACATTACAATAATAAACTAACTGAATTATCACTTAGTACCATTTAAAGACTTAATTCAATTTATTTTTACAATAGTCAAGAGTGAGAGAGTGAGAGTGTATTTTGTTCTCTCCCATAATATTATTTTACTTGGTGTGTAAGCTGACGCTAATTTTGTTTAATTGTAATGTTGTGTTCTTCTGTAATTGGTGGAACATCCAAAATTAAATTATGTACCTATGTACATACTTTGTCCGGCAGATAGCTGATGTTAAAGGGCGCAACGTAGGCTACTTTTATATTGGAAAAATAATTTAGGTTCCGCGCAACAAAAAGAAAACCCATGAAATTGTAAACAAAATTAACTCTACGCGTATGAAGTCGCGGGCACAGGTAGTAACTAAAACAATTTCATTTGGTTTCTTTTTCGAATTTCGGTTGGACATACTTGTAACAATTGTGGAGTGAACTTTCGGCCGCGGTGTGGTACTTGGGGACGTATTTTGGACACACGGTGTGAATGACGTAACGGCTGCGCAGAGAGAACCCTGGCGTCACCACCACTTCACCCGTCCTGCACTCTGGAATAGCAATATCGCCTTGTTTACTGTCTCACTCAACCAAGCTACTCACCAAGCTACTCACGTTAATATCTCAGGTTCACTACTTCTCTCTAACAAGCTATTTGACGTCACTATCCCATGTTCACTATCTCCCTCTACCAAGCTCCTCGATGGCAATATCCCATGTTCACTATCTCCCTCTAACAAGCTACTCGACGTCAATATCCCATGTTCTCTGTCTCCCTCTACCAAGCTACTCGACGTCAATATCCCATATTTACTGTCTGTCTTTACCAAGCTATTGCAAGACAATATCCCCTTGTTAAGCTCTTGGATGTAAACCTAGCCTTGTTTACTGTCTCACTCTACCATCATCTGATTCATTGAAGCGAGTGACATTTTAGTTATTTGTCTCTATCTGGACGGTTATCCCAAACTGAAATTTTACATCTAGACATGAGCTTCTGCCCAACTGGGGACTATTCCTCTACCTTTCAGAAGACTGCAGTCAACTAACACTACTTTGATGTAGTGTTGTGTTTTTGCGGTGAGTAAGGTTGCAAGGTTCCACGAGTATACGCTGCGCTGGTAGTAATGCTGCTAGCACAGTGAGTCCTCATCAATAACAGGGTTAGCAACTCGTAAGTGATATTGCCAGCGGCAATAGGCAACGGTGACTGCTCACCATCAGGTGGCCGTATGCCATAAAAGTATAGGAAAATTAGAAGGAATAAAGATTCGTACCCATTCCCCTAGTGACGATTTCTTCCTTCAAGTCCGGCCCAGCGGCCTGCATGATCCTGTCGCTGACCGCATTGCTCTCTGTCAGCGTCTCATCAGTGGTGTTCGTGATGGCGTCCACATCCAGGGTAGTGATGTCTCCGTGCCTGGAATGTGAGGATCACTGTAGTAATACCAGTTTACGTTTCATGTGGGTTGCAATAAGTTTTCACATAAAAAGTTAGAAACACGCTCGTCTGTGGACAGTACCTCCACATTAGACAAGATCTCATATAATCGAATTTTAGACCACGAGTGAGTGCTACAACACTGACAGAAAAGCTGTACAGTTGACCGTCAGATTTCAACGCTAATGTAAGTGGAAGAAGACGCCGCTGAGGGCCAACTTACAACTTTCTAGATCTGTGATTGATTGCTTAGAGGCTTACTAATGTAAACTAATCAGATGGGCCGTACGCTTGCGTGCCAACTTAATAATAATAAAAATATATGCCAAGTGCGAGTTGGACTACTGTATGAAGGTGACGCACCATCCTCTAACAAGATTTAATAGTTTTATTTTTATTATGTGTTGTTAAAACGGCATCAGAATTACACATTCTGTGAAAATTTCAGCTCTCTACCTATTACTGATCATGAAATACAGCCCGCTGATAGGCAGGACGGAGGCTTAGTAAAAGTGTAACTGTTGATTACCATTCGATACCTTAAAAATAGTCTAGGCTCTATAGATTTTGGTGACTGTTTACCATCAGGTGGGGCCATACGATGACATGCAAGCTCAGTAGAATACAATATATTATTTTTCGTCACGCCTTCCCAAGGGCCCCCGAAAGGTAGGCAGAGGTGTTACAAAACCCACTTTCCACCGAATATAATTTAGTACCAACGTGACAAATATTGAGTCCGTTGCCGTCTCTACACTACATACCATCCCTGAATTTCTTCTCAGACATAATATGCATGTTTCCTCACGAATAGAAAAAATATATATGTATGTAAATGTAGTGTATGTACCATATCGCGAGGCGGTCGTTGATGAGCTCGTCGTGCAGGAAGACGGGGTGCGGCTGCAGCGGCGGCGCGCGCGGCGAGTAGTCCGTGGGCGCGGCGGGCCGCGTCGCCGACCAGCGCGGCACGCTCGCCGCCGGCGCGCGCATCACGCACACCGACGGGTCTGGAACACGCACCAAAATCACTACATAGTATAAAACAAAGTCGCTTACCAGTGGCGGATTTACCAGCAGGCTGAGTAGGCTGGAGCCTAGGGCGGCAAATTTTAAGGGGCGGCAAATTTAGTTCATAAATTTATTATTTCGGTTTACAAATTAAAAAAAATATATAATATACACACACATAATACGAATTTCGAAAATTGGAGAGAAATTAAAATATTTAACAAAAATCGAAATATTCTCATATACAGTGCTAATTAATAAATATTTCAACATCTCTGCATGAACAATTCCTAAACGCTTTACTAATTATACATGAATGATTATGAACTTTTATAATATCGCGATTCGATATTATAATCGAAATTTAGTAATTTTTACATATATTCTTCACTGATAACTGCTATAATTTTTTCACCGTGTACCTAATAATTATGAGATCTGCTTACCCAATTCAATCGATATAATATCGATGGTCTAATAAAAATACTGACTAAAATTGACTAATTTTTATTAAATAAAAAACTAGTTCAATATCTTATAGAGATCATATTAATCAAATAACTGATAGTTGAACGACTGTGACTTGACAATAAAAAAATTCCCTCCACAAAATATGAAGTGAGACAATTTGCTCATTAGAAAATTGATACATTTTATCAGTTAATTATTTTATTTGCAGTAAGAAAAAGTTTGGAAAATCCAAATGAGCAGGCCTTAAGCGCTCATGTCGTACACGAATTATTTAAATTAAATGTTTACATCAGTAGATTTGATAACTTTTTCGCAAAGCCAACTTTTTCAGAAAATGCCAATCGGAATGAATTAATTATAATAAGATAAAACAATACTCAGCTGCAATTTTTTATTCAACGGCTTCTCTCCAGTTAAACAAGTATATTAAAAAAAAATTGAAGTGAAAAAAATATTTTTTCGAAAGTTATCGTGTTTACTGTGAACACGATCATCCAAAATCCATACGATATGGCATTAAAATTACTTCCTTTCAAATAAAAAATAATTAATCATAACTCATAACCGAAAAAATATTTTTAATAAGCTCAGCGATCATTTTTCTTTCCGATAAGTTGCTTTTTAAATAATAATCATCTACATCATATTTGTTAGGTTAGGTTTAATGTGAGAAAACATCGGATTTAGATTTTTAGGCAAGAGGAGAGCATACCTACTACGCGCTTCGCACTTAAGGCATGCAATTGCGTAGTCGTATTTGTATTGTAACGCCAGAACAAACGACATGACGATTCGGTAAGTGTCTGGCTGAGTGGATAGCACAAGTGCAGCGCGATAGGGTTACTACGTGAGCCGAAGCGGGCTCCTGATGTATACATACGTTGCGTCGAAGCATTGAGTTCGAGAGTAAGTAAGAGACAGATATAGTGTGGCTATACCAACGAGGAATTCACGTCTTCTATTTAGTTCAAAAACAAGAGAAAAGTCACTTGTCACAAATGTATGTTTTTTACGTAAGCTTAATTCATATTTTGTAAGTATTGTATAGTTTTAAGACATACCTTACCTTACTTTAAAAGTGGTATACGATTGAGATATTTTTTCCTTAAAATAATGTTATTTGATAATTCTTTGCTGTAAAAATAATCAAGGATCTAACACGGTACCATACTTCTCAATAATAATAACTATATGGGAAAAATTGATGTAACGAGGATGATGGAGCACAAATTATAAAGTTGGAATTTTATTGATAGAAAATTGATATGATTGTGGACTAAGATATCAAAATTTAGAGGCGGCAAAAATTGAATAGCCTACGGGCGGCAAATCTATAAATCCGCCACTGTCGCTTACCGCTGTCTGTCTTTCCCTATGTATGCTTAGATCTTTAAAACTACGCAACGGATTTTGATCCGGGTTTTGTTATTAGATAGATTGATTCAAGAGGAAGGCTTTTATGTGTAATTAATTCGTGTTTTGTATGTATTTAACTTATATGGCTAACGATGGATGTGCGAAGCCGACTGAATAAATGAATTTTGATTTTGATGAGGGTCGCTAGTAAAAAAAAAAACTGTATTTATATTTATTCAATCTAGGCCCTAATAATAGGGCACTTATGAAGGTCTAAATTACCACCGATTCAGAAAAAAACACCTGAGAAGAACCGGCAAGAAAGTCAATGCTCTGTCTTTTTTTCACATAAAATCACATCAATACTTATTAATAAATATAGCACCCGTTCACTAACTAATAGATGAAGGTACCGCGTGCTAGAAAGTGATGGAGATAGTTATCAATGTGTGCGTGCGTGTGCGTAATGTGCTGACACAAGTGACTTCTCCCGCTTAGCTGAACCAAAAGATAGCTAAAGTTACATAAAGTATTTTACGAAACTTGAAATAATCGTGCACGCGGTAAGGGGCAACAAAAAATTGTGGAAGTCATCCTTTAGGGGTTGAATTTCAGGTTCATAGCCTTGAACTTGAGAATATTCGTGAGTAATGAGCGAGTTTTAAATCGCGTTTTATAGATTTGATACATTTTACTACAAGAAATATAGTGGTTTTTTTTAAATGTCGAAGAAGAAACAGGAGCATGGTACCTACACTGGTTATTTCGGTTGTTTACAAGCCATAAGAACCTCAATGATAGTTGGATAATGGTATAAAAAAAAACTAGAAGTATTCTTTTCTTCTCCGATTTATAAATACTTGACCACAACAGTATAATCGAATTAGATATGTATGATACACCATACCTGGTTATTATGCTCACATTAATGTCAATCTCATCGTATGTATACCTAGATTACCAACGTATGTAGATAATATAATCTTTATATCAATGTATAGCTGTGTTACTTTTCCGAGGCTTACCTAAAGCGGAATATTAATTAGGACAGTCGTTACGTTAATAGACTGAGAGATTAGCGTATCGTGTACTAATGAATGGTTCCTTAGGAGCTTGTAAAATTGCTTGGCATAAAAGGCTAACATGGTGAGGACGGATGAAAACCAACGCAGCGATGATTGTGAAGGTAAATTGATAAATGGAAAAAAGAAGATCAACACACAAATCATCGTTATCAAAGTCTAATACTTTACGAAGAAATACTTTCAAATCGTCAAAGTCTATCGCCGGATTCAAAGGTTAAAAAGGCTCGGCCTACCCAAGACGATTGTGTTCATTGACTGATATTTGAATTTATAACTTAAGTATTTGTATTTTGGTTTATGATTGTTAACATTTTTACCAATAAACTTTATTATTATTTATAAAGTCAGTAAATGATGAATACATTTACGTTAAATATAAAAACATATTACGTTCAAAGTAAATGCCCAACAAATAACATGTAAACAAAGACATAGCAGCCGAACGAGGAAGAGATTAAAATGTTGATAATAATGAACGATATAATTATGGTAGAAGTTAACGCCAAGAAGATGCAAAAAGGGATGTATGGAAAAGGTACACGTATTGCGCAGATCCTGAAAAAGTAGATAAAAAGACAAGAAGAAACTACAAAACTTTTGCTTCTGGTGAAACGAGTATTACAGTCACTCAGACTTTAGTCCTGATATCAGAGATATAATGGCTAATTGGGTAGATTATACTGATAACTATTACGGGCTTACAAGATGTCAGCCATTGCGGTAACGATTTGTCGTCTCATCTTTTGGTTGTATGAGACAAGAAAGAAGCAAACATTATACCAATCTCAAATCCATGTGATTGCATTCGATCTCGCATATATCAAATAACGAATGGAGCAATCACAACGAAATGAACCAAACAAATAAGTATCATCAATGTGTACAGGACGGAGTTGAGCAAATAGTTTACAGGGTCTTCGGGTGGTGCTTAAGGCATAAATAAACCAATCCTCTATGATATAATCCAAATAATCCCTTATAATCTAATTCCAATTATTCTCCTATAAAATACCCTTTATACATATATCCATCGAACGCAACGACTCTGAATTTCCCATGCAAATCCGCTTTACAGTTCATCAGACCATTCATGAACGAATTGACCTACATTGCCGCCCCTCGTATTAAGGGGTTGAACTATGTGTATTCACATGATGAATGGATTTAACGCTCTACCTTTATGAGTTAAAGTCGGTTTTGCTGTATCGGGAAATAGGAATTTAAATTCAGATTGTTGGTATTCCTGTGACGTCAGTGGCAATATCTATTGTCCTTTGTGTAGAAATGAATTGTGAAAGAGACGGAGAATCCATTGAAGGATTTCTGGTTAAAGAATAGGTACACGCACAGACAATTTGAAAGGTTACGGAATTGTTTAAAGTGAATACGGAAACTAAATTGAAGATATAACACCATATTGATTCAATGGGTTAGCTGACTTGGTATTTAGTATCCTTAAAGTGTTTAGGGCTCAATTTAGGCTCATCAAAATTGCCTTTATTTTTGTCTTTTTGTATGTAGTTTCATGGGGGTAGGAATAAATTATATTCAATAACTTCTCCTGATTTTCTAACCGGTAAGTAAGTAAACGCTGATGTCTCGTCGAAATTGAACTCTGCACGCAACGGAACTACAAATGTTTGATCGATTGGATCAACCCTATCTACTAAGGCATAAAGCTTTATTTCAAAACAACAAAAAAACTAAAGACGCATGCTAACTAATCAAACATTTGTTTTACGAGCGTTGAAGCTGAAGCTCGTTCGTATTCAATTCTATGAAGGTCACCTCTATGGACAAAAATGTTATGTAACTTTGCCATTAACATGAGAAAAAAGGCCGAGAAATCACTTTCACCAATCTACATTTTATTAAGATATCTAGGAATATCTACATAATATTAAATTAAATTGAAAGATTGTCTTTACCCAATACGGTCATTTCGAGTTCCGATCACGTCACTCGATAGAAACACTGAATATAATAATTTACTTTGAATTTCTTGGTCTACTGAACGCACGTCCGCACCGCACGGCATACGATAAACATGTGACCTCGAACGGGCCGGAAGAACACACCCCCAGGGGTGACGTGCCAGGCGGGGGTGGACGACGGCTGTGACGTCACTCGGTCGACGACCCAACAAACTGGGTCATCAGGCTGGTCGATCTACTAGTTACCCTTATAAAGGCTTTTATAAAATATGTTACATAATACAATGTGGGAAAGTCTATTTTTAAATGAGGTGTCTTTTGCTTTACCTTAAGGGCATTTGGAAAACTCCGAACACAAATGACTCGGTAAAGATCCATAAATTAATTAGATAACGGGAGTAAAGACGGCAGTTGCTTAACCTCGGCTCCTTCAAGCATTACAATAAATCGTTTATCTGTAGGTAGTTACCGAAACGAAAAAGTATTTACTTTTATCGAACGAATTCCAAATATAATTCATCAATTATGTAAAAGAACTACATAGAAATGGATACGAAAATTATCTGGTTCCAAAATTGTACATGCAATGAAACCATTAGACGATATCGCGGTCGTAGATGAAAATAGTGCCTCGCTTTAAACTTTTAGAACGTATTATTCAAACTTTAGAGGGAAGGAAAAAGGTGGTACCGATTGCTGACAAGTTGTATTTCGTTCGAGTAGGCAACAAACCTCGACAATACAAGATTAAACTTTGGATTCCTATTTAACTTTGGCATTTTCAAAGTTCTGATTGTGAATCGCCTTCGCAATACGAAGCACAGTTCAGTAAGATGTCACGTTGCGGGGGTCGATAATAAAATTGTAGACTTGACGTGCTCTTATATAACAGCGTCATACTGTTATTGATTAAAACAATGGTAATTTTAAATATAGAATGACTGCCCTTAGATACAAATTCAATCTTTGTGAACATCATTATTATGATATTCAGCAGGCGACCAACGACCACTGAACAAAGATCTTTTCTGGCTTTTATATTTTTTGTGGGTTTGCGAATAGATATCAACAATGACCGATTTAATATCGCTTGCATCATATAGTTGTCCATACACTTGTAATAGGAGGCCTTCCGCCACTGCGTCTTCAAAACGTGATTTCTGCTCCAACAATTTATTAATGCGATAGGTGTTGTGTTGTGAAAATTGTGCGTTAAATATTATCCTCTATTTCCTTTGTGCCATTAAGTTATGGAAAAAAATTGCTCTGAGAGTATTACTCTCTGCACTGCTTGGCTGTAATAACAAAGAATCTAATGTAATGAAAAAAGAAGTATAATAAAGACACACAGTTGCGTGAAACACGTGAACCCTTCAATATAAAAATCGATGTAGTCGTGTTCTTCAACATACTCAGTACGGTACAGGTGACCTTATTTTAGACTAAGCACGCAAGTCAGATAAAATGAACTACGCAAGTAACGCAACGCTATATAGAGAAGAATCATAAACCACTTATTATTGTTGTAAAGTAATCTGTTGTAAGATGTATGAACGGATTTAGAGGTAATCCAAACTTATCTCATGTTTGTAACTTAACAATTGTTTTAGAATTCAAGGTGGATGTTATAAAATCTCAAATGAATGAATAAAATATAATAGAGTTAAATGATCAATCATCATAAAAACCTTGTGTACCCAAAGTTTTAGATACCGGATAACGTTCAGCTTACAACATATGGTTGTCAGCGTTAAATCAACATTAACGATGCTGAAGAATTAAGAAAATTGGAGAAGGCAGAGCACTTCAGGATAATTGGAGTGGATTCAATTAAAGATCAATTCCATTACCGGTCACAGTTTGTGTAATTGTGACTGTGAACATATTATGTAGCTAGAATCTAATTGCAACGAAGTAAACTGATCATCAATTTAGAGCTACCGATCCAAAATATAGTTGTTGATCAACTATTACCAGATTTACTTCAACGTTGAATAAGTTGTGGCAATCATAAGCAAGTTTAAATTATATTGATTTTATAAATATCTAGCGGCCCGCCCCGGCTTCGCACGGGTAGACATTGATATCAAATATTTTGTCTACCCGTGCAAAGCCGGGGCGGGCAGCTAGCCTATGTTACTCAGTGATAGTGTAGCTTTCTAACGGTGAAAGATTTTTTGAAATCAGTTCAGTGATTTCGGAGCCTATAGACATTTATCAAATATTTTGTCTACCCGAGCGAAGCCGGGGCGGGCAGCTAGTATAATATATAGCCTTTGTTACTCAGTGATGATGTAGCTTTCTAATGAAAAAATAATTATTAAAATCGGTCCAGTACTTTTTGAGTTTATTCGTTACATACAAAAATACAAATCTTTCCTCTTTATAATATTATATAGTGTAGATGAAATTCGAAGTAGAAATATTATTTACTACCTTTGGAATGGATAAAATTTACCCGGTATAGATACAGACTAAGTGATGAGATGGACGAGTAGTTCCGGGGTGGAACTGCACTGCACTCGTCATGTGTCACTTGAAGACATAAGTATTTGTCCTGAAGAAAGCTTACAAACAAATCATCTACGCATAATTGATGAAGATAATTTATTATCAGTATTATATAAAAGGCGAGACAAACTAGTAACAAGCTACCGAGATATGAAAGTCCGTGGTAGAGTATATTTTAATGTCGAATGTGTTATAGTGCATATTGCTAATTTAAATAAAGGTCAAACATAAATAAATATTATGAGAAGCAATGTCGACAGCACGTTAAATAAAACTAATAAAGTTGCAGATTATATTTGCATAGATAAATATGACGCGACGGTAAAGCCATATAGATAGAAGATAAAAGCAAATCAAATAGCAATAAGGATCGTGAGTAATGGTGATATAGAGCATTGAGGACAGTAAAAAACGCGAACTGCTGTGAAGCCAGGTGTAACGTGGTCATTAAAGGTGACTAATGCGCAGAAAAAAGCCATCGGTTCTACGGAGATTTTGTGCTCCACACGACATAATCACCAAAAACCAACCAAGTTTGATACTACCGACTTTACACAGTGGTCACGGTCCTAATAAGGCATGAATTGGTTGCTGCCATTATTATATTTAACCTTGGTAATAATTTAAAGGCAGAACTAAATTTGTACGCCATACATTAGGTACACCGTAATGAATATGCAGTAAAACAAATGGTACGTTTAAATGCCGTTGTAAACGACAAAAGACATAAAGCAAGACAATAAAGGTATTGCAAATATGCTTTATTTGTATATAAATATTAATTTTTACAAATAGAAGCTGCAACTTATGATACATCCGAGAAATCTTGCAATATAATCTAGGTATACTATAATTTTATAAAGACGAAAGATTTGTTTTTTTTTGTATGTTTGTGTTGAATAGGCTCCGAAACTACTGAACCGATTTCAAAAATTCTTTCACTGTTAGAAGGCTACATTATCACTGAGTAACAAAGACCATATATTATATTAATACGCGGGCGATGTCGCGGAGAAACAGCTAGTATATAATATTTTCGTATTACTCTTTTTACAAAAAACCGGCTTGGTAGGCGCCGATGCCGAGCGCAGATCCCTACAAGTTCTAGTGCCCTTCAAACCGGAACACATAAAATAATGTTTTTAATGCTTCGGTTCGAAAGGGCATCGTGATGGATTTTTAAATAATACTTATCTTTACTCAAAACGTCGATTTTTTTACTCCTTCGTTGGTGCGTAATTTAAATTAAATATTTTTCATTATCATTCTGATTTTAGGAACTATGTGTGCCCATGTATTAGTTCATTTGTCTGTCTGACTGTATTTAGAGCTCGGAAACATTTCTAACAGTAAAGGATGATGAGGTATGCGGGTAATTACTATTGTTTCCAGTTCCGACTGTGAGAATTGCATTTTATTGAGGCATTTGTGTTTCCCAGAGAACAAAGCTCTTATGGTTATCCAGATAATTGAAAAGCGTGACACTTACACAGCCAAGCTTGGAATTTGTAGATTTAAGAATCATACTAAAAAGGTATCTAATATCGCTGTTCAATCAGTAGCCTTAGTTAGAACAACATTCGACTGCGTATTTGTATCGCTCTCAAAAATTTTTGTATGCATAAATGAACAGCGCTGCGCAGGCGAAAAGTAGAACCACAAAATTCCTATGAAAATGTTGACATTTTGAGTAACATTTTCGAATAAGTAGTCCAAAGATATTCTTGCTACGAGTACTGACCTTTAATGCTATTCATGTTTGTTTATAACCTTACTCCATGTACCTACTTCCATGTAATATTTTTCATTTCTCAGCATATACATATTTACAGCTATCAAGCGAGTTATAATATAAGCTAAATTAAATAATCTCATTATAAAACCCATCGCGGAAAAACATTTTAATTTATTCGGCGACGTATCTACTCTTGAGTCACGAACTCTCAAATGTTGTAGAAAATAAAATAAAACATGTTCATAAATAATATCTATGATTGAGTAAAACTTTCCACCAAACACCAGAAGTCATTGAACAAAGAATACCCAAGCGAATTCTTTCTACCATTAAAAGATTAACCGAAGTAAACACTAATAACTTTGTACTTTACTTTAATAGCAGCGTTTATCTTATCGTTGGTGGCTGTTTGGTTAATGAAGAACAAAGAGGTTTTGTAGGTAAAGGTCAACAAACTGTAATAGTAAACAGAACATCTACCTAACTGCTGACCAGTCCGACATGGCAAACGAAGACGAGAAATACATTCAAACGTTTCTCTGAATCTCATATAACCCCAATTCAGTCTGCTGTCTATTATCACGCCTTCTTATAAGGGTCCCAAAAAGTTGTTTCAACACCCACTTTCCACCGAAGATGTGTCAACGTGACAGATGGTGAATCCGTCGCCGTCTCTTAGGCACAACATAGATTCTTGAATTTCTTCTCAGACGTATGCAAGTTTCCTTACGATGTTTTCCTTCACCGTAAAGCTCGTGAGGAGACTAATCCTCTGTCAGTTGTAAACTTTTAATATTATACAAGATTATAATTTATCTCCGAGTGACAGGCAAATATTAAATAGCCTTAGGATAGGATATGCCTATGTAACTTAGGGAGGATTCAATTTGTTTTTTAAACCAGTTCAGTAGTTCTAAAAAAAACCTTAAACATAGAAATTAACAAACAAATTTCACCTCTTTATAATATTACATATTGGTATAGATAGATTGACCATGATTATGATTAGGTAATATATAAAATTCATGGGTTTTGAAACTAATATTTTGTGGTTGCATGTCGGACACTCCTTAGGGTATTGCGAAACAAACCGATGAGGGTTGTTATATTACGACAACAATCAGATTTGTTCCAAGTTTGTATAAGCACATATCTTACTAGATGAAAACATCAAAATGAGTGTTTAAAATAAAGTAATAGTATTTTTTACGCTAGCCGTGTCTCGCACAATATTGTGTACACGGCCGAGGTAATAGTTATTGGAAATTGGGAACTCATTACTGCGATAACTTTTGTAAAGGTTATGTAAAATTGCTGCTATGAATACTTTGACAAAACAAAACAAACAAAGCAAGCTTGATGAGGAACAAGTCGCGATGACATCAGCTGGTGACGAAACAAATTCAAAAACTGACGAAATATATTATACTGCCTACGAAGACAAATCGACGTCTTTATAAGAAACAAGGCAGACTAATATGTAGGGTATTTTAAGTACGCATGATACAATCCACGAACGTTGACAAACCAAAGAAAATCTGATTAAAGGGCAATCTTAAAGCAAGTACGTTTTGGGTTAATAAGACAACGATTAAGAGGTTCTCGTTTAAAGACGGTGATGGTATCTGTAAAATTCCTTCTGTATAGTTTGTCAATTGCAGGTATTCGATGATGCTGTTAAATAAAGAACAGGTACAATTAGTTATTATTTGAACTTTATAATGTTTTCCAAGTTTTAACCAACCTGACTGCTAAATGTCAGTATAACGAGTATTCTCAACTTCAGAAAAAAAGTAGTCGCGTCGCAGGTATGAGTGGTATGACACATACCTAATGACATTAGTTTGGCATAGGGAAATTTATTATTCTGTGTTTGGTTGGTTAGAACTTAGAGATCACAACACAAATGAGAACGATACTTATCTGATTCATGTTCGTGCAACGAGTTCCAAATACATTTTTAAAGTTTGCAATGAGCTAAAAACCGAATTCCTTGGATGATAACAAGTAATCGATTAAACACATGCAAGTCGAAAGTAAATAGTAAGTTATGTAAATCTACAGTAACTGCATTCTGTCCTACTAAAATAGATCGAGCCATCTGCTTGAATAATTTATTTATGGTAGAGTTTAGTCAATTGGTCGTAATGTCGCTTGATTAAATATTTAACGATTACCTAGAAGTTGGCGATACAAACAACGATACATTAATATGTATACAAACTGACGATCAGTTTTCTTATATAGCGAATTTGAAAACATGCTATAAGGATATGGAGTCACTTAGGTTTTTAGGAGTGAGTAATTAAGGATCTTTAGAGATAATATATGTAATGGGAAGTCTAGATCAATATTGATTAAGATATAAAACATAATTGTATCTTAGTAAAATATATGGAAAGAAAAAATCATACGCAGAGAAAGTTTTCGTGGCAAATTATACACTTAAATATTTATACCAGCCAGGTCACTTGTCACTAGTTTAGATATGAAAAGGCGTGATTACCTGAAATGACATAATACTTCTTGTCTGCACAGAAGAACCGGTCGTGCGGCTAAATACGTTTATTTTAACATTATAATTGGCTATAATAGATCTAAATAAATAAATTAATCTATTAATAGTAACTTTATATGAACCTTTTATGAAAGCTATTGGAATATTTTAAAATATTGATGGAATATTTAGCAATAGGAGTATCATTTTAAGAACACGCAATTAATTAAACCTGATCTGAATAATTCATTGGAAAACAATAGTCAATTGTCAATACAATTTCAATAAATTATAGATGAAAAAAAAAACTAAAGGTGAACATAATACAACAAACACGTCAGTTAAAAAAAAATAGTCATAGAAAATCAATCACACGACAAAATCACGTCATAGCCAGGTGAGTCTTACTCTATTCCCTACAATCTACAGACATCGGCCCTTTTCTCATTTTATTTGCATTAGAAAGACTGCACAATTTCCAAATTTGCACAACTGGGATTTTAGTGCGCGAATAATGTGAGTTCTATATGTTTTCCTTTCCGAAACTCGTCTAGTAGCTATAGTTCTGCATTCACTTACATTCGAAATCTCTTATTTTTCTCATGGTCTTCGGTAACCCTGTGGGTTTATTGTACTCCGTTTACCTCGATGATATCATTATCATCTACATTCGGACTTGAATCTTGTCTAACATCGTTTAACGCTAATTTTACAACTGATACTAAATTGAAGGCGAAATGAGACGCAATATTTTACCGCAGAAGGTTTCCGCCCTTGCTTTTTATCGCAGCTACCGGTCCTAAAAAGGTTTAGGTAGCCGTGGTGCAAGTTAAGCGGATGATGTCACTTTCCTAAGTACAGAGCTCAAGGCTGTGGACGCACGATGTGGATGTTTCTATAACAATACCGAACTAACACTCGTATTTAGATTCTGAGCATTCTGAACCCCTGAGCGTTCAGCCAATTTTCTCATGGTTGTAGTTTTAACTTCTGAGTTGTATTAAAAGAGCCGTATCTACAATATGTAACAAGAATAACGCACCCTTATTAGATTAATCTGTTATAATCAACAAAGAAATTAATTGTACTAATCGCGGGTGAATAGTGCAGACATAATATAATTAGTCATTTAGAACGGAATTTTAATTTGAAACGGATAAGTCTCATGTTCGTTTGAGCGTTAAATGCGAGGATGAGTGTAATATTTAGAATATGAAACTACATGTATTAAAAATGGCTGTAATCGATTCCACGACATAACTAAATTCGCGTGTGCGTTTAAGATATTCAGTGTTGAATATAAATTTTTTGCGGCGTTAAATTAAAAATGCTTATTTCACACTGCCCGCTGCCCTATGAACTATGGTTACGATTAATCTCTCTGGTTAGGGCAGCATGCATTAAGCATTAATAAATGAATTAGTTACAAATTCACTAGGATTAATACTATTTTAATAAGAGTAACTAGTTACTCATTTTATTCCACATTACTGAGCTTAGAAAAGCTGTCTCCAGATAAATTGCGATGTTGGGAGTTACTAAGGTGTTTTAGTATGAACAGCTCATCAACATAAGCCTGTAAACTATCACCTTGAGACGGCAAGCAAGTTTCTGAAGTTTATTTAATTAATAAAACGTACTTTGCCCTAAGAATCAGCTTTGGAGGGAATATTAAAATTTAATAACCTTAACGAGCTTTACACTGAAGGAAATCATCGTGAGGAAACATGCATATGTCTAAGAAGTAATTCAACGAGTGCCTAAGAGACGGCGACGGACGCACCATATTCTGTCACGTTGGCACCAAATTATCTTCAGTGGAAAGTGGATGTCGTGCCACCTTTGCCTTCGTGGACCCTTGTAGGAAGACGTGAAGAAAACTATTTTTATTCCTGCAGTCACTGCCATTCGTTAAGCATACACATTATATATGTATTAGTTGGTACTGTCTACTACGAGTATGTTAATCTTTTCTTTAGCATATTTTTATCGCATCGCATCTTGGTTTTACTGACTTATTTTCCTTACAAATCCAAGATCGTGACAAGTGAATAAATTACATGAAGTTGCAATAATATCTTAGGCCTTAGTTTGTTGTCTGTTTTACTTACAAAATACTGAGTTTGATTTTCCGTGTACTGAAACTACAGTATTTCCAATAAAATCTTTGTGGGCAGACTTTGTAGAACTTCTACGTTACTCTAAATTTAAGAAATTGTGTTTAAAAATAGCCAAATATTTAAAAAAAACACTGAAAATACTAAACACCTTAGAGTTAACGCTTGTATTATTCAATTGCTCATATAATTTCCATATGTACCGGGACCCTATTTATGGAAATCGATTCTTAAGTAAACAATAATAATTCCTACAACTTTAATAGATTTGAGAAAAGTATTGACTTATTTCGAATCTGCAATTAAATATTCTTTCTTTTTGACAGTTTTCAAATTTATCATTTTATAACACAGGATAATAACCCAAAGTTAATCAAATCAGCTAAAACTGTTGTATGTATACTACGTACGGCCAAGTTATGAGATCAGAAATAGAGGCCAATGTCAATCAATGTCAATGTTGAAACAGTTGTCGTAAAACTCGGTCAATTGTCCAAAAAGCACGAAACACGTCATTAATTTCACGTAATTGGACAGTCAGCGCCCATATCAACCTTCAATATGTGACTCCAACACGTAACTTTGAAATGAATATCACGTGAATTTTGCACGAAGCTACAACTTTCGGATATTCAAAACTTTTGCATATGATACTTAAATATACGCAAAGTTTTTATTATGGACTAAGTGATCAATTTGGTTCTTTTGTATTGTACATAGAACTAAGCTATAATTTTCAAGAATTGCATATTTTGTTACGAATTGTACAAATTACAACAGACACTATCAAACATCGAATACATCGTAAACTGCATAGTAAGTCGGAATTAACGAAAGTTACAATTATTCAATTACTGCTTCTAATACGCCGGTCTTTTCACGCATGAACTTGAAAGCAAAACATTTAATAAAAAAACAAGCCAATACATAAGGGTAATTTTTCAGAGTACAGATTACCTAAATAGAACAAAATGATAAACAAGGTAAGCGCAAAAACACTCTTGATACTTGAAGACAAATCGCTAAGCGCGATGAAATATTTTCATGGCTACGGCCCATGACTTTTTCCTTCAAGTTATGTCTGCTGCTGTTGGCACGAAACCATGCGGGGAAAATATTGTACATGATACTTTAAGCTTGAAGTAAGTTGGTAATACACATAACGATTTACACGACGAGAGTGTACAAGCAGATACTCTGACTGGAATAATCCGAAGAAAGGGTAATAATGATTGTTAGCTAAGATCTTAATCAATTCGCCATTAACATAAGCAGTAAAAAAAAACTCTTATGCTTATCTTTACAAATCAACCATTAAACGGCAAACTAACGCGTTACTCTTCAATTTTATTTAGAAAATGCTGACCTTAATATTGTTATTGCCAGATTTAAGGTATTCTATTTATACTAGAAAAATAAATAAGCTTTCAAACACTTATTCCACTCGACCCTTAAATCCTCTTAATCTGATATACGTTTGTGGTTTGTCGCCGTACACTTCACAGGCTTCCAGCACGGCCGAGAGAAGCCATGCCGGATTTGTGCCTATCCTATTTTCACATTAATACTTTAGTTTACTGTGCCCTTATAAAACCATTCAGATAAGACTCATTCAATGTCTTTTTGTAGACTTCGTTGCCGGCCCTGTCTCCGTCATCTATCAAAATTTTATGAATATTTCTTTTCTTGATTTCTTCTTTGTGATCTTCGAACGTGACTTCTGCTTTCGTATCTTACAAATTATTTTCTAGATTTGTAAAATTATAATCTGTAGCAAGTCCTGCTCGCTCATCGACCTTGGTTCTAGAATTAATATTTAAGACTTTTGCGTTTATATATGTGACTCCATAATCGACTACATTTAACGAACCATGACGGTGTTGCAAATCAGAATGGCATTCCTCAAACCGATGACGAAAGAATAAATCGACAGCATACTTCTGGAATAACCACCGGTTTGAACGAACCCTGTAACAATGTAACGGCACAAAGCGATGCACTTCACAGTTCAGTGGGCTTGCACAAACGAGCCTGCTATTTATTGCACGTCCGTTATTCATACAATTAGAATGGATGGGTCGGATGGACATTTCTACTGGCCAAATAAATTAAAAGTTACCATCCATATATTAATACCGACTTAAAATTAAAACCCTTCGCTTGTAAAGTGCTTTGGGTGTAGGTATTTTCTTTGTCGCGAGTGCATATCCTATTCCACAAAAGTGTTGATCAGATCTCAGTATCATTAATGACAAAGATAAAGTCACCTCTGATTAAGATTAAGAGGAATAAAAGTAAAGTATAATGACAACAATGGGGATAGTTGTATTAAAACCAGCCCAGACAAGCAACTGTAAAACTGCTTAGCCATCCAGATGCTTTAACTGTTTTTATACATTTACTAATTTTGAGATAGACTAAATCCGTAACGAAACAATGGACTAATTTTCAAAATCTTTTACTTCAAACAATGAAACTATTATTCGTCTTGCTCCAGAGAAGCAAGAAATCAGTTACATTCTGCAACATATTGCTCGAATTTTCTTAGGTACTTAAATAATTTATTTATTTCTTACAATAGTAGTATACCTATAAAAAATCACTGCAAATTGCAATACGGGCAGTAATTTAGTTCAATCAAGTATCATATTTTATTTTAGTTGCATCCGTTGCATATACAAGAGGTCAGTTCTTAAAAAGATTATCTTATAATATTTCATAGTCAACACAATATTAATAATGCTTGTATAATAATGCTTGGACATTATCACACAGCGCCATCTGGCCCCAAACTAAGCAAAGCTTGTACTATGGGAACCAGTAGCTGATATAATACTTATATACTTTTTTGTTTTTTGTAAATACATACTTATAATACATACCAAACACCCAAACGCAAGGCAAACATATTTGTCACATAAATGTTTGCCCTGGCGGGAATCGAACCCGCGTCCTCTAGCGTAGCAGTCAGGTATACCAACCACTAGACCAGCGGTCTCGTCAATAATTATATACATATATATATATATGACTGGTAGCACTGCTATAATATATCAAATATTATAGCAGTGCTACCAGTCATATGACAACAAATAGACATTACGGGGCAAATTGAGGCATCCTTTGAACCTATATAGACATCCACAAACCAAGACATGTTTAAAGTACATTGACCTAGACAAACATTAGAGACAATCATAAAAAGGAATGCGTGATGGTACATCAATATACAGGTTGGTCATAAGGACACAATTCGCAACGCACATTTGTGATTGCTTCGGAAGGTGATGTGGCGTCCGACATGTAAGTTAATGGCTCGTACGTTGTGAACCTGGATTCATTGGCAAAGTTTAAAATATGAATTAAATCTTTATTTGTAATATTTTTTGGTCTGTTGACTTCAGAGCTATTGTGAAAATTAATAAGCGTGGAAAGTAAAAAAACAGGACTTTGATTTTAAAACAGCGGTCGACAGTTGACATTAGTCATCCATTTGTGAATAGCGAATTGAAGAGGCATCAATACAAAAAATTAAAGTTACGTTACTTCTTGAAAGAAACCTCTTATGGAATGCAAACCAATAATTATTACGTAGGCATTATTCAAATCACAATCATAAGTGAAACTCTATTCTAGGAAGTATGTAAACAAATAGCTGTTTCTGTATCGTTTCTAAATCGACTTGATATTCAAGGTTTCTTTGAAATCCTATTTAATATTTAGAGAATGATCGACAACTATAACAATGGCTGTAGCTAAATTAAAAATATTTTTCCAAAATTAGATTGACGGGTTTTCAAGTTGTGAGATTTCTTGCCTCAGAATCAAGATCTTAATAAACATGTTTGTATCTTTATGAAACATACACATACCTAAACAAACATCTAAGACACACGAAATAAATGTTATGAAGATGGCTATGTAGCTTCCTGATTAAAATACCCAATAAAGATTCTGGTACAATGTACGCATACTAATAGAGCATGGAGAATTGGAGACTGAAACTAAAGAGTAGTGGTCGTATCGTGTATTGGGTCGATAACCCGCCTGGTAGGTCAGGCGTGCTAACGATCATATATTTTTATTAATTTAATTTAATAGCATGGCGGTGGATGACCCGGTGCTCTAAACGATAGAGTTGATTATAAAGACATGATCGAATAACAAAGAAATTTCTGTACTAATAACAGTACCTAGCACAGTGTTTTCATTGACCTACGGTGGTAGCAGGTAGGGGGTCTGTGATGCAAGGATTGAAAGATTTGTGGCGTTCAAAACAGGCTCCTAGAACCACAATACCAACCAGAACAGTACTATCTACTCACTCGAAGTTTTGTTCAAAGAAATATATCTAGCTCTATAGCTGTTACTTGTCTGACGAATTGCATTAACTAACTACAGGGGCGAACTGATGATTTTGGCAAAATGGCAAACTGGCGCATTGAAGATTTTTTATAAAATTTACCTATAGTACAAATAGCATTTGGCTATTTTCGAGTCGTTTTACATTAGTACGCTTGTTTCTCAAATGCATTTCATATCTATAGAAAAAGCTGCGATCTACGGCAATAAAAGTATAACGAATGTTAACAAATTGAAAGTCTTTATTTTGATATCAGAGCTTGTTTGTAAACAAGTGTAATGTAATTTTGTCGTGTTATGTCGGTGATAAGATGCGATTTATAATGAAAAATAAACTTATTAGCATTGTTGGGAGAGAAACTGCTTTACATAATAATAAGAAACTATTGTCCGTGTCGTAAGAAGACTCATAAATCTGAAGCAATTGTTTATTGTGTCTTGACTTTTGTTGGATTGTCTGTTTAGCAGAAATGAAATCACGAGGGAATGATCTAAAGCAAATCTTCAGAATTATGTCACCGTGTCAGATCATGATTACTTTAAGCGCATCAAATCATCAGAATTGATCATCAGGTGTTTATGGACCCGGCTGACGACAATAAACTGCGGTCTTTTTGTTTTCGTCCGAGAAACGCATAGTTCTATTCGCATCAAAATATGACGTAAGACAATACAAATACTAGTCGTTTAAAGTAGAAAGAAATTGATCGGAATGCACAATACGACACCGGATACAAACCGACGACCCGTTGCGAGAAGTCACGAAGCGACAACAACTACGCCAAATACTAATTAGTTTCATTCATTGTTTATTGGTGATGAAGGACGGATCTTGAGCAAAACCAATCGTTTTCAATTTTAAATAAAAAAACCGATAGGTGCAACATTTTTTATGGACAAATAATTTCCAGTACAGATTCTTTAAATAATGTGTATATGGGTATGCTATTGTGCCATATAATAACCTAACGGAAATGCTTCCATTCTATTTCGAATTTGACCTAATAAGCCTAAGGAAATTTACGGGTTCAAAGGTCCCACATAAATCCTTGAGGTATACGCGCTGGTAGTGTCTACAATATTGCGTATAGAGGCGCAAGGGATATAATCCTGTCCAATTGAGAAGGTCCTTCTTTTCGATCTGCTAGCTACGAAGCTTTACATCATGATGTGGATATTGTAAGTAATTTCGTTTTTAACATATAAACCGGCTTTCTGTTCATAACGTGGGTGCGTTGCCTGTGATAAAAGATACTGTTATTTCCATAGTTTGAATTAGAATGCGTCACAAATCAACAACCTTTTAAGGAAACTATTAACCTACCATCAAATCGGAAATCCAGGATGAAAATTTGTTGTAAAACCTTTAAAACAAAGCACAAGATATCACTGCCTCACTCACGGGAAACTCGAAAGTTTGTTGACACGGTTAAGAAGTATAACTGTTCGTTAGAATAACTGAACTGAAAGAGCGACACGACCGTTCCACACAAAGTCCGAATGACTACTGATGGTAGAGCCTAGAGGTTAAGATGCAGCGGTGGGTCGACAATCATCTGTACAAAAACCAACCTTATCTGAAACAGAGAACGTTTGTATTCACATATACATATTTAAGGTATAAGTATAATTCTCGCGTGTAGGCTGTAGATGCAGTTTTCACATCAAGTTTTGCCCACACCTTGTTTCGCATTAAACTGACATCGACTAAGAATACATTTTCTGTGTTCCTATCGTATCAATATTGTAATGATATCACTGTTAAAATACTAACATGAAATTTGTTATCTTTTGGATGTCTTCCAGAGACACCAAGTGGCAGAAACGATTAAAATGATAGATAACGACATAAACTTACAAGGAATAACTTAGGATATAGGACACCAGACTTAACTATTAAGCATTTGTATTCTATTACAACTTGTTACCGCAGAAAATTATTATTCAAAATAAATTACAAATGGAACATCAAGGTCTTCAACTAGTACTGGTCCAATTAAACAAAGTACCTACTTTCAATACTTCCTTTATATTTACAGTGATGAAGAGTACTACCTGGTATGAATAATTTATGGATAAACTGGCAGCTCGGATGAAAAGAAATCAAAAGAGAACAATGAGTGTTGTCAGCCAACTAAATATTTTTTAAATTCGTATGAGATATAGTCATTAGACAGAAAGGGTGCTTTATTATTAACAAAAGGATAAAGAGAGGAGATAAATATTTTGAGAAAATATTATATGTACTTTTTGGAATAACATTAAATCCCAATTTATATCTCAGTGAGAATTTTTAAACAATGCAACATTATAAAATCAAAATCAAAATCAAAAATCATTTATTCAGTTTAGGCCCTAATAAGGCACTTATGAAGGTCTAAATTACCACCGGTTCGGAAAAAAAGCCACCTGAGAAGAACCGGCAAGAAACTCAGTGCTCTGACTTTTTTTTTCATGTAACAATCATTATACAACAAATTGTAACAAAATTCTTCTAGACATTGGTATGAAATTACAAATATCAAAATGAAAGCTACCTAGTTGGTTTTGTCACTGCTTTCATGAAATACATATTTTAAACTATTACAACTACCAGGAGCGGGGAGCCACTTGTGCAGAGTGAGTCTATATATTCCAAGCATTTTTATCATTTACATAATCATTAATTTTATAATAGGCTTTATTTATCAAAACTCTTTTGACATGAGTCTTAAACTTATCATTATTTAATTCGGTAATAGATTGTGGGATTTTATTGTAAAAACGGACGCAGAATATTGTATCCAGATCCGCCGCAGATCCCCATAATAACACGCCATAAGACATGAGGCTGTGGAAATATCCGTAATAAACTAATTTTGCAGTATCAATATCTGTCAATTGTCTGACTTTCCTAATGGCAAACGCAGCTGAACTAAGTTACTTTGACAAGGTCTCAATGTGAGAGCCCCACTGCAATTTTGCATCTAGTGTTAGACCTAGAAAAATCGTGTTATCAACTAAATCAAGTTTTCTGCCATCCAATTGTACATTCGTGTCTACCTGCGATGAGTTTGGAGAAGAAAACCGTATACATTTTGTCTTTTTTGAATTTAAAACTAGGTTATTGGCATCAAACCGTCTAGAAACGGATGCTAGCGTTTCATTTAGACTTATCATTTCTTTGTCTTTTCTGCTCACTCTAAATACCAGAGATGTGTCATCCGCGAATAAGACAATGTCCCAGATATTATCCACTACAAGTGGGAGATCATTTATGTATGCCAAAAATAAGAACGGACCTAATATTGAACCCTGCGGAACTCCCATTTTCATTAATGTGCCTTTGGAAGTTATGCCTCCGACACCGACTTTTTGCTGACGACCGGACAAATATGAGGCTATAAGATCAAGGGCATTTCCGCGGATACCATAATATTTTAGTTTGAGCAGTAGCGTACTATGTTCAACGCAATCAAATGCTTTAGATAGATCGCAAAATACACCTAGGGCATCATATGAACTTTCCCATGCTTCAAATATATGTTTCAGTAATTTTGCCGCCGCGTCACTTGTTGATCTACCTTTAGTAAAACCGAATTGGTCTCCATGTAATATATTATGCGCATTAAAGTGACCTAACATTTGATTTAACATAATTTTCTCAAATATTTTACTCAAAGCCGGCAGTATTGATACTGGTCTATAATCAGAAGGATTTTCTCTAGATCCCGCCTTAAAAATCGGTATTATTTTACTATATTTCATTAAATCAGGAAATATTCCTTGATCAATGCAAGTATTAAAAATGGTTGCCAGTATAGGAGCAATCGTTGGTAGAATTGCTTGAATAACTTTAATCGAAAGTCCCCATAAATCTTCCGTGTTTTTAATTTTGAGTGTTTTAAATGTTTTAATAATATCATTTGCATTTACATGTCGAAAGTAAAACTCTGGAATAACTTTATTAAACGATTTCTTAAGTAAACCTTCGGCTGTATTTGCACACGAGCAATTTTTTTGTAATTTCGGACGGAATATTGGCAAAGTAGCTCTCAAAAGCTGCTGCGACGTCTAACTTATCCGACACAAAATTCTCGTAAATTTTAAGTGTACTAACTTTTTTTTAATTCCATTCTTTCCCGTTTCCCTATTAATAACTTTCCAAACCGTTTTTATTTTATCATCGGAATTACTTATATATTTTGATTTTGCTATTTGACAAAAAGTTTTAAATAATTTAGAATATTTTCTCACGTAACTGTAAAACTCTTCATTAGTTGTATGAGACTTCTTATAATACAACTCATACAAAGTGTCTCTACAACTATAAAGTAAACTATGACCGTTTGGGGAAATAGAAGTTATCAGAAATTATTGCAAGTATCTTAACTTTGGATCTGATTGCTCACAGTTAGGTTTCACGGTTCAATTTATAGTTGGATTACATAACGCTCAATTTTATAAGCACAAACAATTGCTTGATTAATCCTGATCTGAAGAGATACGGTCGTTTACTTAAGCTTGAAACTGTTACTTCTGAAACTTAATGTTGCTTTTAAGTCTGCTGGGTAAATTCTGACGCAGTATGTTTCAACACTACTACTTCGGTCCTAGATTTAGCTGAAACAATTGTAAAATTAAATATTTCGGAATAAGGAGGATAGCAGCAGCCGGGACTGACCTCCTATGTGGTAGTGTGACTGATTTGAAGATGGTCATTGTGGTATTTAAAGTAGTGGATTAAAAGTTTGTAATCCAAACCAAATATTCGTAAATAAAATGTCACTGTTTTAGAATAAGTAAGGTATGTCAAAAGGGGGGTATACAGAAAATAAATGTTTTGATTGTTGTGTGTAATATTAATTAATTATTATATTCTAAGTGCTAAAATAAATAAATAAAGATATAACATTGGCGACGAGAAGGTTCGATGGACGCACATACAAAATTATTAATAGAAAAAGGTAAAAAGTCTTGGATACAAACAAAAACAAAAGAAGAACTAATAGCGATTGCAAACGAATTATCGGCTGGATCGGAGAGAGTTTTTGAAGAATCACATACCCTAGAAGACATCAGATTGTATGTACGCAAATATATTGATAATAAAACAACATTTCAACGACCAACGATGAATAATATAGGTCATTTAGAGGTATTTACAGGCGGGAATTGGAGTGCTTATGCCCAACAGTTTGAATGTTTTGTGCTTATAAATGATATTCCCAAAGAAAAAAAGGTTCCATTGCTCATTACAAAACTTAGTACAAATGTGTATGAAAAATTAATTACATTATGTACGCCTAGATTACCTGTAGAAGAAAGTTATGAAGACATTTTTGAAAAACTAATAAAGTATTATAATCCCGTAAAAAATTATGCTATTCATCAAGCGGAGTTCAGACAAAGGAAACAGAAAGCAAATGAATCTTTAGAATACTATGTGATGGATCTAAAAAGACTGTCAAACAACTGCAATTTTAAAAATTTAGATGATGAAATAAAGGAAAGATTATTAAATGGAACATACTGTGATTCCGTGCGCTTTGAACTTTTAAAAGTGGCAGATAAATCATTGGATTGTCTGATTACTCTTGGGAAAACAGTGGAAGCAGCCTACAACTTGACCTTCAACCAGGAGAAACATCAAGAACAATCACAGATGTTCAAGGTAAATGAAAAATTTGTTGCAAGAAATACTACTAATACTGGAATAAAGCAAAATATTCAAAGAAATAAACAAAATATGGCGTGTTTTTGCTGTGGAAAACTGGGTCATCTGAAAACAGAATGTACATTAAGAGAAAAGTTTTGCAGTGAATGTGGAGCAAAAGGTCATATATTCAAAGTGTGTAATAAGAAGCAGTGGAAAAATGTGAACATAGTGAAGAGTGATAATTCAGAGATAATGAATGAAGAAGTATCTAAACACACTACTGGGGAGGTAGAACAGAATAGTGAAGACGCTGAAGCATATGATATTTTCTATTTGAATGGAAATAAAATTCCGTCAGCCACGTTGGAGGTTAATGTAAATGACAAGGTACTAAAGTTTGAAGTTGATACGGGGGCTGATGTGAGTACTATTACCTTATCTAATAAAATTAAATATTTTCCAGATTTAGAAATTAAGCGAAGGAATATTATTTTCACCAACTTTGACCAGTCAACTTCAACACCCTTAGGGATAATTGAAAATTTAAATGTGACATATAAATCTGTAAATGTAAGTAATCAAAGATTATTTATTGTTAAAGATGGACTACCTACAATAATTGGTAAAGATTGGCTTGCTTTATTGCAGTTATGGCCACCAAAGTTTGAACAAAATAGTTTAGAATTAATGTCTAAGGATAAATTAATTACTCATCTTAAACAGGAGTTTCGTGAAATATTTGATACTAAAATAGGGACATATGTAGGAGAGCAAATACATTTATCAATAGAGCCAGGTGTCAAGCCTATATTTATGCCTACAAGAGCTGTTCCATATGCGTTAAAAGATAAGGTTAAAGATGAAATAAATAGATTATTGTTAAATAAGCGTATTGAACCGGTTCAATACTCTGAGTGGGGTACCCCTGTTGTGCCAGTCTTAAAACCAGATGGATCAGTTCGTTTGTGTGGTGATTTTCGAATAACAATAAACAAATATTTGAAAATTGACCACTATCCCCTGCCCACTATTGATAATATTATGATGAAATTACAAGGTAATAATTACTACTGTGAGTTAGACTTGAGAGAGGCTTATTTACAAGCTCCGTTAGATGAAGAATCCCAAAAATTTGTAACAATTGTAAGTGAGGAGGGAATTTTCAAATATTTGTATTTACCATTTGGTGTGGCCACAGGGCCAGGTAGTTTTCAAAGACTGATGTCACAAAAACTGGGTGGACTAGATATTGTAATATACATTGATAATATATATGTATATGGAAAAACACTGGCTCAAACATATGAGAAATTAAAACATGTTCTGGAGCGACTGAAGGAGTCTGGATTAAAATTAAAATTAGATAAATGCAAATTTTTTGAAGACAAGTTAGATGTTTTTGGTTTACAGGTAGATAAAACTAGTGTAAAAGTTATACAAAGTAAAATTGAACCATTACTGTCTTTGCCTCCTCCTGAAAATATGAAAATGTTGAAGTCGTTTTTAGGAAAAGTTAATTACTACAACAGATTTTTGCAAAATATGGCAATAATATTAAAGCCTTTGTATGATTGTCTAAGAAAAGAAAAATTTGAGTGGACAGAAGAGTGTGAGAAATCATTCAAAGAAATAAAAAATGCTCTAGCAAATACATCACCACTCTCTCATTTTGATAAAAATTCAACTATTATATTGACTTGTGATTCCGCAGAGAGTGGTGTGGCTGCTATACTATCTATAAAAGATAAAAATAATGTCGTAAAACCAGTAGCATTCGCAAGTAAGAAATTAAACGATACTCAAATTAAATATCCAATTTTAGAGAAAGAAGCATTCGCAATTGTTTTTGGAGTTACTAAATTCTATCAATATTTATTTGGGAAAAAGTTTATATTGCAAACAGACAACGAAGCATTAGCTAAAATATTGGGACCTAAATATGGCATACCGAAAATGGCAGCAAAACGGTTACAATATTGGTCAATATTCTTGAGTGCGTTTAATTATGAAGTTAGTCATATAAAATCGAAAAACAATCCAGCAGATTATTTGTCCAGAGTTATTACAACTGATAATAGTAAAGAAGTAAAAACAGACATAATAATTAACAAATCATTTGAAATAAACATAGTTAATTATATAAATAAATCAGATTTAAAATCTATAAATTGGAGAGTTATTCAAAATGAAACAAAGAAAGATAAAATCCTTTGTGATATCCTAAGATTTTGTAGAGATGGATGGCCTGTACAGAATGAGTTAGGAGAACAATATGATACATATTTTACCAAAAAGACTGAAATTACTATTGAAAAAGAATGTGTATTGTGGGGATATAGGGTGATAATACCACAGCATTTAAGAGATGATGTTAAGAATGAACTACATGCTAGTCATTTAGGTATTACACGAATGAAAGAAATATCTAGGTCATATTTTTGGTGGCCAGGCATGGACAAAGAGATAGAAGAAATAACTAATAATTGTATAATTTGTTTGCAAAATCGTAAAAATCCAGAAAAAGTTAAGCTAACTGTCTGGCCTCAATCACCAACAGTATGGCATAGATTACATGCGGATTTTTTGGGGCCGCTATATAATAAAATGTATTTAGTTATTATAGATGCTTATTCTAAATGGCCTGAAGCATTCGTTATGAATAATATAACAGCTCAAAAAACTATACAAGTATTTAAAAGTATTTATGTAAGATATGGATACCCTATTCATTTAGTTACGGACAATGGCCCTACATGGACTAGTGACGAATTTAGATTTTTTTGTAAAACAGTAGGGGTAAAACAAAGCTTTACACCACCATATTATCCAGCCACAAATGGATTGGCTGAGCGCTTTGTAGAATCATTTAAAACACACATAACGAAAATTGTCCAAAGTGGTAAAACCGTAGAATATGCTTGTAACTTATTTCTGTTTGATTATAGAAGTACAGTTCATAAGACGACTGGTCGAAGCCCAGCGAAATTAATGTTAGGCAGAGAGTTGAGATGTCGTTTTTCATTACTGAGACCAAACCCGGCTAGTGATAACATTTATTTTGACCATGTCAAACAGACTGGGGATAGTAAAGATAATTTCAAAATATTCCTAGTTGGTGAGAAAGTAATGGCAAGAGATCACCGAAAAAATTATAATAAATGGTCTTTAGGTAAAATAATTGAGATTTTGGTACCCGGGAACACCTATATGGTAGAAGTAGACGGGCTCACATGGAAGCGACATGCTAACCAGTTACTAAAGTGTGGTCAACAATTACAATAAGTTTAGGAACAATTAGTTAATATGTGTTTTATTTTATTTTTTCACTAAATTAAGTGTTTTTATAATTTGAATAGATATATATAATATGTTTGGTTTAAAAGAGAAGAAGCAGTTTTAGTTGTACCTATTTGGTTTGTTATTTAATATAAGATTAAATATCTATATATATTTTTTTCCTATTATAGAGTTATTTTTCATCTTAAAATTTTGATCTTATATTTTTTTTAAGGGAGGGGAGGAGAGTGTGGTATTTAAAGTAGTGGATTAAAAGTTTGTAATCCAAACCAAATATTCGTAAATAAAATGTCACTGTTTTAGAATAAGTAAGGTATGTCAAAAGGGGGGTATACAGAAAATAAATGTTTTGATTGTTGTGTGTAATATTAATTAATTATTATATTCTAAGTGCTAAAATAAATAAATAAAGATATAACAGTCATCATCACACTTGGTAGTCTTGAAACTTTACCGAAACAAGAACGAAATCTCAATTTTCTTTCAATAATAGTAAACCTGAATTTGACTGTGAAATTTAAGGTACGAGAAAGGGCTCAGAGTAGATAATATACTGCGCGGTAGGCACTACCCTGACAACTATTACTTGTGACAAGAAAATAAAAAGATAAGCTAGTTTTTCATGCCACAATGGTTAACTGTCAACAGAGTTATGCTGTTGCGTGTCTAAACGAGGTCAGACTGACAATAGTGCCGAACGCAGTAGATTATTCCTTATGGGTACGGGCTGGTTAACTGCCTTCGCGATTATACTAGCAGACAAGACACATTTGCGTTTTCCTCGCATTCTGTTACCTTATAGGCACTACGATAAGTATAGCGTACTAGAATGTCACGCTGTATTTCAAAAGTATTAAAAGGAAGTAGATTTATTTATCAATCTTGTGAAATATAGTCTTACACATTTCTGGAAAAACATACAGAGTATATCTATAGTTTAGACAGACTCTAGAGTACAAATCATCATTATTTACCGAGATGATCAAATAAACTTTCTAGATGAGTACTCAATGATGGAGAGGTAAAAAGAACTCGGAACCAGCGGGCATGTATGAAAAAATTAGAGAATGTAGAAGAAGCAAGAGGTGTGCAAGTCCAGTATGAAATGGCGCATACTGTCTGCCGCTCTGGCTGCCTCGAAAGGACCGCGAAATAATATTATGTATGTAGGTATGTAGATAAAACATTTCGGGACACCCTATTGAAAGTGCAAAGAACAGCCTGCATGGCCATCACAGGTGCATTCAAAACTACACCGACGGTAGCAATGGAAAGACTTCTACATCTTACTCCACTGCATATCGTCATAGAGACTGAGGCTAGGAATGCCATCTACAGACTGGTACTAACCGGCCAATGGGATGCAACTCAATCCAGCCTAGATCATACCAGACTAGCACCCAACAAGGAGCTGGACAATATAAGAAACATGAGTTGTGACAGAATCCTGACTAGGCACATGTTTCACAGAAGGTTCAGTACCCATATTCCGACCAGACAACAGTGGGAAAGAGGTCTACGGAAACCAAGGGAAGAACGAATGATATGGTACACAGATGGATCCAAGACCAGAGATGACACTGGAGCCGGTGTGTACACAGAAGGATTTCACCAAAGCATCAGCATGGGAACAACACCATCAATATTTCAGGCTGAAACCTATGCAATAATTGCTTGTGCAAAGGAAATATTGGACAAGCGGATCAAGGATAAAAATATCTACATCTGCAGTGACAGTCAAGCCGCACTCAAAGCACTCAGCTCCTGTGTACTAAACTCTGCACTGGCTGCGGAGTGTGCCCACCTCCTAAACAGATGTGGTGCGCACAACGTGGTTAGGTTAGTCTGGGTCCCTGGGCATGAGGGGATAGAGGGCAATGAGCTTGCGGATGGCCTAGCTAAAGCAGGATCGATGGAAAAATTCATAGGTCCAGAACCCTTTATTGGCGTACCAACTGGAGCCTACAGAAGTGCATTGCACAAATATGCTAATGAACGCCACGAAAAAGAATGGTCAACGACCACAGGCCTGAGACAGTCTAAGCAGTTTATAAGCAAATGGAAAGAGGGCAATAGCCGAAAACTAATGAACCTGACCAGATGTCAACTAAGACAACTAACAGGAGCTCTTACAGGCCACTATGGCACAAATGATCATCTCTACAAGATGGGTCTATCTGGAAGCGTGGTATGCAGGTGCTGCAAAACAGCAACGAAAACCATGGAACACGTGCTATGCTGCTGCGACGCACTCGCGCGGCAGCGAATGGAAATTCTGGGGATGGCATATCCGGAACCAGAGGAATACATGCTCTTCCCTTCTGGCAAGATCTGCAGACTCATTCAGGGAGTATTTGACACAGCAGGTAAGTAGAGCAATCATGGCAAAGGGCTGCACAAAAGATCCCAAGGGTCGAAGTGCTTCTGGGGCAACCTGGACCCGTTCAGCCGTTAATAAGATAATAAGATAAGATGTAGATAATCAAAATGGGTTAAAACTTTGGGGTTTTATAGTAGCATTATCCCACGGACACTGAGTTTGTACCTCTAAGGATGTGGAATGAGCTTTCTTTATTAGTCTTTGTTTTGGCGGATGTCTGAATCATATGCCCTGAGTCATCCACCTCTATGTTCACAATACGGTATTGTTTTTAATGTTACGCAAATTATATCGTAGCAGCACGTATCTCTGGCTAATTACTCAAACAGACAAAATAAGACTACGTAGATGAAGCGTTTAGAAAAATATCGAGAAAGAGAATGATGAAGGAGATTTTCATAGATATGTAAATATATGTACGTAAATATTTAGTAACATACATTGTTAGTCACAACTCACAAGTAAATATGCAAACGCTATCTGTTATCAGCATGTCTGGTGATACAAGTTTGTAGGTGAAACGTACGTGTATCAATGACGGCATACCTTTGACTTGTAATGGGTTCTATTCCGGCGATAGCAGTAAATAGGGGAGAAATGGTATGGAGCCTTAGAGTATAGAGCCTTACATTTCTAAGGTACTTATCCTTATACTGAAGCTAAAGTAACCAGATCCTGCCTCAGGAATATATAATCAAAGTATGAAACCGATGTTTTGAATTATTTCGACTGAGCTTATGGATTCTTTTCACATAGCCAATGGTATACGCCGTTAGGGTTCAATGTACTTAACAATATTTGGTTGGGCACAAACACACAATACAACCTACGTTTGGGATGAAAGCAAATTTATGTTGATTATTGGTCAATTGGTCACGCTGAGTTTATTTAATTATAATATAAAATTAATTATATAATTATTATATATAATAATAATTTTAATTATAAAATTGAGTAGTATCGTGTAAAATTACGTCTACTTTCCCAATTCACACATTCACCTTCCCAATCAAAGTTGATAGATATTTTCAAACACTCCATCGGCCTATAGCTATAGTGCGTATACGCTGTATTTTTGTTATCACCTGCGTAGCACAGCATATCGCCATGATAATAAGTGCAACATTTACTTACATTGTTCTGTTAAGTGTTTCCGTGACCGATAACCTGGTGCAGTTCAACATTAAAAATTACGCTCAGTGGGAGCGCTGTTAAATTTGAAATCTTCCATGCATAAAATTAAGCAAGTAATATTTAACAGGGATGCTTACCGAGACACTTCAACATCGAGGCTACGTGAACTTGGCACCCGACTTTTGAATTTTTTTTTTATTGTTTATTCTTATTGCTTTTGGGATGTAGTTGATTGTAGTAAAAAGATTTTCGTTTGTAGTTGCTCTAAAAAAATTCTAAAGTTCTAGTCTTTAAAAAAAACTCAGCACCCGACTTTGGAGACATTCATTTTTTTCTTTGGATTCTTACAGGCTTTCGTTTGTAGTTGATTGTAGTAAAATTGTTTTCGTTTGTAGTAACTCCTAAAAAAAATTGAGGACTCGAAAAATACTTAACACCCGTCTACGGAAAATCTCCTAAAATACTAATAAGACAACTCTAGAGGACTCAAAAAAAAATCTTCTATATACATATATAAATATATATTTCCCTTGGTTAGGTACGACACCACGCGTGAACGGCTAGACCGATTTCACTAATTCCTTTATTTTGTTTTGTTATTGTCAGGAGAAGGTTCTTATGATAACACAAAAACCTGTTTTTTTATTTATTTCGGGATTACCTTAAGGTCCCTTTTTTGCATGGTATATTTGACATATGAATTCATAGCAAAGACAGGATGACGTATGTAGGGACAGCTAGTTATATATAAATCTAATAAAAATGGAAGAAGTAAACTTATACTTAATAAGCCCAGCCAGGCAATAAGAAAACAGATTTAAGAATATGTTTATTCGTGTTTTCTCAAGCACCGCGTGGTCTTTGGTTATTGGTGCATTGAATAGACAATAATAATGATTAGAAGGATAAAGGATATTCTATCTAAAACTGACAGAAGCACGTACCTTATAAGCACGAGTGATATAAATTAAATAGATATAAAAATAATTTTATTCCTGTTTTCTCTAGCACCGCATGGCGTGGTCTTCGGTGAATGAAATAGTGGTCTAAAAATAGACCGGGATTAAACTGAATGGGACACACCCCCCGCCCCTTCGGAAAATAGGGCAGTGTGTCAACGGTGACGTCACGCGCCCTGACGTCACTAACGCATCCCAGGTGAATCTGGGAAAATAGGTCGAAGTACGGAAGTGTCTTCACTTTTAAGCAAATCCGTCAGATGCTTCGGAATGGTATTAACACATAAATAATGCATTCTGACGAAGATACAGTGACGTCAGAGATGTTAAGATATTCATAAAAGCTGAGTTATGACGGCCGATGGAATTATGCAACACGCCCAAGACTAGGGCTAGGAGGCTTTTAGGTAACACCTTTGATAATATATAATCAAAGGGTAACAATAATGTTTGGTCAAATAAATATCAATTTGTATTTGATACACAAATAAATTATTGAATTGAATTCTTTGATTATATACTTGTCTAGATACGGCAATGGCCGCACGAAATTAGCCCTAAAAATATCTGCTAAATATGGTAGATACACAAACTATTTAAGTACATATATAATTAAAGTACATCACATAAAACATTTTGTAAACATAGAGAAGGTCTATTTTGCAATGTAGGTCACACACACCTTACTTCAGAAAACGAAGATAGAAGGTGTATGCTACTTAAGATTTCTCTTTGCATTCGGGCGAGATGAGGTCGTCGGAATGAGGTCTTAGGATAAAGGAGGGGTTATTAGGAGCATGTTGTCTACATGTTAGCATGTCAGGTAACTCTGGTGTTATTTTTTACATTTGGCAATTCTGTTGTTCAAAACTACTAAACTTATTTGAAAATACTGTGAGGAAACCTGTATAAGTTTAAAAAAAAAACAATCTTATGTCATTGGTGTAATTTTATCAACATGCTGCTAAATGCTCCACAGTGTGATGGATGTATTTAGTCACTAAGGGATGGTGACGGATCTAACATCCTTCACATTGGCACCAAATTGTCTTTGGTGAAAAGTGGGTGTTGTACCACTTCTGCTTATCTCTTTAGGGACCTTTGTTGGAAGGAGGCATTGTTAGATATGAAGAAAAATTTAATTTGTAATACCTATTTGTGTCTGTACTAAATGGCAACACTGTCTATGATTTTTTGTTGTTACATCATTGTGACTAAGTGTTCTTGCGTTGTTCTGTACATCAAAATAAATATAATTAGTGATCTACAATACAAATAGTTTTGTTTTCATTGAGAAACTAATTGCCCAATAGGCATGAAGATAAGTATTCATTTAGAATGACCTTGTCCCATGCATAAGTTTATCTTGTGTACATTATACAATTTATATCACTTGTAATTAGTGTTTGAATTTTAGTCATGTTGGTAAAGAATGCAATGGAAAAATGTGTTGCAAGTTAAATTTGCATTAAATATATGGGCAGTAGAGTATACAAGTGAGCTAATAAAACTATTAGCACAAGGGACATAGTTACTATAAACAACAAAATATAACTATCTAAGCTTTCGCAAAATGTACTTAAAGTCAAAGAAATTGCTTTATATGGAATTGTGGTCATAATATTTTTTTCCTTTCCATTGTTGAATACTTCTACAATTTGATATACCTAAAATAATTATTTCTTTCTATATAATCAGGTATTCACTATATGATAATAATTTTCCTTAGGATTATTGTTAAACATTTAAATGTTTGTGTTTGTACTGAAGGACGGTGCTGCTATTTTAATATAATGTAATTAGAATTATTATCATAGCAAGAATCTCTGTTAGGGACTAATTTTTCCGATAAATTTATGTAAGCCAAAGTATTTTTTTTAAGTACCATTAATGTGGTAAACCAAATTATCGGTAAATCTAGTAATCGCTAAATTTTTTGCGCTGTAATTAGGTTTCTCCTATATGGTACGTAATTAAGTACTTCATTATTGTATAGTAAATAACAATAATTCCCTCAGATTTCTCCATTTTTTAAGTCTCATCGTGATCGTAGGTAATATAGTTACCGCTGGTTTGACATTGGCCTTCCTATCTTTACCAACACAATCAATACAACATCGCTACATGCACGTAAGAAAATACAGCTTGTACTCACATAATATAACTGGAATGCTGAAGGAAAACACAGTAACACTTAACTACTTAATTGGGAAGTTAAAAACCGAGTGCTTATATGTGAAAATACTATGAAAAATCTACTAAAACAACTAAAACTATAGCGACTTAGCGGTCAACGTCGCCCATTTTGTTCTGTACTTCTGTATGACATAGACATACGTTGCATGTGTTTTTCTGTCTGTCCATCTGTCAGTCCCTAACGTGTCAGCATCAGCTGTCAGTCAAATTCAAACTGTCACTAGTGTCACTATTTAGCTGACTAGCTTGTTTTACAAAATTTAGTTTCAGTCTACGGTTTCAGTAAATAATATGGAAAACAGTTGTATAAAATTAACATTAGATTAGGAGAATTGAAATGATTTCATATAGTTTTTTAACCTCGGACACAAAATGTGCGATGTTATATATTCACAATTAGTGTTTCTGCCATCTGTTGGATGGAAGCGATATTATGTGTATAGAACAATGTCGACATCAAACAACATAATTCAGATGAAGTTTGAGTCTATATTGATAGATGACGTTGTATTTGATTCAAAACAATTAGTACAGTGATACATTGATAGATGGCGTTATATTTGATTATAACCAAAACGTATTTTATTGAAAGTTACAGTGACAAAACTTTATTAAAAACAACACCGTACGCAACCTAAGCTATATGCCGGTGAATGGTAAAGTTTGGGAAAATGTATAGTTTGGTAACATCGAAACGACGTCCAGTGCAAAAGGCATCGTATTGGTCGTAAGCCAACTTGGTACCGATAAAGGACACTGCGAAAATACAAACGAGGAACAGAGCACAAATTGTTGGACAGAGTATTGCTCCGAGTTTGTTCGTGCGCTCAGACATCACGGACCCAACTTCTGAGTCTGATATACTGCGTCTTTCCAAATCTTTTGCCATATCTGGAAAAAATATAATAAACATTAAAATATTACATTCATGAGCCATGAGACAAGGATTTATGGGAAGTCAAAGGGATTGCCCAGAAAGGATGCATCAGATGAAATAGACGACTACGTCGAGATCTCAGCATGAATAACATAAAGTCAAGAGGTAATAAGGGAAATGGAGCGCATGCTTTTAGAGTACGAACCACTGACCCGCCCTCCAAACCCAGAATTTCTGACGTCACCCATACAAACACTAATTTGAAATGGAACTGATATGACCTTGTTTGCTAGATGTTTAACGACTTCGGGTCAAAAAAATAACCTATTTCATTTCGTACTCGGTCGCCCTGACGATCATGATGCAGGTGCGCAGCATGGTGTTATGATCTAATTAATATTTTACTGTGGAATATTGCGCCCAACAGTGCGACAACTATATAATGTGTATATACTTTTTTTTTTTTTTTTTTTTTTTTTTTTTTTTTATACCACTAAGGTGGCAAACAAGCATACGGCCCGCCTGATGGTAAGCGGTTACCGCAGCCTATGGACGCTTGCAACACCAGGGGTATCGCTCGCGCGTTGCCGACCCTTCAAAAATCTCTTCACACCCTTCTTGAAGAACCCCATGCTGTACTCCTTTGGGAAAACCACGGCGGGGAGTTCATTCCACAGTTTAATTGTGCGCGGGAGAAAGCTCTTTTGGAACCGCGCAGTTCGGGATGAATTCCCCGCCGGTGGCGAGAAGTGCTATACTACGTCGATACGTAGACTATGTTTGATTGTTCAGAGTTACCGAGTTCAGTATACTTTGCAGCCATTTTAGTTAATATTGTGTACTCCTTTAAATGATACAAATGTCAGAAATGTGATTATAATAATATCGAAGTGCAATATTAAAACATATCTCGCTCAGTGAAACAGCATTGCTGTCCAGCGAGGCAATGCTGATAGCATTCTTGGCACGCTCCCGCATGATTCTGGTTTGGGTACTGTTTATCCATAAGAGGTAGGTTACGTTCTGTTTTTTGTAAATAGTTTAATATGTTTTGTGTTAATAAATTACAGTAGGTATGGTATATTGTTAGAATTTCTTTTTTAATATAAATAAATAAATACACCAGTGTCTAGAACTTCACGCATAGGTACGCTCCAAGAGAATACAAGCGCTACGGTACCCGAACTGCTGAATAGCTACTTCTGAATGTTAAGTTATAAGGTAAATAGGTACTTACTTATAAAAAAATAATCCGTAAACGTTTTATCTTTGTAGTCGTATTTTTATATAAATTGTAAAGTTCTAAAAAGCGGTTTCAGAAGGACAAGTGACATTGTCACGAGGGTTTTGTTATTTTTGATCTCAATTGACAATTATTACATCTCCAAACGTTTACAAAGTAGGTTGGTACCTCAGAATAAGGACTAGCTCTATTCCCTATTCTAAGGTTGGTACAACCACATCATTCTCCTGCCCGTTTCTCTTCCATTCCTCTCTAGCAGCCGTTATCTCTGTATGAATTTCCTTTATAGCCATGTCATCTTTCACACAGTCCATCCATCTTTTCTTAGGTCTACCTAGATCCCTGTACCACATTCAATCATACATTATATATTTTTTACCACGCTATCTTATTCTTATATAATATTTAAATATGTTTTGCATTAATTAGTACCAAACCCAAGTTCTTAAGAATATACCTCTCTAAAAAGTTTCTAGTTCCTCGGTTCTTCCACTAAATTTAACAACGAAAGACTTGTAATTAACACACAGTATTATTCCCACAGTTTATTCACAAAGGTACAATAATATCGGCGACAGTTTGAGCCTTCTTACAGGGTCCGAAAGGAGAACGGGGCATGTCATCCGTAAGCTTCTTGAAGGGAACATCAATCACGCCGAATATCTGGACGTCATTGAATATGTGCTCGTCCTGATCGCGCAGAAGAGTCAAGAAGATACAGAAGATCATAAAACAGACGCAGAGGAGAATCAGGATGCATAGAATGGGAACCAAAATGGTGACCAATCTGCTATTCCTGATCGGTCTCCTTTCTATCTCAGGTTCGGTCGTGGTAATCGTATACTTCTTCTGATCACCGTCAGACCCTGCAATAATGACAAGAAAATATTGCACGAGAGACATCAGTGGGTTGTGAGTACTATACGTGATATCGTTTTTTTTTACCACTAAGATGGCACACAAGCATACGGCCCACCTGATGGTAAGCAGTCACCGTAGCCGATAGCTGAAAGCGATACCGGGGGTATCACGAACGGGTTGCCAACCTTGTTGTTGATGTGGGCTCACTGTGCTAGCAGCATTACTACTAGCCCAGCACATCCTCATTAAGCACTGACAACCTTACTTACCTACTGCAGAAACACAACACTAAATCAAGCAGTGTTATTTCACCGTGGTCTTCTGTAAGGCGGAGATACAGTCCCCAGTCGGGCGGCTCGAATTTAAATGGGAAAACCCACAGTAAATCCCAAATCGCCCTACCTCTCTACTAACGTTTTTATCTCGAGCCTCTGCTCGTGACATACGGATGGACATTAGCTACAACTACTTTCGACTGTGTATATAGTTAAGCCCTCTACGATACATATGTATCGCTTTCGACTATTTTTATATGGGAAAATGAACAGCGCTGCCCCTGTGAAAAGTGGAAATAAAAAATCGTATGATAATGTTGACATTTTGCGAGTTAGGTTTTTTTATGTAGGTAGGTATGTTTTAGTCCTGAAATGTCTATTTGGTTTTTCTTCAGGAATGCTCGGAGAGACCACAGACGTAGGATTTTTTTCACTTTGGAAAGACCTTAACTATTGATTTATTTATGTAAACAAATACCTATATCGTAAAGTACAAATGCTCCTTCATTCTGATCCCCTTTCATTTTCTTCAGTATTCAGAAATGAATGCAAGAGACAAAACGTAGGAATCATGTAATGAGATAATAAACCTAATTTAAATCACACAATTCCAGTGCATTATTTCGTAACAGCGTAATTTCACATTATTAAACAAATAAACGAAATTGATAAAATAATTCACAACACTTGGGCGTAGGCTAGAAGACTTCTTCTACGGCTAGAAGCTCGCGTCTGTTTCGTAGAGGGAAGAACCACAGACCTAGGTTTTTTTTTCTGTAAATCTATGGGAGAAACTGTCTGTATGAAAAGCGTAGTCTTTGACCAAAGAGTTTTTGATGTCATACATTATCTACTCTTTAGGTATCACTACATAGTATAAAACAAAGTCGCTTCCCGTTGTCTGTCTGTCCCTATGTACACTTAGGTCTTTACAACTACGCAACGGATTTTGATGCGCCTTTTAATAGATAGAGTGATTCACGAGGAAGTAGTTTGTGTATAATTCATTAAGGTTTTCTCTAAGTGCGGGCAGGTCGCTAGTAAGGTATACGACGTAGAGGGAGAAACATGGTACCTGTATCTATATGTATAAGTACTAGTAAACACGAAACGGTATCTACTATTTCAGAGAAGAATATATCCTTTTTCGCAGGTTCTAAAAAACTTTTTTAACTTTGTAACTATTTGACGTGTAAATTAAAATTCTATAAAAGTTTTGTTTTGTGTGATAACTGAGAACAGTGAGAACTCTTCAGATGCAATGTAAAAGTAAATCCAGAAGCATAAGAGATGTGCAAATCTAGATTGAAATGGCACTCTCTGCCACCTCGTGAGGGACTTGGTTCTTGTAAAAACCTGATGTTTAATATCATGGATGTACTTATATGTATGTTTGGAATATCAACATACAAGCATAAAGTTTGTTGCCTCAGCTGGCAGTCGCCCCGCATCGCAAGAGGATATTATAAACAATATAACGTAAGTACAAGCATAAAGTTTGTTGCCTCAGCTGGCAGTCACCCCGCATCGCAAGAGGATATTATAAACAATATAACGTAAGTACAAGCATAAAGTTTGTTACCTCAGCTAGCAGTCGCCCCGCATCGCAAGAGGATATTATAAACAATATAACGTAAGTACAAGCATAAAGTTTGTTGCCTCAGCTGGCAGTCACCCCGCATCGCAAGAGGATATTATAAACAATATAACGTAAGTACAAGAATAAAGTTTGTTGCCTCAGCTGGCAGTCGCCCCGCATCGCAAGAGGATATTATAAACAATATAACGTAAGTACAAGCATAAAGTTTGTTGCCTCAGCTGGCAGTCGCCCCGCATCGCAAGAGGATATTATAAACAATATAACGTAAGTACAAGCATAAAGTTTGTTGCCTCAGCTGGCAGTCGCCCCGCATCGCAAGAGGATATTATAAACAATATAACGTAAGTACAAGCATAAAGTTTGTTGCCTCAGCTGGCAGTCGCCCCGCATCGCAAGAGGATATTATAAACAATATAACGTAAGTACAAGCATAAAGTTTGTTGCCTCAGCTGGCAGTCGCCCCGCATCGCAAGAGGATATTATAAACAATATAACGTAAGTACAAGCATAAAGTTTGTTGCCTCAGCTGGCAGTCGCCCCGCATCGCAAGAGGATATTATAAACAATATAACGTAAGTACAAGCATAAAGTTTGTTGCCTCAGCTGGCAGTCGCCCCGCATCGCAAGAGGATATTATAAACAATATAACGTAAGTACAAGCATAAAGTTTGTTGCCTCAGCTGGCAGTCGCCCCGCATCGCAAGAGGATATTATAAACAATATAACGTAAGTACAAGCATAAAGTTTGTTGCCTCAGCTGGCAGTCGCCCCGCATCGCAAGAGGATATTATAAACAATATAACGTAAGTACAAGCATAAAGATTGTTGCCGAATGCCGCGTGAAAAAAGGATATTAAATTAATTCTTCGATAGACTCCTCTTTCTCTCATTTGGTCTCAGTTCGACGACTCAAAATATCTGTTGCGACCCGGGCAACGCCGGGTTTAATAGCTATATTAACATTGTATCGTGACTTTATCAAGTAGGAAACAAACTTTCGGTGTCCACCAAGAAGGTCGAGAAAATCCTCATCTTTGTTCGCTTTAAAACAAATACTTCTTTGTCAAAATGTCATCTAACTGCCAAAGTACGATACGAAGAACCAATACTTACTTTTCTTCCTTAAAATGAAGGTGATTCTATATTTCGTAGTGTACTCGTGTGTTCTCATAAGCTTGTTCTTCTCTTTCTTGTACCTGATGACTGTGGTCGACCCTGGGCTGATGGAGTTACCAGAAAAAGCCGCGATGATGTTAAAACGTTATGAGACTCGAGACGAATCTGTGATGGTGAGTGATCTATGCGATGAATAAAATTCACGCACAATTTTATTTGTAATTGATTTGAATTGTCTTGTTGAAAGTATTTTGATACATGAAACTTACGATAAAACGTTGGATTATATAAGTGACTAGCTGTTTCCACGCGACTTCGCCCGCGTATCAATATAATATATAGCCTATGTTACTCAGTGATAGTGTAGCTTGCTAACGGTGATAGAATTTTTGAAATTAGTTCAGTAGTTTCGGAGCCTATTCAATACAAACACACAAAAATAAAAATCTTTCCTCTTTATAATAAGTCTTTATTTAAGTATAGAAGTATACATAGGAATATTTGGCAATATTTTTACTTAGAGTGGCTTTCCACTCAAGGTAAATCATCATTATTACGTGAAGCAAAAACTATATACACGTTTAAACGAAAATTGCGCTTAACGGAGGAGTAAGCTAATGTTTTATCAAATTATATAACATTAACATTACGCAAACAACCATACTTAACTCACAACATTGCGTTCGACACAAGACTCGCTGAATGTCATGTTAAAGTTTGTTTATTGTTTCAAATTGTGGTCGAGCCCATTAAAATTGGAGTCGTCATGTTGGGGACTGTACATGACTGTACCTCCACCTTACAAAAGATGTAGTCAAATGTGGTGAGTCAGGTTGCCAGTGCTCCACGAGGACCGCTGCGCTAGTAACGCGGCTAGCACAGGCCTCTTCAACAACATGGTTAGCAGAGCGTTATTGATACCCCTAGTATTGCTAGCGGCTATAGGCTACGATGATTGCTTACTATCAGGTAGTACGGCCTACTTGTGTGCCACTTTATTGGGATAAAAAAAGACTGTAGCGTTAATTTCGGGCTATTACTGTATCTGTATGTATTCATTTTGCTTTTTATTTCAGCTTACAGGACACTACATCGACATAGGTGAAATGTTGCTGAATAGATCGAAAACTGCAGTTTAAAATAAGTTTATTTAATTAAGTATATATGGACACTAATATTTGTTGAAATAAAAATACTTTACACATTTGTTTTACTTTTAAACTATGCTACTCAATCAAGTGTATGACCTACTCGACGGTAAGCGATCACCGTAGCTTATGGGCGCCCGTTGTACTAAATTCCGTCTTGATGCTTGTTTGCCCATTTTGCATATTATATAATAATATTAACCCGACATTAAAACGAAAAATACTAATGATAAAGTACTCGTTAGGGGATCCTCCAGGCAAGTAGGGCATAAACTTCAAAAACAAATGCTAAGAACATACATAATAAAGTTTTTTGTTGCTTTGAAGTTACGACGCCTGGTTTTTATCGTCGCGTAGGTAAGCCTTGCGTATGATTTTGCGCCGACCCTAATTAACAAAGGAAGAAGGGAAGTACTGATAAATACCTTTAGAACCGCATGAGAAGTCCAGAACAGCCAGCCAGTCCACGGCTCTCAGCACTTTTGGTTATACTCGATAGGTTTTATATCATTGTATGAATCCTGTGGCCGTTTTATACTTCTTCTTCCTAACTATGGCAATCAATCCTCTTCAAGGACTATGTATGCCCAAATTCAAATGCAGCTTCAACTTTATTAATAGATAAAAAGCTTCTGCGGGGTTGCCACAATTTCATGTTGGTAGCACGAAGAACAAGCGATGGAGATTTTAAGTATCTACTGTGTCTACAGCCCAGCGTATTCTCTGTGGTCAGCCCTGAATCTGCCATGTGTCAGTCAACAATATTTAGCGGTTGTATTCTCTTGGAATATTAACTTTACAAATAGCAATCGCTGCCCACTGCCCAGAAGATTCTACCCTGGTTATTCATGCATGAAGTTATCAAAATACATACACATTTTGTGCCATTAAAAACTTCATTGAAATAATATTATTAAGTTTTATAAGCATTTATTGTTCCTATAATGATATCAAGAACGGCAACCCTTCTTTGTATATATGTTTCTATAATTATAGGTTGGTTCATTATTATGACTTATCTCATCTACGCCGAGCTTCCTGATATATTTATGGATATGGGTGACGAAGCGGATGACTGGAAAGATGTTAGTAACCAACTTTTGCTTGCATGGTAAGCGGTCATCTTACACTATAGACGTCTACAATGCCAGTGGTTTAAATAGCGTGTCGTCAATTTTATGTTCAGAGGGACCGCTGTGCTACCTTCATAATGGGCGAATAACTCTTATTATAACCAGAAACAGCGCATCTTTGAAGAACTTTTTTGGATTATTCCCGATGGTAGATTTGACGTACTTAGGTGCCTTGTTATGGCTCAAACTGAATGAATTATTTGTTTTATTAACATTAACAAAAAACGGATTAATATAATTGTCTATTTAAATTACTTCAACACCGTCACAGTAAAGCGATTACTTTACACACCGTGCCTCGACGTTTCACGAGCTGACTGATGTCCGCCCTTCCGTCTTGTCTGCCGGCTACCTCCATTTAGTTATTTAAACATTTTCCGTCATATATCACTCGCATTAGCGAAGAAGTGTATTAGATAAATCGTCTGAATAGTATTTGTTCAACTTTAAAAACATGTGTTTAAAGATTTTTTTCCTCTTTTCCAGTACGATCAAACTGAGATTGTGTATTCAGAAGACAAGCCATACGATTACGGGAAGGTATGTCTATTTTTAATTCGACTTTAAGATGTAACAAGACATTAACATTTGTGTAGTAAATGTAGTAAATTGCAAAGGGTAATTAAGACATGACTGTACTGATTGCAAGAACATAGCTATCAACGACGTATTCGAAAACGCAACTTTTAAAATGTCAAAATTGTATAGTTTATAGTTTATTTGTGTATTTGTATTGTTCCACTCTTGGCCGGCGCAGCGCTAGTCGAAAGAGAAATGAATGTGTAGTCGAAATGTGTTGTTGCTAAATCTACTGCTTCTCTATGAATATAGAAAGTCAACAACGTCGGAAAAAACACTACCATTGCTTATGAAACACTGATGAAGAGTAGATTCGACCCCTGACCCCTTCGAGATCATCAGTGTTAAGTCAATTCAATACACACTATATTTTATATACTGCAAAGGTGGCACTATTTAAATATGACTATCGATTGGTGTCGATTCTGTTGTACAAAATCACTAAGCTAAACTAATTGCATACATGAAGGGATAGAAGATCATGTATGAAGAGATTGATGAATGTAAAAGAAAGAGGTGTGCAAGTCTAAAGTGAAATGGCGCTCTATAATCTCTGCCTCCCGTGAGTCTTATGATATGTCTATATATAATGAATGATAGATAACTAAGCTGTCCGTGCACAGGTTTACAAATGGTTAAGCGGTCACCGGCCCACGTCTGTACCCGTGCCCGCGTGGCTCACGGTGGGTAGTCGACGGAAGCGTGAGTGACGTCACGAAACGGTGGGTAGTTAACCGCAAGATCCATAGGCTACGGTGACCACTTGCCATCAGACAGGACCTACGCTTGTTTGCCATCATTGTAGTATAAACAATATGGTTGGCAGGGTTGGAAACTCGTTAGTGATAACTGATATCCCTGGTATTGCTAGCGGCTATAGGCTACGGTGACTGCTAACCATCAGATGGGTCTTATGGTTGTGTGCCACCTTAGTAGTATAAAGAAAATGTTTATCAATAAGTATATAATATTTTGTTGGCTATACTGTGTAACCGCGTATTAAAAAGATCATATAGCTAAAGTTAAACATAATCAATAAGGATTGCAAAATGGCATCGTCATTGTTATGTTTATCAATTTTGAATTAAAATGAATTAAATGTTACGTATTTTGTTGGTACCGAAGATGTCTTCCTTTATTATATTTTTTTTTACTCGAGCATATATTTACATTTGGACAGTCCATAGATATGGGACATATTAAAAAGCAAACAATCTAAATTTTTAATTATTTTGCTTCAGCCCGATGAATATTATTACTGAAAAAATACTTACTGGTACTAAGACCTTCATCTTCCTTCCCGGATCCTCTGCCGAAACGAAGAAACTCTAAAACTACTAATAATACACTGGCTGTTACCCGCGACTTCGTCTGCATTTGTTTAAAGACAAAAGTAGCCTATGTCCAGCTCTAGGATGTAATCTATCTGCTTGTCAAATTTTATTACGATACGTTCAGCCGTTTATTTCTGTAACAAACAAACAGAGCTACTTTCGCATTTATAATATTGTATCGATAGAATATACTTTAGTTTCGCCTGCCCGGATTAAGTTAAATACGTGTCTGATGCTTTCAATAGGTACCATATATTTTGTAATACGTGTGACTATAGTTTGCCTTAATTAATAATAAAATTCATATATCTGAAGGATTGTTTATTTATTTGTGTTATCGACTTGATATATTACAAATACTAGCGACCCGCTTCATACGGCCAGCGTTACCCATAATAGTTAAATACTTACCAAAACACAAATTAATCATACATATAACCCTTCCTCTTGAATCCTCTATTAAAAAAAAACGCATCAATATCCGTTGCGTACTTTTAAAGTTTTAAGCATACTTAGGGACAGACAGCCAGCGAGAAGCGACTGTTTAATACTATAATATGTTAAATTAGACAATGTTATAAGTTTAAAGCTGTTATCAGAATTACTCAGAAATTATTGCGCTGCAAGCTAGTTTGCCAATGTTACAGGAAGTTTGAAGGGAATTTAACCTTCGAGCAAATAAACTATAGAAGGATTTGTCTATGGAAGCCTTAAATACCGAGGACGTACTGAGGTAATTTGTGAAATTTTGAGACCTGTCATTTTACATTTTGTACACAAAGGACGTGCAAAGTTTTATTTAATTTTGTTTACATATTTATTTAAAAGACATCATGTCAAAAGGAGTGACATTCGTGGTGGCGTACTCATTGTTTATTCTTGCATTGTTTTGTGTGATTATTTTCCTTATGACTACTGTTAACCCCCCTCCTCTGAACAAAGATTCACAGCCTGCTCCCGCAGAAGATGCCTTGCGAAGCATACTTCCAGACAGATCAGACAAACACAAATCCATACAGTCAAAAGTAAGGATACACATCATTGAATTTTAGCTGTAAATCGAATCGAACTCTCTAATCAAAGTTCTGTGAAATTGCATTCTAACTCTAGGCTCAGTATGGATAGGCCAGTTAGATGGGCAGACGACATAAATAAAATCGCAGTCACAGAATCTGATTGCGACTGATGCAGGATCGAGGCGAATGGCATAGGAAACCGGAGGCTTATACCCAGCAGTGGGATGATAATCCTATGGATAATGAAGTACGGAATGTGGTTGCTCTCTTGGCATACGGTTCAACTCTAGGCTAGTATACGTTATATGCTGAAATATTGAGGAAGTCCTTCAAGCAAATATTCAATCTTTAAATCCTTTGAGGAAGTTATTCTTGGAGATTTTCAGATCATGGGTTTTTATGTACCTACTTAAATAATTGTATGTTATTTTTACAGTTCGAGTCCTTCTTAAAAAGTTTAAAAGTCCCTGATAAAGCAGAGTATGGGTTAGCTAAAATCGAACCAGATGAAGTGGTAAATACTACAATGCCATACTATACATTTAGTAAAATGCCTCGCAATTATCAAAACCAAAATAACGTAGAACCACCTGTATGGCCAAGGGATATCACATCCACGGACAATACGCCTTCATACACTGAACCGTTAGTTAAAAATCGAACAACTCTGGAATCTACAAGGCTGCCTTTGAAAGGCCTCAGAAGGTCGGTGGATGATGTGAACGAAATTCACAAGATGGACACTCAATCAGGCGCTGTTATCTTAAAACTAGTCGATGATGATGGGCAAGCCAGAATTGAGATTAAGCTAGGATCTAGTGGTTTGTACGATAATAGAAAACAAAGAAGATATAGAAGCCCTAACAAAGCAAGGCCAAATTTTACATTAACAGATATTGATAGTGCTGATGAAGATCGAGTTATTAAAAAAACAGTGATCAGGATAATGCCCAATGATACAATATTTGTCGAAGAACCTGAATTTTTTAATGATTTCGAAGATCAACTTGTTTCCGATATTTTTGTGGGCAATAACACAAATGAATTTTATACAAGTATGAGCATAGAAAACTCATCCGTGACTGAAAATGATTCTATGCATGAAATACAAACACATTACGGCCACAATATTTTGAACTCATTAAAAATCACAGACGATACTACTCTAAAAGAAAATCTCGAAATAAAAGTATTGTTCAATAATGAAACGAAATCTGACGATCTAAATAGTCCTGTAAATGAAACATCTTATAATGATGGCATTCAAGCAGAGAGAGAAGAAAATGAGCTTACAATAAAAGAATCATGAATGAGTCTAGTGACTTGTTAAAACTTAAAATGTCATTGTGAGTAAATATAAAAGAAACTTACTATACTATACATTTTTATGTATTTAAATCATATGTTTTATACTGTGTCATGTTTTATTGTAATAAAATATTAGTGGAGCATTAAATGTATTTTATTTGCCGGCATTGTGTGACAACGAGACCTCTTTAATTACTTTTCAGATGTAATGTTATTTTTCGGGTTGTCAATTATTTTTTTAGGAATCCTTAGAGGTCTGTCAGAGGATTCACTGCGTAAATAGTAGGATCCCTAGGTTAACCCTGGACTAAAATTTTCTGTAAAATGGGTTGCTTGCTATACTCAGATGGCAGCCGCTTTGCGTTTAAATCTTAACCTACATCGGGTTGTAGTGTCAAACCCAACAGTGTTTGAGATAAAGCCAGGGCGATGTTGTAGTGATTTGTATCTGCAGTAATTTTTTGGTTCTGAGATCACGATCTTCGTTACTGAGTTTTCTTCTTTGTTCATTGTGTTGTTACGTTTGATGATTAATAACAAAGTTAATAGCGTCAAGGGCAATACTCGATATTAATAAAGCCTTAACAGTATACAACATAATGAATGAAACTAAACGACCATTATAAACATGTGTTAAAATTATCTGGAGCGGGCGGTTAATCAATCAGTAAACGTACTCAGTTCTTGGGAAATAATGACTTTTGCGCCCAACATGCATGCGAATATGCTTAGTGAAGGATATTTTGTGCAATTCAAGTGGGTGCATAAGAATACAGTAGTAGTAGAGTACAGTATCGGGAACAAAGAAATAAACGGTGTAAAAATACATACTACTCCAAGTTTTCGAGCAAATAAGAGTGCAGGAAGAAAAGTAGCTCTTTTCTATTTCTAGAATACCTAATAAAGGAGTAAAACCACAGAATAAATAATAATAGTGCCTACGCCATTAATACCCTTTTTAGCTTTCTCTCAATTGTAATAGTAGTGTTTGGAATTATTTATTATGCCATAAATATGAATTTAAGGATTGAGGACCAAGCTAAGTTCCCTGTGGAACTCCCCAATACCGGGTAGATATTGTACGAGCCTTTGTTTCAAAAGTGTGTCTTTGAAGTAGCGTATACTTAAATATGTTCGTGAGTCTTAACTGCGGTGTAATAATCAGAATAACATACGTTTACAGTCCAATTCCGCAACGCAAGGATACAGAAAGCATACGGTAAACGCAGAGCGATTTGGAGCGAGAGAGCGGCGTCTGTTCCCACGTGCCGGACTGCCTTGAACGACCTTGTCGGCCGCCTGGCTTAGCTTATTCGTCTACACAGCTACGCTCAATGTTGGAGAGATATTTAATTAATATTTTTATCCACAGAAATCAGAATAATGACACCAGGAATGGTATTTCCCCACGAATGTAACTTTTTTAACAACAAAAACTATCGCCATGCGTAGGGTAGTAGGGTTCTTAATTGCTCGTGCAAATTATGGTCCGAGGGGCTTCGAAAAGGCGAAAAGCGGTGACATAGGTTTTGGAACTAAGCTCCCCTTTTATTTCTTGTGTCTTTGTTTTATTTCGATTTAGGTCAATTAAATAATACTTTTGTAAATGTTTCACTACGTTACCTGATTTTGTTCCTATACCAATTTTTGTAACACTATGACATTACTATCGTTTCAAGTGCCCATCAGTACTATAACTTTTAATCGAATTTTATTAAAGATAGCTGTTTCCCCGCGACTTCGCCCGCGTATCAACATAATATATAGCCTATGTTACTCAGTGATAATGTAGCTTTCTGACGGTGAATAAATTTTTGAAATAGGTCCAGTTTTTCGGAGCACACAAATATACAATACAAATCTTTCCTCTTTATAATATTAGTATAGATGAAACAATGAATATTTCTAAAGCATTACGACTTTTTCAAGTATCAATCTTCATTTCAATTCTAGTTTTATTTAATCCACACATTTACTCAGCGAGATCGAGCGAGTGGTGGTTAATGCAACTAATGGAAAATAACTGAGTCGACCCCGATTCTTTGTTACAATTTTTTTCGTTGTGATCCCATTTACTGGCATATTAATGTACTATAAACCACTACTTGCTGTATAATATGGATAATTGTGTTTCAATCTAGTAGGCTTGTCTTTTCATTGAGTTATGTTGTATGCCTTGACCGAAACGCTGTTTTGTTTTGCTGTTGTTACTACGGGAATTCTAAAATACGAGCTCGTAATTCGTACGTATCGAAATCGTAACTCGTAATTCGTACGTATTCGAAATCGTAATTTTGATTTTGATTTAACTGAATTTCGGTTTGAGATGTCAAATAATAGGTGTACGTGGTATTATACAAAAAAGGCAACCAAGTGTACGGCCCGTGATGGTAAGCAGTTACACGCACACACCGACAAAAAAACTACGCCTTGCCCAAGCACTGCATGTTTACAAAACCGGCGTCACTTTGTTGTTCGTAAAGTACCATCTACCTTTATACCACTCATTCGGCACACAAGCATACGGCCTAATACCAGGATATCACTAACGCGTTGCCATCCATGTTGTTGATGAGGACTCACTGTGCTAGCAGCATTATTACTAGTCCAGCGTATCCTCGTGAGGTGCTACCTACTATGAGGTACCGACAAATCTCTAGAATAATTAAACATACCCGCTTCTCTGAACAGAATTCGAATTACGAATTGCTTCTCAAATAAAAACACTCATGAGTATTCCAGCGACGTAGATGGTAGAAAATAGAAATATTTTTGAAATAAACTCCTGACATCCTCTGGCGGGAAATTGGAAAAGTTTTCTCTCCACCCACTCATAGATACTTGAGCTTTATTTAATGGGTAATACAGGGTTGCCTGATTGACACGAACTGCCAAATTAGCGGGGTAAAGGATTATTTTTTATTTAACTGCAAATAAATAAATATTTTCTTATCAAAAGAGAGGTACGGCGATTTGGGATCTCCCGTAGGTTTTCCCATTATAATTTCAGCCGTCCGGGTGGGTACTGTAACTCCACCTTACAGAAGACCGCATTGAAATAACACTTCTTTGATGTAGTATATTGTTTCTGCGGTAAGTAAGGTTGCCAGAGCTCCACGAGGATACGCTGCGCTAGTAGTAAAGCTGCTAGTACAGTGACGCCTCATCAGCAACAGGGTTGGCAAGTCATTAGTAATTCCGCTGGTAAGTATTGCCAGCGGCTATAGGCTACGGTGATTGCTTACCGGTGGGCCGTATGCTTGTGTGCTACCCTTTGATTATATAAAGGTGCCACCTTAGTGGTATAAATAAAGATGAGGATAAATAAAATTGCATTCATCCTCACGCCAAGTCTCTCACGGGGTAGGCAAAGAGTATAGAGCGCTATTTTACTCTTGACTTACACAGTACACATTCTCTTATTACGCCTTGCTAATTGCATTATTAAAAAAATACGAGAACGCATTAAAGGTTTAAATATTTATTTTATTATATTTTTTCAACGCATTAATACTCGTTGAATATACAATGAAAACAAAACGGATTAGAAACCGATTTCTTTTTATACATTTTCATAACATTTATTTTAGAGAATAACATTCAATTTCTGATTCAAACCCTTAAAAGATTTGTTTGTATGTAAATACAGAATGTATCGATATAATAATAATAATACCAATAATAATGCTTGGACATTATCACACAGCGCCATCTGGACCCAAACTAAGCAAAGCTTGTACTATGGGAACCAGTAGCTGATATAATACTTATATACTTTTTTTTTTGTAAATACATACTTATAATACATACCAAACACCCAAACGCAAGGCAAACATATTTGTCACATAAATGTTTGCCCTGGCGGGAATCGAACCCGCGACCTCTAGCGTAGCAGTCAGGTATACCAGCCACTAGACCAGCGGTCTCGTCTATATTCGTTGCTTATATTCGTTGTTTATTGGAATTGACATTCTATCTAGCAGTACTTTTATAAAATCACTGTAAGCTGCTCCTCTCATGTCGACTATCACAATCACGTAACTGAATGACATCATCTCCGAATGTAGCCAGTCGAAGCGTATAGCATTGTGTAATTCATTATCAAATGGTATGCGTCAACGTGGCAGGGCTCTCTAATACTTGAGGGTTCTACCACTGGGTATGTTTTTTTTGGTATTATTATCAAAGTTAAAAGAATCAGCCAAGTGCGAGTCCAGCTTGCGAATGTAGGATTCGCCACACATCATATATAAAGAATATGATGAAAAAATAACTGAGTCTGTAGTGCCACACTTGGCCGACTTAGATTAGTTTACCAAGATTGAAGCTCGTATGAAGTATCGTTTTTACAAACAACTAAAAAAAAAAAACCCAGTAGAATGCTGTATTATCACTGAGTAACAAATGCTATTATATATCTATACTATTATTATAAAGATTTGTATAGATGTATTTTGTGGGTTTGTATTGAATAGGCTCCGAAACTACTGGACCGATTTCAAAAGTTCTTTCACCGTTAGAAAGCTACATTATCACTAAGTATCATAGGCTATATATTATACTAGCTGCCCGCCCCGGCTTCGCACGGGTAGTCAAATTATTTGATAAATGTCTACCCGTGCGAAATCGGGGCCGGCCGCTAGTATATTATATTCCTACGCAGGCGAATTCGAGGGGAAAAACTGGGTATAAGGTTGACGAGTATCGAGTCATGGATTCTTCGAGAAGATTGTAGAAATAATTCAGTGATAGCCTTACCTTGTTGACGCACTAGAGGAGATAGATACCCCTCTGCACTGTTGTCCGGCATTCACTGTGTCCGAATGTATGTCATCTTTTTATTCTTCTTATTTTAATGAATGCCAACTAATTCTCTTCAGTCTGTGCCATTGTAGTCATTTCTAGTTTTTTTTTTATTTTAATACTTCCTGGAGTTTTCCTTAAGAGTTCTTACTAGGACTAGTTCCGTGGTATCTTAAATGTTAAAATAGTAGTAGTAGGTAAAAAAGGACACCAAAAATACAAATACATATCAGAATTAAAGTAACTTGACTATGTACCTACCTACTAATGATCGCTTCACAAACGAGACGCTGAAAAAATCTCAGTTCCGCTTGATTTCCGTCGAAAACCATCTGCTTGTCGCTTGCCATCATTGATACAAGTTGATCCTATGACAAGAAAATTAACGTTATAAAATTAAAATACATACTAAGCGAAGTCCTTCTTCTAAGCACATACTAGCGTTAGCGAGCTTTAGTTATTATTCTGAGGTACATACACACATATTATCACGCCGAGTACCTTTCGGGGTAGGCAGAGTATAGAGCTCCACCGTACCGGCGTGTGATCCACTGACGCTCCGGGCAAGAATATTTTGGCGCCTACTTAGGCAAATCATTACTTCACTAGACTTTTACATTCATCAATCTCTTTATTTATACCCGCCTGTTCAGAGTATTCTATATACTCAACCAATGAGTATTTTGATTTGATCCTTTGGTCTTCTTCGGCTTCTTCCACTCACATTCACATCATAATATATTATATCTCAGAGTAGATAATATACTATATGTTAGCTTTCGTCACTCACAATCTATAAATTTGTTTCATCCAGTTCGTATTCTAAGTTTCATCCATATCTTTGCAACAACATATCTATCGCATTCGCACAGTTCGCTAGTGACGAAGTTACTTTGACATCTCATGTCAAAAACAGGAGCAGATGCTGTAGTTGTTTTCCAGAATTTACTCTTGAACTCAAATAAAAATTGGACTAGCCTGTGGATATCATACATGGATTAATACATTTTAACTTCATATGGTTGACATCATCCGCGCATGAAATTATGCTAAGCTAACCCAGATAAACACTCGGGAGCTGGCTGTGAGAACATTGAACCTGAACTTTAGCAAATCAATTTATTCCATGAATATAGTTTCAAGTCGTCGAAAACTGTACCTTAAACTGTAAACTTGATTTTTGGAATATGATTGGGCCGATTTGAAAATAGATTTCCAAGTGTCTTTCCAGACTGAATATTTAAATAAGGAACTCCTGATATTGAAATATGGAGATTCCATGGAAAAGTTTAAAAAAGGAATCAGAGAATTGTGTCGATTCTGTTGTTCTAAACTTAACTAATTGGCCAGTCTAAAAGACTTGCTATCCCTTTCTCATGTGCGGAGTTAAATAAGAATGGCAATATTTTTGACCTGTCAAATTAGTTAAGTTTAGTAATTTTGAACATCAGAATTGGCACCAATATATCTGTTTATTTTTTAATAACTAGTAAGTAGTTAGTGAGAGATTCGTTTGCAGTGACTCTGTCTTCTACCGTTCCCCGCTAGGTACCTACCCGACAGTACATTATATTTACAATGAACATATTTGTTTGATTATTTGTGGGTAGTGTAATATTTTTCTATCTATTCATTTAGTTTTGAGAATTATGAAAATGTATCCAGTCTCCTTAGTTGGAACACTCATTGTAATTATTGGTAATTGTATAACTAATAATTCCCAATGATGCTCTAATATTATTATTAATGCAAAGAATGCCAAGTACTTACCTAGAAAATGGCGGTCAAGTACAGACACAGGATGGTTACTCAACTTGATTGTTTTCACCATGAAACTACTGAGAAAATACAGATAAAAAACCAACTTCGTCACACTGGCCGCAAATGATGCCAGTTAAATGATTTTCTAGAAATGCTTATCGTAATAAATGTTGCCGTTAATAATTATCTTGGCGTTAATCTGAGCATCATTCGAAATCGATTAACAACATCAATAAAAGGTATGACCGTATGTAAAATATTTTTAGAAATTTTGTATATCGAGAAATTCAAACGTTTCTGCTAGAAACGATATTTTGATGGAGATAATTTACAGAATGTTTCGTGTGAACCCACGAAACAAATTACTTCATGCATCCGTGATGTAATTTACTATAAGCTAAAAAATAATTAGGTAGACCCTAGGTACCTACCAGTCACAAGATCACTTTCCCTAACATGTAAATCTTGGGGCGCGTGAAATTTCTATCAACAGTCAACTTTTTTTTTATACTACTAAGTTGGCAAACAAGCATACGGCTCACCTGATGGTAAGCGGTCACCGTAGCCTATGGACGCTTGCAAAACCAGTGGTATCATTCGCGCGTTGCCGACCCTGCTCATAGCATTATAAAAAGGCTTTGTCCTGAATAACTGACGGATCAACGCACAGTCTAAACAGCTGATCGTAGAGACCTGAAACTTGGAGGGAGTGTCTTTGTATGACATAGGCATCCGATAAGAAAGGATTTTATAGGACCCGTAAGGGGGTGAGAAAGGGGGGAAAAGTTTGAGGTTTGAAAAAGACAACGTGATTCCTCGGTTCATTCTACTTAAAATTTTACATAAACCTTTTTTAACATAATAATTGATGGAAGACGTGTTTCTTATTGTATTGAAATTCATCCCCTAACGGGGTTAATAAGGGGTAGAAAGTTATAACGGCGGTGATTTACTTCGAGGTTGATATCAATACTCCTTAGTAAAAGTTAACAAAATGTAATTTAATTCAAAAGCACTAACTAGTTAGTGCCTTTGAATTAAATTACATTTTATTTACTTTTTTATGAATTTTTAGTTCCGTAAAATAAGGTGATTTTGTGCATCAGAATCGACACCAATGGTTTCTGTTGCACCAAATCATTTAAACTAAACTAATTTCACAGGACCAAAAGTATTGCCACCATTGTTTTGTTTAACCCCGCACATTAGAAAGGGAAAGCAAGACTTTTAGTTCAGTCAAATTATCTACATTATTATTATCTTCCTTTTCAAGAAAATAGTTTTACTTGAAAAATAATCTATTTTATGGATTGCGTGAAATGGTTTTTATTTATGTCAATGTAATCAAAACGTAGCGTGTGATTTCGGTCGGGTTTCCGTTCAGAAGTCATGTTATATTTATTTATCAGTCGTGGAATCGCCAAATAAACCAAATTAGGTCTGGTTGACGTCAATGTGTATTGTTATCAATGTGTAATGATTTTATGATTTGCTGCATTTTAATTGTGTATATTGAGTCTCCAACTCAGATTTTTGTTTAAATAAATTTCAAGTTATTCGGCCGTGGGACGTCTGGCCGTTGGCAGAAGATATTCCATATTAGACGGGGTGTAGAAAATACATAACAGACTTTCTGCTAGAAAGGCTGTTTGTTAAAAAAATGTGTTTAGTTTTTTTATTAACGAAAGAATATAGCGTGATGTTATGTGTTTCCAATTTCAATATTGACGGCTTTCCAAGCTTACTTTGTACTTAAGAGATTCGACTTCAAAATATTTCTTAGTGGATGCATCTATCTAACTATGTATTTATATTGAATACTAAAAAAAGTAATAGTTAAAAAATACTGTTTGTGTTAAAAACACTTTTATAGTGACCGATGTTAGTATAAGTGTAGTCTAGGGCCGGTTTAGGTTTAAAATAAAAGACATCAAATCACTGTTTATATCACTTTTTTATAATTTATTTTCACAACATTTTTATTTAATTTTCTGTAAAATTTACAATAGCTTAAACTCCTCACAAATATATAGTTATCATTATGTATCGCAACAACCAGCGTATCCGCTCAGTGTGGGTACCACGAAACAGGCAACTTGGAAGAAAAAAAAACTATAATGTAATATATCTGATAAAAACTAAGAATAAGCTTACAAAACTTAGGCGTTATGAGCTAGAAACCCCTATTCTAGAGAGTCGGTACTACACTATGTCGAATGTTCGCTTTTAACATATGAGCTCAACAGACGACATGCATCGCTTCAGACAGATCAAGAGTTGCTCTATATACCAGCGGTGCGGGAGCTGACACTAATACTGAAGTACATTCTACACATTAACACAATAACAAAAGAAAAACATGTAACTCAATAGTTCCAGACTTCTCAATACTGACTAGTCTTGATGGATCATCCTGTATATTTTATGTAACATACGCAATTAATTGTAACACTCCTGTATATTTTATGTAACATACGCAATTAACTGTAACTCTCTTTTAATTAAGTGGTTATTTCCAGAATCAGATGACGCAAAAGTTATTATGTCATAAAGATTATAACCCTTTAAAGATTGACTAGTAAAAATTACACTAGGGTATTGAAATAGATGTAAAAATTCCCAAGTATGACTAATGTACAATGTTTCAAAACCTGTGTGGTTATAAATTTACTGTAAAATTTGTGCAAATTGCGGACTTAATTAAAAAAAACCTTGACTGCGTGCACGATTTCAAATTGCTTTGAGGTAATAAGGATGTGGATCAAAACCGAGCTGTAATTAACACTATAGACGAAGAACTAAAGATTTTATTGTACTTTCAATAAAACACCTATTTAAAAATATCGCACCGCTGCTATATGAAAATTCTTTAAGCCTCAGAAAACGACGCTTCTTATCGACGCTTGCGTACATCACACCACAGAAATTAACTCCGATTAAAATACTATTTGATTTTGACAATTTAGTTCCAGTTACAAGAAATCTTAATAATAGACGGAATGGCAAGATTACCAATTATAAACGCGTCTATATACCTGGAATTAATGCAACTAAAACTTAACAAAGTTCCATATATTTTGTTTGATTCCCACATAAGTAAATGCTATTAGTAACCATTTAAATTCTATTTCACATCATTTTTCTTCACACTAGGCTTAGTTAAAATGAATACCACATGCGCAAAAAATCATCCAAATAAACATGTTTTAAAATCGTATTAAGTACTTAACACACAAAATAAAATAATGCTCCATAATTAATAATAAAAAGTGATTGCAATTCATATATTGAAGTAGGCATAACTTTTAATAACTCTTATTAATTGGCATCTCTCCAATTAACCGATTCATGCGAATGAATAACTTGGTAAAAACCATGTCGTAGATCAATGGTTCTTATTTATCTAAGAATATTTTTTTCAACACTATGTATGTATCTTGATTTGAGTAAATATCAGGAACAATTCATTCAATGGAAAGTCTTTTAACCTAGAGCCCATACGTAAAACTTAAATTTATTCTCCATTGTATTATTGTATAGTGTAATTAGCATCTATTTGGATTCTGTTCAAAGGTATACAAATGTAATTATAGAACAGATATTTAGTGTCTGCATATTCTTGAGTACCTACTTCAGAATATTCTGTCGGATATTTTTCAAATGTTCTCATCCTCTTCTAGAACTACTCCTACAATATATACATAAATCAATAACCGAAACGCAACACAAGTACGCAAGCGTCATTTGACCAGTGCAAAAAAAGAATTAAAAATTAAACATTACAAAATAAGGCTAGCTGAAAACTGATGGTAACTTTAGAAAAATAAACACTAATCTATATTGCAATGTCTCTCAATATTTGATACTTAGACCATTATTTGGAAGCTTTTTCGTAAAAACTGTTCTGTAAATCAAGGAAGAACTTTGTAGGCCATCTAGCATCCTTAGACTGTCTCACGATCTCTAGATGCAGAATTGTCAAATAGATAAATCTTATCATTGTGACTTCGAATTTTCACGAGTCATTTTGAGATGATGAACATGCCCAAGACACGAAACAAAAAACATAGATTTTGAATAATACTGCAGTCCGATTTATTACACGTGCTTACAAAGGCTTACAAACCATTAAGTTGGTGTAAGTAAAACTCACACGATAAGAACTATTGAAAAGAATCAACTTTTTTTTGATCTCGTGTCTATTATCACAATATGATTAGGACATACAGAATAATTTACAAAACACACCGAAGAGGTAGTAATGACTGATATTGCCAATAGCCGATCTACAAAATCGTTTACATCGTATGTACTCGTATGTATAATAACAATCACAGTCGTGTATAGTAAGTATATGAGAATAATAATGATGACATTCAAAATACCTGTCGAAAAGACTACAAATCACAACTTACGACGCCTGTCTCCATATAGCAAGTAACACTAGTGATAATTAACTTACATTCACTCTTATTACAAATGGAATATAGTTTAGATTCAGTTAACTATATTATGTACTTCATTTATATTTATAAGTACACACGACTGAGAACTATGTCCTAGTTTAGGGCTAAGTTTCGTTTGTATATCGCGTCACTTGTGACTTATTATATGTAATAAATTGTTCGAAATGCCTGAACTTTAGAAATTGACAGCACTGGATGAGGACCTACTGATATCCATATCTCGTATTTGACAATAACTATAGCTTTAGGCATTTCAATGTTCAGTTAATATCCACAAGGGCTGCCACTTCAAAGGTTTGTTGCCAAGCCTTCCGATGTAGTCACAAGCGAAACAGCAAACACCTTTAGTCTGTTCTTAAGTCTAGGTATTATACAAGCGACGCAAATGATAGAGATACCAATCCAAACAATTTTGATGAATAATAGAAAGTGAGATCAAAAATTTTGGTTCGATAGTGAGCAAGTTCGATAATTGATAAGAATTGATTCCCCAAATCGTTACAAAGTATGAAATTAGCAATACCTTGATATTTATTGTACTTGATATTTCGTTCAGATTTAACTACATTCAAAAATATATTATAACCAACTTCTTTGAAGCTTTCTATATTTAATTTTGTATACATATAGTTTTTCTGAATAATATGCATTGGCAAAATATCTAAGACATGCATGTAGTGGCCGGAACATTTTTACACCATTGTTCGTATCCTACGTCTCAATATTATACAACAATAATAGTATATATCTCTATTGGATTTAAACTACATAGTGTTATAATAAGATATAAGTAATATATTCGTCGACAACAGATTAATTCTACAACAATTAAATCACATTTTTTCATACCACCTATAGCATTTTTTTTATAAACAGTTAATTGATGAGAACATTAAAAGTACAAAAAGAAAACATGATCATAAGTACTCTGTTACATGACTTCACTACTTGTAAATACTCTTAAAATATTTTATTTAATATATAACGGTATTTTCTATATTAAAAGCGTGAACTTTAATATTGTACACACCTTAGTATATATATTTTTTTGGGGTTTTATATTTTTTAGTTTTATATTTTTATTTTAACTTAATTTGTTACATCGTACGCCAAGCCGTATACAATACTAGAGCGATCACGATACGATGAAGAGAAGGTATACATACATGCTTTCAAAGTGATAAATATATAGTAAAATAGGTGTAGGTATCTGGTTAGTAGCGAGGAACGGAGGTTCACCTCGTCCCGTACACTCCAGTAGCTCTGTGATCACTGCGATCAGCCAACATCTAGCCTTGAACTCAAACTCCCATTTGTTACGTTTTACAAATTGTTCTTTGCAAAGTACCTATTATACTCTCCTCATTCAAATGATTACTCTCGCAAACAATTTACTCCCTCATTTAGCATAACAACATCATGACCACTGCTCCATATTCAATCGACGGCGAGAGACATGCCACTACTTTTATGGAGTTATCTATACATAAAAGCTTAAAAATAACTTACTAGTCTTTTTATAGGCAGACCATCGACTCGGACTTAGTAACTACGACGCGTCAGACACATTCATGTGGGAAATAATTTTCGTACTGCTAACATATTAACGTATCAACACGAAAGGAGTACGACTAGAAATTATTTCGTGAACCGACGCACCGCTGTTGCGGCGAATCGGTTCCTCCATACTTAGTTGTACGCTTCATCCAGTAAATAAATGGCAAACGCGTGCAGTGTTTGGAGAGGTTGAGGATCGCTCGGCTAGCGCGGGGCCGGGCGCGACAATAGAATTGACGAGTGAGCTGGACTGAGCAACATGCAATTGACAGAGCCTAGAGCGAACCGGCCCCCATATCATATAACAACGGGAGCGATCCGTGACAATCACAGCCGCCGACGCGGCGGACAATATACGTAATACATATTATATACATTTGGCACTAAATTCATCGATAGGTTGTATAAGGGTTGCGGGTCACGCCGGACAGCAGGCGCAGAAGGCGGCGGGGCACGCGGGGCAGGCGGGGCACGGCGGGCATGCGGGGCAGGCCGCGCACACGTAGTACCCCATCGCCGGCACCAGCATGGGCGCGCGCGCGCACATCTCCCGGCACGCCAGCATCTCGATCAAGGCCAACGTCTGCCGCCGCTCGTGCCCCATCAGGCAGACAGTAGACTCGCGCACCACGCCGTGAAGCAAAGTCAGGTACCTGCAGACAAAAGCATACCCCCGCTGTAATAATCTGAGAGGGGCTACCTAGGGTCTACCTACTGGAAAGTTTACCAGGATCTGTTTAATAGTCTATTGCTGGCAACGTCTGTACTGAAGTAATGGCAATAAAAACAGATAACTTAATATATTTACCTGTGCTTTAGCGCCTCCTCCTCGCGGCCAACGAAGTGATTCCGCAGGTATGCCTCGAGCTTAGCGCGCTGCTGGCCTAGCTCTGGGAAGTCTATGAAGAACCTCGAGCACATATACCGCTCGAGAATTTTTATCTTGTCCGGTCGTGCTGGCCGATAAGCCTTCGCGAGAAGTGCGCAGTATTTGAGCAGACCGCCGCCACGGATCTCTTCTGGCTGCCGCGTCGCGATTAACTTCTCCGCCAAATGTAGTAACGCCTCATTAAAGTCTCCGTACACAGATTCACCAACAACTGTCGGGTAGAAGTTCTCTCCAATCGGCAGCTGGGCGCACTCGTGGAATGCAAGTAGAGAGTCCAGGGCGATCTGGAACGAGTCCACGGAGAACTCGAACTGGCGGCGCATCGTGTCAACAAACTTCAACTCAACGGTCTTATGACCGCGAGAGTTTCCCAAAGAGATAAGGGACCAGCGGTCGCCGTCTGAGTTCACACGGACCATCTTGGATACGTAAGCTTCTTTAATGCCAGCTGGGGTGGCGCGGCGGCGCGGGGTTGTAGGCGGGAGTATAGTGGCGAGGTGACCAAGCACGGCGGCTTTGACGCGATCGCAATGGCGTGCCGTCGGGAGATCGGCAGTGAAGATCAGGTCGATGTCTGAGTATGGTTGGGGTCGATCAGCGAGGACATGCGAAGCGGCACCGCCGTTGAGGCGTACGTCTCTGACTGTTACGCCAGCACCCCCCACGCTTTGTGAGGCTTCGAGCCTCGCACGGACGCCAGCAACCAGCTCGCGCAGACGTATATGCAGCGTGGGGAAGTTGCCACGTCCATTGATGGCGATCACCTCGTCCATGACGTCATTCAGTCGCCGCACCTGCTCGTAGCTGAGCACAGCATGCCTCTCTCCACCGCCACAGCCTTCCTCTGAAGAAGTGTAGCTCGACTCGCTCTGTAACAATAAATACCAATGTTTAATATTTTTGCCCGCTTATTTCCTACGAATATCGAGGCAAACGAATACACTGTAGTTACAAATCTGTTTTTGGTTTTTTTTATAACTTATTACCATGCTTGTCTTTGGAAGTATCTTCTCGAATAAGTCTTTTATGCTTATGTTTAGTAACTTTAATGAGATCTTTGTATTAATGGTAGCCAGAAGCCGGACTTTTGCATCACTAACAAGTCTGTATTAATTTTCATCAAGGCACAATCATCCGGAGTCTGAGATATATCCCGTATTAAATAATGAAGAATTGTCTAATGCCGATAGCATTGGATTAGTTACGACCACGCTGTTGACAACAATAGATAATTCAAGTTTCTAGTGACCATTATACAGGTAGGTACAATAAAACGATAGTCATTGTTGCAAAGAGCATTTAAATTACAAATTCACGTATTAGTTACCGACACACAAAAAGCTTAGAGTAAACATTTTAAGAAGATAAAACATTTTATTAGTTTCGTCCTATTATGATAATTGTGTATTACATTTTATACGAGTAATAACACTGGACACTGCAAGCAGCGTGCGACTTCTAGCAGATAAAAATATTTGCGATGATAAAATCTCAAAAATATTCACGAGGAAAATATCGAAATCATTGACCAAGTAACAATTTCAATCAAAATAAAGCATTTAAGGTATGCGATTTAGGTATGATATTATGTAAACGTATATACATTTCCAGATACTTAGAAGACAGACATACATAGATGACGTAACACTTTTAGCATCAATAAAACAGGCAGAATTTTATTAATCAATAAAGATCGAACTGAGTACGAATATCACACCAAGGCGTGATTATTGTTAGTAAAATAATGTCACATTAAATCGTTTTTGAAAGCGTTCATAATATTTGATATCCATACCGTGTGAGCTAGGGTCGTCGTAATGCCATAATACAATTTGAATTACATCAAATTGGTGCACAATGCTACTAATAAACGAGAGCCGCCGACATATTGTTGGAAATATTAATCTTATTTCGCCGAGTAAAGTACCAGTTGGTGACAAATACGAAATTTTTAAATTGTATTAGTTAGCATCAGGAGAATGATTTTTACAAGTCTCATAGTGATTGTAAAGCATATTGTTTTTTTTTCACGTTTTCAGAGGATTATTGGATTTTGGTTTGTTCCTCGACAATATGATAATTTAATCAAAATAATGGTATCCTTCAATACCGTTATTTGATGTTTTCCTTAAATTTTCACGGTAAATAGAACTTAGATTGTAACAAAATATATCATTTCATTTCACCGCCTTTTGTATATTATTTTTTATTTTTTGTGATACCCCTGGTGTTGTAAGCGTCCATAGGCTGCGGTAACCGCTTACCATCTGGCGGGCCGCATACTTGTTTGCCACCTTAGTGGTATAAAAAACAATATTCAGGCAGCAGTTTAACGGAGGCGACGTTCTATCCATAATTGTGTTAAATTAAAGTTGAAACAAAATTAAAATTAATTTACAAAATTAATCACCTCGAAATACCAGGTAATGAAATTCAATTTGTTAAAATTCGTAAAATAACAATATAAAAGATCCAACATTATTTTCATGGAATTGCGACTAGCGACAAGCAGTAACCGTTTGCATTAACCAGTGGTGTGCACCTGATTAAATAATAGTTTCGTTCCATTACGCAGAACGGTGCAGAACAGATAATAAATATAATAAATACACCGTGAGAGTTTGAGCAAAGTTTATAAGTAACACAAACAGAGGAACTACGCGCTAAGATCTCTTGATAAATCAGGTTGGTTAAGGAGGGATTATCTATGCAAATTGGGTTTTTATGCTAAGAACTGTTCAACTGATCAAATTGTCGAATGAGCTCCCTGTCGTGGTTTTCCCAAAGGAGTAAAGCATGGGGTTTTTCTAGAAGGGTGTGGATTTTAGCAGGATCGGCAACGCGCTAGTGACTCTCCTGGTATTGCAGGCGTCGATAGGCTATGGTAACCGCTTGCCATTAGACGTAAACTTGTTTGCCACCTGGTATGAAACATATTTATAAAGTTGAAGTAGATTGGTCGATATATCCAGTAGGCATTTGTTCTATAGTGGACACCATTAAGCATTATTCAGCTGAACAAACACCTATTATGATTATAAAAATTGGAAGCACGGTATCAAAACAATGTATTCCCCTTGAGTTAATCATTACCGAGGATATAATTACCATACGTTAGATTGACATCTGTGAGCTGTCGGGTCGGACACTAGAAAACCCACTGCCTACACTCGACTCGCTATCAGTCGAGCCGAGATCCGGCTCAATGAATTGTTATTGTCGACCAATGCCGTATCCTGGTCTAATTTCCTTGTAAACGGTGTCATTCAACCTGCACGCGTAATAAACAAAGCTATATCAACAATAGATTGGTTAAGTAAATAGTTTTATCGAGCAAGGAATTTTGAAGGCCACAAGACCAGAGAAAACCAGTCCGGTTTCTATATGTGCTCGTTCTAATAAAATATTCCGTTTATGGAATCTTAAGTGTAGTAGTTAGGTTGGTCCGGAGCTTAGTTGATGAGACTATAAATGCAATAAGAGTGATATACTCTTTTTTGCACGCCATTTTGAGTTAGATAATTAACAGTGTTAAGCATGTAAGTAGTTAAGTTAACAAATTGCGGTCTCTTATCTTACCCAATGCTCAAATTGTGGACCTGCCGTGGTTATCTCAACGGAGTAAAGCATTAGGTTCTGATAGATGTGAATAGATTCATGCACAATCTGTAACGCGCGAGATTCATCCCTGATAGTGCACGCGTCCATAGGCTACGGAAAAGAAACAGTCTTAAAAGCGATTGTAGCATCTATTGTATCAACATAGATAATAGTCTCATAAGAATCAGTCATGTGTGCCTACTGCCTACATACAGGTTGATTGTCTGTGGGAAGTCGTGAAATATTACTTCCACTGATAAACAGGGTTATCAAGGATAAAAAACCTGCAGTAATTATTCACTTTGAATCGTCCGTGGTAATTAAAATGACATTAGGCCAGCTATCATTCAATTTCCTAATCGATTAATTGGAATGCGAGTAATCGAGTCAGAGCACAGGACCTTCACCCATCAATCAAGTCGAGTCGTTAAGAAAAAATCGGTCAAGTGCGAATCACATAAAACAATCCTTCGACATTACACGGCAAGCCAAAAACTTATTACGCTATCTAAATTATGTGCATAATATATTAATACGAACAAAATAAAAAATAATTTTAGAACGCCAATTACCTACAGACAAATTAAAAAGTTTCATTGTCATTGTCAGGGGGCATTCGGACGAGTGGGCCCGCGGCCTCGTCCTACCTGTTCCGATTGAAATACCGAATTTCACGAGCATTGTTTTTCCTTATCGATTTGAAATCGTTTGTCCGGTGAGGTCGAGTGCGCAACGTTGACGAAACAGCCAGTGATAATTCACTCTCTACAGCGAGAGAATACCTACATGCACTATTGAGACGTAGAAATCAGCTGTGCGATAACAAGGTCGACGATTGCGTATTATTGTGGTTTTTCTCATCATTGTTTTTTTTTCTTATTTATTTTTGGAACAACTGTGTTTGTTGAAATTAACACGCGATTGTACGTAATCTTCTCACAAACAAAAGAAAGACTGACCTGTATTTATTTGAAAACATTGTCTCTGTCAAAATACATTATATACTTTTACCATTTCTGGTTTCAGTTAAAATATTTAAGTGGTATAAATTATACGAAACAAATTGTCGAGTAAATGGCAACTCATTACGGTAATTAGCAACTAGGAGGGATCACGTCACAAAATAACTAGGAAAAGTCAATCAGGTGTCACGAGAGAACTGTGATTTATAGTTTAATTGTATGGCGATTGCACACGCGAAGTAAGGCTGTGGAGCATGTAGCAGCGGGTTGATAAAATTATAGCAATTACATATAGCAAAATTAAGTATATTATAATATAATATATTCAATTTTGCTGTACCGTCAAATCTGGCCCATATATTATATGGGCCAGATTTGACGGTGTCAAAAACGAACGCCTGAACGCCTAGATAAATATAATTAAAATCTGTTGGGTAAGAACCGCCAAAAATGAAGACAGAACGATGGAAAGACACACTGTTGCATTATTATTCCGAAAAATATTAAACAAAAAATATATTTTGCCTTTTAGCTATATTTCTCTACATAACGTCATTAACTATTTTAGAGGTTAGAATATTCAACAGATTCTAGTGGATTCTAAATTCAAATCAGTGTTTTTTATGTCATATTCAATAAGAAACTCGAGTCTTATTTTCAAAAAGAACCAGCCAGTGCATAGCAAAGTCGGAAAAAATACGTGATTATGCGAATAAATACTTTTCATAGAATGCTTAAACAAAAGCATAGGTACATTAGAACGTGAGATAATTCAGGAGTCACGTGTTTTTCGTTAATTAATTATCTGTGACCTTATCTTAATAATCTGGAAACAATATCAAGGCTCGATCGTGATTATAAAAACGTTTGCGTGCGTAGACGAACGCAAATGAAAGTTTGAATACTGTAGTAGCTACAGTTTTAAACGAACTGTGTATATTATTTTGAGTTCCGCTCAAAAACATTCTTAGTCGGTTTTGTTTTTGTTCAAGGTATCGCTGGTTTATTTATTTTTTAAAATTGAAAAGGGTTTACTTTGCATTTTTTTTTTAATTAAATTGAAAAGTGAACACTTTTCAATCGAGTAAACACCTGTACAGCTTTTCGACTTGCGGAGCTTCTTTAATTCTATTGAATAGTTTGTGTAAATTGAGTACCGGCGAAGCTTAGCAGTAGCTTTAGCAAATGGTCGCAACATTAATTTTCGACAACGTAATCGTATCGCTTTCGACTATTTTTCTATACGAAAAAGTTGAGCGCTGCGCCGGCGAAAAGTGGAACTAAAAATTCATGTGAAAATTTTGACCGTAAAGTTTTTGAATACTTAAAAGATGTTCTTGCAACCCGTATAGAAACGGAAAATAAAAGCATATTTTTTATTTTATTAAAGGTAAGTACAATTTGGCAGCCGTTCTATCGTACAATACGTAATTCATTTCGTGTTTCATATACGGAACAAATTTACTTTTATGTCAGTTTTATTAACAAGTAATGGCGTGCACGAGGGTGTATGTACTTCCGAATAAATGAATTGGATTTGCCAACTCACTTCCAGGACTTAAATGGATTTTATTTCGTTGAAATGTATTGCATACAGTTTGTGTGGGAGTATACAAAAGGTTACCTAATTTTGTGACTCTTAAAACTGAAAAGCTGGCCGAATGAAGTGGCCTTGTGTCTATACATTCATACATATACACAAACATACTGTTTTCACGTTTCATAGTCGTATATTATGACTGAGCTGATTTATATCAAGGCTAATTCAAAACTCTTAGAGACCTGTTTTACGTAAAATCTAGAAAGAAATGAGGAACTACTTAAAAATATCATCTTATCTAAACCAAAATGAGCTGACGTACCTAGAAAATTATTGTTGCGCAAAAATCGGACGTTCGCAAAGTAAATTAACGAGCATTATCTTATCCTGCCGTAATGGAAATTCCATGTGCTTTATCTATCTGCATCGTTAAAGTCAATAATTGTTGTGGATGGAAAAAATATTTTACAGGATACAGTTTCCATATAATATTTATTCATCTATACTAATATTATAAAGAGGAAAGTTTTGTATTTTATAATAGACTCCGAAACTACTGGACCGATTTCAAAAATTCTTTCACCGTTAGAAAGCTACATTATCACTGAGTAACATAGGCTATTATACTAGCTGCCCGCCCCGGCTTCACACGGGTAGACAAAATATTTGGTAAATGTCAACCCGTGCGAAGCCGGGGCGGGCCGTCAGTTGTTAATAAATGCGCAAGACAAATTACATTCATAATTAAAATGAAATAAAGGGTCACAAATCAGATCTGGAATGCAATTCAATAATATTAAAAGGTATGATTGCTGTGATTAAAATATTTTCGATTGGCTATCGTGATCTGGTTAGAAGGGCATATTAACATTTCTTGTCAGTTCTACTTAGGTGTGTTTTTTCCAAAGCAAACATTCTTAAGTGCCTTATTTGGGCCTGAACTGAATATTTTTGTTTTTATAATTGACGCAGGCCCGAGAAATAAGGAAAAAATTTTTTTTCAAGAAAATGTTCACCAATATCTGCTATAATAATTATTTGGTTAATAAAAAAACCCGTCAGACGTAATCCAACGCGCGTCACCTCACCCGAACAAGAACCAAGCCGCATCACATCACGCGCAAACACGCGCACAAAGCGCAAACCAGACTAACATTGAACAAGTGGTCTTACAATGGAGTACGCAGACGCACACTGAAGTCACGCTCAAAGCATTTCTCGTTCATTATCAACCGTTTGTCCATGCTCTTTGATGAGAAAGAAAACTAAATTGCATAAAGTTTAGTTAGAATACCTATGCTAATGCCCTGTACATATGTATCGATACATATTTATGTTAAATCGAGCGCGATCACTTCACGCTCCGTTCCGCTGAACACAGTGGCCTATTAGAAACGCGACATTCCATTGGAATTGCCCGAAATGGCCTGCCTATGTGACCTTCGACGGATCGCAGGATCGTGATCTGTTTCAAACTCGATCTACTAAAAATGGTATGTCTTACGTAATTGTATCGGAAATCCGCAATTAAAGAGATTAAGGTCAGCGTTACTTGTTCTAGGATATGATTAGGCAGCATCGATTGATACTTTCGATTTCAAAACAATTGCATTTGCATTCATTCGAGTCCCAGCGTGGTTGAGCGGAATATCGATGTGAAAGGTCAGTTTCGGAACTTTTCATATTGCGGAGCGGTCCAATAAAATTGAATATCGAACCATTTGGGCTGTAAATATCTCGATTTGGTACTTTAAGTTCTGAAACCACTCGGCATATTTTTTACTCGTTTCACTGTGAACACATAAAAGTGCCGGTTGGGTTATAATAAGGTATGAAAATAAAAATAATAATACGCAGAAATGTAGCGAAACATAAGACTCAATTAACGGGTCAAGTGATATTTTAAAGTGCAACATTTTAATACAATGTTGCATACAAAACGACAGCGGCGCGATGCTAAAAACGAACTTTGTGATAATAACGTAGGATATTTAACGATTACGTTCATTTGCAACTGTTAACCCAAATACAGACAAGTACCTACGTACTTTCGATTTCGTGAGGCCAGTAATTAGCATGGCCTCGGCATAGGTACGTGATGTGCGTAGCTCGCGACGAATCGGGGGGACGCCACAAAACGCTTCGGGACGTACCATAGGAAGGAAGCAATTTTCACTTTCTTTTAAATTATTTGACCAACGCTCTAAATTCGCTGATTAATATTGCTGGCGACGCGATGCGCTTGCGTCAATGGGCAGACGAAATCGTCGTGCGCAGTCACTTTTTTATTCTATTTTATGGGTTACGTTGGAATGACTATGCAAGCGCAATGTAATGTCAGACGTTACTTACCTAGAAACTTTCAACTAACACAGAAACAGTTTCCTACAATTTGATTCCTTTACAATTGTTTGTGTAAATAACGATTTACTAAGTAACAACACAATGATCAATCCTTATCTACACTTATATTATAAGGAGGAAAGATTTGATTGATTGTTTGTTTGTATTGAAACTACTGGACTGATTTGAAAGTTTATTTTACCATTAAAGAAAGAAAGAAAGAATGTTTTTATTCTCCACTCATACACGACACAAGAAAAAATAAAATTAAAAAAGCATGCGATTAACAGTTAATAATAAAAGAAAAGTAATTATTAAATAAAACTAAATTAGACTATGAACATTATTGTCCTCATTAGAAGCCGACATTTTCCCTGATAAACATAGGCTACTTTTTACCGCGGGCAAATGCTTAATTGCTGCGAGAAAACGGGTGTGCTATATTGATATGCGGGCGAAGTCCCTGGGAAAAAGCTAGTATCATCATAATATGGTAGGTACGTGAAACAAAATCGTTGTACCCCTTTCTACGAATATTATGCGGTAGTGTCAAAGGACATCATCATCCATGTTTGATAGAGATTTGGTCCAAATCTGAAAGTGCCGGCCCACGTATTTTTTTGTATATTCTGTTAGAGCTTGTCCTATTAATTCTTTCCTCTTCATAATTAGAGTAGATATGCCTGACTTTATGTTAAGAGTTATGCATACTATCCTCACTGGGCCTAGCCGGTTTAGACCATACTGTGTAAGGCCGCTAGCAACTCGATAAACATGATTAAGTTGGGCACGGTCACAAGTTACTGATTAAACTGTCCTCAGAAGACAAGTTATTTATATAGGCATCTTGTTTGTAATTGCGGTGTGACATTTGTATCAACAAACAAAATATAATCGTGTTTTAAGTGTTCTCGTTCAGCTTGTTGCCAGATGCCGAGATGCATATGTATATGAATATTAACTTGTTTTTCTTCTTCTTCTTCTTCTTCTTCCTAAGTATGGCAATCGATCCCTTCAGGGACTATTTTTGCCAGTGTCGAGTGTTAGAGAATTTTCATGTTGCAAAATTTCTCGTGTTTGCCGCATTAAAATGCCTAGTGTCATGCATTCTAACGCCCAATCGAGTTTCTGGAGACAACCCACGGCAGTAGCAGATCGTAACACGCCTTTAGATTAGAGGTAACCTATTGACCAAAATGATAAATCACTTAACCCAAAAGTCGTATTATGGCATTATTTCCAATGCTCCTATAAATCAGTCACTAAATGAAACTTTACTGCACATATCGACACCAAAAATACACATTAAAGATCACTATAACACAATTTACGACACACTGGAAAAAAATCTCAACCGCTCCGCCTGATTCCCGCCAAAAACTCCAACTTGTTTTTAGTAACACGCTTTCATCTGTTTAAACATAAACATTACAAACATGTTGCTGTTTCATTTTACGCTACGTAGTTGCTATTTTAGTGTCATTTAGCGCAATTAGTGCGAAGGGTTCGACTATGTTTTCAACTAGCTGTACCTGCGACTTCGTACGCGTGGAATTTAAGAAAGAGGTAGGGCGATTTGATATTTCCCGTGGGTTTTCCCATTTAAATTGAAGCCACCCGACTGGGGACTGTACCTCCACCTTACGGAAGACCGCAGTGAAATAACACTACGAGTACTTGATGTAGTGTTGTGTTTCTGCGGTAAGTAAGGTTGCCAGTGCTCCACGAGGAAACCCTGGGCTAAGTAGTAATGCTGCTAGCACAGTGAGTCCTCATCAACAAAATGGTTGGCAACTCGTTAGTGATACCCTTGGTATCGCTAGCGGCGATAGGCTACGGTGACTGCTTACCATCAGGTGGGCCGTATGCTTGCGTACCACCTTAGTGGTATTAAAAAAAATTACTTATAAAGCTAATGAAGCGCCATCGTTGTAAAACTTTATCAACACGAAGCAGATTAACTTTCCATAGTTGATTAAAATTTACATAGTTGATTAAAATTTACATAGTTGATTATTACAAATACATAACATTTTAATTATGATCTGATTGAAATAAAACAACCAAAGGACAAATGAAGCTTACCACAACACATTAGTGGAAACCCCATTCAAATCGATTAAGCCGTTTATAAGATAAGCGCACACAAACAGATAAACAGACAAAAACGTAAATTGAAAGAAAAAAATATTGTTTTGGGATCTATATTGCATTGATAAGAGAGCCTTCCCAATTGTTTTTCTCATGTTTTCCATGTACAGAAAGCAACCAGTAACATTTATATGTAATTGAATAAGTACCTACTCTGATAGTGTCGAATGCTGTTCGCTCTTGAGCGATTAGAATATTTGTCACAAAACATTCAAGGCTGCAGTAGCACGGCTGATAAAATTCGTTATATATTTTTTGGATTTATCTGAGATTTATAATCTGATACGCCAGTGTCACTAACCCGCCTATTTCACCGCACTGTATTCATGTCATGTCATGGTCACTACGCAGATAAGCCTATTGTAACGAATTTGTTAGATTTGACCGATTGCGAAAAACTATTTTTGTTATTTTTGGCTTTTCACCAAATTGAAGTTGGCAATTTACATTTGATAATGCCAGTAATCCAGATCATTATATAAACGTTATGTAATGACGGATGTAAACACATTTACGATGTGATTCTAGATTTCAGATTTTATATTCTAGATTATTCTGATAAATTTGCTTTAAGCCGATGGTACTTTATTAAAATGTAATTAAATAGTATGTGATTAAGTATGTATCATAATTTAAATGATATCGAAAACTATTCGGTAATTTCTGCCATTATTACCCACATTTAAACAAATTACTAGTTTAAAAACATTAAATAAATCCGGCCAAGTGCGAGTCAGACTCGCGCATGAAGGGGCACAGCCGTACAAGATTCTTAGGGAGCCGCCATTGGTTTTAATTTTTTTTATTTGTTGTTATAACCTCAACATAAATACCGTGAAATACAATACATTCTGTGAACATTTGTCCGTCTACCTATTATGGATCCTGAGATACAACCCGCTGACAGACAGACGAACGGACTGACGGACAGCAGTGGCTTAGTAATATGGTCCGGTTGGTTACCCTTCGGGTACGGATAGCTTCAAAATGTACCTACTTATCTCATAATCCTAATCAGGATAAAAGACAAAGCTATGAATTTCTACTGTCATAGATTCTTAATATTACGTGTAAATTAAAAAAAAAACAATCATGCTTAGTCGGTAAAAATGACGTTGAAAGATTCCGTTACATCGATAGATACATAATATATACAACCATACATACAGGTGTAGCTAATAAAATCGTGTTAAAAAAGTGTCGAAAGTTAGGGAAAATCGTCTATAGTAAAAGACCTTATAACAAAAGCTTGATGGTCAAATATTGTGGATCAAGGGTAGCCCTATGAACGACCCCGTCACTAGCCTACGTGGGTGAAGTGCTCGCGTACTAAGCACGTCCTCAGAATTCCCTTGTGAGGCAACCGTTTGGCATCTGTGCGTCTGTTTCACATACACTGTTCATACAATATTATTGAATCGTCTTTTATCATTTTTGTTTAGTAAATATAGATAGCATGCATTGTTTACTGATTGGCGGATAGCGTTGTTCATATCGTAGTAGTTTTTTTTCCCCACTAAGATTGCCGATAAGCTCATGGTTCATTTGATGGTAAGTGGTTACCGTAGCCAATGGACGCTTGCAAGACTAGGGCTATTACTAGCGCAAAGTAGCGCAACCGACCCTAAGTATGTAAAATTAAGTTATGGGTTAATTTGAAATAACAATAATTAAAGTATACCATTTATTTTGATCTTGAGATGTATTGTATTATTATCATAATAACTTATACTAATTTTATATACATGATTACTTTACTTCAGTTTAATCCGTAAACATCTTTAGGTTTTCATATGTTCTAAGGTCATTCGGTAGGGCATACTACTGCGTCTACAGCTGTCTCAAACATTTCAATTTAAATTCCTAAAACCTCTCGGCGTTTCAAAGCTGAATTCCTTCGTAAGTCAAACAAAGACGTAGTGATACAAATTGTAAGCAACCACATTATCATTACGAAGCTAACTTTTATTATAAATAATAGAAACAGCTTGGATTAAACATTGTATGCTAATTCAATTAATGTTAGCGATACAACAAACACAAGTTGGGTTTAGCAAAATATTTTTTCACATTGACGTGGTGGAAGCGAAATTTTTCGGTACATTTACTTAAACGTAGACTTAAATAAATCATCTCATATCATAATCAAATTATCACACTAATATTATAAATGCAATAGTTTGTATGTGTGTGTTTGTCACTTCACGCCTCAACGGCTGAATGGATTTTGCATGATATTTGGAGTAGAGATAGCTTAGCTTGATTAGCATAAAGGACATTTTTATCCGGATTTTTTTGTGGTTTCCGAGGGATTGTAGGACCATGCGGTAGAAATATAACGGACTTGTCTAAAATCTAGGTACATATTAAGGGGACTATACCCGAGCGCAGTATGAGCGAAGTTGTAACTATCGTGTTCTAATATAGTCGATTACAAATAGTGTTTATTAATCTTCAACATATATTTTACCCAATCAAAAACAATATATATATGCTTGTTAACCACTAAATCTAACATAGCGTGGTGCGGATGGCAGCCGCCCCACCTCGCCTTAATGCTAAGAGATATATTTCAAGTACGCAAACCACGTGACGCACATTCACACTTTGTCACATAATGTATAATCATTATATACCCGATTGTTATTAGAAACATTTCGCGCTGTTATATAAGTAATGTTTAACATTGTAACACATAAACATTCTTATATAATATGCAACGTACATGTCGGATTGTTTACGGTCAAATGAAAAATTCACTTCAGTCACGCAGGATAAGAACTGACTTCCAAAATGTTTGAATCTTCTTAATAAAAAAGGAAACCGTTACTGACTGACTGTGCCGGTAGCAGGAACATTGTCGACAACGTTTTCGTATCGCCTTCGACTATTTTAGTATTGAAAAGCACTGCACTGCACTGATCTCATCACAGTTCAAAACACTGAACGGATTACGCTGAAATTTGGAACGCAGATAGTTATCATGACGTAACTAGGTATCAGCTAAGAAAGGATTTTCCAAAATCCACCCCCTAAGGGGACGAAACAAGATTAGCAAGATTTATTCGAAACTTCACAGAAGTACTTCTTTAAATAACTAAGTAAATAGGTGTTTCAGGCTTTTTCAAAATGAATCCCCTAGAGGCGTGAAATGGGGTAATGGAGTACGTTACCCCGAATAAAACTCGAGCAAAAGCGTGTGCAAAACCTAGTTTATAATAACCTTTCTGACATTCTAAACTTTACGCAGACATCTTTGAGGCGCATTGCTAAAGAGATGTAAATGAAGCAAAAGAGTGAAATGGCACTCTGTACTCTCTGCCTACCCCGTGAGGGACGTGTGGTGATATGTAGGTATGTATGCTAAAGAGATTTCCTATTAAGGTTAGTCTGAAGGAGGAAGAAATATTATAGCGGTACGGTTCATATCCTTTGTATGTACTTAAAAAATATATATTATACTAACACAAAACCTAAACTTTATACATAAAAACCTTCCTCAGTAATTACTTCGTATTTTCGTGAAAACCGAATCAAAATCCATTGAGTAGTTTAAAAGATCTAAGCGAACAGACAGCGGAAGCAACTTAATTGTGTACTATGTAAAGAATTAAAATTTCTGTCTTTCTAAAATCACCTGCTTAAATGAATTGTGATACAATACATTTTTCTTCTTATCTATGCGCATTAAATTATCACTTTATTTGAACAAGTAATATTGTTATCTCAGAAGTGTTAGAAAACTGTATCGCGGACGCGCTTGAGTGGCCTTGAAAATATTTATCAGAAACCCCGAACTTTGGAAGGTTATCGTGAGCGAAAGTCTAATAGCGATTTTATCGTGCGCCGATAAGATTGATATTACACCTTTCCAGCTATTCACGATAAGAGTACTTTTCCATATATTAAATGGAAATATATTATCACGGATTTGTTATTTCTTTTAATAGTAAATAAAATCAAGAAGTCTAGTTTTTGTTAAAATTATTGTGCTGAGTTAAGTGTAACTGTGAAATTCAAGAGGTTTTAATATGCACGGTTAGACTCGCAACTGGCCAGAATTTCATGTTATAGATGACCAGTATATTTATTGTACTCTATATACCTACGCACACTATGCCCCGTGATTATGTTCTCTATTCTTTCTTGTGTGTACATAAACTATTAATTATATATTTTCACGCCTTCCCACAAGGGTCCCCGAAGGGGTACGTATTTGAATTTCTTCTCAGACGTATGCAGGTTTCCTCACGATGTTTTCCTTCACCGTAAAAAAACGTATTCGTACAGACCGGTGGGATTCGAACTTGCGTCGCTAGAATAGCAGACAACGCTTCATACCACAAGGCCACCACGGCTCTAATAATAAGTATGTATGGCAAATGTCATGTAATGTTCAAATCGGTCTGTCACAGTCCACAGAACTGCATACAGATATGATAGCGCTGACAGCACCCTGCTAAAATACTATGTCAAGGACCCAAGGCTACATACTAGTACATATAATATGTTGTGCACACAGCTTGTGATAATAACTATGCTTTCACGCCTTTCAATATATGGTTGTGAGTCACATATAATGTCGCAAATGTCGCAATTGATGTGTCGCAAAAAGAATTATAAAGCTAAATATAACAATACCTTAGAGTAGTTTCTTTATTTAATTATTCTGAATATGATTCTTTTCGTGGAGAAATACTTATGAAAATAATAATAATATAATCTAGATATATATAAAAATACATCACTATTTCCCTTGATCACGACACCACGCGTTAACGGCTAGACCGATTTCACAAATTCTTTTGTTCATGTTATTGTCAGGAGGTTCTTGTTAAAAGAAAGGAAGAAAAACTGGAACATTTTTAATTTCAGGATAATGTAAAGGTCCTTTTTTCTATGGTGTATTTGACATATGAATTCTGAAAAATTCATAGCTAAGACAGAACAACGTCTGTCGGTCTGTCGGCACAATAATAAATATAAAAAATATTAATTAAAATGAAGTTGCCACTAATGGTTCTGAAATAAATATTCGAGCAGATGTAACCTTCACAATTGAGATGATATCATGATACATTAATTATGCATAAAAAGAATATCGTTTTTGTCTGACTGGCTGAAATAGAAGCATGAAATTTTAACGCACAGGAGTTCAAAATGTAACATAACTGAATACCAAGAAAGGACTTATTAAAATGCATCCTCTAAGGTGAAAAAGAGGTGGTTACAACTTTGTTGTAAGTCGGGTTCTTAACGAAAATGACGTAAATATAAATATGTATTATTTAAAAATATATTATTTCACTCTGCAATATATATATGTTTGTCATGAATCACACAAAATATTCACAATTTCTTTAATCCTTCAAGTGCGAAACCTGATCATGCATAGCCGGTTCTTCGATATTGTTGATTTTTTTTAGTGTGTGATTTAGCCATTTTTATAATAGCATCTGGTTCGACGGTTTATGTTTATACAAACAAGAACAAAAAACATTCAATGTTAGGACAGAAGGTCGGATAGACAATCAAGTGGCTTAGTAACCGGATTCCGTAAGGAACTTTAATAAGAGCCACCGCACACTTCTCCCGACAAACGCCTGCGACATTGAGCTGTTTCAAAACGCATCGTGCGACCCAGATACTATGCGCATCCGCGACTCTCACAGAAAATGCTTCACTTGTTATAATACCAAGGATTTTGAACGCACGAACCGAACGACATAGTAAATAGGTATATATAGATACTGGTACATCGTATTCTTTTACGTTAGCTTTCTCTTCATGTTATAATACTTCGTTTTTGTTACCTATATTTCCCTTCACGGGAAAAATGTCTACATTTATGAATACATAAATATTGTTGAGTAAATTTTAAAAACGACTAATAAGCGCGTAAGCGGGTTAATTCGATTGCTTAACAATATTTTTCAATATGTTTTTATATTGAAGTTTTTTTTATGTTAAGTCAAACTACTTTATTTACTAATTACAAAAGCTACAAAATGTAAGGATAGTATAAATAACGTTTTACCTGGAAAAGCAGAATAACTCAAGAAAAGCCTGTTTTAAATTTTGTGAAATATAAATGTTTTGAACTTGCACAAATGAAAAACTTGGTTTTGGTACAGTGGTGTACAGAGTCAGTTCTAAGAATTTTGTGTTACAATTTTTTTTCTAATTTTAAAAAGCAATGTTGATGAAAACCTATCATGTATGTATAAAAAGAAAAGGATAAATAGTCTAATAATTATTATAATAAATAAATTATAATAATTTTAAAAATAATAAATTTAAAAATGCAAATTTATTATGTAGCATTTTTAAATTTATTATTTTTTAGAAAACCATTTTGAATTTACATACCTAAAGGTTAATTAAAATAAAATATCTGATACTGTAATTAATTTAACAGGTGATTTCAGATTTAAATCATGCGAATCAGAAATATGTGTGACTAAACAGTTATGTAAATCATGAACCTACCTACAGCTTATTTTGTAAAATAAAATATAATTTTATTATTGTCTCATTATGAATATAAAAGTTGATTAAGAGTAAATTTATTCCATTTATTATGCACATAATTATGTTTAAAAATGAATGTTGGATAAGTGTAAAAATTCCGGCTCCTATTTAAACACGACTGCGCTTAATTAGTCAGTTTTGTTATTTCTCGAATGAAATATAAAAAAATGTATGTAACAGTTATATATAGGTCGCGGCACGAAACTCTAGCGCTGACCGTTATTGCGCAGAAGTAAAAAATAAGGTGTCTTGGCGGGGTACAGGGGTGAAGGGCGAGCGTGCGTTGCGCCGATTGGCTCTCCAGTCGTACTCCGTCCCCCGTGCCGATACGACGCTCCGCGCACTTCCAGTGTACAGTCGCGTTCTGAATTGTTTTGTTGTCATCGTTAATTTTTGTTGTTGTTTTTTGTTAAGTTTGTTTTGTTGATTTGTTTGTTGTGTTTGTTAGTTTATTCACTGTTTGATTAAGTTTGAACAGTTTTTAAACAGTGAAAATGCCGAGGCCGAGAAGGAATACTGTTTTGAAAAGACAGGCACGGAAAATGGTGTTTGACGTGCATTGTTTTCTGAAAAGGGAATCGAATGATTTCATTAATTCCCTGAAACAAATTCAAAGTGAAATTGGCGAAGCTGCGAGTATTTTACTCGATTCTGACCGCAGCACTGTAGATATAAGTGAAATAAAACAAACTGCAGAAGTTATTCAGGCGGGAAATATAAAATTAAATAGTATAATTAGTGACTTACAGAAAATTCAGAAAAGGACAGCTGAATCTACAAAGACGTCCATAGCAACGGTAAGGAAAATCTCCACTGAAGCCAATAATTCCGACTTATTATCAGTATTTAGAACACCAGGCAAAAAACGCTCCAGATCAAAACCGGTCACAGATATTGATAACTTTGATCAAGGATTAATAAAGAGGTGCATACATAACTTTCATAGGACAAATAATGAACTTCCCACCGTCGGAAAGTTGAGAAAGAAGCTAGAGGAAGATATAAATTTCAAAGGCTCAGAACGAAGTCTTCGACGAATAATTAAGAGTTTAGGGTTTCGGTGGAAAAATACTGAAAACAATCGAAAAGTACTGATTGAAAGTTCAAATATACGTTTACTACGTATCGAATACTTACGCAAAATAAAACAATATCGCCAAGAGGGAAGGCCCATCGTATATACAGATGAATCTTACGTAGATTCATCGCACTCTGCTCCAAAAGCCTGGACCGATGGTACTACAAAAGGTCTCAAAAAACCTATCTCCAAAGGACAGCGGGTGGTCATTGTCCACGCAGGATCAGAGGCTGGGTTCATACCGAACGCACTGTTAACTTTTAAAGCTGGTGCGAAATCAGGCGACTACCACGACAATATGAACTACGACAACTACGAAAAATGGCTGAGGACACAGTTATTGCCGAACTTACCGCCTAATTCTGTCGTGGTAGTCGACAACGCATCATACCATAATAAACAATGGGACCTTGCACCCACTTCTAATTCCAAAAAAGCTGACATGCAGGGTTGGCTTACTGAAAAGGGCATACAATATGAGGAAACTCTACTAAAACCTCAACTATACAATTTAATACGGGCTAACAAAGATAGATTTAAAACATTTTCAATTGACAGGATACTAGCAGAGCAAGGACATCAAGTGCTAAGACTGCCACCATACCACCCAGATCTAAATCCAATCGAAATGGCATGGTCTGACATAAAGCAATATGTAGGCAGTAAAAATGTGAAGTGGAGTGTTGCTAAATGTATAGAACTAATTCAAGAAAAAGTTTTGCTGATGGGTGCTTGGGATTGGGGAAAGTTATGCCAAAAGGTAAAGGACATAGAAGAGCAATATGTCAAGAGTGACCATGTCGTGGATTTGGTTACAGAAGAATTCATCATTCGCGTTGATGGTGACAGTTCAGAGGATAGCCTTGGTGAGTCTGATGACGATGACGCTGTTAGTGCCGACGACCGAAGCAGCCCTGAGCCGGGGCCCTCAGTAAGCAAAAGGCCCTGTTGGGATACTATTGAAGGTGTAAGACCATTGTCTGATTCGGACTAGATATCGGAAAGGAGAATGCGGTGTCTGATGTCCACACCCTGCCGAACTCGCAGGTTTCTTCTATCCTGAGAAGAAACTTCAGTAGGTTCTTATGTAATTCGGACTTAATATAATTTTTTTTATTATTTGGTATTTAATATAAAAATTTACAAATCCGATAGTGTATTTATTTTTCTACTCCCCATAAACTTGTTAAAAATTATATTGTAGGTAACATGAAGTAATATTTGCGTGCGTGACAGTACCCATACGCAGTTAAGTTCCACATTTTGTTCACCGCTAGACTTACTATTTGACTTTACATTAAAACATTATTTTGCTGTTTTTAACTAAGCAATTAAATTACTAATTTGTATTGCGTGCGCGATGGTACCCATGCGCAGCTATCCCCTCCACGTTTCGCTCAGCGCTAGAGTTTCGTGCCGCGACCTGTATGTAACTTTATGTAGGTATTGTATTTCTATTTTATTATTCTTTTGTACACGAATTTCAAGACTGCTATTGTTATAGATTTAACGCCTTCGCAGTGTTCAATGTAGCGTTAATGTTGCGTGTGCGCAATAGTGCGCGTAGATACTTGAACATGGATTCATCAATGTTCATGTATTACCCCGTTGCCATGCGCCGTTCCGTACCATATCGTTTTTTTCATTTATTAATTTATATATTTTGCTAATGGATACACATTCTGGCTTTCCTGCGAATATCGTAGAAACAAAATATACCGCCTATGTTATTAGTGGTGACAGCCTTATTGTAAAAATGACACAGTGCTAGAATTTGTTTTATTTTCATAACTGCTGGCACATCGTATCTTCGAGAAGTTCTGTTAAACTTTAATCACCGTAGAAAGACAACACTATGTCGGAATTCGCCGCGATCTTGTGGAAGGTTGAGTGTAAGGTACCGTCCAAAGTCAGTCGGCTCTAATTTGGAAAAGGTTCTATGGAAAATTCCATTACGTCCTACCTCTCTTCTACGCTTATAGGCGTGCTTAATCATTGTAGGTAGGTCCTACTTAATTATATCTAACAAGCGGTCGAATAATACTGAAAAAAAAGTCAAAGTTTGAAGGCCCACGCTATCGCTACCGCTACGCGTCGTCAAAAAACATTTTCGCATGTAAAATCAGAAGCCATTCAAAATTATTGTGGCATCAGATTGACTGCCGTTTCAGTATTCGGCAATTAATAGACCAGACAAGGACTTAACCCAGAATCACTTCCAATGACATTACAATGGCAACTCACGACTGAATGGCACAGTATAAATACGACAGCTAGGATAATTTGTGAACGTAACTTTATGCATATTATGATTTCAGCACATGTTTCCTCGTACGTCCGCGGACACAATAAAAATTTAACGACATTACGTCACCGCATCGAAAATTGTCCACCGATCACCAATCGCTTCTTTAAACCAACCAGCTAAGTTATCAGTACTGGACGTCTGATTATTTTCCAGAAATTTCACTAAGCAATAACTAACTACCTACCTACCAAAGTATATTATTTATGTATATTTTTTTATACCTACGCGATAATGATAAGGTAACTACAAATTTAATAATAATACACCAACACATCCTGCCTACCAAGTTAATAAAACCAACACTGGTGTGGATTCTGATGTACAAAGGCACTAAACTAAACTAATTTGACAGGACTGAAAGACTTGCTATCCCTTTGTCATGTGCGGGGTTAGATAAGCTTGGCTATATATCTTATCCTGTCTTATTACTTTAATTTAATGATTTTGTACAACAAAATTAGCACTGACTGTTTGGCGCACAGCCTAAGGCGATGGGGCTTGAAACGTGAATTTAGACAGTAGGCAAAACCACCAAGAAGTTTTATTTATACCTACCTACACCTACCTACCCGACTACTTTTTTAACTTTACGACACTAGCACCAACTGATTTACAGACAACGCACAAACTAAACCAATGGGTCTAGAATCGTGAATTTTGACAAAAAAGTTTTTTACATTAATACTGTAGATGACACTAAGAAAATATTATTGATAATGTATCCCCCATTTGGGTAAGGGATGGTTTAGTAGTTGTTTGATAAGATAATTGCACACGAACTCGTGAATCCAATTACGATACGAATGTTCTCACGTATCAGAATCTAGTTAGCTATAAGTGCTATAACCATGTCACAAATAAACTGATAAGGTAACCGCTTCCGTCGGTGGCGGTTGTTTTCACCGTGGCGCGGGTAGAAACCGCGCGATCTACATAGCGAGGCATGCGCACTGTACGCCGCGCCGAATGCCATCGCGTAAAAGCGCATAGCGTATACCATTACGCGAACAGTGAGACGAGAACGCTTCGCCCACGCTCGATAAACATTTTTTTTCACAAATACGGAACTGTACGGTAGTTGGACAGGCGCCATAGTTGCAAATGCTCATCACGTGATACACTTACCCTCATATCGTCGAGCATATCGCAGGCGGATATCATGGACGCCGTGTCCGATCCCACTTTGATGACACCCATCTCGAAGTCACGGTAGGGCACGAAGCCGACACAGGAGCAAAGCGACGCACGGAGGACTTTTCAACGACCGTTTGCGTGCGTACTCTTTGCTTGAAGAGAGTTGGCCTCGAGCGAAATAGTTGAGAATTGTTAATGCGAGTGACGCGTGCGTCGGGTTGTTTTAGGAACACTATGCGCGAGACGTGCTCACGCCGTGACCGAGCCGCGCGGACTGACGACTGAGGCCGCCCGCCACGCTACTCCGGACAGTGAAAGGGACCTGACGTCACGGACGCGATAACGCTCCCTCCTGCCCCCCAACTTGTTTGTTTCACCGCCTCTCCCGCTCACACTTTACGCTCACACGTATCCTCCATCTCACTCGATAATGACATGACACCTAGCCGCTGATTAAAAGTATTCATGCCTCCAGAATATACGCTGCTTACGATATCGCTTTGCAAACAATGTATTATGTGATTTCAACTAAATAAAATTGCAATGCGGTTTGCCCTTTATGTGACCAGATAATCTAAAAGTTCATATCATAACAATGATATAATCTCAGGATATGATAATATCTATATGATTGAAATTGCGTTCTTAAAATGTTCTCCGATTCGGCCGGAAAATCTATTTAATACAAATATTTTTATAGCAAAGGGCGGCGTAGGCGTATGACGTAGGGAGCGCGTAGCAGGGACCCTCGCTAAGGCGTAGGCGTCTAAAGGCTACGTTGCTACGCGTGTCTCTCATCCCTCTACAATTCGCTATGTCGTAGAGTATGAAAACTGATTGAAACAAATGAACAATTTGTACACTACTAAGGATGTAGATTAAGCTGGATGTAACACGGAATAATAATACATAATGTATTTTAATCTATATGTAAGTTTATTCATTAAATGCTACACCAAATTGGTTTAGAAATATATTTAGTTACAAGAATTTTCAATTAGCTATCAATTTAAACGATTCTTGAATTCAATTCAGTACATGTTGAAAGTGCAGACCGACCTTCACCTTAGTTCAGAGGTTGCGCATCGCTCACAAGCTCGTGTCTTGTAAGGCTTGTGTAACATTTTTGACAGGTTGTATGATGAGATTGATTTATGATGTTTGGACTTCACGGAGCAGGTGTGTTTGTGGCCTTAAGACCTCGACTCGAATTACCGTACGCTACAACACTGCTGTATTAACATTTAATGCCGGGATTACGAATTAAATACCATTTTATTCTGCCGTGAAATAGAAATACCCTTCCATATTAAAAACGACTTGTCATTCAACCTTTTCATCGTGTTTATTACTAGCCCGGTCAAAATAGACTGACGCTTGCATTAGTTCACAAAAAGCTGAAAATTAACAGGCACGTGAGAAATCTACCTCATTTTTTTTGGCTTATTTGACCGGGCTATACTATACTGCTGAAAAGTTGTGCTTAATAGTAAAATTTCTATGACCATGACATTTTCTGAGAATAGCAATTGCTTTTCTATTATAATTCAGATGTTTTGAAGAGCTATAGATAGAGAGCTGGCAAGACGACGGTAGTCACTTACCAGTAGGTTTGCTTGAAAGAAATATGAAGGGATCCAAAAGGAATATTACAGCGGTTACATCTTATAAGAAATGCCTTATTCTAAGTATTTTAAAACAGAACAATGTGGATAAGCATTACATTTGCACGTCATACACAATTTAATACACACTTGAACAAGCATTTCAACCACGCAATTGAACTCATTTAGTGACGTCATACAATCGATTTATTATAATTTATGCAGGCTATAAGTCTCGTATTTATCATTAAGCATAGATTTATATTCTGACAATAGGTTTTATATTGATTACAGATCAGTTCAAACTATCATAGTACAAATAAAACCTTCAAACCTCTTGACCAGTGCCGGTAGCAGGAACATTGTACTTGCATCAGTACGTAGTACGTGAAAATAAGGTGAAAGTATGACATTACAAAGTCATGACAAATTATAATAATCTAAATTAATTTTTCAAAGTATTTACCATTCAACATGTTGAGATACCAGGTACAAGTTAACTAGGTATGTGTGGCATTACAATTACAACGGGCCCCGGACCAGGCGAGGCCTGAATCTTGGGAACCCCAAATTAAACGAGGCTTCTTCATAACTACTTGCATTTTTTGCTCGATCTTAATAATGGCAACAAGTAGTCACTTGAAACGCTTACAGGGTGTTTAAATATTGCTATATTCTTAAAAAAAAATTCAAATTTACTATTTAAGAAATACTATTTGCGGTTGGTGTAATAGCCGTGCTTAGGGACCGAACGGTAAAGGTTAGTTTACCATTTAACTTAGTTTGTCTTTTAGTGCGGAATGTTTGGTGTGCGAGTCCAACTCTCACTTTGCCGTTTTTTTCTCAGATTCCACCAAGTACGAAGAGATATAAAAAAATCTCAAAACACTTTGCTAACTGCTAAACCCGAAGAAACAAAATACTAGTATATTACACGAGCCAAACTAAGATTCTGGATTATTATTACAATGAGCTGAGTGCCAGTCACGTGTCAAAAGTTCTCCAAGTACGAAATCACCTTTAAAAAGGTGGAATTATACGGGACGATTTTGTTACCATTTGAAATACAACCTCGAGGGGTTCTGGAAACCTTACCCACTGCAGCAACACAGAACTATATTAGAGTAGTGTTGAGTTACTGCGGTCTTCTGTAAAGTGGAGGTGCTGTGCCTGTCGGGCGGCTCCTATTTCCAACGAAAGATACTGTTGTGACTTTTGTATTTAGGGCATTCACTATGCTGTTAGTGTATTAGACGAAAATAGCTGCTATTTTTTTAAGGAATATCCTCAACGGGTATGCTCCTATTTCGACCTTCTTCATACATAAGCAGCTCTGGAACCTTATCATAAAAAGGTTGAAAAACGCGATAACAAAAGGAATTAAATCGTTCAAGTCGGGCTAACAAGGTAAAATCGACTCTTCCTATTACAGAAGTAGGTTAAAATGAAGCCTTTGTCATCTAGATGATAATAACGAATCGATTAACACCTTATTAGTTAAAATCGGATGAATAGTTAAGGTGCTACGGAGGAACATACATAAATACAAACATACATAGTTACATAGACTGCTAAAATCATACATAACCCTTCTTTAGACTTCGATGTAGTCGAGTAAAAACAACACTATATCAAAGTACACAGTGTTATTAGATTGCGATTTTGTTAAAGGTGCAGGCATTGTCACCAATCGGGCCGGCCAACGCATTATTTTTGTATATTCTGTTAGAGCTTGTCCCGTCTGAGCATTTATTATTATGGCACCACAGTTGGACATTACAGGACATTTCATTTGTTTTAGTTATTTTGAATTCCTATTTACAACAAAAATGTATGAAAATTTTGATTTTCAAACTCAAATAAAATCAACTACAATAGTCCTACGGTTTGGTGCCACAGTAAAATGTTTGGACGGGCAAGCTCTAACAGAATATACAAAAAAATGCGTGGCCGGCACTTTCAGATTTGGACCAAAATGGATGATATGTTTTGGTATTGAGATAGCTATAATCTGGAGTTACTTGTGAGATAGATAATACCATAGACTATCTTTTCTTCTCTTATTCGTCTTTAAATATTTAGCTAATTTCAGTCTCAAACCTTCCCGTATAAACATACCTAAAAAACTAGTCACAACTGTCTAAACTAGATTTTAGGAACTGGTCTTAACGCCGGCGAGGTCACGTGACATACAACCTTGATGGCTCGCGCGGAATCAACGACAAACTCGCTTTTAATTACAATAAAATTTAAGCCGAGAAAGAGTTCAGCGGTGCGATCTCCCAAACCAAAATATATATCTAATTTAAGAACACTGTTTCCCTATTGTGTCGAATCGAGACGTTATTATCACTGCTCATAGTAGAATCAACTGTTACAACATCATGTTGACTTGGTGACACAGCATGCGGCCTACTAGATGCAGATTAATCAAAACTACCGACGTTATCGGTGAATTTTCTAATCAAATCTCGAATAAATTTTAGAGTCGGCAACGCGCGAGTAATACCCCTGGTGTTGCAAGCGTCCATAGGCTATGGTGACCGCTTACCATTAGGCTGCTTGTTTGCCACCTTAGTGGTATAAAAATAGAAATAGTTTATTGATCGTAGCGTGATGTTAAAACCTAAAGCCTTCCTTCCTCGATAAATGGCCTATCTAAGACAAAAAAAAACATTTCCCACCAGTCGTTCTTGAGATTAACACATTTATTCAACAAACTCTTCAGCATTATAATATTGGTATAGATTAGTATCGATGATGGTTAAAGATGTCGGAGAACATCATACCGCGCGGATAAAATACAATACAAAAATGTATATGGTTTGCTACCCGTCCGAAACCGGGGTGGGTCGCTAGTGACGTGATTGATTTGATACGCCTTTTCTAAAGCAAGTAGGTATGCCATGCGAACAAATTATAATAAACTATTTGTATGTTTTAAACAAATCCCCAAAATGTGGTTTTCCCAAAGGATTACAGCATGGGGTTCTTCAAGAAGGGTGTGAAGAGATTTTTGAAGGGTCGGCAACGCGCGAGTGATAACCCTGGTGTAGCAAGCGTCCATAGGCTGCGGTAACCGCTTACCATCAGGCGGGCCGTATGCTTGTTTGCCACAATAGTGGTATAAAAAAAATGCGTAGAAAAATATCTACAAACATTAAATCGAAAGTAATATTGCCATAACTAGATCAATGTCAAACCAAGGCTAGATATTCGGATACTGTCATTAAACTCATTATACATGCTACATAGATAGTTTACACGCTAGTCGTGACCGCATTGATGGCTGAAGATGAAGTGATGGGAGATTACAATTATAGTGATAGTAACAATATGTTACATTCAATCGGCACAATATTTTTAACACCTTGATACCAACAGGTAAAAGCACAAAAGATGCCAAGAGCTGAGCATTTGGCGCTAGCTAGACCCGTAAAGCCTTATTACTGATACGGATTTTCATACAAACTTTCACCCCCTATTTTACCCCCCTAGGGGTGATATTTCCGAAATCTCTTCGTTAATAGATGCCTACGCCATTAAAGGTATGTACTGCCAAAATTTCAAGCCTCTAACCCCAGCCGTTAGGCTGAGCTTTGATATAGGTCAGTCAGTCAGTTTCTCATTTATATAGTACTAGCGGCCCGCCCCGGCTTCGCACGGGTAGACATTTATCAAATATTTTGTCTATCCGTACACAGCCGGGGCGGGCAGCTAGTATATATATAGCCTATGTTACTCAGTGATAATGTAGCTTTCAAACGGTGAAAGATTTTTTGAAAGCGGCCCAGCAGTTTCGGAGCCTATTCAATACGAAATACACACAAAAATACAAATCTAAATATATATAACTCAAAGGTGACTGACTGACATAGTGTCAGTCAACATACAGCCCTAACCACTGGACGGATCGGGATGAAATTTGGCATGCAGGTAGATGTTATAACGTAGGTATCCGCTGAGAAAGGATTTTGATTAATTCTACCCCCAAGGGGGTTTCGAGATTAACGCAGCAGTGCCGGTAGCAGGAACATTGTCGACAACGTATTCGAAAACGTAACTCGCGAAATGTCAAAATTGTCATACTAATTTTTAGTTCCACTTTTCACCGCCGCAGCGCTGTTCATTCTCCAATACAAAAATAGACGAAGGCGATACGAAAACGTTGTCGACAATGTTCCTACTACCGGCACAGATAGGTATAAGTATCAATTTAGACAATGATTTGTGAATGACCGCGGTGGCGTCATCGTCACATAATTATACTTTACGTGAATTGAGTCGATTGAGAGCTAAGATATGCATGCAAAATCTCTTCCTACATGTTCTGCGTACTCTTTACCTTTCCATCGTTAAGATCTGTGGCAATTTAGATCAAAAAGTTAATATAATTTATATTAAACTATACTGAGTGAGACCATATGATAAATAATGCAATTTAATAAATGCATTACCTCAAAATAATGTTGATATCTTTTTTTTACACCTCGTCCAATAAAAAGTCTCGGTGATTTTGTTTTAGCGACTTAGGCATTATGTTTTTCCATTTTTGAAACAAACGCTTTTAATCGCTATCAGTTAAAGTTATTTATGAGTACTTATTTTTTTACTTATATGGTTATGTCAAAGTCATATTAAGTCCTGTCGTAATAGGGTTAACATTTCAATTTAGTTTTTATCTAGTCGGAAAAAGAGAATTGTCACGTTCACTACGGAAGTAAATAACGAATACAATGGAAATAAATATCTATTTTTTCAAGTGGTAACAAGCAACAAATGCCTATGTTTCATCATGTGTACACATATTATAATCGGTCTGTCGTAATGAATGCTACGCGGTCTATGGGAAATGTAGATAATACGCCAATCGTGCGCGTGCGACGTTTCGACAGAACATTATTACAAAACTATGCGATGCACACATTGGTCAAATACCTACTTCAAGTATATTAAATAAAAAAAATATATTAAAATGGGTCGGCAGCGCGCGAGTGATACCCCTGGTGTTGCAAGCGTCCATAGGCTACGGTGCCCGCTTACCATCAGGTGGTCCGCTTGCTTGGGATGCTTGTTTGCCACCTTAAGCATACATCCAGCCTGATAGTAAGCGGTTACCGTAACAGTGGAACTCTTGAAACATCAGGGGTATCACGCGCACGTTGCTGACTCTAAAAGCTACGCTATTTCAGAATAAAATTCATACTTATATTATGGTGACAATGTTTGCTAACTTTTCACGACTAAACGGCTGAACGGATCGTAATGAAAATCAGCACTGAGATAGATTATAACCTGGGGAAGAACATAGGCGATTTTTATCTAGAACTACGCGGGCAAAGCTGCGGGTAAAAGCTAGTAGGCTATATTTTATCTTAAGGCTATATGCTATGCTATTTTTTGTTTATACTTCAATACTAATGTTTTATATATAAAGAGGAAAGATTTGTATTTTTGTGTGTATGTATGTTATAGGCTCCGAAAGTACTGGACCGATTTCAAAAATCTTTCATATTTGGAAAGCTACATTATCACTTAGTAACATAGGCTATATATTATATTGAATTATATGAATTCGCGGGGAAACAGCTAGTAACTGATAATTTTTGCTAAAGGGTTTTTAAGTTCATTATTCTCATAATTCTCAGTAAGAAGTAATATTACAAAGTAATGTCACTAATGTCGTGTCCAGGCCCTGCAAGGACATCGCAGATCCGTGAGTGTCGGCCCACGGAGCCTGGCTATTTATAAATGTGGGTGTGAACATTGATATTTAAACGGACACTGCTTCTGACTGAACTATTAATTGTGTTGACATTTGAGATGTAAACAACTTGTACAAAGCGACGTGGGGCTCATCGGAATCTCCCGTTCGAAACAGGAGTCGCCCGAGCATTCGAATAGTACTTCCGAAGATCGCAAATTGCATTACTCTGGTGGTAATGATTTGAAAACCCTTTGCCTACCCCAAAAAGGATTCAGCACGATGTGTGCTAGACAGAAATAATTCCTGCAGAAATTGTTTAAAAGATTCAAATTTAATACAGCTTAAAGTTACTCAACCAACAAAAAAAGGAGTTCATAAACCTGTTGTTCTTAATGTTATTAGCTAAGACAGAACAAGAATAAACTTGTTTCATTTTGTTGTGTTTATAACATCGTGTTAAAACTTGTGCTCACTTCAAGATTCAAATTAATAATCAACTCTATTCAAATATTTTAGAGCGTAGTTTGATGTGTAGCATGTTGTATCACGTTTTGTTTTGAATTTGTGAGAGCTTTACCCGCGTTTTTATACGCGTGGAATTTTAATAAGATAAAGTATTTCTTAAAAAATAAATTATATAAAATTTTGAAGGAACTCGGAGGAACTTGCGAAATCGTGTAGATTATACGTAAATATATAATAATATCAACATAATTATATTATTATATAAATAACTGTACATTCACTTATCGAGTTTATGACATGTTTATAGAAATATGCAGATATACATTTTATGGTTTGCTCGACCGGAGACAATTAAAATTAATTATGTGTAAAGTTGGACGCAACTATAATGCTTGATATTAAATAATATCCATTTGAAAGAAAAAACAAAATCAAATTCAGAAAAAATATGAAGCGTTCAAGTCGAGTTTTATTCATTTCGAGGATTTGGACGATTATTATTAGTCATTATATATAATACATGATGATCTTAATAATATAAACAAATAAGGTAGCAGCTGATCAGATAAATATAAAGTTTTATCTATATGCGCGGGCGCAGTCCCGGGGAAATATCTATGAAATAAATACATTCATCTTATTCTTACAAGGATAAATATTAACTGCTAGTTACACACAGCTGCACAGTGACAACTGGAAATCATTGTAAAAAAAAAGTTTTAAAAAGACGGGAAGGAAAGATTGCCTGGCTTTAACTTTACATAATGTATATATAAAATTGAATCCCCACTTCTCTTGGTCATAGCATCATACGCAAACGGCTAGACCGAATAAAAAAAATACCCGTGATATACTAAAGGTCCTTTTTTCTATGGTCTATTTGACAAACGACTCCATAGCCTACGTCTGTCGCGACAGCTAGTGTAAAATATATATGTCATCAAAATAAAAATAAAAAATATTTTTAATTGTAAATTTTATATACAAAAATTGTTAACAGTTATATGTGTGTACATTTCCACAGCGGTATTTATTGTTATCACTAAAAGACCACTTGAAACATGAAAAGAGTGATAACGCGTTGTTATTGTGTGTTGCTGTAACATCACTGATAGTGGGACACTTGGAATCCAATTTGCCTTCACTTTGCTACGATTTTGCCATCAGTTTTTCAAAATAAAAGTTGAACTTATATTTGACTAGCTGTCCAGTAGTTTCGGAGCCTATTCAATACAAACATACACTTAAAAATACCAATATTTCCTCTTATAGTATTAGTATAGAAGTATAGATTCATGTCAGTCAGGATTTTTTTCTGTTTCGAGTCGGATTCAAATAGGTACACTTCACCATAATTATTTCATCCGCAAAATTCGTCTGAACTAAGTGGAAAGCTAAGCTCAGATAAAGCGATGTACCCACATACCGTTATGCAACATGAGATAAGTTTGTATTGATGTAAAAATGTGTGCCATAAAAGCGGCCATGACTCTGAAACGTGATCAGATAGCACTGAAACGATGATAATAACTACATAACGTCGATAAGGGGACACCAACTTGAGTGATAATGCAATATTTGGTAAACAAATCAATTTGTTTTCTCTTGGAGATTTTGTTCCATAGAGTCAGGTCTAATTGTGGATTTAAATAATAATTATTTTTTGGTCCTTATCACTAAGCATAGCGTGTAGTAAGGATCAAGAATTGATAGAATACTTTTTGAAGGGTAACCAACGGAACCCTATTACTAAGACTTCGCTGTCCGTCCGCCCATCCGTCCGTCCGTCTGTCTGTCAGCGGGCTGTATCTCACGATCCGTAACAGGTAGACGGATTAAATTTTCACAGAATTTGTAATTCTGTTGCTGCTATAAAAATATTGAAAAAAGGAATAAAAAAACCATGGGGGCTCCCCTACAAGAAACTGTTTCTTTTGGTATTTTCCTCTATCTTATATTAATAACGGTAATAGGTAGGCAGTTGATATTTTCACAGAATGTGTAAGCATTTCTTGCAAAAAAAGGAGTGAATGTTTACTATTACAAACAGTACGGAACCCTGGGTGTACTAGTTCCACTCCCACGCGGCCATTTTTCTAAATAAGACTTATAAACCAAACACAGACAGAAGGTAAGCACAAATACCTATTTATGAGACAACATCTGTTAGGAACATCAACACTTTCCCCCCTATAATATTATTATTAGAAGGACGATCGAAGAAACATTGAGAACGTATGTATAAATCATAACAGAGTTCGTAAATATTAAGGTAATTTTAAGATACTAATATTTTGACGTTGAATTTCGGCCGACGAGTTTCAGTATCCTTGGTCGAACTTTCCGATTTACGGTAAAGGATGCGAACGTATTTACGTATAAAATAAACGGCTCGATGTATTTATATATTTGACGTAACTAGTTGCCTGAATTAATTTATCGTAATGTACTGGTTACTGAATAATAAATCATACTATCACACTAATCCTACTAATATTTATTATTATTTTATTAATCATATTTTTTTAAATATTTATATAAATTTTTTTTTTATTATTATTTTGGTAAAAGAGTAATTGCTGAGTTTCTTGCCGGATTCTTCTCAGCAAGACCGACCTTCCGAATCCGGTGGTAGTTTCTGACGATTTGAAAGTGCTTGCCTGTAAAGTCTAGTCAAATAAAGATCTTTTTGAATTTGAATTATAAATCCGGAAGTTTGTGTGTGTTTGTATACTCTTCACGCCTTAACGGCTGAATGGATTTGCATGAAATTTCCAATGAATGTAGCTTATAAGCTGGATTTACGTATAGGATTCTTTTTGTCCCGAAAAATTGTGTAGATCCCGAGGGATAGAAGATACATGCAGGCGACGCCGCGAGTAAGAAATTGATTTATCATTATCAAACTTTTTTTAAAGTAACATTAAAAGCGAGATTGAGATTGTGAGTGACAACCTGCTTTAAGATATATTATGATTTAAGCTGAAGTCTAAGGTATTCTACATGAATGAAGTAGCGGAATATTAAATATGAAAGAAGCTTTAAATATTAAACTTGTTTGTAAAGTGAACTTTACTAGGGAAAGGTAGTCAAGGCTGTTCGGAGCAAGGTCACAGCATTGTCTACGGCGCAGCGTGAGCAAAAATCCATTACGGGTCACATATAATATTATGAATATGTATTAATATACTCTTGACATTAAAGTAATAAGCGAACCAGAGTAGATACTTAATGATGGAAAGCTAAAGATTACTCGCAACCGGCGGGTATTTATGAAAAGACTGATAATAATAATTATATTCTTGGACATTATCACACAGCGCCACTTAGCCCCTAATCACACAGCGCTACTTAGCCCCTAATTATCACACAGCGCTACTTAGCCCCTAATTATCACACAGCGCTACTTAGCCCCTAATTATTACATAGCGCTACTTAGCCCCTAATTATCACACATCGCCACATAGTCTCTATTTATCACCAGCGCCACTTAGGCCCTAACTAAGCACAGCTACTGTACTATAAGAACCAGCAGCTGATAGAAAACTTATTAAATAGTACGCCTGAAATTACCAAATAATTTCAGGCGAACGATAAAATATACATTTATCGTTTATGTATCGATAGATACAGAAATTAGAAGATAATTAATACAATATAATGACTGAAACTGTAAGATGACAACCCTAGATAGGTCAATTAGGGTTCACATCGCCGCTGTATGGCTATTGCACTGATAAGGCGGGTCATTAACAATAATATAATACGATAAAGCGTTGAAATTACTCAAAGTACTTGATTTGTTAACCCAATGAAAGAAAGACACGTTTCATTGAAGACAAACACATTGATAGGTTTGTTTTTAAATCGATGGTCTTTTACAAAACAGCTACAGCCGAATACTAGAACTACATGCAAAGTATGAAGGCCCCGTTACTGTTTGAAGCGCCATCAAAATACAATATCGCATGTAAAATAGAGGTCACTCAAAATTAATTTGGCACCAGATTTGTCTGGTAAGATGGCCAATAAGCATATAACACTACTGATGGAAATACCGTACCATTCACAACTAACGTTTATACTAAAAGACTAATAGGTATTCCATCTGGCAACACAGTGCCTTTGCGAACGGCTCTGGGAACCTAAAGCACTTCAGGAACTCAACTGCACAGAAGTATTGTTAATTCTTCTCTTTGCGATTCTATAAGGCTTAATTTATTAAAGGTGGGGAAGTATTATCCCTGTGATTATGTTCGGAACTCTTTCTTACTACAAGGAGTTCTAAAACCTTACCTCAAGAACACAACACAGTTTTATAGGCCCTGGTGGCCTTGTGGTTGAAACAACGGCCTGTCATCTGAAGGGCCCAGGTACAAATCCCAGCCTGTACCAATAAGTTTAAGTACAGTGATTAATCACAACATGAGCAAAAAAAGGGAGGTAGGGCAAATTGGGATCTCCCGTAGGTTTTACCTCCACTTTACAGAAGACCGCGGTAAAATACTACTTCGATGTAGTGTTGTATTTCTGCGGTAAGGTTGCCAGCGCTCCACTAGGATACGCTGGGCTAGTAGTATTGCTGCTAGCACAGTGACTCCTCATCAACAACGGGGTTGGCAACTCGTTAGTGGTATCCCTGGTATCGCTAGCGGCTATAGGCTACGGTGCTGCCGATGCTTGTGTGCCACCTTAGTGGTATACAAAAAACACAGCACTTTCAGCATATTAATCTTAGGTAAAATGTTGCCTCACACTAAATTAATGTTAATTGATAATGGATGGAGATCCTTCACGTCCAGTTCACGTCATTGACGACCTAATTAACTTATAATTGTTATAATAGCAGATTATTTACAAATACCGCGAACCTTTGATACGTACACGAGTCGCACGCACTGCATGATCAGCGATTAAACGTAACGCGGGTTCTACAACGATTAGCTGAACACGTGCTGTGGAAATAGCAAAATAGCACATAGTCCGGTCGATGAACCGTTGCGCAAGCTATTCTATCAAATGGACATAGTAATTTATAATTAACATCTATTTACGTATATTATATATGTATAAATTTGCACGCATTAACTCTCCGTATAACTAAGTGCTTCGTAGCACTTCGTTCATGATTTAATACGCGCATAGGAAGAACATAAATTATACTTATATACTAGCGGCCCGCCCCGGCTTCGCACGGGTAGACTTTTATATCAAATATTTTGTCTACCCGAGCGAAGCCGGGGCGGGAAGCTAGTATAATATATAGCCTATGTTACTCAGTGATGATGTAGCTTTCTAACGGTGAAAGAATTTTTGAAATCGGTCTAAAAAATAAAATAAAAAATTTAGGGGTGGACTACCCCTAACATTTAGGGGGATGAAAAATAGATGTTGGCCGATTCTCATAGATACCGGATAAGCTCAAAAATTTCATCAAAATCGGTCAAGCCGTTTCGGAGGAGTATGGCAACGAAAACTGTGACACGAGAATTTTATATATTAGATAATCATTATAACTGTATAATACTGAGGTGTCAATAAAAGTTTGAAAGCTCACGTAACTGTATGAAACGGCGTCGAAATAAAATTTCGTACATACGAAATTAACAAAATGGGTCCACAATTGGCGGAGATATAATAGATGTACACAAGAAAAAATACATACAGGAGAACAAAGAACTTCCTCCTTTTTTGAAGTCGGTTATAAAAGCAGGCTTCTCGAAATTAATGTAGGTAGACTAGACTAGCATCGGACTGACCACTACAGCACGTTGAATATATATATATATCCATGTTGGCGACAGCAAATACTTTTTGGAGGTTTCATTATAAACTAATATTCAAATTCAGAATTATTCGTGATATTTTGTTTTAACATACTTTTGTTTTTTATATATTATTTTGTCTGTCTTCAACAAGTCGCTCAGGTGAGTAATAAATTGTGCATTGCAATAATCCCCTTTCCTTCAACATAATACCCCGTAGTCCTCGCACTCACTACGATTATCATCCTTTTCATTGGATATATATATTTATTCAACGTGCTGTAGTGGTCCGTCCGATGTATATATATATATATTGATAGTAGTCCCTAGCCGGTAGGAGTATATAGTGTCATTTCACTCTTGACTTGCACACCTCTTTTGCTTCTTATTCATAAACACCCCCCAGTATCTCCACAAAACATATGTATAAATAAGCATGAATAAATATCAGCGCAAAAGGGATAAGGTTCAATCCAAGGGCATATCACGAAAATCCACAAGGTTGACCTTCGGCCCGATGGACAATCTAAATGACACACATCAGAAAATAGCTCCTATCTTTCTATATTCAAAGGCGATAATCCTGTGAAAGGTATTGACCTTGATACCAGGACAAAGTTACCTTGTGAAAGTTGATCCAAAAACACAGGTTTAGCTTTGAATTAAGGACAATGGTAAAGTGATACCCAATCTGCGGGTAAAGAATTTTCCTTTGACAAAACAGAGGCAATCTAACAGATTTTGAGATAAATAAGTAAAGTATGGTAATTATATTTTACTTGATCTACTTTATCTACGTAATAAAATACGCATATATGACAGATCATCACTAGATAAAGGCTCGACCGAATTGGCAGATTTTCACGCTGTGTTCGTAAGGTTTATAAGATCATTTTTGGAAAATGCAGCGGACGCGACTTGAATATGATCCCTAGAGAAACCGAGAGTGGGTCACGAATATAAAAAACAATCTATCTACGTTCAGTTTTAACTGCACAGTTTTAACTGTACAGTCGAACTGTGCAGCTATAACTGACGCCCCTAGTGTCTACACACGTTCAGTTTAGAACTGCACAGTTGTCAATTTTGCCTACACAACTTCAGTTTTAACTGCACAGTTCGACTGTACAGTTAAAACTAAAGGTGTGTATCACGCTTTACGAAATTCGTAGCGTCCAATAATTATATTGAGTAGGTTCGCGCAATAATATTTCACCCAACTAATTACTCTCTTTCTTATATTATAACAACGGGAGCGCAACTAGTGCGTAAACAAAAGATACAGAATTCCAATCCTCACATTCACTTCTACAGTCTAGCGCACGTGACTCCTTCAAATACACTTCACTCGTTCACGTGGCACGGTACAAGCAAAAATACAGCTTTATCAATGATAACACGACGCATTTCACCTTTTCAGACAATGTGACATAAGCTGTTGCTATTATCGCCTACGGAATGGGCCGCCTGCCAGACGTGTAGCGAAATTCATGAGACGACCAAAATCTATTGGCCTGTACATGTTAAGGGGGTGTAAAGATTGTGGAGTCTTATTAAGATGGTGACGACTGAAATTGTAATACAATTAGTTCTCCTAAGCCCATGTGACAGTAGGAACACACGCTACATTCCTGATTGGCACCGGACTAGACGATATCGAGATTTTCCTGAGACGAAGCAGAGAACACGAGGAAAAAAACTAATTTATAATTATCCATTGCTTATCCTTCTATTGGCCCAGTCGGATAACATTCTTCTAAATATCCAAAATATAATGCCAATATTATAAATGCAAAAAAATCTGTTTCTCTTTCACCTTGTCTGTTTGCTACCTGATTACAAGAGAACGACTGAACTGATCTGGATTAAATTATCAAAATAAATAGTGCGTCTCATAAGGAAGGTCGTAATTCACACAATCAAAGCAACAATGAATTCTAAATAGAGTCATAATTTTCACTTGAACAGTTGACTTAGACAAGCTCAAAGTTAAAATAGGATCAAAAGACGAATCACAATTTGATCCGTGTTTAAACAATTTAACTTAAAGGAGAACATGTCATCAGATCAGTTTATTAACCCGATCATAACACGCTTACAAAGTAAACTCATCATTCTCTGTTGTCACACAATAATCACCCAATTGACCGTTCACCTTTCATCTGAACCGAGTGGCAGATAGCGCAAAAAATATTAAACACATCACTCAATTAACACTAGATCTAAACAAGTCATTAAATCATTGTAAAACGTATTATCGTGTTCGATAACACGAATAACAGATAAGTGCATTAGCTTTAGTGAGTACATTTGTTACTTTTTAATGCTGCGTGTGAGTTTGTTCGTAATCTAATATTATAAATTCGAAAGGTTGTGAGTATGGATGGATGGATGGCTGGATGTTTGCTACTCTTTCACGCAAAAACTACTCAACGGGTTACTTTTTATCCCGGGAAAAAAAAACGGTAAAATTATTTTATCGCTGTCGTAGTCGCGGGCAGAAACTAGTGAGACTTATTAGTGCGATAGTCGTCTTTATAGCTCGGGCTTAAAACTTAGTTCCCGTGATCGAAGGTAAATTTAATTATACTTATCTTTACTATAAGACAAACCATCTTTTTGATAGCATGGACTCAACACCTAATCGGACAGCAGTTGATGTTGATTTGTGTTACACATCTTTACCTACCCCTTTCGGGACAGCTTCAAGACTTGTATTGGCCGAATACTAAAACATGAGTCAAATCTGATGCCACATTTATTTCTACTGGTCACCATAAAGCGAAATCGTATTTTGACGACGCTTAAATAAGTTCGTTGTCCTTCAAACTTTGAATGTCGGTTTGGTATTCGGGTACTGTACTGCAATTGTAATTGTTAATAACCTGCTTCATCATTTTAAGCTAACAAATGACTGACGGACCTTTATGAATGCCCTATTCTACTACCGACGTAACAAAAGCGGTTGAAACAAGAGAGCTAGATAAGGATGGAGTCATTACTGAGAGAGATAGCACCATATCTTTAGTCTTATTAAGACCGGGCACAAAACTACTGGCAGCCAACAGACATCTTAAAGAGATCTTATCTATGTAAAACGTATATACTGCGAGTTTGAAAGTCTAGTCTACAAATAACGGTTGCCATGTGCAAGCGCACTGAAATGAATCGATCACGTCTATTTTCAGCTGATAATGAAGATTCAAAGAATGCGGCCAAATCTCTACGGCGGGTTGATAATTTAAGCAATGTCAGACACGGTCGCAAATAATTGCATGTAAATGATAAATAATATAAAAGAAAACACACACAAACAAATAAGAAAGAAAGACACATTTATATAGAAAGATATAAACTATATTAAAAAGAGATGGCATCACTAGGAATCAAGATATATACTTAACTAGGTTTTACTTCGCCTACGTGGTTCTAGATTAAGATGCTATGTGCTTCCCAAGTATATACATCATCTATTTCATCGCCAAATTTAGCCGCTTAGTCGTGAAAAGGTAGCAAACCAAAAAACAAGATTATCTTTGCATTTATAATAAGTATGGACATTGGACAGTGATATTTAAATTGCACCAAGACATTTACAGGACAGAATATGCGACAGTAGCGACTTATCCGCTTTCTAGTCAACTTACAAAACATTCACTAGAGACGCAACAGATGGTGCTATTCATGGCTTGTTTAAAATTCCATTCAAACGCACAATCCTACATCGCGCTATGAGAATTTTCTGCGCATACAGATATCACACTGAAATATCTTGTTTAGCGGTTGAACCTCACCAACTAACTCACTGTAGTAACTACAAATTCTTGGACACTTGAAACATTTTGCTACATTTACAGTCATTGTACCGAGATCAAAATTATCGTAGAAAACTATCGAGTAAGCTAGCATAACTTACTTACCTTGAGTTTTGATCACAATGTGTTACTGATTCACTTTATAACGAATCATAATTGTCATCAACGCCTTCTAGAGGGCATTAAGTAACGAATAAAGAATATAATATTAGGTCCTTACATATGAAATTGGCGTTTTGTATGGGAGGAACAAAAAGTCGAATATTTTTTAATATAATATATTTAATTAATCAAAGTATGAACCATTATTTTCTATGCACTTTTGCCATCTCATAGGTAGTTCATTGATCCCTTTACTAAAAAAACCAGTCGGACGGGAATCAATAAAATCTTTGAAGGCGATTTGGACTGCCCCATCGGAGTTGAATTTTTTCCCTTGCAAGAAGTTATCCAAATTTCGAAAAAAATGGTAATCTGTTGGAGCAAGGTCCGGGGAGTACGGAGGATGTCTTAGACTTTCCAATTGAAGCTCTTCTAATTTAGTAGCCGTCTGTAGCGCAGTGTGTGGTCTAGCGTTGTCGTGAAGCAGCAGTGGCGTGGAGCGATTGACCAGCCTAGGTTGTTTAGCCGCTAGCTTTTCCATCATGGTTTGCAATTCCTGACAATAGACATCAGCCGTAATAGTCTGGCCAGATTTGAAAAAACTGTAATGAACAATACCGGCACTAGTCCACCAAACGCTTACAAGTAACTTTTTTGGGGTTAATTTTCGCTTGGGGCAGGATTTGGCTGGCTGGCCAGGATCTAACCATTGCGCTGAGCGCTTCCGATTATCGTAAAGAACCCATTTTTCATCACAGGTAATGATTCGGTTTAAAATACCTTCATTATTGTGCCGGTTTAGTAATGTAACGCAGCAGTCGACGCGCGTTTGCCGGTTTGTTTCAGTCAATTCGTGAGGTACCCACCTTTCAAGCTTTTTAATCTTCCCAATTTGCTTCAAGTGAATTAAAACAGTTTTATCACTAACATTGCAGCCTGCAGCTAACTCGGACGTGGTTTGCGATGGATCCGCTTCCACAATAGCCTTCAACTCTTCATTATCAACTTGAGTCTCAGGCCGTCCACGGGGCTTGTTCTGCAGGTCGAAATTTCCAGAACGAAAACGTTGGAACCAAAAACGAACTGTGTTTTCTTTTGCAACACGACCGCCATACACATCATTCACCCTTCGAGTTGTTTCCGCAGCACTAGTGCCACGGCGGAACTCGTACTCGTAAATAATGCGATATTTAAGGTTTTCCATTTTGTAAAATGAGTGACGCAAACAGAAAAAAAACAAATGAATGACGATCATCGAAGCACAAATACATGAGTCTATAGCTGTACAAATTTGAATTTGGAATTCCTTACCAAAGAGGAGAAATTCGTGATTAAAGTGGCCAGTACGAAAAACGCCAATTTCATATGTAAGGACCTAATATTTTATATTCATTGAAAAATTTGTATGACACCATACTGGGTCCCGGGAGTGGAGGCAGTCAGCAGCAGGTCTTGTTGTGCGTGGTGGTAATTGAAACTATGTTAGAAGTATACGTAGTCCACTTTATTGGTATTTTTGCTCAATGAGTCTCCGTCGCTGAGTTATATACCAAAGCGACGGAGACTCTACAGCGCGTGCTATAAAACGTATATGTAAATAAAGCGCCATCTATTGTTTAAAAACCTAAAATAATAATCCGTCAAACACAATTTCACAATACAGCTTTCGATAACTCGAGTCAGCTGTTAGTTTTCCATTTTACCATCGGCATCGGCAAAAGGTTATTATCGAATAAAATAAAATAAATTGGATTTTCAACTCTTATTTTCTGTCTAAAACGTTGAATAATTTAATCTTTCCGCGACTATTTTAGCAAGTGACTTCAAAAGATCCGAAGGCGAACCAAAAACTGTGTAATCCTTTTAACTTCCAACTTTGGCTGCGTACCGGGGCTTTAAATTAAATAGTTATCTTTAATTTACAGGATCCTTGATTAAATTATCAGCAGAATAAATTTAGCTCAACTTTACCAAACGCTTATCGTATAAAAAATCTTGGAAACTGGAAAGTAATGTAGGCATATTACCTTGGACAATCAATAACTTTTCTTAATTTGATAAGCAAGTATACAGTGACTGGTAACAAGCGTTTACCGTAGCGTATATCGCAGTCCCCGTAGCCTACAGCTGCTAGCAATACTAGGGGTAACACTAACTCGTTGCCAACCATGTTGTTGAGAAAACTCACTTGAAGGAAAGCTTCCAACGAGACGTGTGACCAAGCGAGGCCCTTGTTCATCAGTTTACGTCGAATAATATGATGATGATGATATAAAGACAACGACAAGGCTTTACATATCTTACGTGCCGTATTTACAGTCGACGGTGATTTTCAGTGTAAATTTTTATTACCTGTTACAAAATATTAAATGATTACACAATTGACTATGATACTTTGTACACGACCAAATTTACTATCATAAGAACAATGGTTGCGTGAAAACTTTGACTGACTGATTTAAATTAACACAAAGCATTTAATTTAATTAAGCTAACGCTAAACGTTTAGCTCATTTGCAATTACGTGTTATAATAGAATCCTACCATTTAATAACACGTTAATAACCACAAAAAATAAATGTAAAAACGTTTCTGGGGTAATAACTAGTAATTCGGACTGGTTAATTGCTGCGACCTTAACACAATATATTCGATTATCCGCACAGGTATAACGAGATTAGACCTCACGATTAAGAAGAATGAAGATATTAATATATATAAATATCACCCATCATCATTGTTTTCGATATAGAATACAACTTACAATAATGATTAACAAATGAATAAGATTATAATTTCTAAGCGGTCACCGTAGCCTATAGTCACTAACGCGTGCTAACCATATTGTTGATGAGGACTCATTGTGCTAGCAGCATTACTACTAGCGCAGCGTATCCTCGTGGAGCACTGGCAAGCTGACTTACCGCAGGAACACCACTAGATCAAAGTAGTGTTATTCGAACGCGGTCTTCTGTAAGGCAGAGTCACCAGTCGTGTGGCCCCAAATTTAATGGCAGAACCCACGGTAGATCCCAATTCGCACTACCTATCTTGTTAAGTTCACATGCCCGCCGATTAAGAGTACTCTATACCTTTCATCACTGAGTACTTTGGTTGTTTGATCTAGAAAGTTGGACCTTGGCCTTCCAAGGCTTCTTCCACTCACATTCGCATTGTATATTTGTTTTGTCAGTCTTTCATCACTCATTAGTCCTATATCCAAACCAACGTAGCCAAAGATATTCATTGACAACCGGGATCCGGCTTAACGAGCTCTACGAGGCAAGGAGGGTGGCAAATTCGGTGTGGTAAGAGCGGCCTCCCATCCTATACCTTACCATAGTTAGGACATTGATAAGGTAAAGTTGGAATCGGCAGTAGGTAAATTAAGGGGCTGTCGTGTGTCTTTTGTAAACTATTTTACAGAGCAAAACGGTATACATAATTCAAAGTCAGACTATATTTTTTCACATTTCACCTTCGACAAGGTGAAGGTATAAATCATAAATAAAACTGTCGCTCTCATTATATATTACAAAGACAACAATAACAATCGTATTCTTTCAAATGTACCGTAACGAACAAGACAGATTATAACCAGTTGGAACGAGAAGTCAATCAAAATAAGTACCTAATCGGTGTACAAACCTAGACAATACATAATCATTTTAAATGAGATAATACAATATTGCACACTGATAGATTTTGAGAAACTAATAGCATGGAAGCCTAGTTTAGTACTGGCAACTAGGTGTCCCGACAGACGTCCTGACTTTCGCTATGAATTCATATGACAAATAAACTATAGAACAAAGGTCCTTTAGGTTATCCCGATAAAAAATATATACCGAATCTATTTTCAAATTTTATTTTCATAAGAACCTGTAGCAACCTCACCGCTACATAAACCAATGTTAGAAAACTACTAACAGGACAACATTCAACGGATGAAAACTCCGTACATACGTCACAATCCTGCCACGCGCTAGCGAAGTTTTCTACGCCATTCAACATACATACAAGTTTCCCACTAGAACAGTCGGAGCCGCGGATCCCCAGGCACAACACCCGCCTGGCTGGAAGATCTTCCCTTTGCGGTGGCTGAGCAAGATCACCTCGCTCGCCCCACAAACCTTCTACTTACAGTAAAACACAAAAAAAAGAGTTAGCGAAATCGGCCTAGTCATTTACGTGTGATGCCGTGACCAAGGGAAATAGGTATTCATTTTTATATAATGAGTTTCTTTCATAATTATCGATTTTTTATATTTTTTACAGTTCTATGGACCTACCCCTAAATGGGTAAAGGGTAATATTATGATGAATGTAAAACATCGTGGCTTATCTACTCAAGTCTATCCAAAAAATATACCGCAACATCTTAAATAACTAACCAGTCTCTCATTATTAATTTACGCGTTCATTAGGTACAAAAATCTTTAGACTTAAATGTCAAGCTTGTTGCTGGTATATAACAAAACATTCAAGGAACTGGAATTCACTGATTTAGGACATTTATTTTAGTTACAATAATACTTTAATTTGGACGGCATTTCGAATGACGTCACTTTTACTTAGACATGTATACTTTTTTCGTGACCAATTTACTTCATCCTAATATGTATGTTTAAATGAAGAGCTGTATTTGAATTTCAATCGTATTCTTTCTCCTTGAAGTAGAAATTCACGCGTAGGAGGTTCTATTTTTATAATCATTCTAAATTCAAATTCCATTAAATAAGGAGTAGACGGCGCGGTGCCCTTCCCAGTCCCCGTACCACGTTTAACTAGGTCACGATTAACCCGTCATATTTATGTATGTATCAAGTACATTGCCGCATTGCTCAATACACTTTAATATGGCATTGTTAGAAATATGAAAATGACTGGGGGTTGCACGAAAATCGCCGCGTAGCAGGGGTGCAATAACGTGGGGGTTATTTGACCTTTGGTATTACGTTCTATGTGGGCGGGTGCATAATGTCACAGGGTCAAGGTCAAAGGTCATTGCAATTGCGCAATGATGCTTCCGTGTGTTCCCACGCTTATTGATTATTTTGAGGATGTTTGTCGGCCTCCATACTCGTACTTGTTGCAGGGCTTAAAGCGTCAGTGAGTGATTGTTTTTCTGTGCAAATATTTCTTACTTATTGGAATATTTAAAAATATACCTACACACCCCTGATCGAAGGGGCCGTGGTCTCGGTTTCAAAAACTTTTTTAGCCATGTATGAATCACAGTATGAGTCATCTAGAACTAAATGAAAAAAAAACTACTTGTATGGGAAACCTAGATGAGCGAGACAGTCTAAAACTTGACCGATTTCTATTTTCTAGTCTAGACTCTAGCGCTATCGTATCACAGACTGCTGATATACAAATGCGAACTTATTCGTAGCGCTTCCTCCTAACTCCATTTAGGTTTGATGGTATAATATCAAAGTTGATCATAAGAAATGTTGCTGTTTGTCTGTTATCATTTAGAATTTAATGACCAATTAGATTTGATCAGATCAATTAGATCAGGAAACCTAGTTTGGAGGAACGAGTGGTTTGTAATTGAGGTCTTGTAATGTAACTGCCGATCAATTTCATTTTTACTAGTATACTGTACGAAGAATGCGAATACAATAAAATTTAAGTTAGAAATTAAATTTCTTATTCAAATATCGAAACATCTTACTAGCAAAAAATACGCCTACGAATTTCAAAGCAACAGTTTACTGCGTCACTCATTCAACCTTCATTGTGAATTCGCGTAGGCGTCCCACCGTTTGCATCCCTCTCCCACCTACCGTACTACCCCTTGACCTGTCTCGCTTAGACAACCCCCCATATCTTATCTCGCTCGCACTTATTGTACAATGTATTAGAGTATCCCTTTCTTCCGCCTACGTGTTCATTCAACACCCACGCTCGTTTTCATTCATGGGTAAAGATGTGCATCATAGAATCCTATGATAAATGACCCTTTGTTCCAAATACTTGTAGGTAATTTGTAAAATGTTGACGTAAGTACCGTTGCGTGTTAAGGTTAGAAAGAAATAATGCTAGAGGTTTAAGTAAGTGCGAGAGGGACGGAGGTATATTGGTTCAATCTAATATAATGTACAAAAAACTTATGACCTTTCGCAGAACACTGGGTCATTTCATTACCTAATTGGATTACGATTGGAATATTGTATATACATACATATATGTATACATACTATTCTATACAAACATAATTAACACATAACATTATAAAGAGGTATTTGTTGGTTTGTTTTTATGTACGAGGTAATTTATGGAACTACGGATTCTATTTAAAAATGTTTTTCACTAAAAACGGAACATTTTGTTCGAGTAACATAACAAAGGCTAGGTATCTATAGTTTAATGTAAGGTTGTGAGGCGTCCCATTACAAAACGGGCAAAGTCGAGGAAAGAAAATGTTTACTTACTATACTAATATAATAATGACAAATATGTAGATTTATGAATGAATAAATTCAAAATCTACTGAATTGATTTTCACAATTCTTTCACCGTCAGAATCCTGTATTATCACTGAGTATCATAGACTGTATATTATAATGCTACGCGGGCGAAGTCGCGGAGAAAAAGCTAGCTGTAAACCTTATTATCAGTAGCCCGAGCAAGAATAATTTACGACCACGTATTCGATTATTTTTGTATTGGAAAATGAACAGCGCTGCGGCGGTGCAAAGTGGAACTAAAATTAGTATGAACATTTTGATATTTCGCGAGTTACGTTTTCGAATACGTCGTCGAAAAATGTTCTTGCTACCGGCACTGGTCGAATCCCTTTCGCTCGGCTTAGGCAGACAGTACAGTAGGTAAAGTAGCAACCTTAATTAAGATTAAGTTTAAGTCAAGTTTTAAACAGCCTAAAATGTTCGCTTAAATTTATACCAACCCTTTTGACTCGAGGGTAAATTTCTGCCTTAAACATTCAAGCAATTGAAGCGTGTATTTTCAGGCATCACAACTTTCTAGTACCTAAAAAGTTAACAAGTTGGTCGTGAGTCTACGACAAAGGCGGCTTGCCACATCCTTCCTGTCTTTGCTTACACAAGCCGCAATTCTGTACGTTCTACCAACAAACACCAGTGATACATAATTTGTAGCACAATCTTACACCAGTTTTATGCACGGTTCATTTATGATATTGCAATGTAATCTATCAAAAATTAGGGATTGAATAGAATAGTAATCATGAAATGATTCGCTTATTATTTTGTACAAATGATTTGTTTGGCATTCAATTAATGATTTTGAAGTTTCAGTTTGGAACTTGAATTAGTGCTTGGAATACTTAGTGGCACTCAGTATTGCAAGGCTTGTCAAAAGGCGAGTCAGTTAAATGAAATTAAGTACTTGCTTTGAATTTATCAGTGCATAGCGTTTACGTGTTAGGAAAATATTTGATAGGTAAGCGCAGTAATGATAATAGCCGTGAAATTATCAGTACATTGTACAAGAACAACTTCTGGTTTCCATAGTACAAAGCTTTGCTTAATTGACGAGACCGCTGGTCTAGTGGTTAGTATACCTGACTGCTGCGCTAGGGGTCGCGGGTTCGATTCCCGCCGGGGCAAACATTTATGTGACAAATATGTTTGCCTTGCGTCTGGGTGTTTGGTATGTATTATAAGTATGTATTTACAAACAAAAAGTATATAAGTATTATATCAGCTGCTGGTTCCCATAGTATAAGCTTTGCTTAGTTTGGGGCTAGATGGCGCGGTGTGAGAATGTCCAAGCATTATTATAGCATTATTATTATAGCAATTTGTGGCCAGATGGCGACTTGTGAGTAACGTTTTCGAATGTAGTCAAAACATGTTCTTCACTTTTCAAACAAGAAAACAAAATCACAATCGGTTCTACCGTTCGGGAGCTGCGATGCCACAGGCAGGCACTAACACACATTTAGAGAAAATTGATTCTTCTTTCTTCAGAAGTAAATTAAAAAGATACGGTAAAATAACATACTAGATCCAGCAACGCCCTACCGTGTATGTTTGTATATAGTACCTGTATACGCCGATCATAATCATTTTAGTAAAACCTTATTCTTTCATGGTAAATATATTCTATCACTCATATCACTCAAATCACTCATTCATTCGCTCTTCTCGCGTCTGGTGCGTCTTCTCTCCCTGGTAGTCCGTCTCAGACTGTCGACGCATACGCTATTGAGAAAACCGCTCCGCTAACTCACCCCGCACGCTCACCCATCCAAAGTATCGGGTTAGAGCTGATTTCGTGGCCACGAACGCGTGTGAATCAAGATAAATAAACAATAATAAAAAAGTGCCTTGTGAAGTAAATAAACCAGCAGGATTTCAGTGCACTATCGAAGGACATATTTTCATCGCCTACCAGGTATCCGTGCTTTTACCTCACAGTACCTATATACCTAAATAGTAGTTACGGTTTTGTGACCTAACCTAACCGTTCATATGACAGTCTCATTACAGCTACGTCACGGTTTTGCGTCACGTTACAAACACATCCATTCCCAACGGAGAAGAACCCATTACGCCTAGACACTGCAAAACAAAGATTGCTATTTACGCCGACGCATTTACGTTGATGTAGGCAAACACCCCTTCAGGGCTCTGACGTCATAGACACCGCTCCTTCTGACGTCACTAGCTTTTAGCGTCTGTCTACTATTTCGTCAAATTCAGGTATTGATTCTTGTTGCGAAAGTAATCATATCAAAGAATATTTAAAAAATAATGTATCCACATTTTGATACTCTTGTCTTACCAATTTAAAGAACATTCGGTGGTAATTTAGACCTTCATAAGAGCCTTATTAGGGCCTAAACTGAATCAATGATTTTTGATTTTGATTTTGATTTTGAACATTGAAACATTATTTTTGGTGTGACTTTGTGAGGAGCTCCTCGAGGATGCGCTGGTTTCTTATTATTATACCATGAAGTTATCAAGCATGCGTGTGGCCCGTCTGTTGGTAAGCGGTCACCGTAGCTTTTAGAAGCTACGTTTGTAATAAGTGGTTAATCTCAACACTATTTTGGCAAAGATCTAGTGGCTAATAAAAGCACAGTAACAAAATAAAATTTAAATTTATTTGACTGATTGGAAACGAAATTACCAACGAACAAATTTTAGAATCCGATCCTAATTTCGTTACCTCAAGACTCAAAATTGCTTGCAGACTATTCACTTTAATCCACCCAATGTTGGTATTGCGATCAAAACAAAGTTTAATCAAAACAGACCTTAAGTCTTTCTTTATACTCGTCTTTATGCTATCCTGTATAGTATTCTATATGCATGCATTAAGTTAGATTGGATGTTTGTTTGTTCGTTCATACTGACGTCAATAGGGCTGATTGGAGTTTCAGTAAAATGTGTTACAAAAATACTTGACGAGACCGCTGGTCTAGTGGTTAGTATACCTGACTGCTGCGCTAGGGGTCGCGGGTTCGATTCCCGCCGGGGCAAACATTTATGTGACAAATATGTTTGCCTTGCGTCTGGGTGTTTGGTATGTATTATAAGTATGTATTTACAAACAAAAAGGATATAAGTATTATATCAGCTGGTGGTTCCCATAGTACAAGCTTTGCTTAGTTTGGGACCAGATGGCGCTGTGTGATAATGTCCAAGCATTATTATTATTATTATACTTAAAGTTTGGGATTGCAACGCTGAGTAATTATTAAGATTAAACCAAACACTAAAAGGAATAAAAAATATTGACATAATTATTCGATGAAGATTATAAAACCATATTTTACCCCAGAATAAAGCAACTCTCTCTACCTACTGCGAAAGAGATTTGGTGTGATAATATTATGTTATGTATGAAGAATAAGGCAATTATATTGTAATACTGTCACATGTTAAAAGTTCGAAAAACTGTAACCAGACTACGAAAAACCTGCGCTGAAAAAAATAATGGAATCGGTAAAAATCGGGGCTTACAAGGAAAAACATACCTACTTCTTTTATTGAAGTCAATTAAAATGTAGCCTTCTTCTTCTTCTTCTTCCTAAGTATGGCAATCAATCCCTTCAGGGACTATTTTTGCCAGTGTCGAGTGTTAGAGAATTTTCATGTTGCAAAATTTCTCGTGTTTGCCGCATTAAAATGCCTAGTGTCATGCATTCTAACGCCCAATGGAGTTTCTGGAGACAACCCACGGCAGTAGCAGATCGTAACACGCCTTTAGATTAGAGGTAACCTATTGACCAAAATGATAAATCACTTAACCCAAAAGTCGTATTATGGCATTATTTCCAATGCTCCTATAAATCAGTCACTAAATGAAACTTTACTGCACATATCGACACCAAAAATACACATTAAAGATCACTATAACACAATTTACGACACACTGGAAAAAATCTCAACCGCTCCGCCTGATTCCCGCCAAAAACTCCTCAAATGTAGCCTTGTGGTCATATCCTTTGAATAGCTTAGGCGCTACGGTGGAACGTACGTTAACACAAACATACATATATATACATACATATACACATAGATGGCTAAAATCATAACCCTCCCTTTTGACTTCGTCGTCGTCGGGTAAAAAAGCTCATTACGTCCACCTCCTGCTCTCATTCGCTGTGGAATTTTACGGAACCATTTCAGTACTTTTGCCGCTTAGAGACAAACATTTAAACATGATAGCATTTAAAAACGTTGGTTTATATCAGTGTGTGTTTATCCGAATTTCTACGCTTATTGGACATAATCACGAATAGGTACCGCTTACAGCTTTAGCTAAAATAAAATACATTTATTGAGCTTATTATCTTTTCTTTGTTTGAAATAAGTTGACAGTCATGCTTTCACAAACACTAAGTTTGGATGTTATTCGTTATATAATAACAAAAAAAACAAACAGATTTTCTTTCATAGTTTTCTTTGCCACTACGCACCATCGTTAGTTTATTTTAAGCACAGAAAAGTAATATTCGTTAAACCAAGAATTCAACTACTTTGGAGGAGAGAAAATAATTAAATACTGACCGCAAAAAAGAAGCAAAAAAGCGAAACGAACCCCAAATAATAATCAGTTTATTCCCACGGTTAAACAACGTTGCAAATAGGCAAATTGAATTTTATTTCGCTCAATCATATTCCAGTCTCGTTTTACAAGAAACTGAGGGAGTTTTATTTGACGGGGGGGTGAGTTGGGGGGGAGGCGACCGCCAATAATTGTGTAATATCGGATTGAATATTAAGCAATCCAGGCCCTACGTGCTTTGTACATTGTCTAAAGTTAACGTCATAGATTAGTCCGCGTAGATAGGACAGTTCTTGTGTTGAAGTAACAATAGGCATTCTCGTGAAACGCAATAAGTAAGCGTATAGTTGATTATAATGATATTTTTGATTGACACTCAAATTTTAAAAAGTGTTGTATTTATTGGGACAGAAGTACTTACCTACGAATAAATCGGATTAATAGCCATATCCGAAATAATGTAAGGGCCAATAGATCTAACCTGATGTGGCTGGTTACCCGATTTTTCCCAAAGCAGTTGCTTTAAAATAGAATAGAATATAAATAAAATAAAACAAATTAGGACACCCAACCATAGTTGCTAAACTTCGCATATAGCTCAATATGCGTAGTGTCAACTTGGCCCGAAGCAATATTATGTTGATGATCGTTTTGCATTATGGAAGCAACTATTTAATAGGCATGCTAGGAACAAATCTCCCGCGACCCTTCTGTTTCAGTAATCTATGCCGGTACCCAGACGGTTTCCCCCGACAGTTATCGTGTTAGCTCGCTCTACGCAACGTGTTATCACCGCACCAGATCTCCTTAATGCCCTTTATTTTATTTAAGACGAACTTGTGTCTCCTGTTCTAGCTCAAAGTATATATACTACGTACAAGCCCTAGTAATAGGTAAATTATAAGATACAAACTTACTCGAAGCTATATTGACGAATGACATAATACACACCGGACAGGTTAAACTAAATAAATGATTGTAAGAAGAGTTCCAATTAAAAGACACCATAGAAATAACGTCAAAATAGGTCAAAATGTTAATGAATAAAATCTAGATTTGGTAGCAAATGTGGATAGTCCACGTTCAACTCTCGCAATTTCTGCCCCGCATGCCATTTCCAACACCTAAAGTTGTACATGTTCAACCCCCCCAGGGTTGAAAATTTTTTTTATGCATGATTTTAATCCACGTTCTATCCTCAATGGAGAGTCAAACCTAACATTTTTTCTCAAAAAAAAAAACTATCATTTATCGGATTCGTAATATTTATTATACAAATATAACCCTACAAAATTTAGTCTCAAATGTAGTCTTAAATACAGCTGACCTCTAGACGTGCTGATCTTATATAATCTTAGTAATTAGCTTAATGTTTACAATAACCGTTGAAATAGACCAAGTAATACTGGCAAAAAACAAAGCTTTTCATTCCCCTCGAACGCTAGGAACCTCACAAGACGGCACTAATAAATCCGTTAGTTAAACATCGTCGTAACAAATAAAGGTATCTACGTTTCAGCGTGCTCCGAGTTCTGTTGACCTAGTGATGTAACACTTTCGATGTCGATATAACGATATAACTATAAATAATATTTTTTCTTTTCATTTTAGTAAAAATTAACGATTTTATTCGAAGCAAAAAGTGGTATAAAATATAGCAATTACTTTAAAGATTTTTTTTATTTCTCACTCAGTAGAGCTCATACAAATTTAGCTAAGTGCGACCGTTTGGGCTTCCTACACATTGTCTATATTCTAACACTACTATATCAATTCACAGATTTTTATTATATTGGTTCCTTAGCAGTATTAGTACAATGTGTTCTATAGTTACTACTTTTATTGCTGGTAAAGATAGCAAGTTTAAAAAAGTTTACTATTAACTTAAGTATGTGAATACAATAGGAACGTTAATGAACAACAAACCCATAATAATATATTGTCAATAAATGAACAACAAGTAAGAAATAAAAACAAGGTAAGAGTCAGTGACATAATAATATCAATAGTATATTATATATTATATTATATATTCAACTCTAATATTTCCAATGGTCGTAACTCTTCTCCTCCTAAACCGTTTATCGATAGCTTATTTTGTACTAACGGGATCATCTAGATGTTTCTTAGCTCTAATTGGACCCGCTAAGATGCGCTGTTGTCGAAAAAATATACAGCTACATAATAGAAATAATAGTCAAAGTATTAGGCACACTTAGACTATTCTTGTGGGAGATAGCGAATACTGTATGGAAAAAATCTTTCGGCATTTTTTATTAAGTTATAAAATACAAAAAAATATTTGTGATAAGTTCTATTTTGTTTTAACCTTCAGTCTATTATAGTATGTAATTCACCATTTTTTTTATACCTATAACGAGGCAAACAAACATACGGCCTATACGCCTGATGGTAAGCAGTATCTACGGTAACCGTAGGCTACAGTACGGTAAGCTACGGCTTATAGACGCTTGCAACATCAGGTGAACTACCCGTGTGTAAATATGTAAATTTGTAGATTAAATAATTGAAAATCAAACAAACGTATGTCTTGGAAATATATTTTACTGTAAGAAGAAGTGACAGAATAGTTACAACATATGATTTAAGAAAATTCTAAATTAGATTTTATTTTTTGATGTGCCAGTACGCGCTACTACCCACTGGTTACTGACCCTTCGGTTGCCCTCTTCGGATATTTTTCAATTATTATTATCCCTTTAATAATGTATATCGATAGTTTAGCATTCATCCCTAAATGTCATGGTATGAGGTTCTATTTTAAGGTTCTCCTAGAACGGGTCGCCTCTCCCAAGCCGAGGTAGTCCGGACAAAAACATGTCTTGGACGTACAAACGAAAGCTTACAGTTCGCATTCGTTACAGCTTTTTATACTTTATAGATACCCTAAGAACGTAATAATAAAATTGAATTAAAATATCCCAAGTTATTAAATTAAGGCAAGTAAAACCAGCATTTTTACATATTCGGTCTGCAATAATCATGTACTAGAAAGTTATTTTGACAGCATATTATAAACTTTTTTGGCCAACCGTAAAAAAACATTTGTTCAATAGACGTTCTTCGGTACTGATGAAAAGTCAAAAGTAAAAATCGGCAGGTAGGTATTATGTTTTTCTGATGAGGCTTACTCATCAGCCTGGTCTTATCACAAATACAGTTGTGATCGGCAATAGATCTAACCCGATGTGGCTGGTACCTGATTTTTACACAAAGCCACTGCCATCTGAACTTAGCAACCCGTATTACACAGAAATGTTGCTACCTAGATTAAACAAGTGATCATACTTTCTGCGTCTAACATACCTCTAACTATTTTGACAGCTACAACTATAAATATTAATTTTATAGCCTTAACGTGCCCTCAAAGGCACGCAGAGAACTCGGTATGGTAAGGACGGTCACCCACCCAGGACCTGGCTGGCCACAACTATTATTGCTTAGCTACGCAGATCAATATGCGCAGTGACAACTCTGCTACGAGCGCAGCCTGTCCAGGCTTCCTGTCATTTTTATATCTTCTGATAGTTCCAAGGAATAAAATCTCGAATAGAAATATCGTACTTAACCGTTACGTTACAGCAAGTAGGCACTACAATAAACCTGAGCCTATGTCATAACATAACGGATACTTTTATCGTTTCCAGTTCCCGTACTGAGCACTAGCATAATACTCTCAACTTTTGCATACCCTCCTTCCGGAGTTAAGGGTACGACCACATTTGAGACAATCGAGACTTGGTCTGTATAAAATAAAATTTAAATTTATTTTAATCTCATTTATTTTAATTATGACAATAGATATAAACAAATTTGGTAAAAAATTCTTGGCAGGGTCGCCATATAGGCAAGGTTGCGATCAAGTCACATGTGCTATAACCACATACTTCAATATTTAATGCGAGTATGTGAATAATAAGTATAAAATCAAAGGAATTAATATAGCTTAGAACTATTTTTTATAGCACTATTGTGGCACGCAAGCATACAGCCCATCTGATGGTAAGCAGTCAACGTAGCCTATAGCCGCTAGCAATACCAGGGATATCACTAACGAGTTGCCAACCCTGTTGTTGATGAGGACTCAATGTGCTAGTAGCAGTACTAATAGCGTACCGTATCTTCGTTGAGCACTGGCAACCTTACTTACCGCAGAGACACAACACTACATCAATTGTCTTATTTGACTGCGGTCTTTTGTATGGTGGAGGTACAGTCACCAGTCGGGCGCTACAAATTTGGACAAAAATTACAAATTAGGAAAGATGGGAAACCCATTCACTCTACCTATCTTTTAAACTATCCATATGGGTACATACACCACATTATTTTATATACATACGTTTTAAGACTTATGTGGTAACTAGTACAAAGGAAATTGCTATTAGGATTTCGTTATTTCTCCGAAGCTTAGCTGTGGGTAGAAATCTCGTTAAACATCCTTTAATAAGCAATAATTTCTCAGAGCTGTCACAACTTTACACTTAAAAGTACTTTGAATAAACTCCCCTTGCCACACACATTAAAATCTCATTACACTTCAATGTGGCCGCTGTCCTAGTTGCGTCGCGCGAAGCCTTGTGACGTCACAAGGGGATGAGGTTCTATTTTGGTGCGAGCGTGGGCGGGCGGTGTATCTACGTTTATAGAGCCCAGCTCTCAGATACACATGACATACGAGGTTATTAAAAAGCATTCACGAGGGTTGAGCCTTGGGCTCGGTACTAAAGTTAACAACGACTAACCGATGGATTAAGAAAGCTTTTGTTTATTATATTGCATTTATTATTTACTTTACTTGACCGCGCTTCGCTCGCGTGGCTATACTACTATGCTTTTTTTTGTACGTGTATGCAAAAAATCATGTCTAACCGTGGAGTAGTTTATGCGTAATAAAGAAACAAACGCGATTTGGCATTTCCCGTGGGTTTTTCCCATTTAAATTGGAGGCGGCCGACTGGGGACTGTACCTCCACCTTACAGAAGACCGCAGTGAAATAGCACTACTTACGTAAGGTTGCCAGTGCTCCACGAGAATACGCTGGGCTAGTATTAATGCTGCTAGCACAGTGAGTCCTCATCAAAAAATAGTTGGCGACCCGTTAGTGATACCCCTGGTAATGCTAGCGGCTATAGGCTACGGTGACTGCTTACCATCAGGTGGGCCGCATGTTTGCGTGTGTCGCATATTCGCATTTATAAATTGTAAATCCGATATTGGCTAATATATATAATAATAATATATATTAAATATTGTTTATTAGCTGTTGATTTTGTAATAAGAATAAACAAAATGAAAATATCGCAAATAAATTATCCACTCAACTTATTTTTCAATAATTGTAATAGTTTTGTCCCAGAAATTCCCAATTTTTGGCAGTAATATTGCGGAGTTATGCTGTGAAAATAAATTTAAATGTGTTCAGTCAATTAATTAATAATAAACATTATATTTTTTTGCTTGAAAACCAGCTGCTTTAGCTGAAAATACCTGCCGAGGAACGTCTAGATATATTTTATTATTAATTCATTAATTCATTTCGTGTAGTAAATTAAACTTGTCGCTTCGTTTTAAGGTCACGCCCAATTTATACCAAGACGTTATATACAATTATATAAACGTAGGCCAAATTACTAGCTGACAGGGTTTAATTATTGTACCTGGATAAATAATTTCTGTACTATTTTGGCCGAAAGCTGTCGCTAATGTGTGTGATGTTGAACATATTATCCGTCAATATCAGGGGTCGGCGATCTACGTGTTTAGTACTAGCGACCCGCCCAGCTGCGGACGGCCAGCGTTAGCCATATAAAAAAGAAAATAAAAAAATACCTACAAAATACAAATGAATTATCCATAAATGCTTTCCTCTTGAATCACTCTATCTATTAAAAAACCGACCAAGTGCGAGTCGGACTAACGCACAGAGGGTTCCGTACACACTTGTAGATAAGGTTAAAAGTAGGCGAACTTCAATTGAGGTCATTATTCGTCGGTGACTCAACAGTGCGATTCAGGAATATTTATTGTAAATTTGCATTTAAAAAAAACTACACATTTACGGTTTTCAGATTTTTTCCTTTCTTGTGCTGTAAGATACAGCTTCTTTCCAAATTTCATAGTTCTAGGTCAACGGGAAGTAGCCTGTAGGTTTTGATTCCCTTCTAAAATCGCAAAATATGCGAAAGTTTGCGACATATCTTTTCTTCATATTGACTTACAGGTTTGATTATTTTACAGCCGAAAGAGACCATAGACCCGGGTATTTCATATTAATTTCAATTTGATAGCTCCACAGGTTCTTGAGATAAAAATTCTTGACAGACAGACACTCAGACAGACAGGCAGGCGGACAACAAAGTGATCCTATAAGGGTTCCTTTTTTCCTTTTGAGGTACGGAACCCTAAAAAACACAGTCGTGGACACCGATTTAATAGCATGGCACCATTGCTATTAAATCGGTTTAATAGCAATGGTGCCAATTCTGTTGTTTACCTGGCTAAACTTAAACCTGAGCTATATTTAATTTTAGTTAGGAATATCCTATACGCTAGTCTGTTGTTCATTTAAATTAAATTTATTCATCGTTTATTTAACAACAAACTTATGAATCTGCTGTCCTAATCAAAGAACCGCACTGAAAGGTCGTATGCGGCGCTACAAAGCAACCGCAACTTCGCTTACACGGAGGCAAAGTTGGGGGAATTTAGGAGCGACTGATTAACTAGTTATATAAGTTTGGGATTGGCGGTAATAGATCCCGCGGGTAGTAAAGGGAATCTTAGAGATATTATAAGGGGCTAATCTGGGCTATGACACACAAGCTTCACTAGATTAAATCGACTTATATAACAGAGTGCTGCTTGTGGAGGCTTGTCATCAAGCCTTTTTACTAACTAAGATATTAATTTTAAGCGTGATAGTCCTTGTCTATGTGTTAATTAAAATGTAAATAATGTGAAATCTAAAAGAGCAGTGGTGGCCTGTGGTTGAAGCAACAGGCCTGTCATCTGATGGGCCCAGGTTCGAGACCCGGCCTGTACCAATGAGTTTTTCTAAGCTTAAGTACAGTGATTAATCACACCATGAGCTTTTAAAAAGAGAGGTAGGGCGATTTGGGATTTACCGTGGGTTATCCCATTTAAATTGGAGCCGCCCGACTGGGGACTGTACCACCGCCTTACAGAAGACCGCAGTGAAATAACACTACTTGATGTAGTGTTGTGTTTCTGCGATAAGTAAGGTTGCCAGTGCTCCACGAGGATACGCTGGGCTAGTAGTATTGCTGCTAGCACAGTGAGTCCTCATCAGCAACATGGTTGGCACCCCGTAGTGATACCCCTGGTATTGCTAGCGGCTATAGGCTACGGTGACTGTTTACCATCAGGTGGGCCCTATACTTGTGTGCCACCTTAGTGGTATAAAAAAAAATGTATTTGTTTTGGTTTTAAAAGAGTCTGAATTTAGTAAGATTTACAGTAAAACAGCAATAAATAATAATATATTCCAATTTCAAGAATCGAATACACACAAAAAATACGTGCCATTTCAAATTACATTCCAAAAAGTTTCGCGACTCCAAGGTTTCACTTGATAACAATCCGCCATCTCTTATTTACTGCTCGTTCAATATTTCTAATTGATATTAAGAAGGTAGGTTATGCGTATACACTGTGCGGAAGTTATTAGCTAAGTAAATGGAAAGTTGGCTCACTGAAATGGTTTCTGTGCCGTAATTTGTTATTAGCCGAAGGCTCGGGTCGGCTGAACAACGGAGGCGGTTAATTCATAAACAGATAAACCTTTCTATCCAAATACTTTTCTTTTCTACCGATTCATCAAACATTCCAGCCCGCAGGGGGTGATTTTGAAAATACTTGACTACCCTACCCTTGATTGCCAAATTATATCGTCCGCCGAACACGACTATTTTGGGTCCGCTACGCGGTGTTGCAAACGTCTATAGGCTACAGTAACCGCTTACCATCAGGCGGGCCATATGCTAGTTTGCCACCTTAGTGGTATAAAAAAACTATTTCGTTCCATACAAAACTGCGTTAATTACTTATGCCATTTTTAATGAAGCTATTGAGTACTTATAATAAGCAGCTAATGTTGAGAACTGAATGTTCAGATCAAATGAAAAAGGTATTCGGAACTGCGAACCACGAAGTGACGCCGGTTATTACTACGCCTTTCAGAGTGCATATACACAATTACACACACACATTAATGACGTCACTATATTGTTCGCAACCTCTTGTATTAATTATCTGAGCCTGAATGTGAAAACAATATTTTAGTTTTTCTCGGAATATGTGAATACAATATTGGTATCCTTTCACTGCTAGCACAGCGTTTCCTAAGGTCAGTATTGCAATGTGTCAATCTGTTTATGCGAGAATATTAGCTAAGTCAAGCCACGGTTCGCTGTGACGTTGTGTATAAAAATAGTTCTTTTTATCTTGGCAGAACCCACAAAAAAGTTATCCCCATTTTAATATTTTGAGATTATGCCTGTACGAAAGTTGATAGTCTATCTACAAAATACGTTTATATCAGAGAAATAACACAAAAAATAGCCCCTGTGCCTCAGCCTTCTTCCATATGGTCGCACTCAATACAGATTTTTATATATAGTACATAAATTAAAGTCCATCCAGCGACCACTTTTTGAAATTACTATAGATGTACGTACACATGTGTCGCTACACATTTAGTAAACTTGCCTACAGGGACTCCTTTTAATAATATATTTTAATATTTATATTTTTAAGGATTTTAATTTTAAGTTTAGTTTTTAATTGAAATATATTACACGTTTAGTAAACACCCAAGAAGTACAAAAGTTAGTTAAGCATCCCTCTAAAGGTAAGTACAAAGTCATAAATTGCACAACCTTGGCTCTACTTCACATCGCAACTTCAAAGCAAACAAAACTTTACGTCCTTGTGAAACTAGGTTCTAATTGGAATTTCTGTTAGGTTTAATTTTACTCTTAAAAGTTAGTATCCATTGTAGGTACAAATTCTATTAATATTCGAATTTTTAAAGTGTAACCTAAGAAAAACCCTTAAGATAAACTATATATTCATTTATACTACTTAGCATCGGGTCGGTCCGAACGGAAGAATAGCGCTGCTTGTCCGTCATACGCCGACCAGCGAATGCTGAGTTGGGACCGTTTCATAACGACAATATGTTCTTCTTGTACACTTGTCTACCCTTCGTATAGGTGTTGTTATAAGTAAATGTTATTTCTAATTATGACGTTCTCAGAGGATACCTTACAAACAAAAATTATAGAAACGAAATAATAAATCAATTGCATTCAAATGTGTGAGTGAAAAATTTCGTGGGGTTATCGATTTAAAAAAGGTAATCAACCATGGAAATTAAACTGTTAATAAAAATGGCCTTAAAGTAGATACGATAAAATTAATTTAAAAAGGAAAATGCAAAATAATGCACGCCCACTTAGGTACAGTACAATAATGTAATAAATTCATTAAAAACATGCCGTCCAGCTTCTTTCGTAACGAAATAGAACAAAACAAAAATTTAATTATTCATGAACACAAAGAAACGGTCAGGAATTTATTTATGTCCTAGATATCAGCAACAGAAAAAACTTCTTCTCTTGAAAATATATGGCGTTATTATAGTGAAGTAGGGCATAGGAAACTGGGATTTCCCATGGGTTTTGTCATATTTTTTTTTTTTTAATAATAATCGTTTATTGAGTGATAAAGATTGCAGTGCGTACATGTTCCGATGGTCCCTGCACTAAGCGCAGCTTGTATCGTTTAAATTGGAGCCGCCCGACTGGGGACTGCACCTCCACCTTACAGAAGACCGCAATGAAATAACACTAATTGATAGTAGTAGTGTTGTGTTTCTGCGGTAAGTAAGGTTGCCAGTGTTCCACGAGGATACACTGGGCTAGTAGTATTGCTGCTAGCACAGTGAGTCCTCATCAACAACATGGTTGGCAACGCGTTAGTTATATGCCTGGTATTGCTAGCGGCTGTAGGCTACGGTGACTGTTTACCATCAGGTGGGCCGTATGCTTGTGTGCCACCATAGTTGTGAAAAAAATTCAAACTCGTTTTAAAAAAGGAATTAAATCGTTTAAAATCGGGGTTTGGGAGGTAAAACAACTCCTCCTATTGTTGAAGTCGGATAAAATGAAGTCTATGTTACACCGACCATAATAACGAATCGATATACACCTTATTAATCAAAATCTCTAACCTGAAAGGAACTCGGCGTGAGTATGGGTATGTAGTTATATGAGAAGGTTTCAAACCCAGAAGTCTTACAACAATTCCTCATCTCAAAATTGCTAATTTACATTACCCATCTTTTAGAACAGCGAAGTGTAGTGTTATATCAGTAGAGTGTTTCACTTTATCTCGTTTTAATTAATTTTCTTAATCTAGTTGAGTTGGAGCCGGCGTTACTTTGGAACAATGGTTTCAAGTGTTTCAACCATCATTCATGGATGGCTTAATAATCCAAGTCGAAATTTGAATTTGAATCTAAGTTATCTTAAGAATTTGAATGAACGAAACGAAATTAATACGTTTTAATTTTGGTTAAACTGAGCAAATGAAGGACCTTAATTTAAACGTCACAAGCTTCTGCCATCGACTTTGTTCGTGTTGAGTTTAGATTCCCAGAGGAGCCTAACTTTTACCGGGATAAAATTAAAACGAGTAAAAATTTTGTAATTCCGCAAGCACGGTGTTGTATAATATGTGAATTTGTAGTTTTAATTATTGAAATCAAACGTGTATATCTTGAAGATATTTTTTATTGTGTGTAAAAATGACAGAACATTTATTGACTTAATGAAATCAAAATTAGAACAACTTTATCTAATGTGCCAGTACGCGCACGCTCGGTACAATTAGCTAAAAGGTTGCTCTTATGTCCGAGTACATTGTTTTCTGGACTCTGTTATGCTTACATACTTGTTTAAAGATAAATAAATAAATAAAAATATCTTTAAGGGCGGGGTGGATTTTTGAAACAACTAGCACGCCGTTCGGGTAACTAAGTGTAATTATCCCCAATTTTTTTTTATTGAGTTTCGTCCGCGCTTTTTGTTTTGTCAAACATCATTGCTGTATTTCAACCAATTTACACAAAACCTTGATTAATTATACACCTCAGCCTTCCTCGTCATTCACCACTGCCTATTTTTGAAAACCGTATGAAAATCCGTTCAGTGCCGTAGCGGGAACATTGTCGACAACGTTATCGTATCGCCTTCGACTATTTTTGTATTGGAAAATGAACAGCGCTGCGGCGGTGAACAGTGGAACTAAAAGCGAGTTACGTTTTCGTTTACATAGTCGACAATGCTCCTACCGGCACAGTACATTCTTTTTGAATTTATCGCGTACAGACAGACGTCTGTGTGTATCTACACGAGACGAGCCGGGGGATTGTGTTCAATTTAAATATATATACATATAGTGAAGTGCTAATAATAATAATACATGTCTTAACCATTCAAGTAAAGACGTTACAATGTAGCAATTGATAGGAACAGAGTGAAGAAGCTAAACAATCATATGGGGCGCAACTAGCTTCTTAGCTACGTCAAAAATACCCTGTATTAAAGAAACTAGACTAGAGAAGAAGACTACAATTTTTCCATTCACACTGAGACATCGTCAATGTTTGAGATTTAGAAAAAAGGAATAAAAATTACACATACACAAGAAAGTGTGTGTGTATGTTTGTGTGTGTGTATATCTTTATTTAGCTCGTGTTAGCTGTCACGATCACGATCTGATACAGTACATAATTATATAAAAACTTAACACATAAAATTACGTACTCCATTGTAAACAATACAATTTGAAACTGTGAAGACAGACGTAATATTATAGGATGTCCACAATAAACGAACAACGTGGAAAAGTATATCTTTACTTTTAATTTAAAAGAACAGACGACATGAGTAGATGATAAAATTCAATAAAATTCAACTGTCGTCTTGTCGAGACTTCGTTAGACATTCTTGCAGGTAAATCTCGGCCCAAATCTAATTAGGAGCCGGAGTACAATAAGGCTATACCATACCTATACTTCTCCTTTTTATATAGACCCATAGTGCGAGCATGAATAATTTGCGACAACGTTCTTCGACTATTTTTGTATTGAAAAGTGGTACTAATTTTTTTTATGACAATTTTGATATTTCGCGATATATGTTTTCGAATACGTAGTCAAAAATGTTAATGCTACCGGCACTGTAGACGTTTTTAAAGAGAGGTAGGGTGAATTGGAATTTCCCATTAAAATTGGAGCCGCCCGACTGGGGAATGTACCTCCACCTTACAGAAGACCGCAGTGAAATAACACTACTTTGATGTAGTGTTGTGTTTTTGCAGTAATTAAGGTTGCCAGTGCTCCACGAGGATATGCTGCGCTAGTAGTAATGCTGCTAGCACAGCAACGCGCTAGTGATGCCTTTGGTATTGCTAGCGTCTATAGGCTACGGAAACTGCTTACCATCAGGTGGGCCGTACGCTTGGGTGCCACCTTAGTGGTATAAAAAACCCTTGGTGGTTTGCTCTTTTAAGAAACTATTCAACTTTAATTAAGAAATGAACATACCTTATTAGTCTTCTTATAATACATACAGATGTAATTTCATATTTCTGTAAGCTTTGGCTGTACGATATAAGTTTTATTTCATTGAGAAGTACACATGGTTTTTATTAATATAACATGCATATAAAATACAGATTGAAAATGTATATAACGTATATCATAGTAGATATTATTTTCATATTTTTTTTATAGAAATCCAAATAGCATGAAACATTACCGCAATAAAATTTTATATGTCAGCTATAAAATGCTATATTTATTTCAATTTCAAGGGCAACACCTTTTAAAGCGAAACCATTTCACTGGCACGATAATATTAATACAACAAAACTGTCATCCGATACAAACCAACCAGCCACAACAGGTATACAGTCATAAAATAGCGTTCCCAATTAATTAATTCGCATTAAAAAACTGGATCTCGCCCAAATTCTCGATATATCATTCTCTAGTTGGTTGAATGTCACGGTGATGCAGGCTTTGTATTAAAGAATCCGGATATTAGCTTTTTAAATTTACAAGCGAATAAAAAGCTTATGCATTAAATGGTTAAGTTGAAAATGTTGGTGCTTGAACGCGAGACTTATAGCAGTCCAGTTCTGCGATCAGTGCGAACATCAATGAATGTCAAGGGTAGTACCTACGTCTCGGTGTAGAGTAAATTGTTTGTCGCTAATTTTGTCAACTGGCCGCTTAGTGATGAGCGGAGAGAAAAGCGGAGCGGTTTGACATTTGCTACATATCTATACTTATAATAAAACTGTATCAAGTCCAATTCTGTACATTAAAGATCTGTCTGTCTGTCTGTCTGTTTCTAGGCCGCGCATCACGCCGAAACTAATAAACGGATTTAAATGAAACTTGGCACGATATGAGTTGATACTACGAGGTATAACATAGGATACTTTTCATCCCGAAATTCAACACGGTTCCCCTGGGATAGGGGATAAAAGTCATAATGTGTACTTGGCTGTAACTCCGAAACAGCTAAACCGATTTTACTGGGCATAACTTGAGCAACTTTTGTTTTGGAAATATAATTAGGGTTCCGCGCATCAATTAAAAAGTCCATTAAATTATGTACAAAATCTGAACGGCAGGACCAATATGAACTGGACTTTTACTGGCAGGTAGCTCATGGTATAAAACGTTGCTTAGGGTACATTTATTTTCGAAAAAGAATTAGGGTTCCGCGCAAAAAAACAAATAAACCGAATAAATTGTGAACAATGACCGAACGGCGGGACCAATTTGTTCACTATAATGCTATAATTCGTAATTTAGGCTTAATTTATTGTTAATGTATTTTTCCAAAAATAAGGGGTGCCGCGTAACACATAAAAACCACAAAATTGTGAACAAAATCTGAATGGTTGAACTTTCAGAGCTGATGCAAAAATGCATAAAATAGGATACCTACTTCTTTTTTGAAAAATTAATTAGGGTTCCGCGCAGCAAAAAAAATACATTACCTAAATTGCGAACAAAATCCGAATGGTTGGACAGATTTAAACAGAACTTTCACTGGTAGATAACTGAAGCTATCAGGTGGCACTCGGAGACTTTTAGTTTAGACAAATAATTAGGGCTCCGCACAAAATACATTAAACCCATGAAAAAATTCAATCCACGCGTACGAAGTCGCTGGCACAGCTAGTATTAAATACAAGAATGCTTTTTTTTCTTATGTATATGTATGTATTATATATGTAGTGTATACCTGTAACCGTTTTTTTTGTATCGGTAAATTAATCAGCTACGGCTGCTGCCTTCAAATGGAAACAATAATGTTACAAAATAGTAACATTACTACTCGGTGACAGAATATCTGGCATTTCGGTCGTAGTAGGAAGATTTGTCCAGACATTCGCAATAAGAGACCTTTTACCTATAACATTATTTTATACCACTAAGGTGGCAGACAAGCATACGGCCCACCTGATGGTAAGCAGTCACCGCAGCCTACAGCCGCTAGCAACACCAAGGGTATCATAAGAATATCAAGATTGCTAGTTTTCATTCTGTTTTTTAATTATCTCGTAGCTTGGGTTCCGGGTACTTCTGATACCTATAAAGACTGCAAGACCAAAGAGGCTAGCAAAGTGCACTGCAACTACGCTAAAGGCTCTGCATAGTAGGTCTCGAGACATTACTACATGTTACTGTATCCATGCCATAAAGGCAAGATAAGTAGAACAAATATTGAGCATTTACTAATTGAGTTGTGGGGCGAGCGACGCGATCATGCTCAGCCCCCGCAAAGGGAAGATCTTCCAGCCAGGCGGGTGTTGTGCCTGGGGAACCGCGGCTCCGACTGTTCTAGTCGGAAACTTGTATATATGTTGAATTGCGTAGAAAACTTCGCTAGCGCGTGGCAGGATTGTGACGTCATTCGTTGAATGTTGTCCTGCTAGTTAGTAGATTTCTAACGTTGGTTTATGTAGCCGTGAGGTCGCTACAGAGTAATTTTTTTTTATACCACTAAAGTGGCACACCAGCATACGGCTCATCTGATGGTAAGCAGTCACCGTAGCCTTTAGCCGCTAGCAATACCGGGCCAGCACTAACATGTTGCCAACCCTGTTGTTGCTGTGCTAGCAGCATTACTGCTAGCCTAGCGTATCCCCGTGGAGCACTGGAAACCTTACTTACCGCAGAAACACAACACTACATCAAAGTAGTGTTATTTCACTGCGGTCTTCTGTAAGGTGGAGGTACAGCTGGAGCTTCGAAATGTATATGTGGTACCACGGTGCAAGTAAGTGTCTGGCGTATTGACATGCTTAAAGGGATGTAAGTTCAAATTCTCCATACATACACAAGTATGTATGTGTGTACGCACCTTATCTTCCAATTAAAAAGAGTGAAAATATAAACGCGATTATTCCACCGCTCCCGCTCACACTATATCACCACCACGGTGCGATAGTATCAGTGTATACAGTACGCTAACTACGAGTGATAATTATTCAAAAGCCATTACAGATTACGGTGAGTTCTCGCTAAATGGTCTATGTAATGAGATAATGATAAAAGTTAAACTTCAGCGCACTGTAAACAAGACGATTGAGGATTACTTGTACAATACAAGCTGACTGTTTGTTATGAAGACAGTACTTTGTTTGCTACTCATCACGTCAAAACCGCTGACCGGTTTGATTGAAAATTTTACAGTGAGACCTTAAATCGGTGACAAACGTACCATACTTTTTACCCCGGAAAGAAATGTGAAAAAGTGTTACAAATCCTACTTTTCACCGAAGATAATTTGGGGTCAACGTGACCGGTGGTGAGTCCGTTGCCGTCCTAAATTTCGTATGCAGGTTTCCTCTCGATGTTTTCCTTCAAGTTAGAAAAACTCATTGGTACAGGCCGGATCCTATCACATTACTTATTTTAGACCCATTTTTTAAATTAATATTAAGGACATTACGAGTCTGTACATGAGAAAAGAGTTCAATGCATTGTACGTAGGTACTTACTTGAGGCACAAAGAGATAAAAAAAATAAACTTACATTTTATTTTTCACAAATCCACATTGCCACAAATGCTTAAAACTTTTTTAATTACGAAAATCCGGCTTAGCCTTAAACTTCTCGGTTCGGAAATGTTTAGAACAACGATTTTTAAATCGATGACGTACTGAAAACGGTCGCATTTAAGGGTTGAATATAATATACAGTTGATCTTGATGCGTCTGCACCGGCTATCTGTTATTGGGCCAGACAGAGATAGAACATTATCTCTGTCTGCACAATTTGCGAGCTTGAAGTCAAGATAAAAATTTCTTAAATTTAAGTTTTTGTAAAAGTTTTTAAATAATGAATACCGTGAGTAGGTTTTATTGTACCTAAATCGAAACCCAACCAATTGCAAGAGAGTTCTAATGTAGCCAGTAGCCCCCAGTAGAATCTAGTTCCATATATCAACGACTTTAACGTTTACTACGTTAAAGTCGTATTATTATGCGCTTGTCAATTAGATAACCGTACAATTTGTCGGCATATACCGTAACTACACATTACTAACAGAATGTATCTATATTTGTACATAAGAACCCATTAAACTCATGGTCAAAACGGCGTAGATTTAGACCTGTGATAAAGTTAAATGCGTACATTGTAAAATGCGATTGTAATTGGCCGACCGGTTAAAGAGACTTGATCGATTATGCCTTTGGAACGGTATTGACTAGTTACTGTTGTATATTAGACAATATAATTATTGTTCTTTGTATGTATATGTGGTTATATAAGATCCCGTGAATATATATATACTACTAAGGTGGCAAATAAGCATACGGCCCACCTGATGGTAAGCGGTCACCGTAGCCTGTGGACGCTTACAACACCAGGGGTATCACTCGCGCGTTGCCGCCCCTTAAATATATATGCGCTTGAATAAATTAAATACCGACTCTCTTTAGGGGTACGCAGAGAGTATAGAGCGCCATTTCATGCTAGACTTGCACACTCTTTTGCTTCTTCTGCATTCATCAATCTATTCATACATGCCTGACCGATCCAAGTACTCTTTGCATTTTATAATTTGGTCTAGAAAGTGAGACCGTGATTTTACACATAATCTTCTCTCATTATATTGTATATCTTTTGGACAGATTTTTATGAATTCTTTCTATATCTCCAAAACATATAAGCAGATATCATTATTTTATTCCTACTAATATTATAAATGCGAAAGTTTGTGAGTATGGATGGATGTTTGTTACTCTTTTACGCAAAAACTACTCAACGGATTTGGATGAAATTTGGAACACAGATAATATATAACATAGGATTACTAGGAAAACTTTTTATCCCGCTAAAATGGTTTTATCCCGGGATAGTGTTAGGTTCCTCTGAGATTATAAGCTTAAAGCGGACGTAGTCGCGGGTAGAAGCTAGTACAACATATAATTAAACCCTAAGCCCGCTGGCTACAAACTCAACTAAGTACAATGGGGTCAAATTTGTTGAGTGCGCAGGTTGACACGGAAAATATGGCTACCTTTGTATCAGGGCATGTTATCACGGCCAGCGGCTCTTACAAATGCCCACGTTATCTAATATATCCAAACTGCATATCGATCCCAAGTCCGGTCCCAACGGAAGATCAGCGCTGGTTGTCCGTCACAAGACTACCAGCACATGCTGAGTTGGGACCGTTTCATAACGACACGATATGCTTCTTCTAATTGTCTTCCTTTCTTTTATCCATGTGACGTGTTGTTATGAATCAATGTTTTTTCTTTCTTCTTTCGATACCAACTTCTAACTAGCGTAAACTAGACCACATGTAAAGTGAACTATATACCGACCAAATTATGTGTTATTAAAATTTTGAGCGTCCTTCGATTTTTTCTGCATTTCTCAAGTGTAGATTTTTAACACGTTGAAGGTCACTCGATGTGAAACTACCTCAAAAATGGCAGTAAATATATTTCTTGTTCATCAGTCTCCTTTACTTTTTAAGACGATGTACTCATATATGGTATAAGAAGTCTTAATACCGTAAATTATTGGGGTTTGTTATAGGTACGTTCTTAATCTAATAAAATATATTTATTTGTTTATGACTGAATATTTGCTGTCTTGTGTTTATCGTATGAAATGAAGCCGCTTCAGCTGTCTGTTCGCTTAGATCTTTTAAACTACTCAACGGATTTTAATTCAGTTTTCAGCAATAGATAGAGTGATTCACGAGGAAAGTTTTTATGTAATAAAATAATTCCTTTAGGTTTTGTTTAACCCTTGCGAAGCCAGGGCGAGTTGCTAGTACTCTATATAATTCATCCGATTACTATGAAACTTCGGTGAGCTATTGTGCTTCACACGCAAAGTATTCTGCATTCGGCAAAAAACTATATGCAACTCGCACCAATGACGACTACTGACTTCATCATAACTCTCCTTTTTGCTTCGCCGTAGTGGGGTAAAAAGAAGCACAGCAACGCGTGGGCACAGCAAGTAAATCAAATCAAAGAGTAAGAATTACAAATTGTAATATGTAGGTCGACGAATTGTCCACGTTGATTATAATGTGCGCAACACTCGTATGTTGGTAGAATTATTCAACAAATATGTGAACCGAACATGTAAACGCCAACACACTTTTCTTAAGGTATGTGTATCAAGGACCTATGCTAATCAGTTCGTATTAAATTAACTACTGTTGAAATATAATTGCATTTCGAGTAAAGTAGGTACTCAGTATTACGAAATAGATAAAGATATATTTAGTTAGCATCATTTTCACTTCTATCAATACGTGTAAAAAAATGAATAGTTTTTTTTCTGTGTTTAGGTATATTTTCCGAGTGGTCAAATGTTTAGTATCTATGTCTTAGGAAAGTGTGTATAAAGATGTATGGGTTTTTCAATAGGGGCACATTATTTTTATATGACGGCAGCCATATTAGATTGTCTTCTGCCTCGATTTTCTACTCACGTTGATCTATTCGGGCGACTCAATATAAACAATGCGAAGCTTCGGTTGCTGATATTTGTGAGTTCATTTAAATTAGCTTTGGAGGTAGCTAGCAAAACGGGATGTAAACGCTTTTATCCGGAGAAACAGTCTTCTACAGGATTATAAAAAAATAACCTATATTATTCTCCCAAGTCCACGCGATTGTTATAGTAAACATGGGCACATAGCAACATAATTAATAGAATTCTGAAAATAAAAAGCTTTTCTTAGTTAATAGTTGTCTCATGGTGATAGCGATCCAGACCATATAGCCATACAAGTGAAGCACGATAAAAACTAGTAGACAGTGTGCCCCGCCATGTATAGTGTGACATCCCGTATACAGCAATGAATCATCATTGGATGGCGATCTGTATTGCAAGTTTTTGTCGTATTATCATTGAAAGAGCGAATCACATACCTAGACACAAATATGAGCACTTTGCATAAGGTGTAGCTCTTTTTTTACCTGATGGAAAGCAGTCATCGTAGCCTACAGCCGCTATCAATGCCAGCGAGTTGCCAATCCTGTTGTTGATGAGGACTCACTGTGCTAGCAACATTACTAGCGCAGCGTATCCCCGTGGAACACTGGCTACCGCTAACTTACCGCAGAAACACAACACTACATCAAAGTAGTGTTATTTCACTGCGGTCTTCCGTAAGGTGGAGGTACAGTCCCCAGTCCCTTATAAAACAATCTTATATATTTTTTATAAATAAATAAACGAATATCTGCTAAGATTGTTAGTATAAATAAACCGTTCATTGAAGTTAATTACTTGGATAAAATGAACATCCAAACATCCATCCCTTTTGGGGTACACAGATAACACAAAAGAGTGATATTTCATCCTTGACTTACAAATGTACACCCCAAATGTTGCTTGTAGTGAATTATATTCACAAATACAAGCAAACAAATAAAATTTATACCGAAACAAAGTTAACGACTCAAACAAATGATGAAATCAAGTAATTTAAAAGTGCAATATTCATTCAGCCTTGCTGCCTATTCGCGAACCTTCACATTCTTTGAGCAAAAATATAAAAACTACATTCTAAGAAATACTTGCGTGTTAAAGAAAGGGCCGGGTAAAGGACACAGCCAACTCTTGTGCAACGTTAGACTTTAGACAACGCCTAGCAACACGGATTGAGCGTAAAGCTCTGTATACATAGCTATGGCCATTCGTCACTACAGCTAACATAACCGCCACCCGATAATTGTAAATAACTGAATAACAGTTCGTTCTTTAATAAAAATCTTAAAAAAAATAGTATTCAGCTTAGGTCCTAATAAGACACTTGTCGAAGATAATAATATGACGTAGTCAAATTAAATTTGCTTTAAGATTCATGAAATATTCATTAAACTAACTAAAAAAAATACAAATTAATACGAGAGAGAAAAAATATGTGTCTGTTCTTGTTTTTTCTGACAAGACTTCTTTAAACTTGGTGTAAACAGTACTCATGAAAGACTATTTTAACACCGGTTCAGAAAAAAAACACCTACTACAAAACTCTTCAACAAATACCATTACATCAAGAAAATGCAATTGATATATACTCTTTAGGCGCTTAGATAGGAGATCAATGTTTTTCATAATATCTGTATCGTCTTCAGTCGTATTTGAAATCTACAGGCACCTGATTGATCGAAACTCGACCACAATCTCTATAAAACGTAATTAAGATTAACAAGAAAATTGTATTGACGTCAGTCGATCAGCTAGACATTAAGCGCATAATGATCAGTACCTTCGAACTTTACATTTCCAATTAAAAATTCCTTATAATTCATATGTACGTCTGTATGTCACCGAAAGCGGGTAGATAGAGTTTATTGGTTTTACAATAGGTCCTGGTAGGTGGCCCTGTGGTCGATAACCAGATTCGTACACGGGAACTCGTGAGAAAAGCTAGTAAAATATATTGAGAGGTTAATTTAAAAGTAAGCACTAGGCTTTACCGTGATACAGTGTTTGATATGTCTTGCGCAACTTAGGCGTGGCAAGTGGCAAGGCCGCCCGCCGGTCGCTCTACTGCATGCTGCCTTACGTGCGACCGATACACTTCACCCACGTGCTTAACACTTGGCCGCGATAACTAAGCACTTTTTAATATTATGACACGAAAAAAAGGACAGTCTATATTGAGTACTTTCTGGCACACAAGCATACGGCCCATCTGATGGTATTCAGTCACCGTATGCTTTAGCCGCTAGCAATACCAGGGGTATCACTAACGAGTTGCCAACCCTCTTGTTGATGAGTACTCACTGTGCTAGCGGCATTACTACTGGCGCAGCGTATCTTCGTGGAGCACTGGCACTTACCGCATAAACATAACACTACATAAAAGTAATGTTATTTGAATTTGGTCTTCTGTCAGACGGAGGTACAGTCCCCAGCCGGGCGGCTCAGATAATAGGAAAACCCACGGAAGATCCCAATTGTCCCTATCTATCTTTTTAAGCTCATGTTGAGATTAATCACTATACTTAAACTTAGAAGAAATTATTGGTACAGGCTAGGGTTTGGACCAGGGTCCAACAGATGACAGGCCGTTGCTTCAACTACAAGGACACCACGGCTGTAAAATGGTGTAACTAGCCCGACTTTATTTTATTAAAATTATAAGATAATAAACCTACTCACAACTTAATAAAAGATATTCATAATTTTAGTTATGTTCAAGTTCTATTGTTTTGAAGTCGGTCTTTTATTTTAGTTTCATTATTTTAGCTGTAACGTAAACTTTTGTTGTTTACTTGTGAAACAAATTGTTGTAACAGAGTTTCGTAGTTTCAGAAGCACTAAGGTGTGGCTGGAATTTCTTCTCTTGACTAATTTAAACATTGCAAGTCGGAGATTTTTTTATACAAGCTGGCAAACAAACATTCGGCCCGCGTTATGGTAAGCAATCTTCGTAGTCTATGAACACTAGGTGTCAATAGCGCGTTATCCTAGACTATAACACTAATAATTCTTGGAATTTACCAACAGTGCCATCTGGCTCCAAACTAAGCAAAACTTTAACTATTGGCACCAAAAGGTGATAGAATACTTATAAAACAACCAGAGCGAGGCAAACATGTTTGTCACATAAAATAGGAAACGAACCTGCGACCCCTAGCATAGCAGTCATACCAACCACTAGACCAGCATCTCATCAATTGCTTGCAACAGGTGTTATAAGGTGTCATAAGTTTTTCTCAAATCTCCATCAATAATTTATTTCGAGTTTGAAAATCAATGATTATAAAAACTGTCTTAATTTTCTTTATACCTCTAAGGTGGCACACAAGCATACGGCCCACCATATGGTAAGCAGTGTCCGTAGCAATACCAGGGGTATCACCAACGGGTTGCCAACCATGTTGTTGATGAGGACTCACTGCGCTAGCAGCATTACTACTAGCGCAGCGTATCCTCGTGGAGCACTGGCAACCTTAATTACCGCAGAAACACAACACTACATCAAGTAATATTATTTCACTGCGGTCTTAATTTTTGATTCCATTGTACCCATAAAAATGGTGATTTATTTCAAAGGGCATTCGGGACCACAAGTCCCCGTCTCCGAAATTTGACCACTACCCCAACACTAGTATACCTACTCGTACTTTTAAAAACGATTAGCATATTCCGTAACGAGTCAATTTGTGACACGACAGCATGCAGGTATTCTATCACGATAACATAACAGCTGTGAGTGTAAATTAACCAAATTATTACCTCCATAATATTCTCGGCTGCTAACTGACTTGTTGGTATTTACCTGCAATCAAGAAATATAGGTTAGTTGGTTACAATTCATAGAACTAATACCAAAGGATTAGTGGATAATATTATCTATCTATACTAACTAATATAAAAACATAAAAGATTTGTTTTTTGTTTGTAACTATTAGACTAATTAAAAAAAACACAAGTACAATGCTGTATTATCACTGAGTAATATGGGATATTTATTATATAGTGCTATGCGAGCGAAATCGCGAGGAAAAAGCTAGTGGAGATACAATTATAACCGGGGTCTTCAATACAATGCTCAATATTTTTAATTTACCAAAATTATATAGACCGCTACAATATTTAAGTAATATTTAAAAAAAAACATTTCGTTGCAATACATCCGCGGAAAGTTAAGCAACCTTAATATGTCATGTCATGTAATGGTCAGTTATTCGACGGGTGACCATCTATTACCATAACGAATTTCCTTCATACCTCAGAAGGTTTGTCAGAAAGATAAAGGATATTTTCATTAAGTTAAGCAATTCTGACGTGGTCGAATAACATTACAAAAAAAAAGCAAAAAAAAAAAGCGTTCATTTAAATCGTAGGGTTAATAGGAACGGGGTGCGGTGCCAGGTAGCCTCCTCGAGCGCCTGGACCTATTGCCTTTCCTAAGGATACGTCTGAGGGAACGGCAATTGGACTGGGACGGCGCACCCTGGACTTCAATCGATTATTGCTCCGGGAGTTGCATGCGACTTTCTTACCGTCGCAGGTAATTCCCGGGGTATTAATCGTTGCAGACGAATACCTGGTGGGGGGTGGGGCGTTAGTCGCGGGTGCCGCTCTAGTGTCTCTGCTTTCAGAGGTCACGCGAGCAGCTCCTGTGGCGACTGGGATGGGGAGGGTTTATTGGTGTCCCGAAAGGGGCGCCTGGGTGTGATTTCGCTAGCACCCCTAGGATGCCGTAACCACTGACGCCTTTTTTTTTTTTTTTTTTTTTTTTTTATATGGCAACAATTGTGGCAAAGCGAGGCTGCATACGCCGTTTTAGTCAGTGGCCGGTGGGCTTGCCTTGATTGGCTGTCCTGCGAGGAGAGTCCTCTATAAAAAACCGACAGCGAAGTCGTAAAAACCCTGAGGAACCTTTTTTTTTTTTTTTTTTTTTTTTTTTTTTTTTTTTTTTTTTTTTTTTTTTTTTGACCCGGGAAAATCCTTTATGGATACCACCCGGCTCCGGGGGGAGCAGAGTGGTTATGTGGGAGTCCTCGCCTGAGGGGCCTTACTACCCCCACGGGGGGGTAGTAAGTGAGGTTACCCACTAAAAACCCGGGATGAGCAGTCTGCCGCCTAGTCGGGGCGAGATGGGGTAGCGTTAGCAATCACCATCTCGCCCCGGCAACCCTGAGGAACCTGGGCCAACCTCTTGTATATTAGTCCCGCATTTGCCAAGGGATGGGCGTCACCCGGCAATGCAGTTAATTCGACCCTACTCGTGGGAACAGATATGGACAAAACAAACAACACAAAAACGAAGAAGGTGATAATGGAGGCGGTCGAGCCGCTCATAGTAGGACAGGCTTCGAAAAAGGCAGAAAAGAAGTCGGCTTCAGCCGGCGGTAGTGACAGGGCTGGTGAAAGTGATGGGTGCGCGAAAGAGAGGGCTGCGCGACCCATTACTAAGAAGAGGAGTGCGCATTCGGCAGGTGAAGAGGAATCCCCTGCTCCAAAAATTACAGCGGCAACGCGTGGCAGGGGACGCTCGGTGGGAAGGCCGCACTCAGCGGCGAGGGCGCATTCAGCCTCCCTACCTAAACGGGACAGCTCGGGAATGTTTATTCGGCCCCCAACCCCGAATGTGTGGAGCGAGCTATCTGATAGTGACGTGTCTGCTGACGCGGATGATAGCCGCTCTGGGACTGATGGTGCTGGTCCTTCGGGTGCACGTTGTGCATTTCTGAAGGAGAAGCCGAGCGCGGAGTCTGACGGGACATCTGAGCCCGTGCCCAAGTCGCGGGCGAAGGGCAAACTGCCCAAGGTCGAGGACCTAAGGAGAGACATGCAGGCGCAGCCAACAGACGTACTGGGCGCCTGCATTAAGGAGCACTTAACAGAAGTGGAGAGGGTGGCTGACAGGTCCAAAAACCTGAAAGGGACCTTTGTGCAAAGCCTTCGTATGGCAGTGCGCAAAGTGCAGGCGGCTAGCATTGAGTTGGCACAGCGGACCTCCGCGGGCGCAAACATAGAACGTTTAGAACGTGAAAACGCGGAGTTGCGCTCGCGGATGGCGGACCTATCCGCTAAAATGGACAAGCTGACGGAGGAACTCTCAGCCCTCCGCCAGAGAGGCAGCTCCAAGGCCGGTCCAAGTGTGACTGTTCCACCACGAGAACGGTTACCAGTCGGGACAGAAGACCTCACCCGTGCTATCATGGAACAGGTGGGATCAATGATGAGTGCGAGGTTTGAGGCCCTCGAGGATAGACTGCTCCCCGAGAGACGCCTGCGGCCGCCTCTTGCTGCGGATACGAGCAAGACTACCGCTCCGCAAGCTGCCCTACCTGATAGGTCTATGCTGGGACCTACACTTGCGCCTGAGGTGAGGCGGCAAAAAGCAAAGGCAAAGACGGCTACACAGCGACCTGCTGTTGTGCAAGAATTGCCTGCTGTTGCCTCGGGGTCCCAAGTGGAACAAGTTGTTCCAACGCGGGCAACTTCATGGGCCACTGTGGCGGGGCGAAAGGCAAAGCCTAAAGCTCCCCCGTCCAGTACTGGGGAGGTCCGGCCGGTGTCGACACTGCCGCGATCGAAGAGTCAGGCCCAGAAAAATACTGGAAGGACAAAGCCTGTGCGGCTGCCGACCTCAGCGGCGATAACTGTGACGATCCCAGAGGGTTCGGACGTTACATACGCAGCTGTAATGGCGGCCGCCAGGCAGAGGATCAAGCTCGCCGATTGCGGTATTGACTGCATCCGTAATAAGAGGGCCATTACCGGCGGGTTGATCCTAGAAGTCATCGGTGCCGATTGCGCCTCCAAGGCTGATGCGCTGGCGAGCCGCATGCGCGAGTCCCTAGCAGATCTGGGTGCACGGATTGCGCGCCCGGTTAAAACTGGGGATTTGAGGGTGCTGGACCTCGATGAGGCCACCACTCCTGGCGATGTGGCGGCTGCAGTCGCGGAGGCTGGGGGATGCGCGTCGGATGACGTGAAGGTGGGTGAGATCCGCCGGACGTCGAGCTTGGCCCTAGGCACAGTTTGGGTACGTTGCCCGCTCGTGGCAGTAAAGAGGATCACAGCTACTGGGCGCATTCGCGTAGGGTGGGTGTCGGCGAGAGTTGAGGCGCTGGAAGCGAGGCCTTTGCAGTGCTTCCGGTGCCTTGAAGTGGGCCATGTACGTAGCATGTGCCCGAGCTCCGCCGACCGCAGTACGCGGTGTTATGCGTGTGGCGAGCCAGACCATCGGGCTAGCCAGTGCACTCGCCCGTTCAAGTGCCCGCTGTGCGCTGACCTGGGCCGACCTTCAGACCACAGGATGGGGACAAAGAAATGCTCCCCTCCCAAAAGTAGGCCCGGGCGGAAGACAGGGGCCACGTCTGCCCCAGAACCGAGCGGAGGACCGACGCCCAGGGTGGGTCCGGTCCAGTCAGGCCGGAGCCTGACTGAGGAGGCAATGGAGGCCTCATAACGGATCGGCCCGTCAGAGCCCTTCAGTGCAACCTTAATCACTGTCGTGGGGCGCAGGACTTGTTCCTGCAAACCATCACACAGTGCTCGGTTGCACTGGCAGTAGTGGCGGAGCCCTATCGGGTTGACCCGAACCATCCTCGCTGGTTCGGTGACGACTTGGACTCCGTCGCTATATACTGGGGTGGCGGTAGCGGTGACCCTCCCTGCTCCCTTATAAAAAGGGGACTGGGATTTGTCGCCGTAAAGTGGGGCCAAATAGCTGTTGTGGGCTGCTACGTCTCTCCTAACTGTACCCTCGCCGTCTACGAGGCGTACCTGGACGGGGTAGCCAACTGCATTCGCGGATGTCTACCTCGTCCCGTGCTTGTCCTGGGTGACTTCAACGCACACTCTCGCGAGTGGGGAGACGCCCGGGATGACGCAAGAGGAGAGACCGTGCTGGAATGGGCGGCGGCACTCGAGCTCCGACTTCTAAATCGGGGGTCCGTCAGCACCTGCGTGCGGTGGCAGGGGGAGTCTATCATCGACCTGTCGTGGGCGACTCCCTCTGCGGCACAAATGGTGACGGGATGGAGGGTTGCGGAGGAGATGGTTACACTTTCCGACCATCGCCACATCATCATCGATGTGGCTCTCCGCCCTCCAAGCCACGGCAGCCGCCGCAGTGGCAGCCCGCCGCGACGATGGTCTCTAAAGCGGCTAGACAGGGATCAGCTCAGAGCGTCTGCCATTGTCGCGGCCTGGCCGGAAAACCAAGCTGAGGTGGTCCTGCCCGATCCCGAAGGAGAAGCCACCTGGTTTCGGGAGACGATGACGTCGATATGCGACGCGTCAATGCCCCGGACCAGGCCTACCAAGCGCCGGGCCGTGTACTGGTGGTCGGAGGGCATCGCGGATTTGCGCGAGGAATGCCTCCGCTCCCGACGCCAGTACACACGTACCCGGAGAAGACGGCGAGCCACTGCCGAAGAGTTGGATAGAGCCTACGGGGCCTACAGAGGTGCTACAATGGCGCTGCAGGCAACTATTGCAAGCGCCAAGGCTCGGTCCTGGAACGAGCTCCTCGAGGGACTGGAGAGGGATCCATGGGGACGCCCGTACAGAATGGTACTGGGTAAGCTGCGACCGTGGGTCCCTCCACTGACAGAAACCCTGGACCCTGCATTTGTAGGAAGCGTTGTTGATGCCCTTTTCCCTAGGGTCCGGGACAGTCCCGCACCCCCTCAGATGCTCTCGGAATCGAACACCTGGTCCGACGAGCTGGGGGTGACGACAGAGGAGCTAGACCGAGCCGTTAAGCGCCTCGGTGCCCGTAACACGGCTCCGGGCCCTGACGGAATTCCTGGTCGGGCTTGGGTGCTGGCTCTATCCGACGGATTGGGGAACAGGCTGCGGCAATTGTTTAGCAACTGTTTGCGCTACGGTGTGTTCCCCAAAGGCTGGAAACAGGCATTGTTGGTTCTCCTCCACAAGGAAGGCAGGCCCGCAAATTCCTCCTCCGGGTATCGCCCTCTCTGCTTACTGGATGAGGCGGGAAAGCTGCTCGAACGAGTGATAGCTGACCGTCTCAATGCGCACCTGACGAGCGTTGACCTATCGGAAGACCAATATGGCTTCCGACGCGCGCGGTCGACAGTGGACGCGATAATTCGTGTTCGAACACTGTCGACGCAGGCGGTTACTCGGGGTGGAGTGGCGTTGGCGATCAGTCTTGATATCGTCAACGCCTTCAATAGCCTGCCCTGGGTAGCGATCAGGGGGTCATTGGTGTACCATGATGTACCCCCCTACCTGCAGCGCGTGGTCTGTGCCTACTTGCGCGACAGGTGCGTGCAGTATGTAGGCGGAGATGGGCAGCTGCACCGGAGAGAGGTGTACTGCGGGGTTCCGCAGGGATCGGTTCTGGGGCCACTCCTGTGGAACCTCGCATACGATGCGGTCCTACGTGTCGAACTCCCCGACGGCGTCAGCGTAATATGTTATGCAGACGACACGCTGGTGCTGGCCGTCGGGAACACTTTCGAGGAGACCAACAGGCTCGCCGAGCTTAGTGTGGCATGCGTCGTGGATAAAATCTATGAGCTGGGTCTTAGGATAGCGCCTCAAAAGACTGAGGCGCTATGGTTCCATAAGATGCCAAGAGGAAGGGAACCACCTAGCTCGTCGGTTCGCGTGGGTGACGTGGACGTCCAGGTGGGACGGTACCTTAAGTATCTTGGTCTCACCTTGGACGGTCGCTGGGGCTTTGAGGAGCACTTTAGCCGCATGGTCCCCCGGATCAAGAGGGTAGCGGGTGCTTTGCATAGACTGCTGCCCAATCTCGGGGGGCCCGGGGAAGGAGTCCGCCGCCTCTATGCGGGGGTCGTGCGATCTATGGCTCTCTACGGAGCGCCCGTCTGGTCCAAAAGGCTAGCGGGTGTTAGGCGCTGCAGAACTATGTACAATAGTCTGCAGCGTCCTATAGCCATACGGGTCGCACGAGGATACCGTACGGTGTCCTTTGAGGCGGCCACTATCCTGGCGCGGTTTCCGCCCCTGGATATTCTGGCGGAGATGGATGCTCGAGTGTATGACCGTCTCCGCCAGACGGACGGAACCGCCCTTAATGCGGCTGAAGTGAGGAGGCAGGAGCGCCGACTGGCGTTCGTGGCGTGGCGCACGCGACTCTCTGAGATGCCAAGCGCCCGCCAGCGCATCGTTGGTGCAATTCTGCCCAGCCTCAAGCTCTGGCTAAGGAGGAAGGGCCATGTCACCTTTCGGCTGACTCAGGTGCTCACCGGCCACGGGTGCTTCGGCGAGTACCTGAACCGGATCGGTCGCGAACCGACGGCGCAATGCCACCATTGCGGGAGTGACCGGGATTCCGCACAGCACACGTTGGGGTAGTGTCCGGCGTGGAGCTCGGAACGGCGGATCCTGGTCGCCAGGATCGGGCAGGACCTCTCCCTGCCACGCGTAGTAGCGGCTATGCTGGCAGAGGAGGAGGCATGGAAGGCCGTGGTCTCCTTCTGTGAGACTGTCATGTCCCAGAAGGAGGCCGCCGAGCGGGATCGGGAGAGAGCCGATCCCTCTCGGAGACGGCGACGGCGGGGCGGTGGCAACAGACGCCCCAGACCGTTGACCCAATAAGCCAGGGTCGCTAAGAATTTGGCTATGGTATCCCCTGCCTGTCGTAAAAGGCGACTAAAAGGGGGCCGACGGGCCCGTGGGCAGCCAGAGTGGGGGCTCTGACTGCCCCTTTAAACGGGCCCGGGGCTGGTGGCAGCACGACGTGGCAAGTGCTGTCAAGAGCACGCGAGGGTCCCAGGGGCGGCGACATGGCTGCCCCCGGGACGTGCTCAGGCAAAGTGCAGGAGGGCACCGGTGCGTTCCACTGGAGATCCCGGAGCCCTCCTATAGCACGGAGGATGGCCACCGGGGGGGTTTTAGTGAGTCAAAATCTCACATTCCCCGTCTGCTCCCCTTAAGCAGGCGGGTACCTTTTTGAAGGTTTCCCCCTCGTCGAAAAAGGGTTAATAGGAACAATATCCTATTAGTAGTACAGTATCGCGCGCTCACTCTCCTGTCCCTCGCACTCTCTCTGCGCTCAACGCGCTCTTGGAGTCCAACCCTGACTGTGACGTGTTCGCTGATGGATGGCAGATGATAACGTCGGCATGCTTGGAGTATTGCGAGGTGAGTGTGTGACTGTGATTTCATTGTTTATTAGTGTAATTGGCTTGAAGCCGTACTAAAAAAAGTAATTCAAACAAATACAGTCGAAAGTGATATAAGGTAATAGTATTCTTCCTTTGGTCTCTACCGCGCATCTAGTACGATATTCATATTTCAATCCTAGGGGCGTTGATTAAAAATCACGAACATATAAATTTCATATCCAATTTTAGATGCGAAATGTGTCTCTGTGGTGTAACGAATGTGTCCCTGGACAGAAATGGGACCAATTGGTTTCATGGTAAGCGATACAAATTGCTGTATGACTAGGATTTTTTTATATGAAATAACGATTATTTATTAATAACATAAGTTTTAAAATCGAAATTAAACATTTAGGAACGCTGATTTAAAATCTTCTAAAAATCAGAGCTAAGAACACGTCCGATTACTTATAATTTGTCGTATTAAATGTAATACAAGTACCATCAAATCATAATATATAATCTATTAAAATATATCATAATTTTAAAACTAATTTTTGACATCCCTAAAAGTGATGTAACTTAAATAGAATGAGTCGAGCTTTCCCACTAACATTCTACATCAGGCTGTACGCGTTAGATAGGGCTAACGGGTTGTTCCCTATTACACAGTCCATTGAACGATTTATTTACGAGCAATACAAAACTGTGTCAGGACACATCGGTGTAGGACGTACACAAGGGTTTGATCTTAATTCGATTTACAGCCTTATTGTTCACACTACAGGGGCAGTTTTTCCTTCTTCACAAAAAGCCTATAAATTGCAGTCACCTTGCATTATTTCAAATTACGTTCTAGTAGCTAAGCTAACTACTTACATAAATAAAACTAATAATGGGAATAATAATAATATATCCTTACGCCCTCGCACAAGAGTCGATTTGGGATTTCCCGTGGGTTATCCTATTTAAATTGGAGCCGCCCGACTGGGGACTGTACCTCCGGCTTACAGAAGACCGCAGTGAAATAACACTACTTGATATAATGCTGTGTTTCTGCGGTAAGTAAGGTTGCCAGTACTCCACGAAGACACGCTGGGCTAGTAATGCTGTTAGCACAGTGAGTCCTCATCAACAACATGGCTGGCAACCCGTTAGTGATACAGGTGGGCTGTATGCTTGTGTGCCACATTAGAAAAAGTCCCCGAAGAGCTAGCCGGAGTTGTTTTTGAGACCTACTTTTCAGCGATGATAATTTGTTGCCAAAAAGACATGGTTAGACAGTACCCGTCTCTTAGGCTAAACACGTCCATAAATTTTCTTCTCAGTCGTATGCAGGTTTCTTCACAATGTTTTCCTTCACCGTCTAGCTCGTCGTGTCACTAATTACCGCACTCAAGTTATTACTACAAATTATAGGTACAGACGGTGGGATTCCAATTTGCGTCGCTAGAATAACAGACAACTCTTCATACCACACACACACTCGGCCACCACGGCTATTTTTAGATACTACTCGAATGTTTTCTCTTAAACTGTCATAGAGCTCTGGTTTTTTTAAATAGCTCTGTTTCTATAGACGCTAAACGCTCCTTAATGACGTGACTTCGTTTAGCATAGCGGTGGGACTAAACAGAACTAAATAATTGGTGTGTTAAGTGGGGAAACCTGATAAGCTAACACATTTTTATGTAAACCTGGAAAATACGTGCAAAAATCGGTCGCACTTGACCTGAATTTCCTCAATCAGTACTAAGAATATGGTTCATTACCTGAACAGTATCGCCACTCTAATCAATTGGTTAAACACATTTATTAGAAACCGCGGGGAACACACACTGAGACTCGTGAAAAAAAAAGTGAGTCTGTGTGCCAAGATCAGCGTAGGACTTGAGTTTACTATTTATGATATAATAAATAAAATCTACACGCCTGCCCACAAGTGTACTTAAAGAAGTAGGCAGAGCAGGCACAACACCCACTTTCCACGGAAGATAATTTGGTGCCAACGTGACAGATGGTGAGGTCGTCGCCGTCTCTTAGGCACCACAAACGTTTAGTCTTCTCAGACGTATGCAAGTTTCCTCACAATTCCTTCACCATATAGCTCGTGTTGTGAATAAACACTACACTTGGTTTCTTAGAGACATTGGTACAGACCGGTGGAATTCGAACTTGCGTCGTCACTAGAATAGCAGGCAAATATTATAAGATTTAATTACTTTTTTGTACTCGTGTATGGTGTAATATCGGAAGTCGTGAAAAGAAGATCGTTTTAAAAACAAACAAATAGTTATTCAAGTAATTCATAAATGTATGCAGTTGTTAACATCATCGGCTGAATCGATTGTGTAAAAACGTTCATTCTTTAAATCGTGTAACAAGTTGATAATTGGTTAAGTTGCGCGTCAGACGGGGAAAAACCGCACTAAATATAGAGTCCATTATAGCATACTAACGGTCCGCCCCGGCTTCGCACATATTTTATCAGTTATATGGTTAATAAATAAATTTAAAAAAAAAATGTCAACTCGTGTGAAGCCGGGGCGGGCAGCTAGTTTATACTAGCTGCTAGCTGAATATTTAGCCTATGTTACTCAGTGATAATGTAACTTTCTAATGGTGAAAGAATTTTTGAAATCGGTCCAGTAGTTTCGGAGCCTATTCAACAGAAACATATACACAAAAATCTTCCCCTTAATAATCTAATATATAAAATTCTCGTGTCACAGTTTTCGTTGCCATACTCCTCCGAAACGGCTTGACCGATTTTGATGATTTTTTTTTGCTTATCCGGTATCTATGAGAATCGGCCAACATCTATTTTTCATCCCCCTAAATGTTAGGGGTAGTTCACCCCTAATTTTTATTTTATTTTTTAGACCGATTTCAAAAATTCTTTCACCGTTAGAAAGCTACATCATCACTGAGTAACATAGGCTATATATTATACTAGCTTCCCGCCCCGGCTTCGCTCGGGTAGACAAAATATTTGAATGTCTATAGGCTCCGAAACTACTGGACCGATTTCAAAATTTCTTTCACCGTTAGAAAGCTACACTATTACTGATTAAGATAGGCTACCTGCCCGCCCCGGCTTTGCACGGGTAGACAAAATATTTGTTATAAAAGTCTACCCGTGCGAAGCCGGGGCGAGCCGCTAGTATTAGTATAGATCATAATATAAGTATAGACTAGCGGCCCGCCCCATTCTCATGTGCCGTGTTAAATAAGGATAGTTTTGTTTGTGTTTTTGTACAATAGAATCTAAACAGCAATGCTACTATTTAGCCTGTACATTAAAACAATTTAAAACCACAGTTAATTTGTCGGATGCCGGCTCCTAATTGCTGTTGGTTCTATTTTGATGGATTACCTATTTCCTCCGACGCAATGCAGTGCATATCTGAACATATAAATATCGACATAATTACAAGCAAGCAGGTTACGCACTAGAAACGATGGGAACCAGGGAAGAAATAAAGCTACATCCAAGAAGTGTTATTTGACTGCGGTCCTCTGTAAGGCGGAGTACAGTCCCAAGTTGGGCGGCTCCAATTTTAATATGGTTTGAAACAAACTGACAAAGGCATACGCATGAAAACTTAAAATACCACAATAGTCTCATAAAAAACACATTACACCACTGTAAGTTCATAAAATAACATTACATCTCGCGATTCCTTATACTATTTGCCAATATTAAATACAAAATTACCGATGCCGTATTAAGATTATATATAAAAGCGATGCATTATGCAAATCGATACTATTTGCAATCGTAATCACTTCATTATCGATTCGAATCGAATTAGTGGTATATAATTGCGTCCCAATTAGTGATTGGCTAATTCGTAGTGCATTTCCGCAATTAAGTATTTACTAATAATAGTGTTATTTTGTTTGTTTTAGTATGTTTACATATTATAAACAACTCATTGTCCCCTGGTACTGTTCAGTAAGTGTTTTTGTTTACACATTCACGCCTTCCCACAAGGGTCCCTGAAGGGGTAGGCAGAGGCTTAACACACACACTCCACCGAAAATAATTTGGGGCCAACGTGACAGATGGTCCGTCGCCGTCTCTTCACTATATACGTCATAAGGTATGCACGTTTCCTCAGGATGTTTTCCTTCACCGTAAAGCTCATGGTGTGACTAATCACTGCACTTAAGTCTCTAACTCGTCGGTACAGACCGGTGGTATTCGAATTTGCGTCGCTAGAATAACAGGCAACGCTTCATGCCTCAAGATCACTCATCATCGAGAAATCAATTAAATTATACAAATAAATTAATGATGGAATGATAAAGAGTACTCGGAACCGGCGGGCATGTATGAAGAGACTGGTCTACGTAGGAGAAGCAAAATAGGTCTAAAACGAATAACTTAGCCCACCTGATGGTAAGCAGTCATGTTGCCTATACCCGCTAGTAATACCAGGGGTATCACTAACGGGTTGCCAACCATGTTGTTGATGAGGACTCACTGTGCTAGCAGCATAACTACTAGCCCAGCGTATCCTAGTGGAGCACTGGCAACTTTACTTACCGCAGAAACACAACACTACATCAAGTAGTGTTAATTTACTGCGGTCTTCTGTAAGGCGGAGATACAGTCCCCAGTCGGGCGGCTCCAATTTAAATGGGATAACCCACGGGAAATCCGAAATCGCCCTACCTCTCTTAATAGAAACTAAAGAAAGGTTTGCATGAAGGTGAAAACAAACTTAGTTTAAATGTTTAAGTACACCTAAACTGTAAGTACTCGTACAACACTTCGCAGACATTGAACCAATGTTGTATCAGAAATTGCGGGCTCTGATCACGTATTGGGGATCATCATTACCTACATCGGATAGTCTACATCAATGTGTACCGAGGATCACTTAGTTACATAACTTGGGATTGTTAGCCTCAAAGCAACGTTGTTAAAAGAGAGACGATCCCCACACTTAGAAACCAAAATGGTCCCGGCAGTGCCAAAAGAGCTTCCTGGTTTTCCCAATGGAATTCAGCATGGGGTTCTTCAAGAAGGGTGTGAAGAGATTTCTGAAGGGTCGGCAACCCGCGGGTTTTACCTCTGGTGTTGCAAGCGTCCATAGGCTGCGGTAACCGCTTACCATCAGGCGGGCCGTATGCTTGTTTGCCACCTTAGTGGTATAAAAAAATAAAATAAAAAAGGTAGTGCGAATTGGGATCTCCGTGGGCTTTCCCATTAAAACAAAACTAAATTGAAGTGTCAAGTGGAAGTTTGGCAGCTGTCAATTATTACGTGTTTTGATTGATTGGAAGCACTGTGAAATGTGAAAAACACTGCACGTGGTAAGGGACAAAAAATGTATAGCTGTGTCCCTGTCTTGTGCATTAGTGCCGTATATAGCCTTCTCTTTGTGTGTGAGGAGATCAGAATATGTTATTGCCTCTATTATTCATCTCAAGTTCAAGTTGATATAAATATTGATATGATATTTTTTATTCGGAAACGTAAATTTTATTAATGAATATGATAATTATTTTCAATTATTCGTTAATTTTAACGGTTAATGTATTAGACATCTCCACTCTCTACGACTTTAAGCCAGTGTGTGGCAAGACTTAGCACGAATATACCACTTAATTCAGAACAAGATATAGAAAGTTTTGTTGGAACAATTGAAAGCGTTATTTAAATTGTTGTGAATTACCAGACGACCTAGACAAAGGGCAAATATAGACGAGACAAACTAATACCACCTAACTCAATTGATTATTAGTTATCATTGACTGGGCTTATAGAGTTATTTTCATCTTTAGGGACCGACTCCGTATTCTGTAGTTGAATTTATAGCATGAAATATAAACAGATGGTCAATATGTACATATAAAACTTGAAAAAATCCGTGGTAGCCTTGTGGTTGAAGCAACGGCCTGTCATCTGATGGGTCCAGGTTCAAACCCCGGCCTGTAGAAATGAGCTTTCCTAAGCTTAAGTACAGTGATTAATTGGGATCTCCCGTGGTTTTCCCATAAAAATTGGAGTTCGTATGGGGACTGTACCTCCACCTTACAGAAGACCGCAGTGAAACAACACTATTTTGTGGAGTTTATGTTTCTGCGGTAAGTAAGGTTGCCAGTGCTCCACTAGGATCCGCTGCGCTAGTAATACTGCTAGCATAGTAAGTCCTCATTAACAACATGTTTGACACCGCTAGTGACACCCCTGGTATTGCTAGCGGCCATAGGCTACGGTAACTGCTTATCAGGTGGGTCGTATGCTTATGTGCCACCGAAGTGGTATAAAAAATGCCTTGGGTCAGCTCGACGCTTACGTTTAAAAACCACCCATGCATATGTGTTCACGTTAATAAGACTGCATAATCTCTCGTGTCCCTACACAAAGAGTGTAATTACCATCAACAACCGCAAAAACTCGCAATTAGTTGCAATTATTGCCATGGAATTGTGCATCGCATCATTATTCAAATGTCAGACCATCTATTTGTATTCTGACAGCGTGTTATTGGTTTAGATTATTTAATTGTACTATTTGTAGGGTTCCGTACCTCAAAAGAAAAAAAAGGAACCCTTATAGGATCACATTGTTGTTCGTATATCTATCTGTCTGTATTCTTTTCTTTTTTTCAAGTACGCGACGAGTTATCGAATTGAAATTAATATCAAATACCCGGGTCTATGGTCTCTACACTACATTGTAACCGACTTCAACCATAGAGTTGATTTTACATTGTAAACCCCGATTTTAACCGAATAAATACCAATTTTTAGCGCGGGTTTTATATTTTTTCCGTAGCCGGGTTTCTGTTTTAAAAACGTTTTACTTTTACTAATGATTTATAGGTGGATATAAAAATATTGCAGTTCATTGAAAAGTGAATTAAGTTGGATTTGTTAATCTTCATAGTGCGATCAAATTACTCAGTTTAGGGTTCTGGCAATAGTCGTGAAGTTTGAAAGTTTACCTCCAAGGCTGGCAATAATTATAATGTCTAGACTCGAAATGTCAATAAATCAGCATCTAGGCACAATAGACCGGTGCATCGTGAGAATTTTGACCTGGATTTGCGACTTAGTATTGCACAAGCTATAATTTTTGCTCTACGCCATGCCAGTGCGCTGAGCATTAGTCATGTTGGGCGAAAGATGTACAGTGTAAATAGTGTTTTAATGCTTTGGCATTTTAGTTTATGTGAGTTTGATGGGTAACAAACAAAATCTGACTTTTCGCATTATATTCGTACGAGTAAGATGAATAGGATACCTCCTGTGTCTAGCGATTTCACCCGCCCAAATAAATGTATGATGGAACCTTTCATTATAAAATCATCGTCAAAAATTGTATCCGATGGTCTCACACTGCGTCCCCAGTCGGGCGGCTACAATATTAATGGGAAAACCCATGGGAGATCCCGATTCGCCCTACCTGTCTTTTAAAGACTAAGACTTCAAAAATATTCGAGAAAGCTAGAATCATTACAGCTTTTTGTCCGTGGTGTATTGTTGCTATTCATTGTCGATTGCCACGGGTGCTATAATATGTCAACACGCCCAACTGAAACCAATCGTCGTTTGGGAAACCAATGGAAACCGTTACGAATTAAAAAATATACGACCAGCTGATTTGGTGGGCGTTGTAACACACTAAAATTGTAGCGCTATGCTATGCTACAAATATTACCAATTTGAACTGTAGTAACTAACACACTACCGAAAGGTCCGTAAGTAATTAATTATATTATATTATATTAGTTAATACGGCTTTTTAATGTGTAAGCACAACTTTATTTAATTTTTTTTAATTGTTCAAATGACAGACAGTACGCGGGAGAGAAGAGCAATGGCCGCTCATATTCAACATTTTTTATTCTGTGTTGCCACATGGACCATTACATTATTCGATCGTAATATGTAACTTTACAGATTACGCTGCTGAATTAGAATATTTACCGAGGGGGATTTATTTCAAGGGATATGCACACATTCAGATGAATCAATTGGTTTATTAAATTAATTAAAATCCTCCAAGTGCTACTCCTTTAGGACCCTATTTTTTGGTGAAATGAAAAAGTGCAATCAATATAAAATGAATATGTAAAAAAAAAATATCCAAACTCTCACGCCTTTAGCTGTCAAAGTGAAGAGTGGTAAAATGTATATAGCACCGAATTAATTTGTGTGACAATATACTTATTACTATGACCGGGAACGAAAGGGTTTCCACGGGATACGGGATCACGGGATAAATAATTATCGTAGACGGGAAATCTTACTTTACTAGTAATGGTAATTTAGACCTTGATAAGTGCCTAAACTGAATAAATGATTTTCATTTCATAGTTACGTCATAAATTTTGTATGTTGTTATGATAATTATTTTGACATTCGCCCCTTAGGAACATTATGGTTTCAATTCTATTGTACAAAATCACTAAACTAAACTAATTTGACAGGACTGAAAGTATTGCCATCCTTATTTAACCCTGCACATGAGAAAGGGATGGCAAGACTTTTTAGTCACGTCAAATTAGTTTAGTTAAGATTTTGTACAACAGACTCGACACCTATATCTTTGAAATAAATCGTAGTTAAGCATAGCTTAGCTTTCTGTGTTTAACCAGTTTGCTGGCAAGAAAGGCGATCTTTCGCGTCGCTCGAGGTCGCTGCAGGCGGCTAGATGCGACCTTGCAACCGTCAACCCATTGTTAATAAAAACAGAACAACCTCCGGATACCTGAATATTACTGAATGGGTAAACGCTTTTTATAGAACTCCCGGAGAAAAGGTGACGTTACGGAACCGAGATTTATAAGACTTGCTTGCACTGGATTGCTGCTACTGTTAGGTAATGAAAGTCAATCAATAATTGATCATAGATCGCACAAGGCCGTTTCAATGAATTGCAGGTAGGGCGATTTGGGATTTCCCGTGGGTTTTCCCATTTAAATTGGAGCCGCCCGACTGGGGACTGTACCTCCACCTTACAGAAGACCGCAGTCAAATAACACTACTTGATGTACTCCACGAGGGTTGAGTGCTCCACGAGGATACGCTGGGCTAGTAGTAATGCTGCTAGCACAGTGAGTCCTCATCAACAACATGGTTGGCAACCTGTTAGTGATACCCCTGGTATTGCTAGCGGCTATAGGCTACGGTGGCTGCTTACCATCAGGTGAGCCGTATGTTTGTGTGCCACCTTAAAGGTAGGTATATAAAAAAAATTCAATATGAATTATTCCAACCTATACTTTTTTTCAGTCTTGTGCAGAAATGCTGTCAGAATATAACACTGAAAATTTTATACTAAATGTAAAAATTGTATACTAACATATCGAAAAAGGAATCAATTAATAATAAATCAATTAGCCGTGTTTTGTTAAGATCAGACAGAGGATTAATTCTAATACATTTCGGTTTGTTATCAAAAAACAAATCTTAATAAAGCTGTCAAAATATTCAGTATACGAATCTCGTTTAATATTTAGATCCGTGATATAAAGAGCGCGTACAAAGGCCACATTGGAAATAAATTCGGCCATAATAAAATGATAGCGTGCCGTCGTGGGTCGGCACAATAGAATTTCATATGAACGGAAGGGCATATGAAAGAAAATAAATAAGCAACGCTAAACGAATAAACGGCGCGGCTCTGAGACGAGCCTGGGGGAAATCAGGGTACGTGACGGGAGCGAAACGGGATAGCGTTGTTTGTGCTACTGGTAATTGTTGGGTAAAGTGATCTAAGAATACAATTATTATAACTGTAAGCAGGTCCAGGGCATTTTTTCTGCATTTGCGGTTGAAACTCTGGGTCCCTGACACCCGGATGATCTTCAGCTTTTTAAGGAGGTTTCAAGTCGGCTGGTTGAGGCCTCCCGCGACAGGCGTGCTGGAACATCTCGCTCAGAGAATCAGCATTGCTATCCAGCGTGGCAATGCTGCCAGCATTCTTAGCACGCTCCCGTATGATTCTGGTTTGGGTCAGATCTTTTATCTATAAGTAGGTTACGTTCTGTTTTTTGTACATAAAGTCTAGTTACTGTAATTACTGTAAGCATTTTACAAAGCTCCGCGAGGATACGGAAGCAGTAAGGATACATAATATGGTACTAGAAGTAAGCGCTAGTACATTCAGGTTCTGCACAATATCGTTGTACCCCTAGTATCTCAAGCGTTTATTTAAGAGCCTCAATCGAGTCGTACCTTCTCTTTCTTTCCCAGTGGCAAGAATTCTTAGTTCGTAGTTAAGACAGCTCCTTGTTTTTTTTAAAATCTCCAACATCTAATGTTCTATTAATAAAGCCATATGAACACTTCTGAAAACCCTTGAGATCTTTTTTACCATGTTTAGAGCAAAAAATATATAATTTTCTTAATTATCTACTTTTGTCAGGTATATAGAAAATCGTCTTAATATTAATTTAAATACATGGAATATGCAAAACATAATTCATATAACTAAGATGCCTCAAATAACTTAGATGCCATCCATACACCTTTACTCCACGTACCTCTCTCAGCCAGACCATAAAATGTCAAAACTAATGAGAGTTTTCGTGAGGTGAGTCGTACCACGGAGGTCAAGTCTAATTTGGCAAAATTGCACCATACAAATAAACATTATATCAACCTGTGATTATATATTAATTATATACATTAACATACATACATTTAACTATTTGCCAACACGCCGCATAATCGCAAATTATAATCTAATCATAATACTGAATTGCATATTCCGTAATCTGTAATCCGTAATACATAAAAAAGTTACAAAGTTATCTACAATATTTAATTTAAAGTCAAATTATTATTTACTGCAGGCAACACTCAGCCGCTAAGTTTTGTAATGTTGTTTTATTATTATATTGTTTTTCTGGTGTATGTTTCGTTGTTTATGCGAATAATAAAAATAAATAATCAAAAGTAATAAGACTTTTTATAGTTAAATAACATTTTTATTGATGGTTTATGGGGTTCCGTACCTTAAAAGGAAAAAAGGAACCCTATTGGATGACTTTGTTGTCCGTCTGTCTGTCTGTAAAGATTTTTTATCTCAAGAACGCGTAGAGTTATCAAATTGAAATTAATATGAAATACCCGGGTCTATGGTCTCTTTCGGCTGTAAAATAATCAAACCTGAAGGTCAATATAAAAACATATGTCAGTTTATGTCGCAAATTTTTGCATATTTTGCGATTTTACAAGGGAATCAAAACCTATAGGAAGCCTATACGGTACTTCCCGTTGACCCAGAATCATGAAATTTGGCAAGAAGCAGTTTCTTATAGCACAAGTAAAACAATAAATCTGAAATCCGTAAAAATATTTTTCTAATGTATAATTTAACCAGTAGTTCTGCTCGCATATGCTGCTATGCTGTTTTATGAAGAAAAAAATGTTGCATGTCTGTTACCGCTAAAGTGGGCCCAGTATATGGGTGATACAATGATATTATTTTAAACATAGTATAATAATCATTGGGTGAATCGATGACAGCTACTAGACGTCGGTCGTACATCGTCGTTATCGACAATTGATTGCAGTCATCAGCCCCGGTAACAAATGTACATATTTGACGCCCGCATAACATTTTTGCTATCACAATCGGGGTGGTGCGTGCGCTGAAAACTAAGCAAGGCTCAAAAATATTGCTGCCTTTTATCGAATAAAACTAAACATTTCAAAAAGAGAGGTAGGGATATTTGTGATTTCCCGTAGGTTTTCCCATTTAAATTGGAGCCGCCCGACTGGGGACTGTATCTCCACCTTACAGTAGACCGCAGTGAAATAACAGTACTTGATGTAGTTTTTTTTCTGCAGTAAGTAAGGTTGCCAGTGCTCTACGAGAATACGCTGCGCTAGTAGTAATGCTATTAGCAAAGTAAGTACTCATCAACAACAGGGTTGGCAACGCTTTAGTGATACCCCTGGTGTTGCTAGCGGCTATAGGCTACGGTCACTGCTTACCATCAGGTGGGCCGTATGGTTGTGCAATAAATAAATGGCATATTACTCGACTCCAGAGTGGGTACAATGTATCGGTTTGTTACTCAGGAAGTCGTCCAGACTTAAATAAGCGTCAGAATTTTCCCTATCTACTGGTATTGAGAGGACAATGCTAAGTGGGCCGGCTTGCGGGTCGATCCGCGGCGGGGAGTCGTCTGCGACCGACGCGGACGACGGTTGCGATATTGGCATTGTTAGAATATCCTACGATAGTATAAGTAGACTATAAGTATATTTGTTAGATATATATGTTATGTCTGCTAGTGAATTGTTAACTGGGACCAATCCTTACAATGTTGAAGAAAGGTATCTTGGAGATAAAGATCCTACCAATAAACAATGCATTATGTATCGAGTAACTAAGCATACGTAATGGATACAGACTCAAAGAGTAGTGCGCTGTCTACTGGTATTGTTAAACATGTGTAGCAATAAACACCTTTCACTCCTCATGCTCTAAAAATTCGTCATTGTAACGTTCCAAAGCAGGGAAAAAATAGAATATCCTGTGCTTTATCCCCTATAAAGTTTTTACTTTTTTTATTTTTGTCTGTTACTTTTAAAAACGTATTTATTCATAAATAGAACAATTATGAATAAAGACTCAACTTATTACTGTTTTATAAAAAAAAAGTAACAGAGTAGAAACCGTCAATAAGTAAGTGGTGTAATGTGTTCGGAGTCATTCGATGAGATTACGTATGAGCAGCCAATATGGTGTGGATTTTGAAAATATAGGAAACATTCATATTGTATTATCCGAACCATTGAGTGAGGTGGCTAGGATGCTATTTAATATGGTCTCGGATATAGATAGTGTGCCTCAATAAATTTGTAATATGTTACGGTTCTGACATAGTCACAAAGCGACTCAAAGAACCTAAAAAAAAAAAGAATAAAGAATAAAATAAAAAAAGGAAGTTTTTTTTGTATATTTAGTTTGAGTACCCAGGTGCGTTGCGCGTGACCATAATTAACATAACCCGATACTGCACCACCCTTGATTTGTTACTTACCTATTGGGTAATCGGTTACCGGTCAGGGGCCTATTCCATGCCTTAAACAACATATTACAAACACACTAGAATGCCTTACATTCTAGCTTATAAACATGCCAAGCTATAGGGAGTGAATTCTGACGTTGATCGGTCAAAAGAAGAGCATAAAAAGCCTGAACTAAAGAAAAGGATCTTAGCATATACTACATAGAGGTCAAATTGTAAAACAGTAGTACTATATTGCAATTTACCAACGAAAACAACTTTATCATATCCACTAACATAGAGATATGTTTAAAAACATGCTCAAACTTTTAACAAGATAACGTCACTAAATTTTCGGAAACGTTCTCGCATGTTTTTCCAAACAAAGGGTACAAGTACATGTTTGTAGGTAGATCGGGTTCAATGACCGGATATGCGGGCGATAATGGCCTCCTGGAGCGTTAGGGATGCGACATGTGCCTTTGAGCCATTTATCGAATTTCTAGTTCCAATTTGAACGTTTCGGTTCCTATCAGACGTGTGAAGTAAAATTACGTCTTAATTTGGATCTTTAAACATTTGTTTGTCACACAATGGCCGTAAGCTTTAAAAATACTTACATGGTTAATTACTGCTCGAAAATAATTGCTTTTCTATCTATGGAACTTCGGATTAAGAACATAATGAATAAATGCGAAAGTATGTGAGTCTGGATGGATTTTTTTTTACTCTTTCACGCAATAACTACTGAAAGGATTTGGAACACGGATAAATTATAACCTGGATTAACACATACGATACTTTTTTATTCAGGGAAAATGTTTTTATCCCGGAATTTTTTAGGTTCCTCTTAGATTCTAAGCTAGTGAATATATATATCTATATTCTATAATTATTTTTAGGTTTTTAGAATTAAAAATTAATTTATTTTTGCAACACCTGTACACAGTTTTAACGAACAAAAATTCAGTTCAGAGTAGATTTACATCGCTCAATGTAACTTTTATTTTCCAACGTGCGCAATCTTGTAAACCTAACAGATCAGTTGTGTTCAATTAATGTAAACATAGTCGCATTGGAAGAACGGGTGAATATATTCAAGTTCTAGCATCTACATAAACTAGGCTTTAAATTTATTTGGAACAAGTAACAACATGTCGGATTATTTATGCACAAAGTGGATTTAAATGCCGTAAAGCTACAGTGTTTGCTTGTAACATATTAATAAACAACAGGAAAATATAAATAGAGAAATAAAATCAAAATTAAATTTATCTTTATTTGATAAAATTCTCATTAAACTGGTTATTCGTTGAAACTAAACACCGTTTTTTGTAAAGAGTGCATTTACATGCGTCGATAAAATAATCATAATTACTCCCAACCCTACCCTCAACAACGCAATTGATTAAAAAACATCCCAGTAGGTAGCTGAATGATTACTCGTTGAGTGAGATGACGCCACTTCTGTTACGATCGCGCGTCATTTGAACTACTTACTGTGCCCGCGACTTCGTACGCGTGGATTTTAATTGGTTCACAATTTCATGGTTTTTAAAAGTAAAAGTAGCATAAGTTACGCCTTATGTGTAAGTGTAAGTCCCGTTAAAATCTATCCAGCCGTTTCGGGGATTACCCGGAGTGTCATATATACATTCATATGCACTAAGTAAAAGCTATCATTTTGATATTACTAACAAGCACTTTAATTTTGTTGTTTGTATAAATGCAATAAGTTTATCAAAGCTCGAGAACAAAATTTATCGACTTATTCGATAAAATATTTCTCATCACTTATTGATTCAATCAATTCGACCTATCAATCAATTCAATCGTGATTCAACCATTATATCAGTATTATAATCACTTAATTCCGAGAGTTTAAAGATTCCGAGGGCTAGCTATAACCCAGTGAACCAATATAATAAAAAGAGTAACAATAAAATGTATAAAAACGCAACTAAAACATCAAAATTCCTATCCAACTAAAGTATAGTTAAAAAAGACCGTCTTAAAACTGTTAAAAGTTTAACTACGAGATAGCGAGTCAATGACTTCCCTCTACTCACAGGTTTTCTATAAACTGACTCTTTAATCCTTATCTTCGGTTGTAGACACTACTCGTAAATCTACTTAAAAAAACAAATTTATCTTTTCAAACAAAAAGTAGGTAGTCACGGAGACAACCGGCTGAATTATAGGTTTCCGCGCAAATCATTACACTCATGGGCATAGCTAGTAATATAAATGTATACTATTATAATAGCAATGTTAAGTAAAACACATAATATGCAAAATTGTTCGTAACAAAGTCAGGCGGTATCAGGTTGTAAGTGAAGGAAAATATAGCTTAAAAAACATTCTACATACAGACAGCCTTACCTCAGACTAGTGCGGGCAAGCGTGCGTTGGACCACGCTTAGACCTCGATCACAGTCGTTTACTAATGAGTTTTTCTAAGCTTCAGAACAGTGATTAATCACACCATGAGCTTTAAAAAAGAGAGGTAGGGCGATTTGGGATTTCCCGTGGGTTATCGACGAGACCGCTGGTCTAGTGGTTAGTATACCTGAGTGCTACGCTAGAGGTCGCGGGTTCGATTCCCGCCAGAGCAAACATTTATGTGACAAATATGTTTGCCTTGCGTTTGGGTGTTTGGTATGTATTATAAGTATGTATTTACAAAAAAAAGTATATAAGTATTATATCAGCTGCTGGTTCCCATAGTACAAGCTTTGCTTAGTTTGGGGCCAGATGGCGCTGTGTGAAATAATTGGAGCCTTACAGAAGACCGCAGTGTAATAACACTACTTGATGTAGTGTTGTGTTTCTGCGGTAAGTAAGGTTGCCAGTGCTCCACGAGGATACGCTGGGCTAGTAGTATTGCTGCTAGCACAGTGAGTCCTCATCAACAACATGGCTGACACCACGTTAGTGATATCCCTGGTATTGCTAGCGGCTATAGGCTACGGTGACTGCTTGTGCTTACCATGAGGTAGGCCTTATGCTTGTGTGCAACTTTATAGTATAAAAAAACCCAGCTGTCACATTGACAAGCCTGTCGAAAGGGTCGTCGTGCGAAGAGGGAGACCATTTTACAAGGGTCATTTTGCGATCAAATCAAAGTGCTTGTGACCGAATAAAGCCTTGTATTAAATCCTTATTAAAGTAATTAAACAACATTTCTAATACACTTGTTTATGTTGATGCTATGTGACAATGACAGATTGTTTTCAAACGTCCGCCGTGCAACCGTCACACTCGCCATAAATTCAAAGAAGAAAAAGAAGCAAACGTCACAAGGAATATGCCTACTGGTTTGATGAGGTGCAAAAAACCAATAGTTTGTTTTCGTGGGTGGTCAACATTAGCATATAAATATTTCAACCAACTTCACATTTCGCACTTTTTACCGGGTCCCCAAAAGGGTTCACTCACATCCAAAATAAACAACTAAAGAAAGAACCGGGAAGGTCGTCGCCCTCCGCAAGTCAATATTGTGAAAAAAGGTATAATTTGTCAACGTCACTGTACTCTTGGAAAAGGGTGTTTTGTAAACAAAACTTTATTTAACGCGCGCTAAGGTCCGTAATTATAGTTTAAGTTGAGGAAAATAAACGTAAAGACGGATGGTAAGTATAATTGGAGATTGATACGCGTGCGTCTGTGAGCTTAGAGTACGAAAGAAATATCATAAAAAATGCCACATATAGTTATTCGAAAATGTCGTAGAAAAAATACCACAGGTTCTTGATCCATGCTTGATCCAACAACGGCATGAACCTGTAATGTCTGTGGAAATGAAATATCATTTATCATCCAATATGGCAGCATTTAAGTAATCGTGCTTTAACACGGGAACGAAACGTGAATGCCAAATTTCAGTTCGATCGGATACTGGGAAGTGGGTCAATTTAACTTACAGGATTTGATTTCACACACACAGACACAGGTGAGAGTAAATGAAAGCTTGTAAACAATAATAATAGGTAGAAGGAAAACACTCACAATATAATGAATACAGGTAAAGGTTTGGCACTTTATTTGGCATCAAGAACATTATATTTTCTTCCAAGTATGTATATCAAATTTATCTGACACCGTACTGGCATCCTTCACAAAATAAAACCCACATCTGTGCCGGTAGCAGGAACATTGTCGACAACGTATTCGAAAACGTAACTCGCGAAATGTCAAAATTGTCATACTAATTTTTAGTTCCACTTTTCACCGTCGCAGCGCTATTCATTTTCCAGTACAAAAATAGTCGAAGGCGATACGAAAACGTTGTCGACAATATTCCTGCTACCGGCACTGGAGTGACGCAAGTCATGCTTCAATCTTCCGTGGCGTTAAATAATAAATCACTTGTCATGTTGTGTCATATTACATGTCAGTTTATTACCATTAAAATATGGCTTCTCGATTAATTTAAGCATCCGCATGTCCTGATAGATTAAACAATTATCTAACACGTTGCTGGGAATATTATAATTTGATGCTAATTAAAAAAAATATAACCGCCGTCACCCGGAATTCTTTTTTTAAATAATAAATATAACCATTAACGGCTTAGGTTTTATTACATTTCAAATTTCGTTATACTTTCCACTGCCCACCGATTTTCATTCAGCGCCCCCAATATTACAAGTTTCGATCGCCCCCTCAGAAAGCCTCAACGCCCACTGATGGCGATAGCGCCCACTTTGAGAACCAATGGTGTACATAATCCTTCACCCTTTATCAATTGTAGATATTCAAAGGATATATCTACAAAGTAATTAATTGAATGCAGTAGGGTTTTTAATTGCGAGTTCGTGAAGATCCTTGACAGGTAAAATAACGCCGATTACTGCCATGTACATCGATTACAATTAATTTATGAATGAAGATCACTCTTTTTGCTGCAACGGCCTATCGATTGTTTCTCGTAATTCAATCACGACCAATAAATTACTTTTTTATGACAGATAATTGGAACTAGTTCTGTGATTTCTTTGATAAGTCAAGGTAAAATTTATCTTTAGTCACTAAGTATTCGCTCATTACAGTGCAGGACTGAAAGTCTTGCTATGCCTTTCCCATGTGCGAGGCTAAATAAGAATGGCAATACTTTAATCCTGTAAAATTAATTTAGTTTGATGATTTCGTACAACAGAATTAGCACCATTGTCTTTAAATTTGACAATTCAGTTTGATGATATTGTGAAAACACACATACATACATATCATCAGGCATCAGTCCCTACGGGGTAGGCAGACAGTCTAGAGCATCTCACTCTTGTATTAAACACCTTTTTTGCTTCTTTTATCTTCATCAATCTCTTACATGCTTACCCCCTATTTCGAAAACTTTTTACATTTCATTCCATCGTTGAGTTGTTTGGTAATTTGATCGAGAAAGTCAGCCCTCTACTCCCACTCACTCTCGCATTGTATATCTTTTTTGACAGTTCAATTAAATCCAAAGTCCGTATCCATAGTATTGTGAACTAGTGTGGACATAATCATACTAGGTGTTAGGTTTTATTTATTGGTAGCATCGCAGTGCCTGTTATTTTAACGCAAAAGGTAGCAAAGATTCGCACGTTCCTCCTGATGGCAAATGATTTATGAAAGCTTTGCAACATATTTTCTAACCTTTTTTTCTAAATCACCTTAACTTACCATTCGTTCTTCATCGTAATAATATCTACAATATTATCCTAGGACTTTCTAAATCCCTTGTTAGACCGACTAGGGAACTTTAATCTAAGCGTACTTTTATTACGTGACAAGTTTTGCATACTACACGTCGCTGGGTATCAAAGAGCTAATGTCAATGACCTGAGACTGCAGTGTAACTAAAATGTTGTACAAATTGCAAAGAAAAGGGCAAGTTATCTTTATTGTAAAAATTAGCGTACTTAAAGCGATTTAAATAGAGTTTGTATTCCAGGATCCCATTAGATCAGCTTTACGCAACCTGCCGCCCGGCTTTTGTGGTTGGCCCATCTCATGTTACTTAATTTTAAAACTTTATCTTTGTCAGATACACTTTCGGGGACGTCCACTTACAACTTGTGAATTTATTTTTCAGGTCAATGTCGACCCCCACCGAGTCTCCCGTGGACCCCTGGGGGTTCATCTGGACCACTTTGGGAATCACTGGTCTAGCAAGTGGGTCGCGGGCTTGGTAGCTTTGACAACAATTTTTAACTCGGCGATAACAGATACTTATGCTGTAATTATGGAGTTTATCACGAACCGGTTACAAAGCGGGCTATTAAAGTTATCAGCCATAACTACTTGGTATAAGGCGACAGTGCTGCATTTCAATGACAATTTGCATTTCTTGTGTGGATTGTATATATATTATACACAACTAGTCACCCGCCCCGGCTTCGCACGGGTAAAAGTGCATATACGTACACGCACACACACTTAACGAAACTACGTCTTGCCTACTCACTACATGTTTTAAAAACAAGAGGGGTAGGGCGATTTGGGATTTCCCGTGGGTTATCCCATTTTAAATTGGAGCCGCCCGACTGGGGACTGTACCTCCGCCTTACAGAAGACCGCAGTGAAATAACACTACTTGACGTAGTGTTGTGTTTCTGCGGTAAGTAAGGTTGCCAGTGCTCCACGAGGATACGCTGGGCTAGTAGTATTGCTGCTAGCACAGTGAGTCCTCATCAACAACATGGTTGGCACCGCGTTAGTGATACCCTTGGTATTGCTAGCGGCTATAGGCTACGGTGACTGCTTACCATCAGGTGGGCCGTATGCTTGTGTGCCAACTTAGTGGTATAAAAAAAAAAAAACGGCGACTTCTTACTTTGATATTATTTTCTTCATTTCATTCTTATCATTCCTTCACACGATTGCCTGGTAGAGATCGCCGAGTGTAATAAGGCCGCTAATTGTATCGTAAATTGTATTCTTTAGTGTTGTATAACAAGGCCTTAAGTCTAAGCTGAAGTTTAAATGATTAAATTACTTATTTCCGCAGTGCGTTTCACAAACCATTATGTTTTTTAAAAGAGAGGTAGGGAGAATTAGGGTTCTATTCTCACTAGTTCAGTCGTCCAGTTCAATTGACTGAACTAGTGGATCTCCCGTGGGTTTTCCTATTAAAATAGGAGCCACCCGACTAGGGACTGTACCTCCACAGTAAAATAACCTGTGGTGTTGTATTCTGCGGTAAGTAATATTGCTAGTGCTCCACGAGGATACGCTGCGCTAGTAGTAATGCTGCTAGAACAGGGAGTCCTTACCAATAAATTGATTAGAAACTCGTTCGTGCCAGCCCTGGTATTGCTAGCGGTTATAGGCTGCGGTGACTGCTTACCATCCAGTGGGCCGGTGTGCCAACTTAGAGGTATAAAAATGCGTAATTTTCGCGCGACATTTTAATAAAGCGAATGCATTATAGAAACACTGTTTGGTCAAGTTATTAACATAACGTTGTTAGTACATTTTGTAAAAATATATTTGCACCACAGTGAACGTACATATGAGCAACGATTCACTCGAATTGTGCAAAATTATTCAACTCATTATTATATTGTTTGCCGCTGATAGTCATCAGTCGATATTAGCAATACACCAACCAAGGTGAAACACAAACTATTGCAAAAATTGAAATTTGCTCTTAACATGTGGTTAGAATGTAAAGCTGCTTATAAGTTGCTTAAAAACAAAAACAGGTATTTGTAAAATCTATCTTAATTAAAAATAAGTCGCGGTGGCCGTGTGGTCTGAAGCGTTGCCTGCTACTCTGGCACAAGTTCGAATCCCACCGGTCTGTTCTGATGATTTTTCTAAAAACTTAAGTGCAATGATTTGTCACACCGCGGTCTTTACTATAAAGGAAAACATCGTGAGGAAATCTTAATATGTCTGAGAATAAACTGAAGCACGTACTAACTTATGTAGTACTTAAAAGAAGGCGACGGACTCACCAAGTGGATCATAATCTACATCTACACTTCTACACTAATAATAATATAAAGAGGAAAGATTTGTATTTTTTTTGTGGGTTTGTATTGAATAGGCTCCGAAACTAATGGACCGATTTCAAAAATTCTTTCACCGTTAGAAAGCTAAATTATCACTGAGTAACATAGGCTATATATTATACTATACATAGGCTATATATTATACGTCTTCCCGTGCGAAGCCGGGCGGGCCGCTAGTCTTCTATAGAAATTACTTAGGAAACTGCAGGATCTTTCGACTATACTTTCACTTATTGCATTTATTAGTATGTCAAAGTCATAATTATTTTAATTAGCGTATTATCTTGTGTGTTTATATTTAAATATTTTGTTGCATCGCTATTACGTTACTTATTTGCATAGCTTACTTTATAAAATTAATAGGTTTTACATATTCAATAATATGTTTAGAAATGTAAAAACACATTACGAATTTAATGTAACCAATTTACACATTAATGGAAACCAAAGCTCTGATTGTATTTGATATCTTATTAAGTTAAATATACCTACTATTATTTAACGATGTATAATAGAATAAAAAATAACTGTTTTGTTGTAATATTTGTAACCTAAAACCTAAAGCCTATTAATCATTCTTTAGATATCAATAATAATGCTCTCAATATTTTAAAAAGCTCAATTAAATTCTGCTTTGCTTTGCTCAAGCTACCATTGGTGTTGGCTTCTTTTACTGTCAGAAATTTTGAAAAATTTTCATTTTAGCAATTTATCGTCATCCTTCCTAGTCTTGTCTACCCTACCTGCTAAAACTGTAACCGGAAGACAGTGGTAGTATTTATAAATTAAAACAATGTAGACCGTTTTAATTTAGCTAATATCTCGACACAGATGAAAGTACCGACGCCAAGGCAAACGAGTTGCATTCTCCGATAATTTGATATGGCACTTACGTGTGCGTTACAGCCATAAACATTATAAACACACAACCATACATTATAAATAAATGTAGCGTTTTATGTCTGTTGTTAAGTAGGTTTTACGGTACCGCTTGCGTATTAAATTATTGGCTATATTATGATAAACATGTCTACAATTTCATGGGTTTTTTTTTGCGCGGCCACCTCACTGTTTTTCCAGAATAATAGTAGCGTAAGTAACGCCCTGTAAATTAAATCTATCTGCCAGTGGAAGTCAAATCGGTGCAGCAGTTTAGTATCAATCTCAGTAAAATTTAATAAGTATTTATTTGTTGTGCGGAACCCTGATTATTTTCCCAAAACAAAAGTAACTTAAGTGACGCCTTATAGCATCAGGTGAGTGAAATGATAGTGACCTAACATAATTATTATTGTTGCAAAAATATCGGAACATTGTCGACAAAGTATTCGAAAACGTAACTCGCGAAATGTCAAAATTGTCATACTAATTTTTAGTTCCACTTTTCACCGCCGCAGCGCTGTTCATTTTCCGATACAAAAATAGTCGAAGGCGATACAAAAACGTTGTCGACAATGTTCCTGCTACCGGCACAGGTTTATAAACTTTCGCAAACCGTAATTGAAAAGGATTATAATGGTAGTGGTAGATAATGTTGAAGGAAAGGGGATATTTTACAGCGCACAATTTATTACGCTCACACTCAAGCGACTAGTTTTTGACGAAAAGACCGAATAATGTGTATAAAACAGAAGTATGTAAAAAAACAAAATATCACGAATACTTCCGAATTTGAATATAAACTAATGAAAACTCCAAAAAGTATTTGCTGTCGCCTACAGTAATAAACGAATGTTCAGTAAAAACCATTTTCTCATATGAACAAATAAAAAAAAAATGTCAACTATACAAAGAAGTAAATTATAATACAGGTCATTTTAAACAAAGAACTTACCCAATAAAATATTTTAAAATAGGAACATCTGAAATAACTTCGTACAAAGCCGAGAGAGCCTTGATATTTAAGGCTCTTCCTATATCTACACCAAACAGGTACCTATCACCTGTTGAAATTCTACAAGTTGATATCATCAGCGCGCGGAGCAGTACATACTTAGTGGTCGTACACCGCGAGCGGTAAGACCAATGCTATTATTAACACACTCTTATTAGCTTCAATTGTATGTAAGTATGTATATACTCGTACGTATGTGTGTTTTTATACCACTAATGTGGCACACAAGTATACGGCCTACCTGATGATAAGCAGTCATCATAGCCTACAAGCAATACCAGGGGTATCACTAACAATGTTGTTGATGAGGACTCACTCTGCTAGCAGCATTACGACTAGCGCGGCGTATGCTCGTGGAGCACTGGCATCCTAACTTGCCGCAGAAACACAACCCTACATCAATGTAGTGTTATTTGAGTGCGGTCTTCTTTAAGGCGGAGGTACAGTCTCCAGCCAGTTTTCTCATTAAAATTGGAGCCGCCACTCCAATTTTAATGAGAAAATCGACGGTAGATCCCATTTCACCCTACTTCTCTTTATTTGTCTCTTTGGGTGTCTGTTCGTAATGTCAAAATGATAGCTTTTTTGTGTGTCTGTCTATCTATTTGGTCATTTTCTGTTCCTTTTACGCACGATTTTATACACAACCAAACACAGGTAACTATTGTTATTTTTTATGTTTAAGATACGAATTCTGTTTCGCTAATTATAGGTGTTTAGGCCCCACCTCCTTTTTAAGCGGGAAATATCATAAGAGAATTAGGCAACAATCGTTGTTGCCTAATTCTCTTATGATATTTCATTTAATAAAATAGTTTATCAAATAGAACCTTAACATAGAGGAGGGGAAGAGTTACAGTAAAACCTCTTTCAAGTCTCGAACGCGTGTTCGCTTCAAACTCTAGCTGTCCTTTTTTAGCAAGAAGAAATAAATAGAAATAGATGTATCGTGATTATTGTAATTGATATAGAGGAAAAGACATGAACGAGTTCGTATTTTATGTTATTATGTATTATTATGTTTTTTTTTTTTCAACGAGACCGTTTGGGTTCTATTCCTGTCCGGGTCAACATTTATATGATAAGCATAGCGTATTTGGTACAGCCCGATGGGATTCAAACTTGCGCTGCTAGAATAGCAGACAACGCTTCACACCACACGGCAACCACGACTTTTACTTCAATAAAACAATATTAAATACTAGCTGTGCCCGCGACTACGTTCGCGCTATAATCTACTTCCATTCAAAACTTTATTCTAATCTTTGACTTCTTGTTGTAAAGTATTTTTTTTTGTCCCTCGGGAACCACACAATTTTCCGCGAGAAAACGTATCCTAAATGTTAATCCAGCTTATAAGCTACCTCCATTCCAAATATCACACAAATCCATTCAGCAGGCGTGAAGAGGGTACAAACACACACACACACACACACACAAACTTTCGAATTTATAACATTCGTGTGATGTTGATATCTTAACATTACTGCTATCTGGACGAATTCGGGAGCAAAGAGCTAAGGTAACATATTATAAGGCTCTATTATCATCAACAGTCGACGGACATCGACTGCTGAAGAAAGGCCACGTAGATTTCAATTTTATATTACACCACTAAGGTGGCACACAAGCATACGGCCCACCTGATGGTAAGCAGTCATCGTAGCCTATAGCCGCTAGCAATACCGCGTCGCTAACAGTGTTGTTGATGAGGATTCACTGTGCTAGCATCATTACTACTAGCGCAGCGTATCCTCGTGGAGCACTGGCAACCTTACTCACCGAAGAAACACAACACTACATCAAAGTAGTGGTCTTTCACTGCGGTCTTCTGTAAGATGGAAGTATAGTCCCCAGCCGGGCGGCACCAATTTTAATGGGAAAAATTAATTTACGACACAACAACAAATCAATGACAGTAATTGGAACCGTGAACATTTAATAGGCCGACATTTTGATAATTTATTTCAAATAAGTAATAAAGTAACGTGCTCCAATTTATATTATTTGAAACCACGACATCAACAGTTGCCATACATATGTCCTGTTTCTGGCAAAAATGAAAAACCTATTTATATGATAATGCTCAATCATACGTTTAATACGTTACACGTGATTTTCTTTAAGAAAATGTGTCGATATCTTGTGAATTTGAGTGGAGCAAGCCATGGAAAGCCAAGGTCTAACTTCCTAGATCCAATTACTAAAGTTCTCAATGATGGTAAGGAGTATTCGGAACCGGCAGGAATGTAATGAAGAGATTGGTGAATGTAAAAGAAGCAAGCCAAGAGTGAAATGGCTCTCTATACTCTCTGCTTGTAGGCATGGTAATTTAGACCTTCATAAGTGCCTTATTAGGGCCTAAACTGAATAAATGATTTTGATTTTGATTTTGCATGATATGTATGAATTCCACAGCTTGTAGGAAACAAGATAAACACAATATAATATACCGCTTAAAATCAAAACAGCCTCACTGGAATAGAAAAACAGAAAACCGCAGAATAACGGTAATCTCTGAGTGTTGTTTCTGCGGCCAGTAAGGCTCCAGTGCTCCACGGGGATACGCTAGGCTAGTACCTAATGCTGCTAGCAAAGTGTGTCCTCATCAACAACAGGGATGGCAACTCGTTAGTGATACCCCTGGTATTAATTACTAGCGGCTATAGGCTACGGTGACTGCTTAGCATCAGGTGGGATGTATGCCTGTGTGCCACCTTAGTGGTATAAAAAAAAGAACGATTACCATCGACATTACGGTAACCACAGTCCATCATACATCTATACCTACAATTTTTTACCGCGAAACTAATATAGGTAACAAGCAAAAGTTTTAAAAACTGTAAGCAGACTACGGCAAATAGAATTAAAGCCCGAGCTAAGAAAAAAAAAATCTGTTAACATCGGGGTTTACAAAGTAAAATCGACTTTTCCTATCATTGATGTCAGTAACAATGTGGCCTGTCTTACTCGGGTCATAATAGAGTCGAATCGATTGGCACTTTATTCACAGTTTAGGGGCCACGGAAGAACATACGTAAATACATACATAGACTGCTAAAATCATAACCCTTGCTTTCCGGTTCGCCGTAGTCGGGTAAAAACTAAAACTAAATCACAAAAACAAGTGCAATAATAAAATAATGACGAAATGTTACAGGTAATAAAGTATACGGGAGGTATTTAACGAAATGAGATACAACGAATAAGCGCGTGCGCATGGCCAGCAATTTTGATATAATAACATGGCAGATTGCTTCCGGCTACGCTTCCGAGATACGCTACCGTTGAATTCTTAATTTAAATTTGAAAAGTATACCTATTATTCCATACATACATACCTACATTTTTGTACATATTATCACGCCAAGTCCCTCACGGGGTAGACAGAGAATATAGACCGACATTTCACTTGCACGTCTCTTTTGCTTCTTCTATATTCATCAATCTCTTCATGCTAGAAGGTTCCGAGTACTCTGTCTTTTCATCATTGAGTACTTCAGCAATTTGGACTAAAAAATTAAACATTGGGTTTCAATGGCATCTTTTTCCCCTTACATTCGCATTTTTAAATAGCAGGAGAGCTACTGAACCATCCGAGTAACCTGTTCCACAAAGCTACTTTTTTTTATATCGGTGAATCAATCAAATACCGTTCTGGCAGGCATCTCGCGGTTGAGTTGTCATTTGTCAAGTTAGTTTGCTAAAGATGATATAGGTGCGTTGATCAAGAGTAAGAGGCATCTTACTAAAGAATAATATACCTTAATGTGTAGTTAATAAGTCTGAACTTACTGATCCCTTATGTACTCCGAATTATTAGTCAGATGTCTTCAATAAACACTTTACCTGAAACAAGAAAACACTTTTATGACAAAATGAAATAATCATGTGTCAGGTACTAAAAGATCTGAAACATGCACTACTATCTTAATATCAACTCTTTATGTTAAAAACAAGGCTGATATTACGACTACAAGCGAAAATTCAGCAGACCGCAGTTAAATAACACTACTTGACGTAGTGTCGTGTTTCTGCGGTAAGTAAGGTTGCCAGTGCTCCACGAGGATACGCTGGGCTAATAGTATTGCTGCTAGCACCGTGAGTCCTCATCAACCACATGGTTGGCACCCCGTTAGATACCCCTGATATTGCTAGCGGCTATAGGCTACGGTGACTGCTTACCATCAGGTGGGCCGTATGCTTGTGTGCTACCTTAGTGGTATAAAAAAAAGTCAGTATCTTGTTCGAAAAGTTCAGTAAGATTTTAATAAAAATAAAATTTTAGCCAACACAAAATATTCTTGGAAACTAACTGAGGTTAAAAATATAAACTACATTAGGTATTCATACAAGTATTCCTTTCAAACTTAAATGCATTAACAGTAACGAAGAACCCCATCCTTATAAGAATGAGGTCACACCTTCTGTTCCATACATCTATTAAAGTAAATCGACTCGAACATAATCGAATCGCCTATAATCGAGTGGAGTATAATTTATTCGTCGGCTACAAGCGTCGAGGCGCCGCCGCCACTCAGTCGGCGATCAGCCACACAAGCTGACAAAATTGTAGCCCTCTATTATGATCATATTGTTACCACCCTACCCTGTTGACAACTCCACAAGGTCATTTCGATAAGGCTTTGTATCCGGCGATAGGTTTACGACAGTCATTATTTGTCTCACATTCTCATTAAACAAATTACTAGGTATTTCAATGACATAAATTGCTTTCAGTATTGTCTATGAATAATAAATAGTCATATATCTTCTCGCCTTCCCACAAGGGTCCCCGAAGAGAGAACAACACCCACTCATCGTCGAGGATAACTTAGTGCCGACGTAACAGTTGGTGAGTCCGTCCGCGTTGCTGTCTCTTAGACACTACATACGTCCTTAAATTTCTTCTCATACGTTTGCAGGTTTCCTCGCGATGTTTTCTTTCATCGTAGCTGTGGTGTGACTTATCACTTCACTTAAGTTTTTTTTAGAAATCTCATTGGTACAGACCGTTGGGATTCAAAAGTGCGTCAACGTTTCATACCACAGCTGTCTATGAAAAAAATTACAAAAGTTTAGCGTTTTAAAAATAAGAGTAATTTTAAAGTTCATTATGTACCTATAATTTTATTTTTTTTAATCGACTAGCATATCAGACTATTTGAAAATGGAAAACAATTTAGTTTCATTGCATAACATGTGGGAGTAACAATTTTAAGTGTAGGTAATACGATACGGCAAAAGATCGAAGCCTCAAACGAAACGTTTGTTTCAAGAGCTATCGTCACATCATTCACAACCGTTTATCGAGCATCTGCTAATTAAAAAATTGACTTTAATTAACACTACAATGGTGCCAATTCTGTTGTTCAAAATTACTTAACTAATTTGACAGGTCTAAATATATTGCCATCCTTATCTAACCCCGCACAATAGAAAGGGATATTAACTTTTTGACCTGTCAAATTAGTTAAGTTTAGTAATTTTGAACAACAGAATCGACACCAATATGGATTACTCTTATTTATGTGTTGCCCTGCTCAAATAGTGTAATTTTTTCAGTGTTCTAACTACTAATACTCTGCTATGATGTCTCCTTTTAGATAAATAACCTTTTGTTAAATGAAAACTTTTTCACCGGAAACATTGGCGGAATAATTGTTTTATAAGCTCGTCGTCATAAAACCAAAGAAGAATAAGAATATTCAACCCTAGGAACACGTGTTAAGACATAATATTGGAGTATCGTATGGAGATTTGAATCGAGAAACACTAGTACCTGACTCCTGCGTGACGCACGGGGCGTGTATTGACGTAAATAGTCCAGTGCCGGTAGCAGGAACAATTTCGACAACGTATTCGAAAACGTAACTCGCGAAATGTAAAAATAGTCGTACTAGTTTGTAGTTCCACTTTTCACCGCCGCAGCGCTGTTCATTTTCCAATACAAAAATAGTCGAAGGCGATACGAAAACTTCGTCGACAAAGTTCCTGCTACCGGCACGCTTGCACTACTACAATGAATTTTGTATTGATATTTACTCACTTCTTTTTTATACCACTAAGGTGGCACACAAGTATACTGCCCACCTGATGGTAAGCAGTCACCGTAGCCTATAGCCGCTAGCAATACCAGGGATATCACTAATGAGTTGCCAACCCTGTTGTCGATGAAGAGTCACTGTGCTAGCAGCATTACTACTAGCCCAGTTTATCCCCGTTGACCTAGAATCATGAAATTTGGCAAGAAGCAGTGTCTTACGGCACAAGAAAAGGAAAAACATCTTAATATCGTAAATATGTAGTTTTTTTTTAATGCGTAGTTACTAAACAATATTCCTGAATTGCGGTGTTAAGATTGAGAGTCACCGACGAATAATGACCTCATTTGAAGTTCGCCTACTTTTAACCTTACCTACAAGTGTGTACGGAACCCTCGGTTGGCTGGTTATATTTTTTTATTTGCCTCTCAAAGCCGTATACAGTGGCTTACACATTCGTATGGACGTGCTACGCCAGGCTGCTACGACAAAAAATTGCTATTAAAATTCGTGTTGAGTCTGTTTGTTGGTGTGTTTCAATTTAAGGATTTTGTTGCATATAGTACAAGATTTACTTAGTTATAGATAACCTAGTGTCAGATAAAGTATTATAAAAACACTGTTTGGTGCTAACCCTAATTTTTAGAAGAGAGTCGTTGTATAAATTTGTACCATACGGACATCAACATAAGGGATAGTCTATCACTCGGTAGGTGGTTAATTGTCGTGCTCGCCAGCCTATAATCAGGGGTGCGACATCGAGGCGCCACGGGCGGCGACGTTCATTACTCTATTAGGCGGCGGATTGATGCGTCAATTATTTGAATAATTTTAACAAGCACATAATTATAATAAAGATAGGATCTTTTTGTAGGCATTTCGGTCAGACAAGTCCTAGTTTTCTTTTCAAAATCGCGAAGTTTGTTGTTTTTTGGGAAAAAAAATCTCCCAAAACTAACATCCGAATTTTCGTATTATTATACAGCAAACTAACAGATTTTTTTTAATCACCACATGACGACAACGAATGCGGAATAATTATATTTTATTTATCGCTCATTACAAATGCATTTGCGCTCTCTTGCATTGCATGCATTAGGATCTCCCGTGGGTTTTGTATTAAAATTGGAGCCTCCCGCCTGGGGACTGTACCTCCATAGAAGACCGCAATCAAATAACACTACTTTTATACAGTTTTGTGTTTCTGCGGTGAGTAAAGTTTCCAGTGCTCCACATGGATACGCTGCGCTAGTAGTTATGTCGCTAGCACAGTGAGTCCTCATCAACAACAGGGTTGGCAACTCGTTAGTGATATCCCTGGTATTGCTAGCGGCTATAGGCTACGGCTTACCATCAGGTGGGCCATACGCTTGTATGTCACAGGCAACTGGAATGAGGCTTTAGTAGAATTTATTAGGTCAGTGAGTAGGATACTTATTTTCGCCGCTCACTCCAACTAGTATTATAACAGAGCGAGCTGGAGTAAGATATTTCCACGAATATTTCTCTTTTCATCACAACATAAAGAAGAGAAATGGTCCGGGAACGTGCGAGACCTAGGGCAGCTCCTTTACTTTGGTTATGAAGAACATTAGTTTGGCCCCGAGTGCGGTGAAAAATATCAAATAAATTATGCCCAGGTTGCGCTGTACCTACCTACGTGTCTTCGTGAATCATTTATGCAAAAGTTTCCTTTTATTAAAAGATAAGTACGCATCAAAGAAAGGTTGCTTATACGCGCTTCGTACATAAGTTCTGCGTGGGCTTAAGGTACCTTACTAAATAAGCGACTTTCAAAGCTTATAAACCGTATACTAGAGACGCGGGTTTATTGCCCAGGATAGAAATTTCTGCATTTAATTTAGACCGTCTGTATTTAATGTAGACTTTTGACTTCGCTGTTAGCTAAAACTACTTAAATAAAAAACACAGAACTGTATTTTAATTTTTACTTAATTCTTGCTCCTGATTTCGCTCGCATGTAAAAATCAAAACAGATTCAAGTCCAAATGCAATATAAAGTATGATACAAGAATAGTTGTTTGAGGACATAATAATCCATCCAGGTGATATTGAAACTTTATTTTTTTATACCGATACGGCCCATCTGATGGTAAGCAGTCATCGTATCCTATAACCGCTAGCAATTCCAGGGGTATCACTAACGCGTTGCCAACCATGTTGTTGATGAGGACTCTCCTTTCCATCATTGAGTACTTCGGCAATCTGATCCAGATTGATACCTTTGTCTTCTCACACACAAAGAGAAAGCTATATACGACACTAATTTACAAGACAAGGACACTGCTATTAATTTTTTGTCCCTTACCGCATGCAGTGTTTTTTCACGTTCCGTAAAATACTTTATGTAACTTACCCTACATTTTCAGCTAAGTGGGAGAAGTCACTCGTGTGGTACTTTACGCACACTTTCTAGGCCACGCGGTACCTTCGTCTACTAGGTACTCAGTCTTCGTTCATCGTACATTGTTTCTCTATGAAAAAATCAACGTAATCAAAAACTATTGTTCTTAGAGTGTGGTGTAAGTGATTTCGCTTGTGAAATATCTAATAGTTAAACCTAGACATGTATTTTTCTATTAACACGTATTGTGTGATAAGTGTGTATCTATGTAGTTTGTGGCTATATAATGTATTTACTTTATTTTGCTTGAGAAAATGTTGAAATACTTACGTCTTTGCCTATCTCATTATGTATATATTATGAAGCGAGCAGGCCCTATCTATAGTATTATGGTAAAGTGAAACTATTCTTCTATGTAAATAAAAATAAATTGCAATTTTTTCAGAAAATCCACCAATATTTGACTACGTATTCGAAAACGTAACTTTTAAAATGTTCATAAGAATTTTAGTTCTACTTTTCACCGCCGCAGCGCTGTTCATTTTCCTATACAAAAATAAAAGACGATACGAATACGTATTTGAAAGTTATTCTGCCCGGGCTACTGTTGGCGCTGTGTGATAATGTCCGAACATGATTATTATTATAATTAAGGAAAGCCTGTGGGTGTCAAAGACGCCAACGACACACATTTCGGATGGGCGTCCACCCCTCAAGTGGGCCGCTGACGTCAAAGCCCTGTTCACTTGTGTGATAACAGTTATCACTACCTACATCGCCCACGCGGCGATCGACTGATTGAGTTGATCAGGGCTGAATTGTTGATTAACACTTGTCGTAACGAGGTCACAATTCGCCTACTTATATTTAATTTCAGACATATTTCATGACCTAATATTTGTGATGATATATTGATTTATACATACATATCACTGCAAGTCCCTCACGGGGTAGGCAGAGAGTATAGCGCGCAATTCACTCTTGATTTCCGCCTTTTCTTTGTTTTCCTCTTTTGCTTCTTTTACATTCATCAACAACAGACATGCTCGCCGGTTCCGAGTACTCTTTGCCTTTCTATCATTCAGTTCTTTGGTAATTCGATTGTTTTATAATTTACAAGGCAGTTTGTGAAGCATGAAAATACGTTTGTAAATTCGGCAACGCATCTGATGCCTCGCTGCAAGCGTCCATACGCTAAGGAGACTGCTTATATAATTTACATAATAGAAACAAAAATGAATGTTGCTGAGCGTGAAACTCGAAAACGGCTGGCCCAATTGGGTTTTTTTCCTTAATGGACACGGAAAATTTTAACCGAGTAAAAATACCTAAAAATTGCGTGGAAAATATTAAAAACACTTTTCTTTTCTCATACAAACCAACTTTTGACAGACCGAATTCTGACCGGGCTACTTATAAATAAACACCAATGTTATGTGACCTCTATTGGAAGCCTATACCTAATCCCAAATACAAGAGGGCATCTATTTACAGCTTTAAGCTTTGAAATATACTAAAATAAAGCTCACGTAACCACCTTGCATACGTTTTTGTATGTTAATCTCGCATTTTCGCGTTAACACCTACACCGGGATCCTTCATTATGTGTTTTCAATCGAAAACACCGCACGCGTAGGCGTCAAGCTTACAGCGCCTGCAGCTCACTTATTGAGTTATGTTATCTTACGAAAATTTAACTGTCCCACTGCTGGTGAAATGTCTTACTCTCCTTTCTCCTGTTGATTTTGCCCTATCCTTGCCTATCAGCTTTAAAATCGTCCAAAACATAGAAAAAACAAGACTCAATTAGCAGTTTGAAGCGTCGTCAAATTAAAACTTCGCGTGTAAGATCGGAGGCCGCTCGTAATTAGTGTGGCATCAGATTTGATTGGTGTTTCAGTATTCGGCTTTAAAAAGGTTTAATATTATGACACATGATTAATTAATCTTCTCACATTGTTTAGGCGAACGTTCCTGCCAGGCGCATAGCATAGTAAACTCAAACTCAAACTCAAAAAGATCTTTATTTGAATAGACTTTACAGGCAAGCACTTTCAAATCGTCAGAATCTACTACCGGATTCGGAAGGTCCGTTTTGCTGAGAAGAATCCGGCAAGAAACTCAACAATTACTGTTTTAAAAAGCAGACACATGCCTACGCCTTAAATAAAAGTTGGTCTATAACTCTCGTAAATCAAATCTTACAATTAGTGTGGTAAATTAAAATTCTGTCATAAATATCCTTCACAAAAGTATTTCCAGTCGAAGACCGAAACTATAATGTTTGGAAACGCGACCACGATTTTTAGACAAGGAAGTATTTTATGCGAATTAAAACAAATAACCTAATAAAAAGTCACCTTGAACGACCATAATGCGCAATTCCATACTATATTAATACCATTCCATATTACAATATTGATTCAAGTGATTTAACTTAAATATAGCTGCAACTTAACGCTTACATAGGTACAAAGAGAATAAATATTGTACAACGAACCACCTGGCCACCTGCCACCTTATTGGTATAAAAAAAAGGATATGTACGAGATATTTCTTTAAAGATTGGAAAATGCTAGTACGCACAAGTTACAATTACAGCGTATATGAATGAAATTTAATTCTCAAATCGAAATGTAGAACGATTGGTTTCTAACCAACTAAGGACACAGCCGGATACCCGATCACATTTGTAGCCACCCAGCTGAGAAATTAACGCCAATTGCAGAAGACATTAATAGCAACACGTACAAAGTGTTTTTGTTATCAAATCCAGCAATATGACGAACACCAGTGATATACAATTTGTGTAAACAGTATCTCGTTATAAAAATACTAGCGGCCCGCCCCGGCTTCGCACGGGTAGACATTTATATCAAATATTTTGCCTGCCCGTGCAAAGCCGGGGCGGGCAACTAGCCTATGTTAATCAGTGATAGTGTAGCTTTCCAACGGTGAAATAATTTTTGAAATCGGTCCAGTAGTTTCGGAGCTTATTCAATACATACAAAAATACAAATATTTCCTCTTTATAATATTAGTATAGATAACGTTGGAGCCTACATAGGGCGTCAACATACAAAAGGCTTAGTATCCATTGAACCTAAAGGTCATCGGCCAGTCTAGTCTTATGTAAATGTAATTTATGCGTATACATTTTTGTCTTGACCTTTGCTGGCATAAGCCTAATCTGATAAGTTTTGTACGTACATACCAACTAGGGTTGGCAACGCGCGAGTGATACATCTGGTATTGCAAGCGTCCATATGGTACGGTAACCGCTTACCATTAGGCGGGGCCTTCTTAGCGGGCAAGTAGAGAGTATAAAGCACCTTTCACTCTCGACTTGCAAACCTATTTTGTTATTTTTTCAATCAATCTAAACATTGAGATGTTTTGTTATATTTTCTCTTCATTGTGTAGATTTTCATCCGTAGAGTACAGTGCCACGCTTTCTCGTGGAAGCACTATTATATGTACGCCACGCGACACCGGCACGGGGTATCAGGTTACTATCCTTTGAAACGATCGTGAAGCTAGTTCTATTTGTACGTATGTATGGACCTGTGCGAGCGAGATGAGACTTGTGTGTGTTTCGGAAATAGCCCTAATATCTAGGCCTTGGAAATCGTATTCATTGAATACATTAAGATGCTCGATCTAAAGATACGTCAACATTCTACCATCGTACGATTAAACTGTGGAATGAACTCCCCGCCGTGGTTTTCCCAAAGGAATACAGCATGGGGTTCTTCAAGAATGGTGTGAAGAGATTTATGAAGGGTCGGCAACGCGCGAGTGATACCCTGGTATTGCAAGCGTCCACAGGCTACGGTGATCACTTACCATCAGGTGGGCCGTATGTTTGTTTGCCTCCTTAGTGGCATAAAATAATATATATGCTTACCAAGGTTTCGGGAAAATTATGCTATCTAAATTGCGCGAACTTGACGTCGTCCGCTAGCCGCTTTTCGTGACGTCATCCGCTAGCCACGTTAAACTGCGTTTCAATAATGAACAAAATTCGGCACAGAGTAGATAGGTACGTACATAATAAAACACAGCTGATAACAAGTAGTTATCTGAAGTGCCGCCCTAGGTGTTGTGCGTGGGAGTGTCGCGCCGAGAGGGCGTCCCGACGGCGCCAGCAATATTTGACACAATTCCCTTCAATTAATACAATTTAGGTACTATGTTCTACCTTTTATAACATGTAAAGCCAATATTAAGAAAATCTAATTGCTATGCTATTGGATTTTCCTAATATTTCTTCCTACTGCTACATTGTATCTTTTTATTTATTATATCTCTCTGTTGTGACAATTACCAGTGACACCAGTGACGTCACGGACCGGTCCCAACGGAAGATCAGCGCTGGTTGTCCTTCACAAGACATCCAGCACATGCTGAGTTGGGACCGTTTCATAATGACACTATGTTCTTCTACACTTGTATTACTTTCGTATATGTCTGTGTTGTTATGAATAAATGTTTTCTTTCTTTCTTTCTTTACTTATAAAATAAATAATTAAATTTACGCAAGGGTTCCCGAATTGGTTGGCAGAGATGTTTTGGTGACTACATGACGTCCGTCGCCGTCTCTTAGGTACCACATACGTCCTTGAATTTCTTTTCAGACGTATGTAGGTTTCCTCACGATGTTTTCCTTCACCGTAAAGTTCGAAGTTTTACTAATCATTGCAATTATTTAAAAAACTTATTGGTATAGACCAGCGGAATTCGAACTGGCATCACTAAAATAGAATGTAACGCTTCATTCATACTCACACAGCCACCAAGACTTTTTGTAAAAAATATATATATTAGGTCCTTACATATGAAATTGGCGTTTTGTATGGGAGGAACAAAAAGTCGAATATTTTTTAATATAATATATTTAATTAATCAAAGTATGAACCATTATTTTCTATGCACTTTTGCCATCTCATAGGTAGTTCATTGATCCCTTTACTAAAAAAACCAGTCGGACGGGAATCAATAAAATCTTTGAAGGCGATTTGGACTGCCCCATCGGAGTTGAATTTTTTCCCTTGCAAGAAGTTATCCAAATTTCGAAAAAAATGGTAATCTGTTGGAGCAAGGTCCGGGGAGTACGGAGGATGTCTTAGACTTTCCAATTGAAGCTCTTCTAATTTAGTAGCCGTCTGTAGCGCAGTGTGTGGTCTAGCGTTGTCGTGAAGCAGCAGTGGCGTGGAGCGATTGACCAGCCTAGGTTGTTTAGCCGCTAGCTTTTCCATCATGGTTTGCAATTCCTGACAATAGACATCAGCCGTAATAGTCTGGCCAGATTTGAAAAAACTGTAATGAACAATACCGGCACTAGTCCACCAAACGCTTACAAGTAACTTTTTTGGGGTTAATTTTCGCTTGGGGCAGGATTTGGCTGGCTGGCCAGGATCTAACCATTGCGCTGAGCGCTTCCGATTATCGTAAAGAACCCATTTTTCATCACAGGTAATGATTCGGTTTAAAATACCTTCATTATTGTGCCGGTTTAGTAATGTAACGCAGCAGTCGACGCGCGTTTGCCGGTTTGTTTCAGTCAATTCGTGAGGTACCCACCTTTCAAGCTTTTTAATCTTCCCAATTTGCTTCAAGTGAATTAAAACAGTTTTATCACTAACATTGCAGCCTGCAGCTAACTCGGACGTGGTTTGCGATGGATCCGCTTCCACAATAGCCTTCAACTCTTCATTATCAACTTGAGTCTCAGGCCGTCCACGGGGCTTGTTCTGCAGGTCGAAATTTCCAGAACGAAAACGTTGGAACCAAAAACGAACTGTGTTTTCTTTTGCAACACGACCGCCATACACATCATTCACCCTACGAGTTGTTTCCGCAGCACTAGTGCCACGGCGGAACTCGTACTCGTAAATAATGCGATATTTAAGGTTTTCCATTTTGTAAAATGAGTGACGCAAACAGAAAAAAACAGAAGAAAAAAAACAAATGAATGACGATCATCGAAGCACAAATACATGAGTCTATAGCTGTACAAATTTGAATTTGGAATTCCTTACCAAAGAGGAGAAATTCGTGATTAAAGTGGCCAGTACGAAAAACGCCAATTTCATATGTAAGGACCTAATATTATAATTGCCTGGTCACAAACTAAGGACAGGTCTTATTTACACCAAGCAACTGTTGAATACTTTAACATAATCTTTTTTGTGGTATAACATATTTTAATGAGTGCCTATATAGAATTTCATTCGGGTATAACGATTTTCATTTTATTATATTAGTGTTTTTTTTTATTTAAGTCCAAAAACTATTTAAATAGTCGAAAATATCTTATGAGACTTATGACTACTTTTGAAGAATGCTTTCAACAAACCACTATTATCACTTGATGACTTAATAGCTGTGCAGTATTTGTCAACCTCAATATTTTAAACACGATTTTTTTACACCGCTAAGGTGACAAACAAGCATAAAGCCCACGTGATGGTAAGCGGTATCCATAAAATATAACCGCTAGCCTACTCGCTCGTTGCCGACAAAATATTATCACATCAAAGGAGTGTACACAGTAAGATTACACATAAGCCTTAAAAATGGATACCACCAAGGATTTATAAGATGTGCAACTTGACAAATACCTCACGCGCTGTACTTGTCACAATAATGCGACATTGGGTCACGATAAATCACGGCTTTTACCACCGAGGAGACCCCAAGATAGTTTCTCAAAGGACACGTTGAAGCCTACGTTTTAAGCAACAGAGACGGCCACACAACTCGCGGGTATAAACAGGAAAGGAAACTAATAACACCAGTCCAGCCCAGCTCCCTAGCAACGACCTAAGCAGGGTCCCAGCCCCACTATAGGGCGCATTTAGCTGTGTTGCTTAGAATTAAATTGCCTGACTGGAGATCACCGCTGCTCGGTTAAGTAGCAATAGTTCCCAGTACTCGCGTACAAAAGACTTCTAAAAAAACGAGTGAGCCTTATAGTATTTTCTTTTTAATCCACGAAAGTGGCACACAAGCATACGGCCCATCCGATGCTAAGCAGTCACGGGGTATCACTAACCCTATTGTTGATTGGTATAGCGAATCCTCGTGGAGCACTGGCAACCTTACTTACCGCAGAAACACAATACTACATCAAAGTAGCGTTAAAAAAAGTAGTCGCATAAGTAGGCTATGTGCCTACTAGTTTTAATATGCAATATAAGGATATTATAAAAGAGGCACGCGTATTTGTGAGAAAAATAATATTTTTGTTACGGAAATGATAATTCCGCAGCGAGTTTTACCGTCGTAAAATGCATTAGAATTTGGTATGAAATGAAATGTGTATAATTATATTAGTCATAGCTCGTATCATGTTTAAATGGTAAACACTGATATCTGCCTACCTTCGTGCAAGCGTGTATGAATTTAAAATGTTGTATGTATATGAGGAAATCCATTCTAAGTATGTGCTAATCAGATATTATGCTTCGAACATACTTCCTGTTTTACATCTGCCTACCTGATTTTACAAGCTTTTATATTTCTTTATTATCTTGCTTTATTTTTAGGATTCTGTACCTTAAAAGGCAAAAAGGAACCCTTATAGGATCACTTTGTTGTTCGTTGTGTGTTATTTTTTTAATGAGAATTTACCAAAAAATATGCCTCAATCGCGCTGTTGAGAGTCACCGACGAATAATTACTCATTTGAAGTTCGCCTACTTTTAAACTTACCTAAAAGTATGAACGGAATCCTCGGTGCGCGAGTCCGACTCGCACTTGGCCGGTTTTTGTACCTTTTATCATTCCCGTCTAAAATATTATTCTAGCTTTTAGCTGTCCATATAACAAGCGATAACTTTTTTCTCTCAGTGTGAAAGCCACCTAAACGTCGTGGCCCTCGCTTTATTCAAAAGTAAATAATTAGGTTTCATCCGCTCTTCTTATGGCCATTTGTCAGCAAAACGCACGTGACCGGAGTGACAATGGACTCTAATTAATGACGTGACCAGAAAAACTGCTTTTCTGTAGCTTTACAACATATTATCCCTTTCTAGCGCCACATGGTAGAACGGGAGAGGGGATGCTGAAACAACCAAGTGATAAATAGACGGATACTCTAAAGTTTTTGGTTAAAGTTGGATTTTATTAGCTTAAGACTCTTTTGCTTGTTATAAAGATTGTAACTTTGCTGAATTTCATTCCGTAAGAGCAACCCACGCAAAACACTTTGTTTGATCTGTCAGTTGAGTGTCAAACGCTCATTCCACACAGTTAAGGAGATAGCAACGTAGCGAAGTTGATTACAAGACGGCTATTTATGTAATATTTCGTTTCTTGAATACTACAAGTAGCTGTGTCCGCGATCTCGTACGCGTGGAATTAATTTTATTTTCACAATTTCATGGGTTACACCCATGGTGGCCTTGTAGTATGAAGCGTTATCTTCTATTCTAGCGATGCAATTTCGAATCCCACCGGTCTGCACCAATAAGTTTCTCTAACTTAAATGAAGTTATTAGTTACACCACGAGCTTTACGATGAAGGAAAACACCGTGACGGACTTACCATCTGTAACGTTGACACCAAATTATCTTCGGTGGAAAGTGGGTGTTGTAACACCTCTGCCCACCCTTTGGGGACCCCGGGAAGGCTTGCAGATATATCTCTTATTATTTTACCAATATAAAAGTAGCGTTTACCTTAATATTATTTGGTATATAAATCTATCTAATATATAAAATTCTCGTGTCACAGTTTTCGTTGCCATACTCCTCCGAAACGGCTTGACCGATTTTGATGAAATTTTTTGTGCTTATCCGGTATCTATGAGAATCGGCCAACATCTATTTTTCATCCCCATAAATGCAAAAAAAAATGTCCACACGAGCGAAGTCGGGGCGGGCAGCTAGTGTTATATATAAAAATGAAACCCTTTTTTCACTTCGACCGATTCCGTTTTTTTTTGTGTTTGTCATTGCTAGGAGAAGGTTCTTATGAAACGAAAAATTGAAATAAAACTGGAACATTTAAAAATTTCGGGGTAAACTTAAGGTCCTTTTTTCTATGGTGTATTTGACATATGAATAAAAGCTAAGACAGGACAACGTCTGTCGGGATAGCTACATTATGTTTATGGGCGTTTGCAACATTCACGCTCTGTGCCGGTAGCAGGAACGTCGTCGACAACGTTTTCGTATTGCCTTCGACTATTTTTGTATTGGAAAATGAACAGCGCTGCGGAGGTGAAAAGCGAAACTATAAATTAGTATGATAATTTTGACATATCGCGAGTTACGTTGTCGACACTGTTCCTGCTACCGGCACTGACCTAAATGACAGAATGATAATTTGATACCATACCAATATAATAAGACTTGTGTTGTCAAATTATTTAAATAAAATAATAAATATGCATAAGGACAAGTTGTATTTTTTCTTTGAAGCTCTTTTTATATTAATATTTATTGCTCGTGTTAAGACGAGGAAAATATTAATAGCCGCCGCGCCTTTCTTCTAAACCTTGAAAATTCGGCTTCATCTAGTCGACCAACTTAGGTGCTACTGAAATGTGTGTGGGTGGCACTCAAGACACTCACGGTGATAATGTCAGTCTAATAAGCGGCTGTGTGTGCCTATATAATACGCATTTTAAAGGCTAATATATTTTCCATTACCAGGTATTAATTGAATTTATTTTTCTTGCCAAAATTACATGTCTTTTCTTTTATCATTTGTCAGATACTAAGAAAATTTATCATGCAGGATGCATTTTTTTTGTGCCACTAAGGTGGCAAAGCCGGCAAACAAGCATACGGCCCGCCTGATGGTAAGCGGTTACCGTAACGTCCGTAGCATATGGACGCTTCCTATACCAGCAGTATCACTTGCGCGTGACCGACCCTACATCTATACTTACTTACATACCAAGAGATGTTCAACCTTGCCCTCCTTGCAGGCGAAGAGAAATAATTTGACAAAGTACCTGAAAAAAATAATATTTGGGTTAAAAAACGAAGCGACAAAGAAAAATATATCATAGGACAAAGTAGTAAGGATTTGTTTTCTATTGTGGCAAAACACGTAGCTGGCACGCTCAGTAATTTAAGAGTAGGTCTCACAAGAGGTGTTATGTCGGTTAACCACCGCACAATATGACAGGTGATCTGTAACCTTACACCCTGCACGCAGATTAAATTTCCACTAGATTATATTAGCTTTGATTTTCGGCTTGCTTGCTTAGATTCGATATCAAATTCGAAATGGGAATTTGAACTTTCATACGTTAATGTCGCAAGTGTTGTTAGTTGTTGAGCAGTCACCCACCTGTTGGTAAGCAGTTACCGCAGCCTAGGTATAGTAGGTATAGACTAGTGCCGGTAGCAAGATCATCTTTCAACTACATATTCGAAATCTTACTCTAAAAATGTCAACATTTTCATGCGAACTTTTAGTTCCACTTTAACCGCTGCAACGCTGTTCATTTTTCTATACAATATCGATAGTCGAAATCAATACGAATAGGCAGTCGACAGATGTTCTTGCTAAGAATGCTAAGGCTACAGAATCCCGGGCAAGAATTACTTGCGACCTCGTATTTGTATCGCCTTTGACTATTTTGGTACGTGAAAATGTACAGCGCCGCGACGGCGAAAAGTGGAACTAAAAATTCGTATGAACATTTTTACATGCTGAGAGGTAGTCGAAATTTGTTCTTGCTAAGGCTACAGATCTGTTTCTTACCGAAAAACGTGTCAATGTTATCCACACAACACATAGGATATTATTTGACGTCATTAATAGGCCAAATTAAGTCACATGAGCAGAGGCCGTCGACCTTATTACTAGTGCAAAAGTACTTCGAGGCACTAACAGCTTTTATCCTAATGGCACTTACGTGGGCCCAAACGATAATTGGATATAGAGTGAAGTGAACCATGAAATCATGAAAGGTCGATAAGTTTATCGCGGATAGTTATTTCGCTTCTCTATTTGGATAATCAACACCTGAGGGGTTTATTGCCATAGCTGTTTATTTTTTTTGTACAATGACAAAAAAAAGAACACTGACATATCTTAAGTCTTGATAATGTCGTACGGAGCTTAGAGCACTAAAAAGGCTAGCAAAACCTTCTTAACAGATAACAATAGTCGGAATTTTCCAATGTTCGTTGTCAAAAACACGATGATTCTAAGCAATACGCAAAATTGTGTGGCGTTTTGTATAAGTTACGTATTTTGAGTACTTATCTTTGGTTTCGTTCATCGAGCTGTTCTCGAAATCATTCCATAACTAATTCTAGATTCAAAAACGTACACTGCAACAGACTGGCAGAAAAACGCTGCCAATCTCCTTTTAAATGTGGCATTTAAATTAAAATAAGAACATAAGCACGGGTGTTTTATTTTTAATTAGAATAAATGTCATTCTTCTTCTTCTTCTTGTTCCTAAGTATGGCAATCAATCCCTTCAGGGACTATTTTTGCCAGTGTCGAGTGTAAGAGAATTTTCATGTTGCAAAATTTCTGGTGTTTGCCGCATTAAAATGCCTAGTGTCATGCATTCTAACGCCCAATGGAGTTTCTGGAGACAACCCACGGCAGTAGCAGATCGTAACACGCCTTTAGATTAGAGGTAACCTATTGACCAAAATGATAAATCACTTAACCCAAAAGTCGTATTATGGCATTATTTCCAATGCTCCTATAAATCAGTCACTAAATAAAACTTTACTGCACATATCGACACCAAAAATACACATTAAAGATCACTATAACACAATTTACGACACACTGGAAAAAATCTCAACCGCTCCGCCTGATTCCCGCCAAAAACTCTGGCTAGATATTATTCTAACATGAAGATATGTGTACATACCTAGCATCGAGAGCCTACGTTGAAAATAGGTTAGTTCCCTATACAAGTAAATATATTAGTGCCAATTATTTATATTAGAGATAAATATCATTTATTTTGACGTTACATGAATTTTTTCATTTTTTTTATACCACTAAGGTGGCAAACAAGTACGGCCCGCCTGATGGTAAGCGGTTACCGCAGCCTATGGACGCTTGCAACACCAGGGGCATCACTCGCGCGTTGCCGACCCTCTCTCTTCACTCTTTCGTCACACACTAGCCTAATCACGCAAAAATTTAGCTTAGCACTGCCAAATAAAGTTTAATTGCTGTCAAATTAAATTAAATCCTGTCAAACGACGTATACAATTAGTTATAATGAACAATAGATTGAGGTAAATGTTTTATTTATGTTACAGTCAGTCTGGTCAGACGACAAGACAATTAGCACCAATAAAGCCATTTTCAGTTCCAAAATATTAGAATACCAGCGACCCGCCCCGGCTTCGCACTGCCAATGTGCAAAACAAATGAATTATACATAAAAACCTTCCACTTGAATCACTTTATCTATTACAAAAACCGCATCAAAATCCGTTGCGTAGTTTTAAAAAGCATACCTAGGGACAGACAGAGGGAAGCGGTTTTGTTTAATAACTACTATGTAGCGATAGAAAATAGGGAGAGTTCGCCGAATCAATTCCTGGTATAGAGTAATTTTTATGGCCAGGCCTGTGTAGCTAGTCTACGTGCTACCATCACGTACCTCCAGATACATTTCTCGGAAATCATCCCTTAATTTGCCTATACAATGGTGCCAATTCTGTTGTACAAAATTACTAAACTAATTTGACAGTTCTTAAACTCTTGCTCTATCCCTTTCTCATGTGCGGGGTTAAATAAGGATAGCAATACCTTTAGAACTGTCAAATTTATTTAGTTTAGTGATTTTTACAACATAACTAGCTGCCCGCCCCGGCTTCACTCGTGTGGACAATTTTTTTTTGCATTTATGGGGATGTAAAATAGATGTTGGCCGATTCTCATAGATACCGGATAAGCACAAAAAATTTCATCAAAATCGGTCAAGCCGTTTCGGAGGAGTATGGCAACGAAAACTGTGACACGAGAATTTTATATATTAGAGATTGGCACCAATATGGTTCTATTTTCAACACCCACAAACTGTAATTTTTTCCTTGATGTAAATCAACTTCTAGAGAAAAACTGCTTACATTTCGCTTACAATGTTACCAAAGCTAATTAAATAATTTCATTATTCCCACAAATACACAATGGAATTGTCCGCAGATGCCGGGAGAAGACGAGGAAATTGTTTCGTAAGCATGAATTATCACTCTGTGGCTGGCTTTGACATTTTGACATCTCAATACAAATCTGTTTTATCTGTTGAATATTCACAGCGTTTTTTCTACTTTTTCTGCGTCATGGATTACGTAGTGTTTTTATGTCCGACTGTAAATATTATATTTATTATTGAGCGATATGTTTCTTAGTAAAAAAAATCCAACCTAGATTAATGGTCTTAGAAACTTGTTTGCTGATAACTTAAATCTCGTATGAAATTTCAGACAAAAATATAATAAATCTAAGGCTGTCACTATAGTGCCGGTAGCAGGAATATTTTTCGACTACGTATTCGAAAACATAACCCGCGAAATGTCAAAATTGTCATACAAATTTTTAGTTCCACTTTCGTAGCGCTGTTCATTTTTTAATACCAAAATAGTCTTAGGCGATACGAAAACGTTGTTGCAATTGCTCGCGCTACAGGAGTTTGTAAATCCAAAATTTAATACCCACCTAAAAGAGTGTAATCGGATGCCAAGTCTATCGTGGACTTGCTCGTACAAATATAACCGTTTATCTTAACCCTACTATGTCTTGTGTAGACTACTACGTGACGTAACCTTTACAGAGAAACAAATACTGAAATTGTATTATTAATCATCACGCAGCCAATACAATCTCCAAGATTGTCACATAACTTTTGACTGTTTATTAACCTATACACAATGCTAAGACTATTATAAAGACAAGTGTAAAGCGTAATATAGTTGTGACACGGTCGCTGCGTCCACACAATACTGGGTCTACAGCTCAGGCTCTGAGCTGGCGCCTTCCCGCGCTACTTGCCACGAGCCAGTCGAATAGGGTTTGCGACTTCACCACTTAACTGTACTACCGGTACCTTGAATTTGACGTTGACTAGATATAAAACCTAATCCTCATTGGATTAGGTCGTAATTCAAGTGCACATAACGTCTCTGAGCTCCGCGTCGCTTGGACAGCACGCAAATCAACTGTAATTTATTTTGAGTTTAATATTGCAGTATCAAGCGTAAATGATTTATGAATCATATCCCATAGAGGTATCAAGGCTAGCTTAGGGCTCCATCTATAGCAGTAAAATTTTAATTAAATTTATAATCGATATCCGCTTCTTTTTATTTTAACTAGCTTCTGCCCGTGACTACGTCCGTATTGAGATTAGAATCTCAGAAGAACCTTAAACATTTTCCCGGGTATCCCATGTGTTAATCCAGGTTATAAATAAATATGTGTTCCAAATTTCATCTTAATTCGTTGAGTAGTTTTTGCGTGAAAGAGTAACAAACATCCATCCATCCATCCATCCATACTCACAAACTTTCGCATTTATAATATTAGTAGGATATACCTACATTTATGCCAAAAAAAATATCTCACCTTCAACCCTGGATATCACCTCCCAAAATTGTCGAGTGTAGGATACTCGATATATCGCAATCCAATTAAAGTAATTAATAGAGAAATGGGAAAGAATAGAAATAAAGAACAAGTAAGCACACTTAAAATTAACGAGAACCTTGTGTCAGATAAGTTAGACATTAGCAGCTTTTGTAAGCTACTTTGCCAATATTCCGTCCGAAATTACAAATAAACCTTAGCTCGTGTGCCAATAATGCCGAATGTTTATTAAGAAATCGTTTCGTAAAGTCATTCCAGATTTTTTTGTGTTCTTCGAGAGCAAATACAGCTGCTTATAATTTTTACATTTATGTAAAGATGTACAAAGGCACGAAGAATATTATAAGCAGTCCCCTCACGGTCAACAGCCCAATAATTCAAGTCCAGGCATATATATGGCTGGGACAATACAATATATATAGCTGGGAAAATACAATATATATAGCTGGGACAATAAGTCCATACAATCAGCGTCTAGTTAGTCGATCACAAACACATTAGCGGTTGAAATGATCGATCACTTTATGTCATCGTAAATTGCAAGTTTACTCGCGACGTAAACGCCGTATTGTAATACAATGATGTGTCTGTGTTATTGTTAAGCAAACAGTAAATTCAATAAACTAATTTAAGATCTTATCAAGCGCAGCCGGGTCCTGGACTCCGAATATGCTGCTACGCCATCTTGGATTGCATTCGAATATATTCGTTGGATGTCCACCTTCTCTCCAGCCTCTCGCATCGACCAAAAGAATTACTACATCACTATATAAACACATTATATAATAAAGACTCCCCCGCTACATCTGTCTGTTTGTATGAACGCGATATATATACTATTGAACTAAATACAAGAAGTAATTCATGAAGAAGGTTTTGTTCTACGATTCATAAAAAAATGATTAAATTGGCTTAGCTGCAACAGAAAAAAAAAAGTTTATCTGCTCTGCTACCCTTGCGAGGTGGGGCGAGTCGCTATCACTAGCGACTCCATTTAATACTAGTTAAATTGCTGATCTGATGATTCTTATTCCATGCAAGGCGCCCCGCCATTTTGGGGATAGGAGGAGATCACAGGACAAAATAGCCATTTTTGTTATCTATGGGAGAGTTGATAGAGCGTCATTCACTCCTTGACCTTGTACACCGTATTTGCGTGTATCCACTCTCTTCACACGTAGTGAAGGTTTGTAGTTGCATATCAACATTTTGGCAATCTATATATATAAAAGAAGAAGCTGACTAATCTGTCAGCTTTTTTCAGCAGTCGACTGACATAACAACGCACAGCCCAAACGGCCGGGGTTAGAGACTAAAAATTTTGACTGTACGTAGCTTTTATGACGAAGACACCCACTAAGCATGGATTTTTGGAAATTCCACCCCTAACAGGGGTAAAATAGGGGTTGAAAGTTTATAAGAAAATCTGTATTTTTTTAAGGTAAACCCATTAAAATAGGTACTTATATTAAAAGCCGCGCGCAGAAGCCATCGTTTATATATAGGTACATGTTGACTTATTTACATAATTACGCGTGCAAACTCGCGGGCAGCGCTAGTGCAACAATAAAGCAGAAGCACCGAGAAGCACTTATATTAAAATTGTGGCTCAGAGTGCAATCTAGCTTCGTTCCAAGGCCTGGCATCGGAATGCGGGAGATCGGCCGTGTTGCAACTACTTTTGTAAGCTGTCTGTCTGCGCCATCCGTCGGTTACATCATGTAATGAACTGAACCAAATACGTTCAAAATGAATGTAAGTAGGTAAGTGTGATACATCTATGCATAGTATAAAAATGAATCGCTGAATGTGTTGCTAAGCGCAAATCTCGAGAACAGTCGAACCAATTTCGCTTATTCTTTTTTAGAATATTTAATTCATAATGTATTAATCAAACTACTTACAAGATCCATTTCAGATATTTATCTAAAACATAAAATACTAAACTATATTTTATACTTTTATAAAAACTAGTGCCTTAAAACCAGAACTACAAATAACTCTCAATGTAAGAAGTGTAAAAGTGTATTGCTAGATCTAATTCAAAATACAACTACATAGACAGTTCATCAACACACACACACACACGTAAGAAACGTAAACAAAGCAACCACTGGCGACTCAGACAACCATAACATTCAGCGTATGATTATAAAACTAGCAAAATGAATAAAAATTTAACAAATTGATCATTCGCTGGTAGCCATCGGCTGGCTTATTATGTCAAGCTACCTGACCAAGGCCTACTATAAACTTGTTAGCCTCCCCACTCTCCCCTGCATTCAGTTCTAATTATGTAAGACTTCACTACCCAGCCCTACCGCAATAATCCATTGTGACTTCTGCAACTAACGTAACAAGACCGGCCGCAACCAACTACTTCTTCAGCTCTAGAGACCAACTCAAATTGGCTGGCTGCTATACTTAGCGCAAGTTTTTACGCCCATCTAACCAACGAGGCTTGACCTCCGTCCGAGAGCCACTTGTTCGCTCAAACAGGTTAACGTGACTGGCAAGTGAGTGCAGTGTTCTATTTACAATCGTGTCGCTGTAATTTGATCATTATCGTGGGAGTAGAAGGCTTAAGAAGGTCGCAAAGAAAGGTTTGCGTAGGTGGGTGTAACGTGCGTACGCCGGTGCGTAAAACTTGATGTGAAGAAAACATGTCCGGTGGGTTATAAAGTATATTAATACTAGCGACCCGCCCCGGCTTCGCACGGCCAGCGTTAAATAACTTCAACACAATTCATCCTACATAAAAATCTTCGTCCTGAATCTATCAATCTATTAAAAAAACCGCATCAAAATCTGTTGCGTAGTTTTAAAGAAAGCATACATAGGGACAGACAGACAACGGGAAGCGACTTTGTTTTATACTATGTAGTGATCGTGATGGGGTGTGTAAAATACGTGTGCTTCAATTATGAACTAAGGTGTACCACACGGGACTTTTCATTTAAAGATACTGAGTGGTTCTGTATGTTTTTCATGCGGTCAATCCACGCAGCTACGATGCGGTAAACGACTATGACCTATGGAAATATTCATCACAATACTGTCAAAATATTTCTCTTTTTGAAAAAATGTGCACACCGTGATGTCCGTCCTACTTGGTCGGTCATTCGAGTCTACTAACATTTAAAACCGATAAATATACGCTAATCCAAAACATGTTTTTTAGAAATCTATAAAGTGTTTATTTTATTAGAAGCTTTTTAGCAACAAAGTAATTTGGACATGGTTACCTGTCAGTTGAAATGTCAGTCGCACTTCAGCTAGGACATTAAATTATAATTATGCCGATACTAGGGTTTCAAACAGTGTATAGATAACGATAAATATATTAAAATATTACTACACCCCAATGCCTACGCCTTGCTGTTTTTGCGGTGGAGACCCTGGGGCCATGGGGTCCAGAGGCTCATCTGCTGTACAAGGAGGTCTCCCGACGATTGACTGAGGCCTCCGGCGACAAGAAGACTGGAATACTTGCGCAAAAGATCAGCATTGCCATACAGCGGGGCAATGCTGCCAGCTTTCTTGGCACCCTCCCGCGTGACAACAATTTGGAACACGTGTTTTATTTTTATTTTTTTCTATGGATTAATTTTGTCTTATTATTATCATAAATTATACATATTTTTTTAAGTTCGGAAACATAATATACATTTGTTTCTGTAGGAAAAAAAAACATCTAAGACATGATAAGCAGACGAGACTATTAAAATTGTTTATGTTAATCCAGAAAATCTGGGTCATAACATAAGTGGTATAGAAGTTAAGAATTACAAGGCGCTCTATAGGTACTACTCTTTTCCTACCCCGAGAGGGATTCGGCGTGATGATAAGTTTTATTTTTATTTACAGATACCTAATTGAAATTTTGTATTTTTTAGTATCTATTATGCTCAATAAAGTGACACTACTAACTACGATTAAGATAAAGCCAGGACGATTAATCCTATCCTAATAAAACTAATATTATAAATGCGAAAGTTTGTGAGTATGGATGGATGGATGGATGTTTGTTACTCTTTCACGCAAAAACTACTCAACGGATTTGGATGAAATTTGGAACACAGACATTTTATAACCTGGATTAACACATAGGAAAAAATTAGGTTCCTCTGGAATTCTAAGCTCATCGTAATCGCGAGCAGAAGCTAGTCGATTTATAAAATATATTAGTAAAGTAAAATATCTGCCAACCAAGTATGCTTAAAGGTAATCGTTTGTACTTTATAACGTACCATTTCTAAAACAATAATCCCAGAGGAAATTGAAAATTATTAATTAACAAAGAAACAGCAAATCCCGACCTACAAACAGTAATCCCAACCTACAAACAGTAATCCCAACGCCCTTTGCTTGGAAACAAACGTATTAGACCTTCACATTGAATACACAACGAAACAAAACTAATATTACTTATAATTTACATAGAAATATTGTTGAAATTTACATCTTAGTGCTAAATTATTCAATATCCTACAAAGTTGGCTGATTCATCCATACTATTATTATACATTAAAGTAACTCTGTTTGTTTGTTGCTTTTTCACGACTAAACGGCTGAGCGGATCGTAATGAAATTTGGAAATTAGATAGGCTATAGCCTCGGGAAGGACATAGGCTAACTTTTGTCTCAAAAAATAATCCTTAAGGAGGTGACACAGAGGTTGAAATTTTGTGTACCGTTGAATCAGCTCAGTCAGAGTGCTCTTCTTACATTTTTCTGTGAAACCACGCGGGCGAAGCCGCGCGTAGTTTCAGAGAAACCAAAGATGCACTTAAGTTACAAACCAAAGTATTTTGTACACAGTTGTTAAGTGTGTGAGAGAGTATATTTGCACTAAACAACTACGTAAATTAAAGTGTTATGACCTATGTTATGAGCGCATTTGAAGTTTGATGACCTGTGCCGGTAGCAGGAACATTGTCGACAACGTATTCGAAATTCGTGATTCGTAACTCGCGAAATGTCAAAATTGTCATACAAATTTTTAGTTCCACTTTTCACGGCCGCAGCGCTGTTCATTTTCCAATACAAAAATAGTCGAAGGCGATACGAAACCGTTGTCGACAATGTTTCTGCTACCGGCACTGATTTCAGTTTCTAACACCACATTAGAACCCCTTCTTGGAAAATACCTCTTGTCTGATACATAACTGCGAGATGTAGTGAAGTATACTAGCGACCCGCCCTGGCTTCGCACGGATTAACACAAACCTAAACATATTTTTTTCATTCCACTACGGTGGCACTCAAGCATACGGCCCACCTGATGGTAAGAAGTCACCGTAGCCTATAGCCGCTAGCAATACCAGGGGTATCACTAACGGGTTGCCAACCCTGTTATTGATGAGGACTCACTGGGCTAGCAGCATTACTACTAGCGCAGCGTATCCTCGTGGAGCACTGGCAACCTTCCTTACCTTTATCGAAAACCTTCCTCACTCTATCTAGCGGAAAAACCGCATCAAAATTCGTTGCGTAGTTTTTAAGATCTAAGCATAGGGACAGACAGACAGCGGGAAGCGACTGTGTTTTATACTATGTAGTGATAGTACTATGTAACTGTCAGTGAACCAATGTTACGTATGTTATGTGAGCCTGTAATGTAATCATTATATATGTAATTCGATTTGAATTTATTATTAAGGTTTCTCTGAACACTTTCACAATAAAATTAGTTGACGATAACTCTATAACGCTATAAAGCATCAGCGTGAATCTATCCGCAAAAATGACCACAAATTTAGTGGCAAATTCCGCATTCACACCGTATAATGCGGATGCCACGCGTCAATCGACGTAACATCAAAACACGTGCTAAAGGGCAGCGAAAAACATAATTGCCGTTGAACACGAACAACGCAACACGCAAAAAGGTAATTACATGCAAATGCTGTCCTTGCATACTGTATTCACATTTTCTTTGCAAAATACTTAATGTAAAAAGAGCAAAATTAAGCCGAGATTATTACTGAATTCACTTTACTAGGTATGACGGAAGAGTATGATGTTATTGATATAAAAAAAAAAAAAAAAGAGGCTGTTCAAGGTTCATTTTCCTTGTTAATCGAAAATCAATATGAACTTTAAACAATGAAATCTGGAACAATTAAATTAAATCTAATTTTATAATCATCCTAAATTAACAAATGCTAAATTTTGGATGCTCTATAATTTTTTTTATTTTATATCAAGTACCCTATAACTTTTGAATGATATAAAATATACTTTAAGATATGCGCCATTAATATCAATTCCCCATGACATCGATTCAATGCGAGTGTTTCATACGATGATCAACTGTGAATTTATTTATTGATACAACCTTTCTTGATATCAAATATACTGCATTGATGTGTTTATATATTATTTTTATATGAGTCAAAGCAAACTGAGTACAAAATCCTGTTGTCTTGTCATTTTCAAACATGTTACAATACATAAATATTTTAATTACATTGTTATTATTAGCGTACTAAATTGAGAAAAACGTCAAAAAATCAATTCGTTGCTTATTAATTAAATTATTTGTAAAAATCTTTACCGGTAATCATATTTTAAAAATAATTTGAATAATATATCTATTAAACTTGTCAGTGATATAGTTTCTATGTTTATCACTTGATTATTTTTAATAAAACAGTGAATTAATAAACTATTAAAAATTATTAGTCTCTAATAAAATACATATTCATATTTGCATGTTTTATGCTAATTTCTCCGTAGTTTACGGATTTTAAACAAAAGATTACTCCATCAATTAAGGAATGAATATGTTAATCGATTCTAAATGTCAGACGGCAGTAGGAATATAAAAAATAAAAAATAAAAATTCACAATATACCAAAAATACGTTAATAATACGTTACGCTACGGTGTGACACGTATCCCCATTAATAGCTTGCGACAATTGATTCGTTTGTAAAATTTTGTAATCAATTCACGCGATTCCACACGATTACGGACACCACTTTCTTGAGATTAAAATAATACACGTAGTTATGAGACATTGTATTTTTGTGATTAATTACGACAAATAACCCAATTGCCTGCGTTGGCTTAATTACTTTATGTAAGTGTACTTTTAACAGTAACAAGTTTTTTTTTATACCACTAAGGTGGCACACAAGCATACCTGATGGTAAGCAGTCACCGTAGCCTATAGCCGCTAGCAATACCAGGGGTATAACTAACGGGGTGCCAACCATGTTGTTGATGAGGACTCACTGTGCTAGCAGCAATACTACTAGCCCAGCGTATCCTCGTGGAGCACTGGCAACCTTACTTACCGCAGAAACACAACAGTACATCAAGTAGTGCTATTTTACTGCGGTCTATAAGTATACGGCCCGCCTGACATTACTGTATCTAAAATACTAATTTATCAATATTATAATGTTTGATATCACAATATTTATTTTAAGACAGCCAAAAATCGACGGATCAACGACGGAAGGATTATAGTATAGACTAGCGACCCGCTCCGGCTTCGCACGTCCAGCGCTAGCCACATAAATTAAATACTTACAAAACACAAATAAATTATGCATATAAACCTTCCTCTCGAATCTTCTATCTATTAAAAAAACCGCATCAAAATCCGTTGCGTGTTTTTAAAGATCTAAGCATAAATAGCGACAGGCAGATAGCGGGAAGCGACTTTGATATATACTATGTTGTTTAACTGATATTGATGTTAGTAAAGCTATTTATATTCTCGGCAGCGCTGAAACCGGTTTTATCAGCTGTCTCATCAGAGATAGACATCGTGCAAAAACTACAGTAATCACCCAAAGATGCAAGAAGAGCGGTTACCTGAATTATGCAACGAAAGATTTTTTTCACTAAGTAAGAATGTAATGGGTAGACATTCTATTTTTTTCGACATAAATCGAGCATCAAACTAACGAATCAAAAAGAAAAAGATGTCACCAGTGCTGCCACTATATTTAAAATTTTCGACAAATATAAAATAGGTGCCTTTTTTTTAACATAATGTATGGTATCAATACTACTTCCTAGTTAGTTGCACCGTGCTTTTATGTAAATTTAAAGTTACCAAAAAAGTTTCTGTTTACCAAATTGGTTTTACATTCCGAAACAAAACAAATATAAGTAAAAGGCCGCGATCAAATAAAACCATCCGCACCATATTTGGTACAATTTTCTCTAGACATCAATTTATCCACATTACGATAAAACAAGTCCATAATAAAAATAGATTCTATTACTTGCGCGGTAAAGTGTAAAATTACTTTCCAGCATCGTGTCAGACTAGGACAAAGAGATGGGAAGTGAACACGACCTTATATTGGATGTGATAGGGTGTGTTTTACTGTGGGTGGTGGTTAGGTTTGAGGTCAGTGGAGCAGAGCCTCCATCCCCCAGCAACAGGTATCGATCGTGGCGCCATCTATTGAACAGTTTATCGAGATAACTAACAATGCAGGTTGAAAGACAAGTTCTATGGATCGGTGTAACTAATGACGAGACATTATAGCGAACATAAAATATAATAGGTTTCTACCTCGTATCATATACATAAAGAGACGTATTCGTTAGTTGTCAATCTGTTCATCATGCATGTTTAAAAGTAATCAATCGAAATTCTACTGCAAAACTGTTTTAGATAAGTATTCAGTTCCGTAGACTTTGACCTTCATAATTTCTGTTAACACTGTTCTATACTAACATTGTTATTTACTAATAATCTTCTAAAACAGCTGAACAGACTATTTTTATACCTTTTGTAGTTAATCTAGAACATTTTAAAAGCCTTTAAGAGCTATGAAAGTCAGACAATAATGCATGCGAGTGAAAGAAGAAGCGTACTAGGCCAAAATTTCCTTGACCCCAATTATAAAGTTCCTTGTTGGCAAGGTGCTGCGGGAATGTATGCATACATTGACGAACCTATAATAAAAGTGCAACAGGTGTTAAAATCAAGAGGCTTTATACTCTCTGTCCCGAAATAGAATGATCAATATTGTAAACAAACAGCTATAGAATATTATTATTGTTATTATAATATATAATATTATTATTTTGAGAAATAGGTATCCATGTTAAGTTAGTATTTGAAATGTAAACTTTATGAAATTCTTTTGGTTTTTAAAAGAGTGATTGTTGAGTTTCTTGCCGGATTCTTCTCAGCAAAACCGACCTTCCGAATCCGGTGGTAGATTCTGACGATTTGAAAGTGCTTGCCTGTAAAGTCCTGTAAAATAAAGATCTTTTTGAATTTTGAATTTTGAGTATGGTGTAATGATATGTCCAAGACATGATGTTTATGAATATACTAGCTGTTTCCCCGCAACTTCGTCAGCGTATCAATATTATATAAAGCCTTTGTTACTCATTGATAATGCAGCTTTCAAACGGCAAAGGATTTTTGAATTCGTTACATACAAAAATACAAATCTTTCCTCTTTATAATATTATAGTGTTGTGTAGATATATAAAATAAGCGATAACACTCCGCTATTCTTCTCCAAAGTGGTGTTGCAAAACCGTAGTAAATAACATGTTTTTCACTCAAGCCTCAACAATAAGCGTGAAGATAAAGTGTTTGCTCTGGATATTTATAAAAAGGGGGTATAATTACTACAATCATCGTCGGGCAAACACACCACTTAGCACGTCACGATCAATGACCCGTATTTGCACAATATCGTCGTTATTTGAACAAAATATAATAGAGCTCATTCAGAGTTATGTATGCGTGAGCCATTTGCTTAGTTTTTGTGTATATGTTTTGTAACATCACGCGGTTGTTTGAAACAATTTCACTAAATCGTGTTACATGGAGGTTAGTCCTGTGATACAATGGGGTTTCATATGTGATGCATAATGCTTGCGTAATGCCATCATGATAAACTTAAGAGAGCCGTGGTGGCCGTGTGGTATGAAGCGTTTATTCTAGCGACGCAAGTTTCAATCCCAACAGTCGGTACCGATTATTTTTTCCAAAAACGTAAGTGGAGTGATTGGATTGCACTGTCACACGAGCTTTACGGTGAAGGAAAACTGCAGAGGTCTGAGACGAGAATTCAAGGACGTATAGTGCCTAAGAGACGAGAGAAGTTAAATTTGACCAACTTCCCAGTGTCCGATTGAGCTGAAATTAGATACACGTTTAGTTCTCGTGACAAAGCACGACCTCACAAAATGGTAATTTATCATTACCACGATAATCCTTAAGTTATGGGTAATGGGTATCAAATGAAAGGATTTGATGAACAATAAACTTGTACTTTTTACCTACTTGTTTTGCTTATTTTTCAGATTTGTATTTACTTAACTATCTAGGGCAGTCAATCTGCATTGCTTCCTATAATATATTTTTCCTAATATAATCTAACAGATTACGTTATGCAGCTAAAACTTTAAAGTACCAGTGGTTTGAAACCCACAAACGTGTAGTGTCACATCAGCCGACCTCGGCATTGTCACGGACGCGAGCACGGTAATGGCACCTCAGTCGCACGCGCATACTAGTTACCTACCTCATGTTTGTACGCAGGAGAAATGTTACGACTGATTGTGATGTCATAACAAACTTTTTTGAGGCAACGTTTGAGTTTCGAACGTTTATCGAATATTTTTTGAGTGGACATTTATTAAATATTTTGCCTACCCGTGCGAAACCGGGGCGGGCGGCTGGTATAATATATAGCCTGTGCTACTCACTAATAATGTAGCTTTCTAACAATGAAAGAATTTTTGAAATTGGTCCAGTAGTTTGGAATCCTATTCAATACAAACATACACAGGGCTTTTTCAGGTGCCGTAAAATACTTTATGTAACTTAATCTTTTGGTTCAGCTAAGCGGGAGTAGTCGCTCGTGTGACAGTACTTTACGCACACGGACGCACACATTGATAACTATCTCCATCACTTTCTAGGGCACGGTACCTTCATATATTAATTACTTAGCATACACTCATTACCCATTTTGTACTACTCAGTATCAAGGAAAGCCACTAATGTACGACTTAAGGGGATTTCCGTGATAACAATTGCCGTATTATTCAGAAAACATGAGCAATAAACAAACCGCCAAGCTTTGGCCTACGTGTTAGCAGCGAGCATAAGGTAGCAATTCGACGGCCTTGGGAATAGTTCCGTGAAAGGTGACCGCTTTACAGTGTAGACACAAACATAATAACTACAAACGTCTACTAGAAACATATACATTATGTTAATCTGACACTTGGCTTATGGCCACAGCTTGGTCCGCGTGGACTCGGGACAAGTAGTAGTAGTAGCATAGTAAGTATGGCTACGCCAGGGGTAGGGTATTCCCTACCCCTGGCGTAGCCATACTTACTATCTACAATCGTTAACGCTATAGAAAACGAATGAAATGTATGCGAATTAAAAACTTTTACGTTATGTCACGTCGTCAAGTTTTTAATTCCCATACATTTCCTTGTTGCACGCGTCCATAGGGTAACGGTACACGCCTGACATTTTTTGTTTTTTTTTTACAGATTAATTGCTGACGTTCTTGTCAGATTCTTCAGAGCAAAAGCGACCTTCTGAACCCGGTGGTAGATTCTGACGATTTGAAAGTGCTAAAGTCTAGTCAAATAATGATGATTTTGAATTTGAATTCGCTTACCATCAGGGGCAGTATGCCTGTTTGTCACCAAATTGGTATAAATTATTTTTATGAAAATTTTGTTTCGAATAACGAATATCATGTGAAAATGTCATGACAATGCGTTCTCTATCTGACAGTGAAAGTCCCATCTATTCCGTTCAGTAGTTTCGGAGATCACCGTGGACAAACGAACAGAAAGACATCGCGCACATACTTTTGTGAATAAAATATACTCATAGGAGAAATTAGCATAAACAGATTAAACGATTTGACGAGACCACTGGTCTAGTGGTTAGTACATCTGACTGCTACGCTAGAGGTTGCGGGTTCGATTCCCGCCGGGCAAACATTTATGTGACAAATATGTTAGCCTTGCGTCTGGGTGTTTGTATGTATTATAAGTATGTATTTACAAAAGAAAAGTATATAAGTATTATATCAGCAGCTGGTTCCGATAGTACAAGCTTTGCTTAGTTTGGGGCTAGATGGCGTTGTGTGATAATGTCCAAACATACTATAAAAATATAATAAACGTATATTATATTATATTAAACAATTTCAGAAACCATAACATAACCTACCTACTTATGGAGGTGCAATGATAAATAAATAATTAACACCAAACTATAATAAGCAACCACAGCGCAGTAAAAACAAAATCTACTCGATTTTTATACTTGGTCATAAATCGATTCACTTGTATCGTTATTACGCGTCATTTGTCGGTGTTATCGTAACAATCGATACTGATAAGTGGAAATTATGGAAACAGGCTATACGGGCAAAGTAGTTAGTTTAGTGACATCAATATCCTACATACATACATATCATCAAGGCAAGTCCCTCACGGGGTAGGCAGAGAGTATGGAGCGCCAATTCACTCTTGACTTACACACCTCTTTTGCCGTTTTAGATTAATATCAATTCATGATGATATCATGATATTTCTAGAAGATACTATGCACACCTTGGATCATAATTCAGATCAGATTTTTTCATTTTACTTTGTCCTTTTTTTTATAAAATTGTGTTCTGTTTTTATTGTGCTTAATAAATGAATAAAGAGTTTGAATTCCTTCTAGTAATTGGTAGCTTAGCATTTTTAACTGTATGAATGAATCGCAATATTATATAATTCTCCACGCCTTCCCACAAGGGTCCCCAAAGAGGTAGAAGAGGTGTGTGAATGGATGAGTTCAGATTTATCTTATTATCAATTATCCTTATCTTATTATCGCTGGACAGAGAAAAATGGAAGGAGCTGCATCAATTTCACAAACAAGAGCTCAGCTCTTACAATGATGATCAGAAAGAACATCAGTCGGCTCATCATCAAATTTTTTCATACAATATGTTAAAATAAAAGTAGCCAGAATTATGTTATTTTTGTATATATTGTGCAATACAACAAATGAGTTGAAAATTGTTGTACGGTCGGGGACCCCGTCAGGATCTTAATTCTTTGCAAATAAGTTTATAAAAAAAATACGCGTTCTGGATTAAGGATATTCAATATACAACCGGGCGTTTTTCTGTTACGTGGCGATTTATACAAGGGAAGTTCTACCGTCAAAATAGACTTTGAAATATTGTTAGCATGTCTGAATAGTCCTTGATCTATGTTCCAATAGAATACAAAATATATTATAATTTGCTTGTCGGTTTGATGGTCGGATGCTGGAGCTTCAGCATCCGACCATCGTGCTGTGACGCTGCTCCAGCATTCAGACCTCGATGTGACATCACGCTGCTCGACCAACGCAGCGGCACCCTCATGATGGGACGTGGAAGTCCTGAAACACGTGTCGGAAGAAACCACACCTGAGCTCACACCCGGGCGCAGGCCGTTCGACCGTATCACACTCTTTTAAGCGGACAAAGCAAATTATAATATATTTTGTATTCTATAAATATGAATTTCCGCAAAGTAACACCTGAATCAATTCTATGTTCCAATATTTCGATACACGGTACGTTAGCCCGTCCGTCGGTAAATTCACTTTCGACAAAGGCCGCCAGGGTCCATTCCGTCAAGTGTCCAACTTATCAACGCATACTTGCCTCTTGATCTTGCCTTATGAGTCTACGGTTAGGAAATCAGCTCCATTTCATAAGTTTAAACTTTATGGATTGGTCACATATGCACAGATTATAAAGTATATAAATAGAATGGACGAACCGGAAGAGAATTAATTAACTTGATGTTTTCTTTCGTTACATCTCAAAAAAATCTTAATGAAAGTACAAGCGTAGTTCCGTGCCAGATAATCTGCTAGGAGCAGTAGCTATTATCTCTAAACTTTCCAGATGAATTGCAACATTTACATCTGTATTGCGCTCCAATAACAGATCGTCCCTAAAAAAAACTACTTTGAACTAAAATGTACCATAGAGGCCTACAAATAGGTAATACAATTTTATTTATTTTTTTCAATGACAGTGCTTATTCTCGCTTGTAAAATAATGAGTTCGCATAACTCATTATTTTACAAGATTTTGTTTGTATTGGTTTGTGCGTGTCAAATCTTGCAAGTTTAATTTGACCCACTTCCCAGAGCGAGAATAAGCACTGTCATTGAAAAAAATAAATAAAATTGTATTACCTATTTGTAGGCCTCTATGGTACATTTTAGTTCAAAGTAGTTTTTTTTAGGGACGATCTGTTATTGGAGCTAGCCACATGTAGATTTGCTGATATATGCATATGAACAGCTATGTTAAATAAACATTACATCTATATATAAATTTACATAATAATGTACTTTTTAGTCATGTAACATGAGGACTAAAGGCAAATCGGTTATTTTGCCGACCTTGCGCCTGCGTCACGTCCGGCCGGCGGTCATCCACCGTTCACTGCATTCGTGATGGCTGTCATGTCATTACATTACTGGTGTGATTAAAGGCTCTATTACAGAGGGAAATGTCACACATTTGCATTCACTATGATAAAAATTTTGCACGGTCTATCTGTTGATTAGCTGTCACCGTATCGTCCGTGCACAGACAATGGGTGGTTGCGAGGATCACGTCATGAAACAAGTAAATGTATACAAAAATGTTAAAACTTGACTGCGTAGAAACGTACTGTCGCCGTATTTAACTGTACCCTATGTCATAGGGGATGTTCCACTAATCCCTATTGCTCTTCTCCATTGATGGGTATTTGTGAACTTTTTGGCCACTAATCCCCAATTTTTTAATTTAGATGTTAAGGGATTAGATTACAAAAATACCATGAATCCCCATTGATGGGTGAAGTCTATGGGGATTTGGAGACTTTCTGTACACAAATCCCCAACACTCTCAAGAATAAGGTTGCCAACGCGCTCGTCGATACCCCGGGTATTGCATACGTTATGTAACCGCTCACCATCAGGCCGTACGTGCCACCTACATAGGTAGTGAAAAAACAAGACACTTTAAGGCGTTAATAAAAAAAAGTTGACAGTGCTCCTCGAGGATACGCTGCGCTAGTAGTAAAGCTGCCAGCGTTGGTAAATTAGACCTTCAAAGTGCCTAATTAGAGCCTAACTCGATAAATGATTTTTTATTTTAATTTAGCACAGGAAGTCGAATAAATGTTTGCCCCGGCGGGAATCGAACCCGCAACCACTAGCGTACTAACGACATGACCAGCGGTTTCGTCCAAAATAAAAATGCAGAACGGCTTAAATGAAATATATTACAGGTAAAAAGTGTTTAAAACACAAACACAAACAATGCGACAACATTGCATAACTACACGTGAAATGCACACGAGTGTCAAGTTCTCGCGGGGGCATTGACCCGGAAAATACTTAACGTAAAGGGCCATAGCACCTCAGCATCGGCTATCCTCAAATCTGGTTCTTAGGGTTCCGAAGGGTAACCAACGGAACACTATTACTGAGACTTCGCCGTTCGTCCGTCCTACTGTCTGTCAGCGTACTGTGTCTCATAATCCGTAACGGTTAGAGTTGTAATTTTCACAGAATGTGTATTTCTGTTGCAATAAAAAAATTAAAAAATAAAGTGATTCCCGTACCAGAAACGTGTATTTTTGGGGTTTCTTACTATATTTTAATAATAGCAACAAGTAAACGCTTGAAATGCTCATAGAGTGTGTATTGCTTTATTTTCTAAAAATAATGAGCGGATTTACTATTCCAAACTTTTTATTTGAGGTTGGTTCAATAGCCGGATCTAGGGATCTAACCGCAAAGTTAAGTTAACCTAGTTATTTTTAGTACGGAACCCTCTATGAATGAGTCCAACTCGCACTTGGCCGATTTTTATTATACTTATCTCATACAGGCTTCAGATTTTATGTCTTTTTGGAATCCAAGACGCTGGGATAACAGTATCCTCCTCTAGAGTAACATAAAATGAGATACTTACTAGTTACTAATTTGCTATTGGATGTATTAAGTATTTAAAAATGTACCAAATGAGAAATTACATAAAATGCTAATAAATCGTTCATAAAAAACTTATTTGTATTACATCACTCATGTGGCAAGTTAATATATATACGGCCCACCTAATGGTAATCATTCATGCGGTGCCAAACAAAATGATTTAATAAATCATGTTTTAGCGCGTTTTAACCCTTTAAGTAAAACCGACTTGTACGTCGACGGCATGGCATATTATATGTTACTGCTATACATCGATTATATTTTCTGGTGTTATTCTATTTCTACGCGTAAAAAGTCACAGGTAAAAGCTAATCTACATCTACACTACTATTATAAGGATAGAAGTATTTTTTTTGTTTGTAATGAACAAACTCAACACTACTGGACAGAATGTAAAAATAATTTCACCAACAGAATACTATATTATAGTAGATGTAGATTATTGATGAAATAACAATTACAATAGATACCTCACTATTGTATAACTAATTAATATTATTTCAAATGACAAGTGACTGCAATAAAATCTCTAATACAAAGCGGCTGCTCCTCGAATGGTGCGATTAGGATGAACACACAACCTTGACATTTGGAAATTGTCTCGTTACAAATGCCAGACGCCGCCTAGACCAGTTTCAAATTGGCATTATGTCATAGACTATTATTATTTTATAATTTAATAACTATAAATAATGATCTAGATATAAAACCGGTGTGAAGTGATGAAGTGGGTCGGAAACGGAAAAAATATGTAAAGTATTAATTGAGCAAACCAATAAATGAGACGGTAACGGTAATCCTTTTTTTACTAAAGGCCGGTAGGTACCGCCGCATTGTCATCCTCCTGATAATTATTATCATCATATCGAGTCTCTTTCAGCATTTGCAGAATAGAGCGCCATTTCACTCTTGTCATGCACAATGCACACCTCTTTTGCTTCTCTACATCCATCAATCTCTAATCGATTAGCTATCTATTTTTATATCTAATCATATAAGCCTTCTAGTACCGAATGCTCTTTACGGTTCCAACATTAAGTACTTTGATACTTTCTACTAAATCACAAAATATGCGAAAATTTGCGACATAAACGCTCATATCTATATTTCGCGTTGACTTACAGGGTTGATATTTTTACAGCTGAAAGAGACTATAGGCCCGGATATTTGATATTAATTTCAATTTGACAACTCTTCTTTTGTTCTTGAGAAAAATACTCTTGACAGACAGGCAGACAGACCGACAGCAGTGATCCTATAAGGGTTCTTTTTTTCCTTTTCAGGTAGAACCCTAAAAACAATTAAAAATGCATAAAACAACGTTGTCGGCAATAAATGAATATATAAACTCAACTATCGGTATCTACGTTTGTCAGTTGTGCCAATTCACCTGTGCATTTGGACCGAGTCCAAATCTATTTTGTTCTACTCTACTACCGGGGGGTAAAGTTAGGAGAATATAGCGACGGTTGTCCTATTGTGGGACGTAATGTTTTAACGCCACATTTAGAAACACTTACGTGTGGTACTTACTCTTCACTACATGTACATAGTATAAAACAAAGTCGCTTCCCGCTGTATGTCTGTCCCTAGGTATGCTTAGATCTTTACTACGCAACAGATTTTGATGCAGTTTTGTTTGTAGATAATAATAATAATAATAATGATTGGACATTATCACACAGCGCCATCTGGCCCCAAACTAAGCAAAGCTTGTACTATGGGAACCAGTAGCTGATATAATACTTTTTTTTTTTTTTTTAAAAACATGCTTATAATACATACCAAACACCCAAACGCAAGGCAAACATATTTGTCACATAAATGTTTGCCCTGGCGGAAATCGAACCCGCGACCTCTAGCGTAGCAGTCAGGTATACTAACCACTATACAAGCGGTCTCGGCGTAGATAGAGTGATTAAGAGGAAGGTTTGTGTATAATTAATTTATATTTTGCAGGTATTCAACTTATATGACTAAAGCTGGCGTGCTAAGCGCAAAGGTTGGTCAGCTATGAATATCATACATTTTATGATGCACTTTGCTTTAGAATTCCTGTATTCTATTCAATCACCAACCGATGAATACGTTATGAGAACACAAAATGCTGATATGAAAGATTCTTACTCGTATATGTTCATTTATTTACAGCAGAATGGTGACCAGAGATAACTTTCGGAATGACTGTAAAATGTAGTGAAAGTAAAATAAAATCGACAGACAACTCGAGACATCTTTAATTAATTTAGAGAGACGATAATCTACCGTAACGAATTTAATGTGTGTTATTACAAAATTAAAGGCGTATACTAAAAGATTGTGATATAATCACAGCCCACAGACGCGTGTTATTGTCCAAAAACAGTTTGTACGGAAACAGTGCCCGCAATAAAAACTGGCTTTTCCCCGGAGCAACGTGCGTCAAGATATTTAACTAATAATATTAAAATCTACTAACATACTAAATGCTATGTTTGATGTTTAATTGTTAGTATATTTTCTACCTGTGCGAAGCCGGGGCGGGCAGCTAGTATAATCCTATGCAACTCAATGATAATGAAGCTTACTGACGGGTAAAGAAATTTTGTAATCGGTCCTGTAGTTTCGGAGCCTATTCAATACAAAATTACAAACATTCACACAAAAATACAAATCTTTCGTCTTTATAATATTATTATATTAGTATAATAACTAAATCACGCAATAACCGCTGAGCGATTTTTATTTAAATTTGACAAGAAAAAGATATGGTGCCGCGGTAATATAATAATTTGGTTTAAAGGTTTGCTTCCATATCCCCGCGAATGGAACTGCGAGCAAAAGTTATGCTTTATGAAATAATCTAAGCAAGTTTTCTTGCGTAATTGGGAAATATTAGTTTCCCAATTACGCCAGAAAACTATCCGTGCATGTTTGTAATAAATCGTTCCCAATACATACAGATTAGCTCAAAGGTACAGTCTCGAAGCGGAGTGACGCCAACATTTTAGTTAGGGCTGTCAGAACGCGTCACAGCTCAATATTAACAGGGTTGACACTTTATTATGAACAGTGCCGGTAGCAGGAACATTGTCGACAACGTATTCGAAAACGTAACTCGCGAAATGACAAAATTGTCATACTAATTTTTAGTTCCACTTTTTACCGCCGCAGCGCTGTTCATTTTTCAATACAAAAATAGTCGAAGGCCATACGAAAACGTTGTCGACAATGTTCCTGCTTTACTCACAGAAGCAGTACAAGTTGCACAAAAAATAGTTATGTTACTGCTATGTGGAAATTAACTTAAATAGGTATAAAATTCTAAAAATATTTAGGGTCGGCAACGCGCACGTAGTACCCCTGATGTTGCAAGCGTCCATAGGCTACAATAACTGCTTACTGTCAGGCGGGCCGTATGCTCGTTTGTCACCTTAGTGGTATAAAACATAGACTTGTGAAGAGATTTTTGAAGGGTCGGCAACGCGCGAGTGATACCCCTGGTGTTGCAAGCGTCCATAGGCTGCGGTAACAGCTTACCATCAGGCAGGCCGTATGCTTGTCTGCCACCTTAGTGGTATAAAAAAAAAACTTTTGACTTTGGCGTCTGATACCTCCCAGGAACCTTTTGCCTTGACACCAACAAAAAAACTACACAAGCATAATTTTCAAGCAACTTTCTCGTATTTTTTACTTTTTTTAGATAACCCTTTATTCCTAATGCGCGATACCTATGACAAGTTCAATCACGACTATTCTAATATAATGGAAGAATCGTGATTCACACCATCTGAAACACACGCTCATTTTATTACTAGATTTAGACTAGGCACCTATTATTTTAAGAACTGGAAAATCCTGTATTTTCTGAATTAAGTGATTATTAACTTCATACAAAAGTCAAATGGCGTTCTATATCGTGCTTGAAAGACTTCGCCTGATGATTATTATGTATTGATGTGTGTACAATGGTAAAGTTGAAAGAAACTTCTTAATAGATCAGAATTGGGCTGTTTACCATAGGCGAACAAATATGTATGTCTTTTAAAAAATAAAATATCTTCCGTCAATTTTAAGAAAAAAAACAAAAGAGGATATCTTTATATGGGACTAAGTGATATCTCGCATTAGATACTTTTATAAGCAATTCAATTACTTTAATTCAGCTCAGCTCTTTCTCATCAATAGAACAAAAACATATGAAAAAATTCTAATGCTACGAAATACCCAAATTGAGTTTGGAGTACGAAATTAGTCCTCCATTATATAAATATTTGGACAGAACGTGTGCGTACATTATCAGCAGCTTTTTTTAATAGTTGTGAAGTTACATCGGTCACGTAAGGCCGCCTTAAACGCCTTGATTTCGGTCAAAGGTCGGGTGAAATACATTCATAATCAGGTGGTGGCGGTAATCAAAGTAAAAAAAATCATTTATTCAGTTTAGGGTCTAAATAACCACCGGGTCGGAAAAAAGAACCCTGAGAAGAACCGGCAAGAAATTCTGTGCTCTGTCTTTTTTTGACGCAGCAATCAGGATATAAAATCGGCTCTCTCGAATTTGATCGAATTGATGGTTGAATTAATTGGGATTTTATTATATCAGTGCCGGTAGCAGAAACATTGTCGACAACGTTTTCGTATCGCCTTCGACTATTTTTGTATTGGAAAATGAACAGCGCTGCGGCGGTGAAAAATTGAACTAAAAATTAGTATGACAATTTTGACATTTCGCGAGTTACGTTTTCGAATACGTTGTCGACAAGGTTCCTGCTATCGGCACTGAATGGGTTTTGCGTTTTTTTATTAAGAAATTACATAAATATGCATTTAAATAGTAAAATATCACAAATGAGGTGGATGGCGGGCATAGAATAGCTATCGTTGAGCACAAATTGTATATATCGCACGTACAAAATCCTCTTGAAAGAAAAAGTATAATAATAATAATAATAACTTTATTTATTTTTTCTCACAAGGCATATACATTATTATAAATGTTATCATAAAAAATACATTACAAAGATTGACTTTGTTGACTCATAGATCATCCAAGGGCGGATCCAGCGGTCATAATATGGTGTAGTCAGAACACGCTTCAATTTCGAATACAATGAAATTAATCAATAGACAATGAAATAAGTAGTACAATAGTAAGCAGTCACCGTAGTCTTTAGTCGCTTGCAATACCAGGGATATCACAAGAAAAGGCGCCATACCTGATGAGGACTCATTGTACTAGCAGCATTACTATTAGCGCAGCGTATCCTCGTGGAGCATTGGCAACCTTAATTACCGCAGAAACACTACACTACATTAGAGTAGTGTACAAAGTAGTTCACTGACCTCATGACCCCTATGACCCCCCTAGATCCACCCCTTAAGATCAGCTAAGTAACCCAGTCCTAAGGGCTAAAAACGAGCATTATTAGATGAAAACAAAACAAACTAATACGATTAACAGTAAAGTTTCCACGTGTGACCTTAGTATGTAATCAGTGTGTCTCATTACACCAAGGTTCATTCATAACGGTTGTATGATTTCACCAAATTGTTGATGGTAATGAGACTCAATTCTTCAGGTACATTTACTACTACGCATCCTATCGATAAACCAGTGAAATTTGATCGAGACTAATCGAATTTAGGATTGCGGTATCGATTCCCACACACATAAGAAAAACATAATACGTCAGCCGGCATCAATGCTGCTACCTCAAGCGGTTCGTATACTTTCAGGGCATTTGCTGCGTTCACGATTGTAACTTGGGGTCCTCAGGGCCCGAATGCTCATGAACTTTAAGGAGGTCTCATGTCAGCTGGTTGAGGCCTCTCGTGACAAGTTGAAACATATCCCGCTCAAAGAAGAGTATAGAGAGCCATTTCACTCTTGACTTGCAAAGCCCTTTTGCTTCTTTTACAAATTATTTAAATTAGCTTTTTATTATTTGCAGTCCGTGTTCAACTAAGACTGCACATCTAAACAGGCATATATCTATATACAATGAATCCCTATTTAACTTGGTCACGACATCACACGTGAACGGCTGGACCGATTTCGCATTTTTTGTGTTTGTTTTGTCATTAGAATTTTCTAATGTAAATAAAAACTGAAAAAGAACTGAACCTTTTTTAATTTCGGGATAAACTATTACTATTACATACTACTAATTTTTTTTATGGTGTATTTGACATATGAATTCATAGCTAAGACAGGACATCGCATAGATACAAATCTTAGGTCTGTGCGACCACTTCTGTCAGGAGAGCTAGTTTATAAAATGTAAAAATAAAACAATTTCCAATTCATAAATAAACGTAGCAATCGGTCCTCGTGTAACAGCTTAATAATTGCGCGCGAGTTTTGGTTGGTTTGACGCAATGTCCGTCAGAAAAAACTACCATCACGCACGTAAACCACATCTAGCACTAGATTGAAAACTCGATAAGCCTAGAAGGTATTCCTACGCGACATGAAAATCGTTTCTCCATAAATCGTAAGAACCAATACTATTCAACTAAATTTAGATAAGTATTCTATCAGGTTATTTGGAACGCATAGTACAAGTTTTAATTACTTTGGCACGAGATGGCGCTGTACGATAATGTCCAAACATTGTTTTTATTATAGTTTTATAATAATTAACGACACATGTGGAAGGTATCAATAAATTAATATATATGTATATACATAAATACCATTCTGGCAGACATCTGGCGGTTGCGTTAACATGCCATAAATTTTTGAAATTGTAAAAAAATCTGTCTCCCACAAGGCTACAATTTTAATATATTGTTATTTACATATTTCTTAGTGTACAAAAAAAAACAACCTATTTTAAGGGGTTGCAAGTATGTGCCAGACGATAAAAAAGTTGTCATAGGGATAGTAAATTATAACCTGCTCCACACAAGGCTGAAAATTTTAGGGAATATGATTACAATAGTTCAAATAGTATATGCAAACAGGCAGCCTACTCTGGCGGCTGCAAGTGCCTGCCAGACGAGTATACAATAGTCATGAAGCTTGAGATGGGAGTGCGAGCGCAACAGACTTGTATGAGCTCCAACGTCAGAAATCAATATAATTCCAAATTATCTTTTGTTTCGCCATCGGCAACTATGACCGGATTATTTCCACGAAGGCATCTCACCGACAGTAGTGCTAAGCAAACACGAGAACGCCCTTGAGCGCACTGACATCCGCCACCGCAATATCGATTTTACGTAGATAGATTCGTTTACAATAAGGCTTCGCTGTCCGCGTTACGTCTAACTTTAATAACCGTCACACCGGCCCGTACAAAAATACACCTTAACACAATCATCACAAAGTTGACAACACCTTCTCTAACAGGTTGTCAGTTACGTTGATGCGCATAACAGTTTAGTGGTGACCGAGTACCAGTAATTAAGTATAGGCTTTACGTACGACGGTCGACCTTGAACAAGATTGTTTTCATGCCAAGACACTGCGAATCTTTTCTCGTAATTTTCTACAGAGAAATTGTCAAATTAAACGCTTCACTGGGATTTATGTATAATTTATGAGACATTGTTTACGCGAACATCCATCGAGCTCGCTCTAGAATGTGCGAACGAGCGTAGGAAACATGATTTCTTTGCTAACAGTTTAAACCAGCGTTGCAACTGATGATGTATTCACTATAATGGACATTTTGGTTCTTGCAAGACTTATTTTAAATCGTGTTACGGCTGCGTATATAAGTATTTTTGATGTGTTACAGCTTTCCTCTCACTTTCTTGCAATCTATGGGTATAATGATTTCTTGTAAAGGGACGGAAGTCTGTTACAGGACGACGGTGAAGCGCACTTTTGGATTTGACCAATGCCGCGCGCATTGGTCAAATCAATGGGTGGTAGAGTTGGCTGTCAGAAGTCAGATATTCCACCATTTTCACGTTAACACCAATTATATCTAGTAAAAGAGGGTGTTATAACAACTCTGCCTCCCCTTAAGGGACCGTTATAGCAGGGCTTGTTTTTAGTAGTACCTATATTATCTCTCTCTCTGAGGTTATAGGGACGGCGTGAGATATTCCACTAATAACTAACCTTAATAAAAAAATCTCCATGACTCCTCTAAACATCATAGCTAAGAACACTTGCGATTAAGTCACCTTTGACACAAAAAAAACTAAGTCAAAATCGGTTAAGCTATCGCATCGAGCTAAGATTCCACAGACTGACACAGATATACAGATACACAGAAACACGGATTCAAAATCAATCCACACCGCTGAAGCAATGTTGCCAAATTGCTCGATAATATAAAAGGTAACGTTACAAAACATTTCCACACGAGGCAACGTACAAGTTAAGATAGCGTATAATTAACCAAACATTATCAAATAGATATTGCAAGCCCACAAGACGTCGCCGTTACCTAACGTAACAAACTTGATTCGGAAAGTTACAGGCATACCGGAGTTATTACAAATTATATAATATTACTTATAATACTGAATGGAAAGATTATTATCTGTACTATCAGTATCATCAAGAGGAAAGATTTGTATTTTTGTGTGTATGTTTGTATTGAATAGGCTCCGAAACTACTGGACCGATTTTAAAAATTCTTTCACCGTTAGAAAGCTACATTACAGTTACATAGGCTATGTATTATATTAGCTGCCCGCCGGAACGAGCCACTAGTCTGTATATAATTATAAATAAGAACCTGACTGACTGACTGACATCAACGCACAGCCTAAATAGCTGGGGCTAGAGACTTGAAATTAGGACAGTAGGTACCTTTTATGATGTTGTAATCTTCTAAGGAAGAGGTTTTAGAAATACTATACTAAGAGGTAAAATATGGGATGAGAAGTTTGTATGAAAAATCCTCCATTCTGTAAGTTAGACGCATGAAAATTGGTATTTGTAAAAACACTCATATTTCAGGATATTTGGAAAGTCCAACCCTGAGGGGCTAAAATAGGGAATGAAAGTTTTTGAAAATCTGTTGACTTTATCACGCTTGCGAAGCCGCGAGCAAACGCTAGTGTAATTCAAAGCCAATGTTGTGTACTTGCAAGTAAAATCACATACGACTGTTGATATTTGTCTCTTTACAAAATAAACATCAAAGGTACAGAAGATATTTTTGTAGCATGTAACATTAATAACGGGCCAAAGCTTCTAGAAAAAACACACTGATTAGTTACGAGTGTACGACCGTTAACCAAAGAATGTCTGTCCTTTGACAAGCGCGTTCTGTAGTAAAGCAAATATAAATCAATGACTTTTAGGGTTCCGTACCTTAAAAGTTTTCCGCCTACCTGTCTCTTTTTATCTCAAGAACGCGTGGAGTTATCAAATTGATATATATTTTATAATTATATTTTTTATGTGCGAATATACTAAAAAAAATTCCTGAATCGCGCTGTTGAGACTCACCGTCGAATAATGGCCTCATTTGAAGTTCGCCTACTTTTACCTTACCTACAAGTGTGTACGGAACCCTCGGTGCGCGAATCCGACTCGCACTTTTCTGTTTTTTTCAATTGGAAATACCAATACGAATGAAAAGCCTCTAGGGATCTTCTCCAACAAATAAATAATCTGCAAACAACACGGTTTGGTTCTGATAAGGTCACAAATAATACGAGACCCATGTCTAACAACAATTTGATTGACTGATTGAGTAATGATCACTAATTGATTTGGCAATCGTGTCAAGAAGACTCGGGGACAAAAAACCGGCCTAATGCGAGTTGGTTCCGTACAAAAAACACGTATGTATGAGGCAGCATTTTTTTTTTAAAATTGTTTTTATAACCAAACAGAAATACACATTAAATAACATTTCAAAAAAAAAATAGTGTCCAATTGGTTACCCTTTGGGCACGGTACCGTCAAAACTGTACTCAGAAATGCCTGGATATGGAGCGCTCACGACTTCACACTGGGAGAGGCCTATCAATTGATAGAGAGGCGGGGCGAATTGGGCTCTCCCGTGGGTTTTCCCATTAAAATTGGAGCCGCCCGACTGGGTACTGTATAATGTACGTCCGCCTTACAGAAGACCGCAGTGAAATAACACTACTTTGATGTAGTGTTGTGTTTCTGCGGTGAGTAAGGTTGCAAGTGCTCCACGATGATACGCTGCGCTAGAAGTAGTAATGCTGCTGGCTCAGTGAGTCCTCATCAACAGCATGGTTGGCAACGCGTTCGTGATCGCCCTGGTATTGCTAGCGGCTATAGGCTACGGTGACTGCTTACCATCAGGTCGGCCGTATGCTTGTGTGCCACCTTAGTGGTAAAAAATACATCTAGTGGTCGGTTTGATTGATTGATTTAGCAATCACCGCAAATTGACCTTTAAGGCCAATTAATAAGACCGCAAGTCCGTCAAATGTAAGACACGTGAGCGGTAAGACGCAGCAACACCACAGTTACGAAATTACGAAGACGAGTAGCCAAATAGACGGTATTAAAAAGGAACATATAAGGCCATGTACAGATCGGCAGTGAAAGGAGTTTTAAGACGATCTTCTTCGGAAATGTAATCACTAAGGATCGAGGTTATATTTGGGAATTTTCGTGTAGTTTAGAAGTAGCGGTTGTATTCTCTTGGGTTTAGAATTCGATTTGAATTTGGAATAACGTCTCATCTCTTTTTTTTAAATGAGCACAATAACGCCCAAAGGTACCGCAATATTTCGTTTTGTTCTTTTAATTTGAAATAAGAATATGTGCGGCACCTACTAAAGAGGTAGTCCTACAGTAAATTATCCCTTAAAACTTTATTTAGGATTTTTATTTAAAACTATCGCATTCCGTGTAGTTAATTTATTAATTCCATTACTCCCTTATCCAGTGACATATCCTTTAATATTGCTAAGCAGTATTGTAACATGATATTATTTTATTATATTTATATATGGTATATTTATTTTGTATTTCTTCTTCAGTTAGTGAGTACTGTTCTTAACCGATGCATCAGATTGCGCTGCGTTGCATAACAAGCGTTCACATTCTCTCTACTAACACCAGATTGCTTCACTTGTCCAATTCTCTATGCAAATATGTACTTTTTTGAATGACCACACATTCCGTTATAAAAACTAAACTAAAAGACAGCTGGGCATTATTCCAAACGAATTTAATAGTGATAAAAATTGTGTAACTTTTTATTTAATTAAGCCTTTTTTGTTGTCGACTTTACGTTCATGGATTTTTGCGATCACGGATTCGCGCAATTTTCGTATAAAAGAGGCTCCAAAGTTGTTGCTTCACTTATTTATATTATTACTAGCGGCCCGCCCCGGCTTCGCACGGGTAGTCATTTATCAAATATTTTGTCTACCGGTTTTTAGACTGTTTCAGACAATTTTTTCTCTCTGTAAGAACCATCCTCATACTCCTCCTACCTCATACATAATAAGCGACATCGGTTCAGCCGCTCTTGAGATTTGCGCTTAGCAACACATTCAGCGATTCATTTTTATATTATAGATAGATGTTAAGCTTGACTAAACCGAAACCCGTATTGTCAAAGTAAAAGTGGTTTTGTCATTTCCTTATAATATTTAAATCTAAAATCAAACAGAATCCATTTGGAAATCATCTCTTCATAAAATCAGCATAAATACATTTCAATTGAGTACGATTTATGTACATTTTAATTAACGCTTGCAATATCCAGCGACGTAAAATTGGTACACTTTATAATTTGATTAAGTTGCGGCATAGATACCTAGTTTAAGTAGATTTGTTGTTCAATTAAATGTACTATGAGATACGACTGCGATAGTTGAATGATTGATTGACTGAAACTCTTCAATGTTTCATACAAGCAAAAACTACAAAAATTAGACTGAGGCAGCTTATATTATAATGTTCCTTAGTCTCATTTTTTATATCACTGAAGTGGCACACAAGCATACGGCCCACCTGATGGTAAGCAGTCACCGTAGCCTTTAGCCGCTAGTAACGAGTTACCAACCCTGTTGCTAACAGCATTACTACTAGCCCCGCGTATCCCCATGGAGCACTGGCAACCTAACATACAGCAGAAACACAACACTACATCAAAGTACTGTTATTTGACTGCGGTCTTTAGTATAGATACGTGCGCAAAATTTCATGCAAATCCAATTTTTTACGTCATTGAGCAACAAACATACATCCATTCAGACAAACTTCCACATTGATTAAGTAGGATAGACACTACTTATTTGTATGTTAGTATAGATTCAATACAATAAAACAAGCGTGTCGATAGTTGCGATCGCTATTACAATGTTGCAGGGAAAGGCGAACTGCCAGCAACAGATAACCGTTTTGAAACTAAACACTCGTGTTACACAACCCTTTGATCTTATTCAGTCTAGTCTAAGGATCTAAGCTGTGGGGAAATTGCAGTTTGCATTCCTATCAAACAGATTTAGCGTTACAGTTCAAAGAGGGCCTCTCTTTGCGTTGGAAATACGATTGCAAAAACAATATCTCGATGGTATCAGTATCAGTATTGCCATCTCACTTTAGCACAATATAGGACCTATTATGTGGTCGTGTCACACTAGACGGCATTTTACCAAATGGTCACAAGTAAAAGGTTTGAAAAACTGTAACCTGCCTACGGAAAAAAAAATGCGTTAAAAAGAAATCGGTTAAAATCGTGGTTTAATAGGTAAAATCGAGTCCTCTTATTGCTGAAAATGCTGGAGTAGGTTAAAATGTAAATAACGAATCAATTAACACCTTATTCATCGGAAATAACACTACTTTGATGTAGTGTTGTGATTCTACGGTAAGTAAGGTTGCCAGTGTTCGACGAGGATACACGGGGCTAGTAGTAATGCTGCTAGCTCAGTGAGTCCTCATCAACAACAGGGATGGCAACGCGTTAGTGATCTTTGGTATTGCTAGCGGCTATAGGCTACGGTGACTGCTTGCCATCAGGTGGGCCGTATGCTTGTGTTGTGTGTCACCTTAGTGGTATAAAAAAATATAGAGAGATTTCAATTGAAAATTGAGTAAGACATTACTTTGATCAAACTTCAAAGTATAGTATTGTGTTTCTGCGGTAAGTAACCAGAGCCATACGAGACTACGCTGGGCTAGTAGTAATGCTGTTAGCTCAGTGAGTCCTCATCAACAACATGGTTGGCACCTCGTTAGAGATATCCCTGGTATTGCTAGCGGCTATAGGCTACGGTGACTACATCAGGCCGTCTGTACACCTGCTTCATACTTCGTAGTTTATTCCCACAAAGTCCTACAAACCGACACGACCCCAAAATACCTAACTAAGTAAAGTAAAGAAAGTAAATCTTGGAAAGTTATTTACCGTGTTGCGTAAACAATGTCCTGGCTCGCCGTAAATGTCGAGAGAAATGCTATGATTTCTGTTGGGAATTCTCCCTCATGTCTAAATGAGTTTGACGGCAACATGAAAAAGTTGGTAGGACAAGCTCGTGTGTACACATTTGATTTCTTGTAAATTACCGTTGTGTTTGCATTACTGGTACGTGATAGGGATTTAGGAGCTCTTATTCCAGTAACGGTAAGGTCTACTTTGATTTCAGATCATCATCTTGCATATGATACTGTAACGCCTTGGTTACCACCAATGTTACTGGCTAGTTATAAAATGTATCCTGCGTATCATTTAAGCCTCGACACCGCTACGCCCTACAATACCTACATCAGTACTGGAGCCCTAGGAGAATAAGTTACGACTACGTATATGTATCGCTTTTCACTATTTTTGTATTGGAAAATGAATAGCGTCGCCGCGGCGAAAAGTTTTGAGAGTTCTTTCGACTACCTAGTCGAAAGATGTGCATGCTACCAATACTGTGCTAATAGCATTACAGTGTCGCTAGCAGTAACATTGTCGACAACGTATTCGAAAACGTAACTCGCGATATGTCAAAATTGTCATACTAATTTTTAGTTCCACTTTTCACCGCCGCAGTGCTGTTAATTTTTCAATGCAAAAATAGTCGAAAGCGATACGAAAACGTTGTCGAAAAAGTTCATGCTACCGGCACTGCTCGAAAGATGTAACCACCTTTCGCCTACGTTTTCGAAAAAAATACTCTGAAAATGACAAAGTTTTCATATTTTAGTTCCACTTTTCGCCGCCGCAGCGCTGTACATTTTCCTACCCAAAAATAGACGAATGTAATTTGATAGTCTTCCTGTTGAGGCTACTGTAAGTTTGAAAGCCCACATAACTGTTTAAATACATACAAATAGAGGTGAAGCTTAAGAAGCTTGTTAATAAAAATTAACAAGTTAATAAAAATAAAGCTTACCGAACACTGATATTGCAAATTGTGCTGACTTGCCAGACATCAGCAACGCGTGGTAGGTCTTAGAGATTGTGTAAATTGATTCTGCCATACTACTCCCAACGAGTGTGATAATTACATACTCAGAGCTAGAAAAGTCCCGACAATAATAAAGAGTCGATATGTAATGAGTTAGAGTTTTTCAAATGAGTTTAATTCTTTTTGAGTTTATTCTTTACAAACAAGAATACAAATCTGTTCTCTTTATGATATTATATTAAACATATAGATGTAGATCAATAGACTTTATCCCATCAACATGTATACAAATAGGAGCACCAGGCTACCAGATAACTGATAGAAAATTTGAAAATATTTTTCGAAATGCATATTTATACCAAAGCCTACACTTATTGCAGAAGCAAAAAAAAAAGTGTTTTTATAACATAAATATTTGCCCCGGTAGAGTCGAACCTGACGTGGCAAGTCACTGTACCAAAGTATCGTCAAAATGCTTGTAAATCATCGTCAAACTGATTTAAATTAGACAAATAGTTAACAAAACTGTGCTGGTAGCAAGATCATCTTTCCACTACGTTTTCGAAAACGTAATTTAAAATATTATTTAAAGTATTTCAAAATGTTCGTACGAATTTTTAGTTCCACTTCTCGCCGCCGCAGCGCAGTTCATTTTCCCATAAACAAAAAGTCGAAAGCGATACGAATACATCGAGCAAGTCTTTCGTGCTAAGGCTAGCTACTGTTCTAAAGAGATAGTTGCGTTTCAAATTTCTTAATATAGGAAACTGCGTTACTATATAGAGACCGATGCAGAACCAGTCTCAAGCTGTGCAACATATTTGCATATTATGACAGCACTTGTTATGCGACTGTCATCATAAATGCAATTAAATACAAGAGGTTATCATAATGCTTCTTGTTTTTCAAATTTTAATTTATTGTTCTTTTTCGTTTATATAATAGGAGATTATAAATATTCATTAAGTCTCAAGTCAGTGACTGGCTGAGGTGATTTTACTTCGCATTTCTAACGGATGGATTATAAAAAAAAATCTAATTAGGTTTCTGTTTCCTTATTGTATTGCTTAAGCTTTGTATATTTTTATATACACAAGGACAAAACTTATACAGAAGAGAAATATACTATCCATTAATAAAAAAATAAACATCAATAAAAATAAATAAAATAATTGTCCCAAATCACTTTCCTGCTCATAGCTCTTAATTCTGTTGCTAGTGCAAAAACCAATTTAATGTTTACAGTTAAAAAAACTCAAACCTTAAGCATTAAGCTTAAAAATATTTAAAACCAAAAAACTATGTATTCAAAAATAAACTAAGTACTCTTAACCTACGTGACGTCATTCATGCTTTTATTTAGAAAATTTCCACGGCAATTCTTAATTTATAAAAGTATGTACGAAAGATGACACGGCTCGAAACGAAGAGAATACAGAAATTACGCCTTGTAATGTGGAATGGATGAGAACATATTGCGGCGACGCCAAATAACATGGGATAAGGAAGAATTATGGACTTAAGAAGGCTAGGCTAGGGTCGGCAACCGCTGCGGTGACCGCTTAACTTCAGGAGGGCCGTGTGCCACCATAATGCAATCATTATTTTTGTTTTTTTTCTGGACACGTGACGGGCCGGTCCTAACGGAAGATCAGCCCTGGTTGTCCGTCACAAGACAACCAGCACATGCTGAGTTGGGACCGTTTCATAACGACACGATATGCTTCTTCTACACTTGTCTTCCTTTCTTATAGCTTTCTTTTCTTTCTTTCTTTCTAATGTTAAAAAAAGGCTTACCTGAGTAACAGCAGCGAGCGCCAGCCTCTCGACGTCAACACTGTAGTAGTTGAGCTGCGGCACGTACCGCCGCCGTGGGCGTATGTCGTCGTAGTAAGCGACCACGTCATTGATCGACACCACCGGGCAGTCGTCCACAGTACTGCACCCACTACTGACCCCGTCCACCCCGCTGTCAGAGTCCCCTTCGCCCCCGAACCCCTCTTTAGAGTCCCGCCGGTCCCCGTAGCTCTGCTCCGAGCCCTCTTGGTACCCGGACTCGTTCATATCGTCTGTGATTATCTCCGGGATCTTTGTCGTGTCGTACTCGTAGCCGACTTCGTCGTTGAACGTCGTCTCTACAGCCGTCTGCGTCATCGTGGTTATTGTCTATTACACTTGTCTCTTTCGTACCACTGTCCACTACATGCTTGGATGCAAGGCCGGGTCACACTGGTAGCGCCCTGGGGACAAAAGTTCATATTGTGACCACAATTGATATAACGGATTCAGGTAAACATTTTGAAATATGTTAACATGATCATAAATACGTTTTTTTATACCACTAAGATGACAAACAAGCATACGGCGCTCGCAACACCAGAGGTATCACTGGCGCGTTGTCAATCCAGTATTTAAATACTTACTTATAATAATTCTTGTTATCCTGTTAATAAATATATATTAATTAACAGGATAACAACAAATAAATTAAAATACCCATCAGCATAAATAAAGCAAAAGCATGACCTTCCCATAGGCCTCATTCACACTTGAGTTTAAAAAGCGTTGCAAAGCGTTGCGTTCGTCAGCGCGATTATAAGACCTATTCCCGACATCCTGCGTTGAAAATACAATCTGCTAAAAAAAAAGCGTTGCGATTTAAAAACGCTCACATGTGAATATATACTTGTTCTATTTTAATTTACGTTATAAAAGCTCCCTTGCGAATTAGGCCTAAGGCAACAGAACATGCCAAAGACATACCTATTTTACCTATGTACTATGTCTAGAAACCCCTCTCGCACAGTCGAGTAAACTACGTATAACACATTTTGGTGTCGGTTAACTCTGTGACATAATTGGATAGATACTGATGACGATTTTGTTGTACAAAACGACTAGACTAATTTGACAGGAGTTCATGTATTGCCTTCCTTATTTAACCCCGCACATGAGAAAGGGATACGGAGACTTTTTAGTCCTGTCAAATAAGTTTAGTGATTGGATACCCTAAGTGTAGACCATAGTTGCCTACGGTTACGTAAACCTCACTTTAAGGCTCTATAAGGTTCATAATATGTGACAGAGTGCAAATAAAATTTTAAATGACCTCTTATAACATTACACCTTATGCCACTATTTATTAGGTGTAAACAGGATAAAATTAAGTTATATTTAAACAAAATATTATTGAATGACATAAAAATATATGATATGTCAAAACTGACAGATTACTTGACAGCCGATAGTAACGATTCAAAATTTAATAAATAATTATTTCTATTAAATAGATAGTTTATTAACTTGTCATCATCAATTGATTAATACAATTTATAGCTTTCGCAAATTGAAAAAGCTATTGACAATTGAAATTGTTAATTGCTGTTACAACATTCGCAATAATACGAACTGAAATAGCCTCAACAAAGAAGCAGATAAAAACCGTGTCTTTCTGTATTATTCAGTCACAAAAATGCATTACGACAACATAATCTTAATACTATATTTAACTATGTATTTATATGATTAACTAGCTTTTGTCTGCGGCTTCGCACGCGTGGTAAAGTGAATAAGTCATAACGGATTTTCATACAAACTTTCATCCCCTATTTATCCCCTTAGGGGCGGAATTTCAATAAATCCTGAAATACGTGTTTTTAAATGTAAGTGAAAAGCCAAATACGAAGTTTTATGCGATTACCTTAAAAAATTACGAATTTTCATACAGACTGTCATCCCCTATTTTACCCCCTTAGGGGTGGGATTTCCAAAAATCCTTCCTTATCCTTAGTGGACGCCTACGACATAAAAGGTACATACTGTCTAAATTTCAAGTGTCTAACCCCACCGGCTTAGGCTGTGCGTTGATGTCAGTCAGTCAGTCAGTCAGACAGTTTCTTCTTTAATGTAATACAGATTGTTTATTTCATTTCCTAGTAATAAAAACAAGGTCTAGATAGACAAAATCATCTCCGCGGAAAGTAAACAAACCTTCAAGTGTCTGAGGTCATCAAACAGACGAGCGATTCGATCAGATATCTGAAACAATACTTTCGGTTTCGAACGAGGTCGCAACGAAGACTTTCGCTCTTTGGGGCATGGTCCGTCGGCACAGTGACCTCGTGGCATACACTCGGAATCTTAGTACGGTGCACATCCTCGAAATAATAACTAGCTCGCGAGCTTGTGGTCTTTATTCTAAGTGCATATATTACACTATTTTTTTCTTAATATTTTTGGGATGTGAAAACAGATCGTTTGCGTAAAGGATAGGTGAGTAGCACATAACAGTGCAGCCCAAAAGAGTAGGTTCTTATGGGCTGCACTGTTATGTGCTACTACCATATGCACGTCAATGAAATAATTTAAAAAACTAATAATTCCATTAATTTCAGGGAAAATCTGTTTTTTTTACTAGTAAAGTGACAAGCATGCACACAGCCCACCTGATGGTAAGCGGTTACCGTTGCCTATGGACGCTACCACACCAGGTATATCAATATATATATCAATCTATCTATGGTATAGATTTACTTTCATTTTAAATCTGTAGCGTGAGCAATGAGCATGAATAATTTGCTACAACGTTTTCGTATCGCCTTCGTCTATATTTGTATTGTAAAATGAATAGCGCTGCGGCGGTGAAAAGTGGAAATAAAATAACTATGACAAGTTTGACATTTCACATGTTACGTTATCGAATACGTAGTTGAAAAATGTTCTTGCTACGCCAACAGGTAGGCCAAAACAACAGACAATCGGGCCAAGCAACAAGTTCGACCCTACTGACCTACATAGCACATAGTGACAAGGTCTTAGCAACAGGTTGCCCATTTCGACCCTCCTATTTTTATACAGTTGGATATTTTTTTAGGGAACATTTAGTTGTTCTGGGAAAGGGTTATTTTGCCACTTTAGGTGTAAGTATAGAATTCTAGGGTTAGCAGATTACTAGCATAAGTTAAGTGGCTGTAGCTTTCTTTTGACTTTTTTAGTAGCTGCCTCTGTATGTATGTATCTATCGAACAATGTAACGGAATCTTTCAACATCATTTGACCAACTGTAGGTCGTCTGATTATTTTGAAACTTTACACACATACATAACTTAACTTATATTAATACATTATAATAAATAAAAAATAATTCGGAATTTTCGTATGTAAACATTTTACGTTGTGTATAGAATTAAAAAAAAAACTAATCTTATCACACACCGATGAAGCTACAATTTCATAACTGTCCTGATGTTCTGACCAGGATCATCATGATAAATACATTTTAAGCATGATTTTTTTGTATTTTAACATTTTTAACCTTTATTTCTTATGGTTTAAAGGGCATAACTTAGAGCAATCAATTAACTTAAAATATCAAAGCTGTAAAACGTACACAGCCTTAATGGGCGATCACGAAAGCCGAACTTGGCAAGTAAGGACATTACAAGCCACCTGTTGCTTGTGGAATTCATTCAACCCGACTTTACGTAATGTCACTTCTGCGAAGAATTCATTTACTTCTCGGATTCTGTGGCGACTGTCGTCTACTTGACAGATAAATAAAGTTATTTACTTGTATACGAATATTTGTTTACCTTACAATACATTCAGTTGAAGAACTAACAAAATGCAAAGTGAAATGAATGACGGATTGTGAAGCGTAACGCTGTCACTGCCTGTCTGTCATCTGTCAGTTTTATTTGTTTAATTGCCTTTCCCGATTATAAGGCTTTATCATAATGTTGCCAGGTTTTAAATTATCAAATAATTAAACAATAAAAAAGTAATGTTTTTGAATAGAAATAACTAGGCATATTTATTATAAGAAGAGTTTTGCAGAAAATATAAATAAAATCATTAGGTAAAGGTTTAATTATAGCTTTTTTATTTCCATTGAAGTGTTATATTTCTACTATCAAAGAAGTTCTTGACATTTGCACGAGATTTCCAAAAAACATAGCTAATTAATTTTGATGAATTTATTAGGTATACAAATATTGCAATTAACAGGTCGATAATAATACAAACTAAAGCTAAAGAAGAAGAAAAAACTAATCTTCTATGTAAAAATTAAAATAAATAAAACACTTGTCCCAAATTGCTGTCACGCGGGAGGGTGCCAAGAAGGCTGGCAGCATTGCCCCGCTGTATGGCAAAATTTTGATCACGTATAATTTGATATCTGTAACGCCTAGCAACTATCGGCGATCTCACTCGCACATTACGATCGTGTTTCGGGAGTCATAAATCAACGAAATAGTTTATTTAGCTTAGGCCCTTGTAAGGCATTTATGAACGCCTACTTTATAACAGGATTGGCAGCTCTTTGGTGATATCCCTGGTATTACTTACCGCTATAGGCTACTGGGACTGCTTACCGTGAGGTGGTCCGTGTGCTTGTGTGCCAACTTAGTGGTATAAAAACATTTTGATTGAGAACCAAAGCCACGAATGCCCGACACGTGCACATTCGCCACGGGTCACGGTCCGAGGCCACCCGCCATATTTAATCTCCCACCATTTTGTAAACACCATAATCGTTGTCATGGCCCATAGTCGCGTATCGGCAACGCGATAACAAAGCCGTGATTACATTTGTAGAGAATTTTTAACATAATCTATAGAGCAGCTAAAAAGACAGAGCACTGAGTTTCTTGCCGGTTCTTCTCAGATGGTTTTTTTTCCGAACCGGTGGTAAAGTAGACCTGCATAAGTGCCGTATAAGAACTTAAATGAATACATTTTATTTTATTTTAAAGGATGGGAAGGTAAAGACTACCGAACCGGCGCGGGTATGTATGAAGAGATTGATGACTGTTAAAGAAGTAAAAGAGATGTACAAGTCAAGGTGAATTGCGCTCGATAGTCACTGCCTGCACCGAGAGGGACGTGGTTTGAGTATTTCTAACAATAATGTTTTGTCAAAATTTGCAATTAAACGTTCTTTTAAAATTGTCTTACAAACTAGCTTTTTCGCCACGACTTCGCCTGCGTAGCGATATAATATAGCCTATGTAGGATTATATAGCATTCAGTAGCCCGAGCAAGAATAACTTCCGAGTATGTATTCGTATCGCCTTCGACTATTTTTGTATATAATATTTTTGTATACTTTATTTGTATGGGAAAATGAACAGCGCTGCGCCTAAAGTAGAACTACAAATTCGTAAGAACATTTTGAGAGCTACGTAGTCGAAGTAGTAGGTAGTAGTAGATTTTTTAAAGTAGTGTTTGAGTTGAGTTTATTAATTACAAACAAATGATGTCTCTTTATAATATTAGTTTACAAGTACATATATGGTATAGAAAACAATATTTGTAGAAAAATATCACTCAGCTCAATCCACGCTAACTAACTTAGGCAAAAATATGAATAAAATGCTGAGTCGAACGAATCACGATTGCTTAGTACAATATGCCAATACACGAGAGCTAAATGTTGCAATGGCATCGTGTCTATGCAGTGGGATTTATTTGTCTTGCTCATCACTTGTCACCAATAACATACATATTCTGACTCATCGTAATTATAACGTTCTGTACTAGTAGTAAGAGTTTAACTACGTATTCAAATAGAATTGTTGACGAGACTGCTGGGCTAGTGGTTAGTATAACTGACTGCAAAGCTAGAGGTCGCGGGTTCGATTCCCACCGGGGCAAACATTTATGTGACAAACATGTTTGCCTAGCGTCAGGGTGTTTGGTATTTATTATGTATATATATTATTATGTATTTACAAAGAATAAAAGTATACATATAAGTATTGTATCCGCTGCTGGTTCCCATAGTACAAGATTTTCTTAGTTTGGGGCCAGATGGCGCTGTGTAAAAATAGTATCAAGAACGTAATCCTCAAAATATACATACGAATTTTTAGTTCCACTTTTCGTCGCCGCAGCGTCTCAATCAATTCGAATTTCATTCAAATCCATTCAGCCGTTCAGGCGTGAAGAGGGGTAAAAACACAAACATTCGCATTTATATTATCTATGTCAAAATGGGCAATCCACAACTACATGTTATAAAAATGTTATTGTTCTTTTTGCTATATTTTTGTTTTCATAGGCCAAGGCCAATCAAAATAAAACAAAGTTCGCTCTTTTGACAAGTAAAATTCAACACAGAGCCGCCCTGTCAGTGCCGCCTACACGGCATTTGAATAAACTCTCAAAATAACATTTTAAGCCTTACTTAATAAGCGAGGAAAGCCTTAGAGGCAATGAACTGTTCCGTCAAAGAAAAACCCTCATTAGTGATATTTCAACTCTATAGCTGTGAGTTCATAAGGTATAATTTACTTTGGTTGTTAAATTCGAGTGCTAGAGTGAATACTAGGCAACCTTGGACACTCACTTTGTCAGTATAGGTACCACTTATTTATTGTGAATACTGTTTTATAGTACAACCGACTCAGAATTAGCTTTGTAAACTGTCGTAATGCTCAATAACTGAAGTTGAAAAATAACGAAGCCGTGGTCTCCGTGTGGTGTTGAGCGATGCCCGCGATTCTAGCGACACATATTCAAATCCCACCGGTGTGATTAGTCACCGTGAGGAACGCCGCATGTCTAAGAAGAAATTCAAGGAAGTATGTAGTGCCTAAGAGACGGCGACGGACACACCATTTGTCACGATGGCACAACATTTTTTCGGTCAAAAATGGGTGTTGTAAAACCTCTGCCTACCTCTTCGGGGACCCTTGTGGGAAGGTGTGAATTTTATTCCAAATTCAGAATTAGGTTTGAAATCTCTCGGTATGCTAAATATCGGGTATTTAACATCATAATAATATCCTAATAATTAATTAATGTTATAAATAATAAAGTAAAATTATATTTTATATGCGAAATATCACTCTCTGACTGGCATATTGACATACTTTCTTGACGTAAACACCGACTAAGACGGATTTTGAGCAAAGGATTCGCACACCCAAACTCTGACCTACCTTTTTGCGAGCGAAGTCACTGCGTATATTATACCTAGTGATTTCCGAATCCGAATGAAAGTCATTTATTAAGTTTAGGCCCTAATAAGGCACTTATGAAGTTCTAAATTACCACCGGTTCGGAAAAAACAAGCCACCTGAGAAGAACCGGCCAGAAACTCAGTGCTCTGTCTTTGTTTTCATGTAACAATCCTAATCCGAAGCGTATAACACAACTTTGATATAGTGAAATGTTTCTACGGTGAGTAAGGTTGCCAGTGATCCGCAAATAATAATAATCAAAATGCTTGGACATTATCACACAGCGCCATCTGGCCCCAAACTAAGCAAAGCTTGTACTATGGGAACCAGCAGCTGATAAAATACTTATATACTCTTTTTTTTCGTAAATACATTCTTATAATACATACCAAACACCCAGACGCAAGGCAAACATGTATGTCACATAAATGTTTGCCCCTGCGGGAATCGAACCCGCGACCTCTAACTGAAACTCAAACTCAAAATGATCTTTATTTGACAAGCACTTTCAAATCGTCAGATTCTACCACCGGATTCGGTCGGAAGAAACCGGCAAGAAAGTCAGCAATTACTCTCATTGCAGTCAGGTATACTAACCACTAGACCACCTGTCTCGTCTTGTATTTGGTACTTAATTTCAAAGCTCGCATACAATTCTAATGGATATTTTCTGTATCGAAGTTGTTTATGTTCAAATTGGAATATGTTTGAGCAAATACAGCTGTTTAACAGACAAATAAGCACTGTTTGCGTTAGTATTGTTTGAACGCACTCCAACAAAAGAACATATTATTTGTATCGAATTAATAGGTTCCGCGTATATGTACATTATTTTATTACAAATATGTATGTACTTTATGTGATAAAATATGAGGAAGTTGACCAACTGGTATAGCAATTTAGTATTTATAATTTTTTTATACCACTAAGGTGGCACGTGGCACACAAGCATACAGCCCACCTGATGGTAACCAGTCACCATAGCCTTATAGCCGCTAACAACACCAGGGGTATCACTAACAAGTCGTCAACCCTGTTGTTGATAAGTGATGATGAGTCATTGTGCTAGCAGCTTTACTACTAGCCTAGCGTATCCTCGTGGAGCACTGACAACCTTACTTACCGCAGAAACTCAACACTACATCAAAGTAGGGTTATTACACTGCGATCTTCTGTAAAGCGGAAGTGGTCCCCAGTCCGGCGGTAGGAAAACCCACGGAAGATCCCATTTCGCCCTACTTCTATTTAAAAGTATCCTCTTTAATAGTGCTAAGTCATTATGCTGAGTCTCAGGACTCTTATCGTTACAAAATAAACCGTAAAACTTAATACTAAATTCCTAGGCTGCCCAAACGCCTTCAATGAAATCCTTTTATCAAGACCGACTTCAATATTCCTCGTTCAGTGAATTTCACTCCATATCAATTACTTGGAAGGTTACGAAGAGCAGCTTCAGCTATATGTATTTAATGAAGTACTTCTTTTCCAAGTAGCCTACTACTTCGGTACAAAGCTTCTTATTTAGGTGTTTTCTTCGAATTTCGATTAAAAAAACATTTATTCAGTTTAAGCCCTTTACGGCACTTTAAGGTCTGCTTTAGCATCGGTGGCATCGGTTCGGCAAAGTCATCTCCGAAGAAGTGTTTGGGGGAACAAACGACATGGTCTTTTAGATTGCAGGAACCAAATAAAACCACGGTATTGTAAGAATTGAACCTCCATCTATACAGTAAATATCGTTAGTAAAAAGAATGTAATTCAAATCTGTAGAATGTGTCGTCTTGGACTTGAATATGGGATTCTGTGACAGGCCAAGAGAATACAACCGCTACGCATGACAGGCAATGGCCGAATAAACCGAAATTAATAAAAAGTAAATTAATTGATAAGATTTATTTTACGTTTAGGTTAGTTTTGTACTTCTTAGTTTAGTTTATTTTAAGTTTTTAATTTAAGTTTATGTAGAGTTGAAAATCAATAAAGAATGATAATATCTAAAAAAAAAAAAAAAAAATGAAAAAAAATAATTGATAAGTTATTAATTATTATTATTAATTAATTAATATAAAAAATACGTTTTATTGTACATTTAAAACCCGGCGCTCACGTGCTACGCCCCACAGTGTCAACCAGCGGAATATCGATATACTTATGAAATACAGTCAACCTTTTTCTAGCGCGTTCTATTTTTGAATTAGCGACATCTAGTGTCGTATAGTGGAAACACAAATGTACAACTAAATTATTCCTTAAGTAAATTAATACATTACATCGTACAAGACGATTGTATTGCTTTCAGTTGCGTGTTTGATTCCCGCCTGTCACAAAATTATATCCGCCTGGAATGGAATTGGAAAGAAAACATACCGTGTGAAACCCGGTTTTTTTTAATCCCGTGGTAACCCGTTTTTTTCCGGGATCAGTAGCATAGGAGTCCCGGTCAATATCCTATCAGCCATTTCGGAGATAAGGGTGGACAGAGAGATTGACAGACAGACAAAAAAAATCGAATGGTTATTGTACTCATAAAATTCTCGTTATAAATACCTTCGTATTTAGAATTGAAACACGCGTAATGGCTGTGCATAGTTATTTTTTTTGTTTCATAAACAAAACATAGAAAGTACAATTAACAATGGAGCTCGTAGTATTAAAAAAAACGTTTAGATATTATTTCTAACATAATAATATAGCCTAAGATTCAAATTACGTTAACGGGGTTCGGTAAGTACTCATTACGTATATGAAACAAATGATAACAAGTAAGCCGCTTTCCTCTTTCTAAAACCAAGGAAAAATATAAATCCGTGATAGCCGAGGATGTAACAAAAAGCTACATTCGACCGATGTCCGTCATTACGTCACAACGGTGAAAGTAACTCCACAGCTGATTGGCGCACGTATATATCTATGCCGCAGGCCGAGGAGACTGTAAGCCCTTTGTACGCAATATATTATCTACTCTGAGCCTGTCTAGTGGCTAGTTACACCTATATGACAGCCACTCTCGGTTCGATTCCAGACAAAACAAAACTTGTAAAAAAAATCCAAGTCTCGCCACTTTTCTTCTACCTTCTACCGTAAAAAGTTATGAGATCCATTTAATACCAAGTCGGTTAATTTATTTAGTCCCTACTTAAGGGACCTTTTGTCTCAAGTTATTAGATAATTAGCTAACCTAACAACATCCTATAGTGACAATATACATAATGTTTTAAATAAAATATCTGACCCTAACACTTCTGAATACGATTCTAACTCTGCAACATTACTCTAATGTCGCCAGTTGATATTTGGAATTAAACGTTAATACCGCCACCGCAGAATCGCATTTAGTTTGGTTTCTTTATTATCATAATCAACATTAGAAAGTTACAATGTGGTTGAGATTTTGGGATTCAGTTCATCTTGCATAAAGTTAAATATTAATTAAACGAACTTATGAACGAGAATTAAGCGTTAAGTTAATCGGATTACTATCCACCACTTGTATTTTAGCGACCGCATGGGTTATAGTTATCCTTATAGTGGCATTTCATACATGCGCTCATCATCCATCATCCAAAGCTTTTATTATCCCAATGGGTAGCCTATCTTTCATCTAACATCAGCTACTACGGGCCATTAAGGCATGAACGACAATCTCCACAAGACGAATCCATCAAAAACGTAGTACCCGGGTGTTGCAAAACAGCATCAGTTATCCAAAATCAAAATCATTTATTCAGTTTTCTGTTTAGGCCCTAATAAGGCTCTTATGATTTTGTATCAAAGTGTGTTGTGAAACTAGGTTAGTGTAGAAACTGATTATTTTTGATTCAACGGTGAGTGCGAAAAAAAGCGCAGCGGCTATATGTCACTCACTCAAACGAGACATTATTATTTTAGGATCGGCAACGCGCAAGTGATATCCCTGGTATTGCTAGCGGCTATAGGCTACGGTGACTGCTTACCATCAGATGGACCGTAAGCTAGTGTCACCTTCTTCTTCTTCCTCGGTCCCTCAGTGCTGAGGATCGCGACCACAACAGCTTGCTCTCCATTGGCTGCGGTTGTAAGTGCTGTGGACTGCCGTCAGGATGTCCGGCCCCACAGTTTTCTTTATGGCGGCTATCCATCTTGAGGGCGCTCTGCCCCTGGCTCGTCTTCCCTCCATCTGACCCACGATCATGTGTTTCTCCAGACTATGCTTACGAGACCGCATGATATGTCCGAAGAAGTGTAGGGCCTTCTGGTGGCAGATTGCTGAGAGCCTCGTCGTGATGTTAAGCTCCTGCAGTATGGACTCGTTGGTTCTCATAGCGGTCCACGGAATTCTGAGCAGCCTTCTCCAACACCACATTTCGAACGTATCGATTTTCTTGCTGTCGTTGCTCTTGCAGCACCAGGTTTCAGCACCGTAAAGGAAAATCGAAAATACCAAGGCCCGAACAAGTCTCACTTTGGTTTTCCGGCGAATACCGCGGTTCCTCCAGATTTTGTCTAGATTCGCCATGGCACTTTTGGCCATCCCGGCCCTTCGGCGTATTTCATCTGTACAGCTGCCTTCATTTGTAATCAAAAATCCCAGGTACACAAATTGACTGACCTTTTCGTAACAGTCTAGTGCATCGGTTTGCGGCAGAAGTTGCGCTCGGTCCACCACCATGATCTTGGTTTTCGAATGGTTGATCTTAAGACCGAGTTTGACACTCTCAGCTTCTATTTTCTTCAGCAGAATTGCCATATCTACTTCACTCGATGCAACTATAGTCGTGTCATCAGCGTACCTGAGATTAGTGATGCGCAAGCCTCCTACTGATACGCCTCCGTCCCAGTCCTCCAGTGCTTTTCTCATAATGTATTCGCCGTACAAGTTGAACAATTTTGGCGACAAAATACAGCCTTGACGCACGCCTCGTTCAGTGTGGAAGGACTTCGACTGCTGGTCTTCCAGTTTCACAAAGCTAGTGCCATCTAGGTACAGATTCTGTATCAGGAATATGAGGTGGGGGGGGACTTCCGCAAGCACATCAAACATAGTACTCCACTGAACGCAGTCAAATGCTTTGGCGTAATCAATGAAGCACAATACCAACGGTTTATTGAACTCTCTGCATTTCTCAATGAGTACTCGTACGTTCAATATCTGTTCCCTAGTTCCTTTTCCAGCAACAAAGCCTGATTGTTCATTGGGTATCTGGTGGTCTGTGTATGTTAAAATCCTGGTATTTATGATACGGAGCATGATTTTACTAGCGTGAGACATCAGTGACAGCGTGCGATAGTTTTCACACTTTCTAGTGGATCCCTTTTTGTGAAGTGGCACGACGGCAGATTCGGTCCAGTCTTCTGGCCACTGGCCAGTTTTCCAGATCTTGTTGCATATCTGGTGTAAGAACTTAGTACCCACTGCACCTAGGTGTTGTAACATTGCAGCCGACACTCCATCAGGACCAACCGCTTTGTGTTTAAGTTTCTGTATGGCATCCTGCACTTCAGAAATCAAAATGGCGGGCTCTTCCGGGTGTTCATACCATCTTCGTTCCGTTAGTTGTCCCTTTTCATCCCGATACAGTTCATAACAGTAACTTCTCCATCTTTCTAGAACTTGTTCCAGTTCTGTTAAAGTGTTACCTTTATTGTCATCCACAATCCAACTTTTCGGTTTTAAGGTGTCGGTCAGTTGTTTGACTTTCATAAAAAGATCCTTCGCTTGGCATTTGTCAGCATGTCCTTCAATCTCATCGCACAGTCCGTTGATGTACATGTCTCGGTCCCTCCGTGTAGATTTTTGCACCTCCTTGTATGGAAGATTGTAACGCTCGCGGTCGCTGTGATTACTTAAACCAGCGCTTTTTAATTCTCGTCTCTCTTCTATCAAGTCCCACGACTCTTGACTTATCCACTCTTCTCTTTTCCTGATAGATTTGTGAAGTGCCACACTCTCTTTGGCCGTGAGCAGAATCTCCCTTTTCAGGTTACTCCAGTCTGCTTCGCTAGAGTCAAATGGTTCACATTCTATGGACTTGATCTTTGAGTCAATTGTGTTGTGGAAGTGGATTAAAGCCGGTCCATTCAGTGTGACTGCCTTCGGAGTTTTTGGACGGATTTTCTTCAAGCGCAGTCTAAAGTCTGCAATGAGCAGCTCATGGTCACTGCCGCAATCAGCACCAGGAAGCGTCTTGGCGTTGATGACTGACGACCGCCATCTGGACTTTATCGTAATGTAGTCAATCTGGTTTCGGTGGCCTGTTGGTGAAGTCCAAGTGTACAGTCTTCTTGGATGCTGGTCGAACCAGGTGTTCATTACAGTGAGCTGATTTTCAATACAGTATTGAAGAAATTTTTCACCCCTGTCATTCTGTACACCGAGGCCCCATTTGCCCACCAGAGTGCCTTTAAGTGAGCTTCCCTTGGTATCGCCTACTTTAGCATTCCAATCTCCCAGCACAACCATAATTTCTCTGGATGGCATAGTGCGTAGCAGCGCATCCAAATTGGCATTAAACTCATCGGAGACTTCCTCTTTGCATTTAGATGTGGGTGCATATACTTGTATGATGTTGATGGGTACAGGACTAGCATCCAGTTTTATTGCGATCATTCTATCATTCGGAGTCTGATATCCTTTGACGTTGTTCCGTAGTGTTTTTGGTATTATGAAGGCAACTCCATTTTCGCTATTATCTCCGCTTGAAAAGTACATGATGTTGCCATTGTCTGTAACAAAATGACCGTTTCCTTTGTAACGCGTCTCACTGATCCCAAGTATATCTATTTCATTTCTCGCCATCTCTCGTTCAACAACATCCAATTTCCCTACTTTTAGCAACCCTCTCACATTCCAAGTCCCCATGCGCAGCTGTTTCCGTAATGGGGTTTTTTGTGATCCTGTACCTTGACCAGTGGCATTGCTTCCACTTCCCGCCTGGTGGTTCACAGTGAAGTGGCCGATAACATTCTTCACACCATGCGACCCGGAATCGCGATGGCGCCGAGGGTCAGTCGGATCGCATAACAACGCATTCTTCGTAGGTGAACTTTTCATTGTGGTTTTCTTGGGAAAATAGTGCAGTGGTTTCCCGTTGCCTTCTGCACCAGGCGTTTTCGGGGTATTTGGCCCCCAAGGTCGCTGACTCCCTCTTCCAGCCGGTTGTCCGGCTGGGTGTAAGGTTATACCGCCTTTGCTCGGTCGCCAGAGCCTCGTCCGTTATCTAGCAGGGAGCGCCACTTGCAGGAGAGGTTGACAGTTGGGGTCGGCAAGGATGTTATAGCCATTCTCCCCCCTTACTCCCCAAGTGTCACCTTAATGGTATAAAAAATACACAAAAAAAAAAACCTTTGATATCCAGCGTGGCAATGCTGCCAGCATTCTTGGCACGCTACCGCATGATTCCGGTTTGGGTCAGATCTTTTATCTGTAAGTAGGTAGGTTAAGATATGTTTTTGTAAATAGTTTGATCTTTTTTGTGTCAATAAAGATTAAACTTTTTGATAGATTTATAATTAAAAAATCTATTTTTTTTAATTACATTAGTCCTTGAGATAGATTGCACGTCAGTATTTAATTAACATAAATTCACACATTAAGCGTGTCTTTTCGTTATCAACTCGATAAAGCGTGCATATCAATCAATTACCGCGTACAAACTATTCTGACACGTTTAATAATTGTGTTGGGTTTTTCTTCTTAAATGAGTACATATATTGCTTTAGTATATTGGTTTTCTTTTTACACAACGTAGGTGGCAAGCCAGCTTGTGACCCGCCTGATCACCAATCTATTAACTCTAGCAGTAACAAGAGTAAACTAGCACGTTGCCAGTATTTTGTTGAGAGGACTCACATTGGCTAAAACACGTATGTTCGCCAACTTCCCAGAATTGGAGCGCAAGCATGAATAAATTGCGACAGCGTTATCGTATCGCCTTCGACTATTTGAAAAAAGAAACAGCGCTGCGGCGGTGAAAAGTGGAACTTAAAATTAGTATGACAATTTTGTCGTTTCGCGAGTTACGTTTTCGACTCAAAATTTTTAGTTCCCCTTTTCGCCGGCGCAGCGCTGTTAATTTTCCTATACAAAAATAATTAGTTCAAGTAGAAAGTTGTTCTTGCTAAGGGTAAAGGTATTTGTACAAGAAAATTTTGTGCTCTTATTAAATGAATATGGAATATTGACACGAATATGACATATCAGGTTCTTCTCAGGTGGCTTTTTTCCGAACCGGTGGTAAATTAGACCTTCATAAGTTCCTTATTAGGGCCTAAACTGAATAAATGATTTTTGATGCGTAAGTATATAATTTAAAATTACGTTGTAACATCTTTTTTCTCGCTTTCCTGGGAGTGATTTCGTGAAATAGGATATAAATACATTATAGGGAGCCGGGAACAGTGCTGACAATTTGGCGATTTTGTCACTAGGAGTTCGCACGTAGTATATTATCTATTCTGAGCTAGGAGTGAAGCCTGACGGAGATGTTTAAATAATATTTATGCTTCTTAGTGAGAATTTTTGTAGTAAACTCCTTAAGAAACGACTCTTATATATACTATATATATGTCACCGGAATATAACAAGAACCGCAAATTTATAAATTTCCTAGGAAATTTATCAAAATTCGTAGGATTCTAAACGAGAGATTAATTTACGCCCACATTTTCGCAAATTAATAAACTTACCGAACAAAAAAAAACAACCAACGTCGGCTAAGGTGGATGCTCCGCTACGCTTCGGACCCGCCTTAGCCTTCTAACCTATCACGGCCATGTAAATTAATACAATTAAACTTTCGTTTAGAATCCTACGAATGTTGATAAATTTCCTAGGAAATTTATAAATTTGCGGTTCTTCTTCACCGGAAGATTCCGGTGACATATACATACCCCCGATATGGAAGTTTTATGTAAAGTTAAATTTATTTAAGCATCACAGAAGTTTTGTTGGGAGCATGTAAGTAAAGGTAAGTAAGTAAGGTGACACTCAATGATTTTTTCTGGTCGAAACAAGGCGCAATTCATTGACATTATCATAACTACTTCAAGTATGTACCAAGAGCATCCATTTTATTTCTTACAACAAAAAGCAGCCTGGGTCGCGTAACTTTCGACATAACATTAAAAGTAATGACAGTACTTGACGCACACTGTAAGGGTTATTCGTCATACGATATGGGCGGTCATATTACAATGTACCTTCGTGAATAAACCAACTATTAACTCATATTATAATTATATAATAAAAATAACTTAAAGGACACTATTTTTTTTATACTACTAATATGGCAAACAAGCATACGGCCCGCCTGATGGTAAGCGGTTACCGCAGCCTATGGACGCTTGCAACACCGGGGGTATCACTCGCGCGTTGCCGACCCTAAAATATAAATCATCCATGTTTCATAGAGATTTGGTCCAAATTTGAAAGTGCCGGCCAATACTATTTTCTTGTATATTTTGTTAGAGATTGTTTTCATTTTTTACTATGACACCAAAACTGGACATTACAGGACATTTAATTTGTATTGGCAATTTTGAATTCCTATTTTCAACAAAATGTATGAATAAACAGATTTTCAGCTCAAATAAAATCAACGACTACGGTCCTTTCGACAGGTTTGGTGCCATAGTAATAAATGTTCAAACGGGCAAGTTCTAACAGAATATACAAAAATATTGCGATGGCGCGGCACTTTCAAATTTGGACCAAAATTGATGATGTGCTTTTTTTTGGTCATCGGTATCAAATGAACCACATTGACCAATGAGCGCGCGGTGATTGAGTTGGTCATATGCGACTTCTGCATGGTTCGTCTTTTTACTAGTTTCTACTGAATCAAACCTCAAGTAAGCTTTTTTTTTTTTATACCACTAAGGTGGCACACAAGCATACGGCCCACCTAATGGTAAGCAGTCACCGTAGCCTATAGCCGCTAGCAATACCAGGGGTATCACTACGGGGTGCCAACCATGTTGCTGATGAGGACTCACTGTGCTAGCAGCAATAATACTACTAGCCCATATCCTCGTGGAGCACTGGCAACCTTTAGCTATAGATATATCCACGGTATTAATATTTCGCAGCACCATCCTTCACGGGCGATGAATAGCGATAAAACACGGCCCAAATACAAAGGTAACCGATAAGATACCTCCGCCCACGCGACTCCTACGCGGCCGCTTTACTGGTAATATTCGCAAAACTGTTTGTATATTGACACGGATTGCGAATGCAAATGAAAATGCTTCTATGAAAGGTATAGTAGTAGGTACTGTGCTGTCGCTCTGTGAAGTTTTTAATCCCCGACCCAAAAACAGGGATGTTTTAAGTTTAACGTGTATATGTGTAGAGACGCAGAGCTGTGGCATCGTAACTCCTAAACGGATGGAACGATTTTGATTTTGTTTCAAAGGTCACTTAATCAAGTGTTGGCTGTTATTTTTTGATTTGAACATGTTTTAAATAAATTTTGGTAATAAAATATTTAGAGGCGGACATATTCTTACGATATTGCTCATCAGAATGAACATTACCCGCGACACAGCCCTTTCCCAATGGACTGCAACATGGGGTTCTTCAAGAAGGGTGTGAAGACAATTTTTAAGGGTCGGCAATTCGTTAGTTTTAATCCTGATGTTGCAAGCGTCCATAGGCTACGGTAACATCTTACCATCAGATAGGCTGTATGCTTGTTTGCCACCTTAGTGGTATATACAAAAATCTATAATTGGGATTATAAGATATATTTTAAATCGGTACAATTGTCGCCTTATCACAAAATGTGATTGATCTCTTCCAGACAACCTGGGCTCTTTAGCATGGGGAAAGAAGGGTGTGCAAATATTTCTGCAGGGTAATTTCATTCTTTTAGTGAATTTACAGGAAACATCGAGAATTTGGTTTCTATTACACCCAACCCTGGCGCGTCACAAAACCCAAGCATATAAAGGTTTATCTTTATATATCTTTTAAAAATGTATCATTAGTGATACATCTAGTAGGTAAATTGTCACTAGTACGCCCCCCGCGCACCAATATGAAAATGCCGATCTAACATTACCCTTAATACTACAACCACATTCACCGTAGACCATTTAGCCTAATACACTTTGATGGGATTACATATGTGGTTAATCCATCAAACGTAGCTGAAATCGGTTTGGGAGAAGTGGTGTAAAGTATGGGATTGGGTAGCTCACTACACGCTTGATAATCGCAATGAATTATTCATTAATTATATTTAAACTCAAATCATAAATTACAGACCAAGATATACACCTTAGGTCCATGAAAACATTTTCTATGTGAATAAATGGACATCATGTTTCATAGAGATTTGGTCCACTCCAAATCTGAAAGTGGCGGCTAACGCTTTTTTTGTATATTCTGATAGAGCTTGTCCGTCTGAGCATTTATTACTATGGCACCAAAGTTGGACATTTCAAGTCATTTCATTTGTTTTAACAATTTTGAATACCTAGTTCAACAAAAAATTATGAAAATTCAGATTTTCGAACTCAAATAAAAACAACTACAATGGTCCTACAGGGTTGGTGCCATAGTAAAAAAAAACAGACGGGCAAGCTCTAACAGAATATACAAAAAAAAATGCATTAGCCGGCACTTTCAGATTTGGTGCAAAATTGATGATGTCCTTTGGTGACTACAAATACCGATTGCCGAGTGCTCTGTGAGTTATAATAACCAATGTTAAACTCTCATCAACTACGAATTAAAAAAAATAAGCTTGCTTTAAATTCAATAGGTGCATATAACCTTTTATTCATCAATGTACGAGGTAAATGTGATTTTAAAACATCGTACGAATGCATGTAGTAATTGTAAGTATAATCTGGCATAGAAAATGCCAGAAGCTTGACATTCTACACGGTCACAACTGTTATCGCAACGCGCTACTTTATTATTACTTAGTAATACTTAAACAGAAACAGGGGTCGAAACTCTTGGGCCGTGGGGGCCAGAGGCTCATACCCCTTTTAAGGAGACCTCAAACAAATTATGCGAGGCCTCCTGTGTCAAGAGGGCTGGCGAATATTTGGCCCAAAGGCTAAGCATTGCAATTCATCGTGGCAATACCGCCAGCCTTCTTGGCACACTCCCCCGTGACAGTGGTTCGGGACATTTATTTTACGTGTAGGTAAGTTAGTTACTTCTTAGTTTAGTTTATTTTAAGTTTTTAATCCAAAGAGCAGTTATATCTACATTCTAATGTGTGCAATCCTTCAAAAAAAATTTGTTCAATACTTAAACTAAAATGGTTTCCCTGAACCCCATTGGAAACCTTTGAGAATCTGTAACGAATATTTTTATACCACTAAGGTGGCAAACAAGCATACGGCCCACCTGATGGTAAGCAGTCACCGTAGCATATAGCCGCTAGCAATACCAGGGGTATCACTAACGAGTTGCCAACGATGTTGTTGATGAGGACTCACTGTGCTAGCAGCACTACTACTAGCCCAGCGTATCCTCGTGAAGCACTGGCAATCTTACTTACGGTAGAAACACAACTAGTGTTATTTCACTGCGGTCTTCTGTATTATTAATAATAAGACACTAGATTCAATATTAGATATGCGTAATTTTTAATCACGGCATACGCGTCATAGCACTGCAAATAACATCAATTTTCTACGAGTTGTTTCGAGATTAATACGTCATATACACACATACCAATCTAACGAACATCTGTCGTGACATTTTACCTACGAACTCCTGCGAGCAACATTAGCAATTACCACGAATCCTATTTTGGCATATTTTTTATCATCATTACAGATATATGGAATAGTAAGGAATTCAATAAACCACTGACTCGTCTGATGGTAAGCGGTCACCGTGGTATGTAGACGCTTGTAATGCCAAGGGCCCAAGGGACCATATTGTTGGAGAGTAGCAACGTATTAGGATATGTGATATTATACCATACATATTTTCCTTAGTGTTCTTTTTGCTTTGGTAACTATGCTCTCCGCAGAAACGCGACGCTGCATCATAGTAGTGTTATTTGATTGCGATTTTCTGTAAGGTGGAGGTACAACCCCCAGTCGGCTCCACCACGGCTTCATAATTTTACTACCAATACTTTATTTTACTTGTAGGTATTTAAGTTTTGTACTTCTTAGTTTAGTTTATTTTAAGTTTATGTTATAAAGTACAAATCAGAATAATTTAACACAAATATACATATTTCACAATTATAACAATAGTTTAAATTTCGAATAAAATAGATAAGTACCAACCGAAGCAAATAGCAAATTGGGCAACATACCAAAGTAAACCGCTCAAAGTTGTCAATGCGAAATTGCCTGAAAGTTGGCACCCTTGAAAACTAACTTCAACCTACCCGAAACTGGTACCTCGAAACTGGATTTACATGCTATGTATATTTACAAATATATCCTTTCTTTAGTCTGCGAAGTTAGTGGCACAGAATTCAAGAATCAATTTCTTTGGACTAGAAATTGTTATACATATCCTAATATGTATGCATACAGACATATATAACTTGAGGGTCGCCAACGCGCGAGTTACCCCTCGTGCAAGCGTCCATACGCTACGGTAACAGCATTTTTTTAATATTTTTACAATACGTCCCTCTGACATTGGTCAGAGCCTTTTTACATCTTTCTTTCCATTCTTTGCGATATGTTCATTTGTACTTTATTTTTATTGTGTTCATCTTTATGCCTTACTTTATTGTTCAATACTATTTTCGCATCAGATTTATACTGTGTATTTTTTTTCTATAATTTTTCAAATTTCTAAATAATACTTTAATACGGTAACAGCTTACCATCAGGCGGGTCGTATGCTTGTTTGGTATACTTCATATAAAAGGTGTTAAGTCTCTTCGGCTAGCAACAAGAGTAGGTAGGCAATTTAGACCGGTTATAAGCATAAGCGTAGTTAATCAAACCAATAATATGGCGCAACGAATTGCCCAAGGCTTCATTGTTGATATAATGAATTAAAACATTAAACTAATAGAACGTAACCGGTAAATAAAGTGAATATAAATAAATATTCATCTGTACAGAAGATCACAGACGCTATGTTTACTTTTTAAGCCTGGTGGCTTTGTGGTTGAAGTAACAGCCTGTTCTGATGGACCCAAGTTCAAACCCCGGCGGTGGCTTGTACCTTTGAGTTTTTCTAAGCTTAAGCTCAGGTACCTTAGTACCGTCACTGTACTTATACAGTGATTAATCACACCATGAGCTTTAAAATTGATTTTGGGGGCACCCTTACTAAAAATAAGTTTTTTTTCTCAATCTTAATACTGGTAATAAAGTTTGAATTGCTGCTCTAAAAAAAGAGCAAATTTACTATTAAAAACTATTTTTTGCGGTTGGAGCAATAGCCTGCCTAGGGATCGTACCGCAAAGTAAACTTTGTCAAACACCATTTTGGGTTTCTGAAACGCTTGTTAAGCCGTGATCATATATTATACGTATGTCAAAATCTTTGCCAACTAATCGGTGCCTGTCGGCGTATTAACTTGTGAATATAATGTTTTTTACGTGAAACTACATTTTTTTTCAACATTATTTAGGTATGTTAAAACATGTTTATAACGCAGTATTATACAAAATTTATTTATTAATTTTTAAGAATGTAGTGGATTTGGACATATTTTTATACTTAAAATTGTTCCTTGGTTAAAGAACGCTAAATGTATGAGTTATTTTGTACTTACTTTTGAACTAGTTCTTAAAGTGAGACCATTTTAAGCACAGAACACAGTTTAGTTATATGTTTTTTTCATTAATTATAATATTTATATTAAATTTGTAATTCACAGAATATTTTGTCAACAACGACAGTTGATAACTGTTTACCGTCCACTTTGAAACCAAGTATATTGGCATTTATGACAGTTAAGAATGAACTATTAAACAATATAGAGCTGTGTGGCCACGATTGACAGCAAACCGAATGTCAAATCATAGTAATCGTAGATCAGTAAATTTTGCTCTGATTAACGTTCCAGTAACCCAAAGTGATTTGACAGCCATGTTAATTTAACAGTAGTGTTAGTTGAACAATGATTTGACAAGCCTTTCAGAAACTGGGTGTTAATGTGTGAGTCCAACTCCCACTTGACCACCGTTTTCAATATCACTCATGTTCGATTAATTAATAAACAGTTATATCCGTTAAAATCGATAAGTCTCACGCCATCTTAAATGTCAGATCTAGGATTTATAGTGTAAAGTTATCATACATTACAGCTAAACCATAAATATAAGTCAGAAGCTGTAAACTGGACATTTAATATCGCTTTTATTAATGCAATAAAATTTAGTGCTCAAAAAGGAAGGGCTATGATTTTAACAGGCTATGTATTGACGTATGTTCCACCGTAGCGCCTAAACCATTCTTCGTTATTATGGCCCGGGTAACGTAGGCTAAATTTTAACCTTCAACAAAAGGATGGGTCGATTTGTGCCTTGTAAATACAGATTTCATTTCTTTATTTCCGTAGTCGGGTTAAAATTTTCAAACTTTTTATACATTCAAAGCTTTTAAGTTTTTGTTCATAAATACAAAATATAATAATAATAATATATAATGCATAAAAACATGGTATCAACAGGTGTAAAATATGAAGTGCATACGTGCTCTCGCTGCATATGTTCAGGATGCAAATTTACAAGACGATATTCGATATCAATTAGATAAGTGAAGAAAACTTCATTTAGAGGCCCTGATTCAAAAGTGAGCAAAGGATTTACTTTGAATTATAATAATAATATATCTTCACACCTTCCCACAGGGGTCCCCGAAGCGGTAGACAGAGGTGTTACAACACCCACTTCCCATCGAAGATAACTTTGTTGCCAATGAGAGGCCGACGCCGTTTCTTAGGCACTACAAAACTCTTGAATTTCTTCTCAGACTTATGTAGGTTTCCTCACGATGTTTTCCTTCACCGTAAGGCTCGTGGTGTGACTAATCACTGCGCTTAAGTTAGAAAAGCTCATTGGTACAGACCGTGGGATTCGAACTTGCGTCGCTAGAATAGCAGGCAACGCTTCAAACCACAAGTTCAACACGGCTCGTTGCCGCTCTGGCTTTGCTTGTATGGATGAATAATCACAAAAATAAACTAATATTTCTAATTTACATATTAAATTCGTGAAATTTGTTGTTTTGTGATGACATCACTTTAAATTACGCAATCGAACGAAAAAACTACAAAAAAATATTACGTTATTTAATCTCAAATATTTGTACATCTAAATTAATCAATTCATCTAAGACAATTATAGACTTTGTGTAGGTACAAACAAAGGACGTATTTAATCAACAAACCGATCATAGATAGCACATAGATCTATGATGCTTTTCATCCCCCAGGAACGAAAAGGCTACAGCGAGAGTTTCTGTACAATTTTATTTATACAACTACGGTGGCACACAAGCGTAAGGCCCAACTGATGGTAAGCAGTCACCGTAGCCTATAGCCGCTAGCAATACCAGGGGTATCACTAACGGGTTGCCAACCCTGTTGTTGTTGAGGACTCACTGTGCTAGCAGCATTACAACTACTGCAGCGTATCGTCGTGCACCAGCAACCTAACTTAACACAGAAACAATACTACATCAAAGTATATGACTGCGGTATATGTCTAACTACACAGCCCTATTACAGAACATTTTTACGTATTCCATTTTCAGTATGAGTGTCCGGCCATAATACCTACAGCCCTAGTTGTCTACTACGTAAAGCAGTTTTGTCGTAGATTACTGCAAGTTTGATAGCGTGGCGACAACGCTCGCCTTTCACTTTTCAAACCTTGTCCCTACTAAAAAAAATCGTGTCTCATCTATGACAAAGCCGACAAGATTACAGGTTTTTGTGCCGTCACTAATGGGGCAGGTTATCCAGCTGATGATATGTAATTGTAAACTGATCAGTTGCAATAGGTGACAAAAAAAAAGAAATGAATAAATTAAATACTGCGTAATGATTAAGCATTGAATTATCGACTTAATACGCTGTGTCGTAAAGTTTCAATTGAACGATGAATTATCTATGTTTAAAAAACGTGATATGCGAAAGGATATTTACCTAGAAGCAAAACATGAGAGTCAGCAAAAGTGTTACAAACCAGAATAGGTGTATATCTGGTACTGAAACGTATAATTTGGAAGGAGAACATTCTAATGACAAGACTAGCCATAGACCGAGCGGTATACCTATTATAGTGTCCAGCTTAGTCTATAATTACGTATTACTAGTTAACCAACCGTAGTAAGGCTAATGGTCGACCTATAGTCGTTAAAACACAGCAAAATCGATTGTACTTAAATGCCAACCTGTGATGCGAACGGTTCTCTTTAAATGTCAAAGGATCATCAATAATTGGACGCTCATTCTTTGTTATTATCACGACGTCGGTAAATGTAAGGGTGAAACTTATTTCCAAACAAATATCTATTTTATTTCTGCTGGGAATTTTGTAAGTCATTCGGTATAGAAAATGAAATGTACAATATTTGGCTGTCAAAATACTATGAGCTTTTTAATTCTATAACATTTTAAAACTCATTAGGATGAGTGACTAATGTGCAATTTGTAAATTCTCAACTTGAAGAGAAGAGAATATATCTTTAAAAGAAAACAAAAGACGGAGCGGGCGTTACAAACGGGACGTAACTCAAGAATTACCTCACACGGCTACACACAACTCGACGTATTATTTGCTAACGTTAATGAATCTTATACTGCATGCTTTAAGCCATTCATCGCTGGCAGTCTGGCACACCTTACGCATTGTGCTAGAATTCATGTAACAGAAAAATAAGACGCAAATTTCCTGAGAATAAGACTATAAAAAGATACAAGTGTTTACTAAAACATTTCGTTTCGAAAACTATTGGTAAAGTCTATATGAGGAAAGAATATGATAAAAACAAATAAATGTGTACGAATTGAACGCTATATGGATATAAACAAAGTGAATACAGAACCGAAAGCTGACAGACAATAATACGAGGAAAACTTATTGAGCTAACCACAAATAAAATGGGTTGATAACGTTGAATCATGGTTAAAAAAGTAACATTCAACCGCACAACAATGCAATGTCACCAATGTATGTGAAAAATCACGATGATGGATGATGTCGTGGAAAAGCTAGAATCAGACGCAATAACCACAATTACAGGCCATCATAAGGAGGAAGTGGCAACGAATAGTGTACAATTACGCTGGAGTGTAATGAAAACATTGTCGGAGAAAGAATCACTGGACATCATAACATTGTAGTATCTACATTAGGTATCATCATGGGTACACAATGGCTTGTGTTATGTTCCCACGGCGAGAATAGACCAGTTGGACGAAACAAGATCCCAAGATGCAGGGTTGAACAGAATATATCTGTAAGCTAGTCTTGCAGCTTTTTTATACCACTAAGGCGACAAACGAGCTTACAGCCCGCCTGATGATAAGCGGTTACCGTATGGACGCTTGCAACACCAGGGGTATCTCTCGCGGGAATCGACCCTGCAGAAATCTCTTCGCATCCTTTTTTGAAGAACCCCATGCTGCACTCTCTGGGAAAACTACGGCGGGGAGCTCAATCCACATTGATTGTGGACGATAGGAAACTAATTTGGAACCGAGGCATAGGTACAGCATAAAGGCCTCAAGCGAAAGCACATCCGAATTACAAGTAATGGAAATACCTTTCCATACATAGGTAGTGTGTGTAAAAGTACCTGCTTCGATTGTTATCTGTGTACAAAGCAACAGTCTTCATAAATTTCACGAAGATTATTAATAGTAGGGGAGCCCACGATGCTAAATGGGGATTTACTCGAGCGTCATAGAGACCTATTAGGTTACAAAGCTTAGATGATAAAAAAAAATGTTATATAATATATACCTTTTCATCGGTGGGGGAAGCGGCTATAGATTTTTAAATATGTAAAAAAAAACTGTTGCATGGACATACTCGAGCGCGTCAGATATTGATAGCATCAATGTCCTACGTATTTTTAATGATGTACGTATGTTAATTTGATCATCTGCATGATGCGGGTGGTTGTACGTAAGGGTTAAAAATGAAAAAAAAAAATCGAGCGCGTCAGATTTTGAGATTGTTAAGTGCACCAAAAAAAAGCTCTCATTCAATAATCTGACGATTTCGATTTGACGCAAACTCGCGGCCATTATTATAATGTGCAAAAAAAATTCGCCATTTTGAAATACTCAAGCGCGTCAGATTAAGATATATGTTGTTCATCTTATTGTTCTAGACGTGCTGTCTCATAATCTGACGATTATCTAAAGGGATTCGCCTAATCTGATAAAAAAACATTTTTTTTTTCAATTTTTTAAATCATTGAACATAATTAATTGAGAAGCTCAGGATATACATACATACACTACACATACATACATACATACACTTATTTATTTGCTCATGCAAATAAATAAGTGTATGTTTTTTGAGTAGAATACTTATATTTATAAGAAAATAATTTTAAAAAAATGCCCAAAGGAGTAGAAACGCGGAGAGGGTAATATAGGTATCACCCAGCTGCACGCACTAAACATTATCGACGATTTTTTATTATTTCGGCTTACGGAAATCGTCAGATTATATATTTTTCGTTATCCTTGAACTATTTCCTACAAAATAACAAAAATTTGGCTTCGCTCGAGAATGTCGAGATGACGTTTTTTTTTTACAACTTTGCTGCCCTCCGCTTTCTTTACGTCACTCTCAAATTGTCAGATTAGTGGAATATACACTTTTTAGCATGTAATTAACTCACCCTACCTTAATCAGACGCGCTCGAGAATTTCTTATGATCATTTTTTTTTTACTAATCTGATCCTTTATCCTTCACGGGCGGCCTTATATATGGGACTCATATTTGGTGGAGGTACTTAACCGGATACAAGGTATCGCCCTGTATATTAATCTGCCGCGCTTTAGTAAATCCTGAAATCCCCGCTTGGGCTCCCCTACTATAAATATTAGTTTGCTACTAATAATTCGCAATGAATATTCCTATTAGCTAAACTATGTTTTAAGTGCCTGTGTAGATAAATTATAATAATATATCTTAACGCCTTCCCACAACGGTCCCCGAAGAGCTAGGCAGAGGATAGAACACATATTTTGCACCGAAGATAATTTAGAGCCAACGTGACACATGATAGTCGTGACGTAAGACGTAAGTGGGAATGCACCTAAAATCTGGAACCATTTACATTCAATTGTTTTCATTGGTCGTTAACTACCAACCAAAAAAAATAAATCTGTGAAATCCTTGATTGGTTACAGAAAACCAACAAAGAATTCTTCAGCTAGTCACGACACTGTTAGTAAAAGTTGAAAGTTACTCGATGCAATGACAATGGAAAATTAATGTACGGCCACGTTTCAGTAACAAGATTAGGTATAATCCTCAATGGAAACAGCATTCGAAGGCAAATAGAACCCTAGTTAGATTAATGGTACGTAGGTAAGTGACGACGTCGGTTTTTATCCTTATGACAATGCAGGGAATCAAGTAAACAAATAATTTCCCGATGCAGCAAATACATGACGAAGTAATTTAATGGACCTTATAGAAATCGAAACCATATTTTGAGACTCAAAGGCATTGCCGCTACAGCATTTTAAATTTCCGAAAGAGAAAATCTAATCTTACTCTCACGTGTGTGTTGATACGTGAAGGAGAATCAGAAAACGGAGAACCTAAAAGATTTCAAATACCATGTCCATCATGGAGCTTAAGAACTTTAGCTTATTAACTAAACTGGTCATGACGTGAAGATACATTGTTTGAATAATATATTTACTACTCATGTAGCTGATAGTACGAACAATATCGAGCAAGCGAAGTAACATATCTAAATCTCACTGAATGCAAGACGAGTCGGATGATTCCCGAGCAAATGCAACATTAAGCAATAAAGAAATGTTTGCTTTCAATCAACTCTCGCGAGATCTAATATTTTATTGCAACATCGTACCTACGACTTCCCGATCCAACACTCATTCAAATAAATTGCTTTAAACGTATGCGTGATGGGTTCAAATTTGGGTAATGATGTTTACAATTGCATAATAAAACTAAATTGGATGCCACAATGCGGTGCCAACATTTTATGGATGAGATTAAAATGAGGGTAGCCAAACATACGCGAGAGGATCAACAAGTGCAGTGGTAAACAAAGGAGCCCGACTCGAATGGAATTCACTCAAGACGGAGGCAACGATCGTGAAAACTGGGCCGGACATGTGTGCGTCGACTGCCCCGGCCGTGGCCGCGTTACAATCACTTTTCAATTAATAAAGAACAAGCAAGCACCTGCAGAATGCAATAGATTCCAACTATCACTGGCAACAACAAGCAATACGCACGCGTTTGATGCCGCTCCAATACCACTCCTCGGCGCACTTTCACAGTTAAGTCGAGTGTGATTTTGTTTACGTACTTTTAGGGGTTTAACACAAGGCACAGGCACTGAGACACAGTGGACACGAGTCGGTACAGACGCGACCGCTTACGTGCGTCTCAAACGACGGTCGGCGCGGCACTGGTTCGACTGCGTGTGTAGAACAGCTAGCGCCGGCCACCACTGCTCCGTTCGCCAATTCGCAACTCGAAATACCTACCTACGTAACGTAACTTAACTCCATAATATTTTATAGTTTCGTAATTGTGTTACTCGATTACTGTAAGCCGTTCGCGTCTAATCGATGTCACGAATTCGGGAGCGGTCCTTGGGACACGAAAGTCCACACACGGTACCTTGGATCGTAATGCAAATAGGATCTAAAAGGTCAGCAGAAGCTGGGCCAATCGGAGTAAGATTGATGACGCCAGGTGCCCTTTGGGTTAAACTGCGATTTAAAAGCGAACCTGATGATTTTATGCGCAGGCTCTAGCTTGATGATTTTATTGGTTGCATCGACAATTTACATTTATATGTAGACTAGCTATTGCCCGCGGCTTCGCACGCGATTTCAAGTGATTAAGTCAACGTGTATTTTTATATAAATGATAGTTGGGGTCGGCAACGCGCGAGTGATACCCCTGGTGTTGCAAGCGTCCATAGGCTGCGGTAACCGCTTACCACTAGGGCCGTATGCTTGTTTGCCACCTTAGTGGTATAAAAAATAAGTTGTTACTTCCGACTATTTTCATGGATTATAATATTTTTAAGGATTTTCATACAAACTTCTATCCCATATTTTACCTCCTTAAGAGTGGAATTTAGAAAATATAGCAATTCACACTATCAGCTTTTCTAGCGTCTACATGTTACCAATATAAATGGAGCAATAAACACGTTTCTTGTAAAGGAGTCCCCTTTCTTTTTTTACATTTTATCATTTGTTGTTTTAGCAGCAACATAAATAAATACTATTACGAATCATGAGACACATCCCCTATTAAATCCCCTTAGGGGATGTATTTCTAAAAACCCTTCCTTAGTGGATGCCTGCGTTATATAAAGGAACCTACGCTACGGCCCTACGCCGATTAGGGCGAGCGTTGACATGTCAGTCAGTATAATCAGTGCTGGTAACAGGAACATTGTCGACAACGTTTTCGTATCGCCTTCGACTATTTTTGTATTGAAAAATGAACAGCGCTGCGGTGGTGAAAAGTGGAACTAAAAATTTGTATGACAATTTTGACATTTCGCGAGTTACGTTCTCGAATACGTTGTCGACAATGTTCCTGCTACCGGCACAGAATGTTCTAGTTCTTACCATTTTTAATTTCTAGCTCGACGTCCTTATGAAGCCGTGTTGCCCTATGCTATTGGTGGCTTCAACGATGCTTAATCGGCCTATTTTTGTCTTCTGACCTGAAACGAGGAGTTTTTGGCGGGATTCAGATGGCGCGGTTGAGATTTTTTCCAGTAAATTGTGTTATAGTGATCTTTAATGTGTATTTTTGGTGTCGTTATGTGCAGTAAAGTTTCATTTAGTGACTGATTTATAGGAACATTGGAAATAATGCCATAATACGACTTTCGGGTTAAGTGATTTATAATTTTGGTCAATAAGTTACCTCTGATCTAAGGGCGTGTTACGATCTGCTACTGCCGTGGATTGTCTTCAGAAACTCCATTAAGCATTACAATGCATGACACTAGGCATTTTAATGCGGCAAACATGAGAAATTTTGAAACTTGAAAATTCTCTGACACTCGACACTGGCAAAAATAGTCCTTGAAGGGATTGATTGCCATACATATAGAAGAAGCCAGGTCTTCTTCTTCTTCTTCCTAAGTATGGCAATCAACTACCTTCTAGATCTCCGTTGTTAATTTCCCCGAAGAAACGTCAGATGAAGTCCTTCAGCCGATATACGCGATGTCGATAAAATGAGGCTGCGGAAAATTATGAGGAAAGTAATAAATATTCATGGAGGTTAATGAAAAGTCGTCCTTTATTCCATTCGTTTGGTTGATTAATATCCTTCGGTCTTATCAACGAAGTAGGAATTACTTGTCGTGTTTTATTTAAAACATCGCCTTGTTCTTATTATTTTTTATACCACTGTGGCACACAAGCTTACGGCCCACCTGATGGTAAGCTTACTGTAGCCTATAGCCGCAACTAATACCAGGGATATCACGACCGAGTTGCCAACCCTGTTTTTGATGAGGACTGCGCTAACAGCATTACTACTAGTGCAGCTGTCCTCGGAGCATTGGCAACCTTACTCACGGCAGAAACACAACACTACATCAAAGAAGTGTTATTTGACTGCGGTCTTCTGTAAGGTGGATTTACATTTCCCAGTCGGAAGACTCTAATTTTAATGCGAACACTCACGGCGGGAGATCCCAACTCGCCCTATCTCTCATGGTGTGAAGTATACTAAATCTGACCCGAGGTGGTTGGATACGGATGTTTCTTTTCTGCTGTTTGTGGCTGTGCATGCTTGTGCATATTGTTTTAGTGTGCGTAAGCTTAGGAGCGCTCAGTCAACGTTCACACACACACATAAGCGATATCGGTATACTTAATTATTTCACTACTACAACCAAGGCTGAGGTCATCGTATGGTCATTGTAAAATATCTGGATCAGATTTTGACTTGTCACAAGTATTCTAATAGTATTAGATCAAATTAAAAAAAATTGGAACATTGCAAACAACGAAGTGTCGCATACACACAATTACACGCACTCACCTACAACGAATACTACGAAACTACGCTTTGCCCACGCACTACATGTTTTAATAACCGAGGCGCCACTACTTTGTTTGCCTAGTTCAATTAACCTTTTTTATTTGATCTGTGGCCGAGGTCTATAAATGCTATCTTAGAGTACGTTAATTAAGTCATAAAAGTTAGGCTTTTTATAGTAGCTTAGACGGACATTAAGAAATTTTAGCTCACAAAGAAAATGCCTCCAAGTTTCTCCTTATTGTATTGGATCATTAGTGTCTTAAATAGAATAGAAGAAAAGACGCCGTATTCCAGTCATTATTTTATCTCTAACTAGCGGCCCGTCCCGGCTTCGCACGGGTAGACTTTTATATCAAATTTTCCTGAATTTTCTTTGCTATAAACCTCACGGAGCCCGAGACTTTTCCAACGAATGCAAAACCGTGGAAATCGGTTCGTGCGTTCTGGAGTTATAGCGTCAGGAAGGAAAACCCGACTTATTTTTATATAGTAGATTATCTAATACTAGCTTATTCCATGCGACTTCGCCCGCGTACAATATTATAGATACGTATAGCCTATGTTACTCAGTGATAATATAGCATTCGTGGAGAAAGATTTTTTTAAACCGATCCAATAGTTTTTGAGTTTAATCATTACAAAAAATACAAATGATTTCTCTTTATTATTCGTGGTGCTTTTATTAAAATAAAACAGATAAAATATTCATATAAACAGAGCTTAAACTACCTAGTTATATGTAGATAAAAAATCTGACCCAAACCAGAATCATGCGGGAGCGTGCCAAGAATGCTGGCAGCATTGCCACGCTGGATAGCAATGCTGATTCTCTGAGCGAGATATGTTCCAGCACGCCTGTCACGGGAGGTCTCAACCAGCCGACGCGAGGCCCCCTTAAAAAGCTTAAGTGCATCCAGGGTAAATATTGATCATTACTAATCAAAAAAAATATATTAGAAAAATAAAAAAATATAAATAAAGATCGCCAATCGAAGTACATCGCCAGTCTGAGAGTGAGACCCGAAAACGCTAGACCCAAAAGATAAAGTTTACTTGTATGTACCTATGTATGGAGTAATCCGTTATTTCATATATTCTATATCTTATATACGCGGGAGAAGACGCGGGCGAAGTCAATCTAATCCAATCGAACGTAGAAAAGCAGACTAAGTGCTTTTAACTTATTGATAACCAAACAGCTAGACCTACCTAACTTTAAAAATTTGTACGAATATTCTGAGGGCTTCAAACTTAAAATGTTTTTTAAGAAAAACTGAGGCCTTAAACGATTTTTGCGGGCCAATTTAAATCTCATGAATAATTTTCACATCAATATCGCTACCGCATTTTACGATACAAATTGGATTTTTAAGTTAGAAGAAGAATATAGTCTATGGCACCTGTATATGAACGTGCCATAGACTATATTTGATGGCAGCCCTATCAAATTAACACCTTCACTACCTAGTATAAAACAATTTCGCTTCGCGCTGTCTGTCTGTCCCTATGTATGCTTAGATCTTTAAAACTACGCAACGGATTCTGATGCTGTTTTTTTAATAGACACTAGACAGAGTGATTCAAGAGGAAGGTTTTTTGTATACTTTATTTGGGTTTTCGGCCTCTTGTGATAAGAGCCCAATGGTAAGGTCTTCCTCGGTAAGGATTGACATAGAACAAAAAAAATTCAAAATCGTTCCACAATTGGTGAAAATATCAATGGACATACATAAAACAAAAAAAACATGCGACATCCTTCTTTTTTTGAAGTCGGTTAAAAATTATACAATTTAAGGTTTTTTTTTCTTAATAATACCAATAATTGCATAATAATTTGTTATAACATGATAGCATATATATATAAAATAGCATGAAATTGAGATTGTCAAAGTTCAACCAATTACTCTGAACTAAAATACACGCATATATTTAACGTTGCACTATAAAATGTTGGGCAATACCTAAGTTCATTTCAATTGCTAGCACAAAAAATACATAATATTAAGTTGGCTCCATTATTTTATAAACATGTAAGTAAGCTGTTTTTGAGTGTTGTAGTAATTTACTGAAGGTTATTTGTAAAGGGACTTAAATTTGTACATAGGTATTTCTTAAAAATGTTGTTCATACTTTTATTAATTGTTTTTTTATCAATAAATGGCTTTTATAATGATCGATTGGGAAACTTTATCTATATTAAATTAACATATTTACAAAAAGGTCATAAACATTTTACAGATAAATAAATTAAATTTGATTGTTTTTCGGCCTACTTTTTCACCGATATTTTATTTTAAATATTCGTACACTTAATTTGCCTCGGTGGTTCGATGGTTCTTGGATTAAATTCTCAACTTAAGCTTATATCATCAGCATGTATACATATGTTTGTTCTGCGGCATAGCCCGCGTCATGCCTGTCCCTATTTCCGAAGAACTATGGGCTTATGAACTGTCATACTGTGACTCTAAAATATCTTTTAAGGCGGCTACAATTTAATGAGAATTCCCTACCTTTCTTTTTAAGGTTATGATGACTTAAGCTTTGAAAAACTCCACGGTACAAGCCGGGGCTTGAACCTAGGTCCATCAGATGACAAGCCGGCTACAACAGCATAAATCGATCATCCATCTTCATACATGCCCGCTGGTTCAGAGTACTTTTAAAACAAGATGTGAAAACCCAGTAAAAACGTATATCGCTCCAGCTCCAAGGATAATGAGTGTCCCTAGTCCCTTGTAACAGTAACTTTTTACTGGCGCGGCTCTGCAAGGTTAATGGTCTTCGTAAAGTACAGCCTTAACACATCAGCTCACATTACTCAATCGGAATGATGGACGTTTACTTCAGGAGAATGGTTTGTGTAATTACAAATGGAAGTGCGTTATTAACATGTCTGGTGCGTAGGTTTATATTTTTCGTTGTTGTACGTGGATCGTCCAAAAAAAGAGCTCGGGATAATATTTATAATAAAATTATAAATATTATCCCGACAGACGGTGTCCTGTATTAGCCATGAATTCATATATCGAACACAAAAAGGACCTTTAGTTTATCCCAATTCTTTTCATAACAACCGTCTTACAATAAAACAGATTTACAATTAGCGAAATCGGTCCCAGAATTGGTCCAGCATACGCGTGATGCCGTGACCAAGGGAAATAGGGATTCATTTATATATATAGATGCATAAATGTCTACCTATATGGCTGTCTAGGCTTTTTTACATAGTTTTATTGGTTATTGGCAAGCCATGTCTGTGAAACGAACACGAGAAATCCATATGCAAAACACTCACACGGCGGGGCACTCAACCGCCACGTCCGCCGCATACATATATATACTAATCTTGCTTACCTAAAGTTTAGGTACCGACAATAACCGCACATTGCTAAGGTCCTAAACAATGTGCGGTTATTGTCGTGTCTTTTCTAATTTCTATTATAACTCTTTTTTTTTTTTTTCTTATCTTTCTTTTGCCCGCGGATTCGCACGCGTTGTAAACTGAATAAGTCAACGACAGACGAGACCGCTAGTCTAGTTGTTAGTACACCAGACTGCTACGCTAAAGGTCGCGGGTTCGATTCCCGCCGAGGCAAACATTTATGTGACAAATATGTTTGCCTTGCGTCTGGGTGTTTGTTATGTATTATAAGAATGTATTTACAAAAAAAAGTATATTAGTATTGTATCAGCTGCTGGTTCTCAGTACAAGCTTTGCTTAGTTTGGGGCCAGATGGCGCTGTGTGATAATGTCCGAGCATTATGTACACGTATATGTAAATGACATGTATATTAAACTTAACCTAAATAAATAAATAAATAAACTTCATAAATGCCGGATTTTCATACAAACTCTCATCCCCTATTTTGCTAAATATATAAAATAAACATTGTAATATTAAAACTAACTTCACTCATACATGTAAAATGGTATGTAGATAGTATATTATGTACTCTGAGTATATAATATTCAACAAAACAGTGGCAATTTAATCTAAAGTGTTACAAAACTAAGCATCGTATCACGCTGTTTATAATTTGGTAACTCAAAGGTCACAGTTAGGTAATTTGGGAGCGGGAGACTTAAAAGGCGCCAATTTGTGTGTTATTGCTTTAATTAAGATCACAATTTAAATTATTAAGATAGTAAATTTAATCATTAAGCAGTGTGCAAAAAAAGCATTACTGTTTGTCTAGCCAATTAAATTACTGCGCATGCAAGGCTAAGAAATTGAAATCTACGCTAATGCTTTGTGAATCTATATATTATTCTAACTGATTTTCAAGGCCAATCGATAGTCCCACGGCTTCTGACTCTTGACTCGTCTTTCCTGTAGAAGAATTAGCTAACGAGTCTTGCGGTTAATGATGTCTTAAACTTGACGGCAAATGTCAGTGGTAATGTAAGTTATCGTAACAGTTTGACCTCAGATACATCTCGTAACATACGATAAGTATCAATAATCGATACATCGTTCTGATATCGAAATCGATAACGTAGTAGCATTACAATGGGTGTGGCTTGACCTAAGAATTTGTGTGAACTTATTCAAATTCAAAATTAATTTATTTGCTTGATACATGGTATATTGTATAGATTTAAATATATAAAAATAGTTCATACATGCATATCATAATAGAGTAATACATTTTATTCATACAGTTAACTTATAATCAATTTATACAACATACATAAACCCTAAAACGTAACCTTTTAATGTTACCGAATAAACAATTTATTATTATATTTGTTCATATTTAAAAATTATAATCCATAAATTCTTTTACAGAGTAAAAAATATGATCAATTTTAATTTATAAAAAATATTTTAAAATTTACTTTTTAAAATTATACGCTGCTACGTCAAACCAAAATTCGTGCGCCTACGCCCCGCGTAGCGGTCTCGTAGACCTTACGCGTTGAACTCTTTCATACACAAAATTCAGTCATTATTTTGAGTAATAAATTAAAGTTTTCAAACACACAGCCAACACGGCTTAAAACAGTGCTAACTGACTTTACAAACTATAAAGTCGTTACCTAACATATCTAGATAGAGACCTCTCACGTAACTGGTATGAATCCGAAACGTGAGCACAATACCTGCGCACCAGACAGGTCGCTTGCGGTCGGATGAAAGTAAAAGTTACAGTTGAGAAGACGCATACCAGTTTTACTGGTTAAAAGTGAATAATCTAAATCGTAATCATCTTTATTTGAAGCAGACTAGTAAATGGTAGAAGTAAAAGTTACAGTTGAAACGACAACGGAGAAACCTTTCAAAAGGTGCCTGCTTGCTGCCATCCTCCGTGGATCTAGGAGGGCTCCGGGATCTCCTGTGGAACGCACCAATTATCTCCTGCACTTGCTTGATCACGTCCTTGTTTATTTGATCTAAGTTTGATTTAAGAGTAACATAGGTTAATTATATTATGTTGCTACGCGGATGCAATCGCGGGGAAAATGCTAGTTTTTTATATGTGTGATTTTCATAATAGAAGCCTATGTGAGTGCAGTTTTCTATCGACTTGTGGTTGAACATAAATACACCATAGTTTAAATATAAACTAAAAACACCCTTCAAAATGTATTTATACCTAACTGAATTTCGTTAACGAGAAATTCTTTAAGAAATTGTAATTTTTCACCTCCTAAGGTAGACCTTGCTTTTATTAATATCAAAGTTACAGTCCCTACTTTATTTACACAGACTTTTCGCATAAAAAGCTGATTACACTTAAGATATAACAAGAAATATGTTAACGTCTAAAAGTTGCTTAATTTTTAATTAAAATTCTCTCAACGCGACTTAAAAGTTAATTAACAATTTTTAAGTTGTTACAACACTACCTCCACCCGACAGTTTTAATTAAAGAACTATTAAATATCACTTTTATGTAAGATAAGCTAATATGTCTGCGATAGAGTCCGCAAGCATGTTTATATCTCGTTAAAATATATTATGTATCCGTTAAATGAGACTAAAAATATTTTAATGGACAGTGATAGTGATACCGTAACATTTATTTGGTTTGGCAACTCTCAGTCTTATATAATAAAAAAAAAACAAAAAAGATAGTCCTTATGCACAAACGGAGAAATGAAAAACACTAATCGTTCGGACGGTCAAAGTTTATTTAAATGGTCAATTCAACAGCGTTCCCTGAGCTAGGCCTTGCATCAAAGTCGGGTTACGGAACCTCCGAAACCGATGGAGACTCGCTAAGTCTAAGTACACAGAAAATCCCTATGAAACTATAATTACATTTTAATTTAAAAGTAAGATTATCACTATCACTACATTGTATAAATCAAAGTCGCTTTCCGCTGTCTGTCCCTATATATTAATTTAATCTAAAATCTTTAAAACTACGCAACGGATTTTGTTGCGGTTTTTTATAGATAAGAGTGGTTCAATAGGAAGGTTTTTAAATTTAATTAATTTGTGTTTTGTAGGTATTTAACTTATGGCTAACGCTGGCCGTGCGAAGTCGGGGCGGGTCGCTAGTATAGGTATGAATTAAATTCTTTACCATTATATACTGTGCCTGACAAAGAGTACATAGCAAAAATATTATAGTAAGTAAGCATGCGTGCTAAATACTTTTAGGCGCTTAAATATAGAAATAGAAATATAAATATTTTATTGTGTAAAAAGCCAAATGTTACAAACAAGTTGTTGGAGCATCCTTTTAAGGATCATGAGACACCTGTGACTGTACTCCGCTCTTCCTTATCTAACTTACACAATACTATAAGTAGAACTTACTACAAAGTCATTTTAATTATCTGATATATTATTTTAATCATAAGTGTGTGTGTGTGTGTGTGTGTGTGTGTGTGTGTGTGTGCGTGCGTGTCTATTTATGAGTATGTGTGTGTGTCTGTGTGTGCGCGTGTGTATATTTGTGTGTGAAAGTACTATACATATAATGTCAAGTTATTTGATTATTGAAATATAATGAAATATTTTACTCCAAATAATTTTTAATCATCATCATTCTCCTGCCCTTACCATATGTTATTTGGTGTCGGCGCAATATGTTTTATATTTGAAATTAAATCAATTTTGATTTTGTATTAATCTGAATGCAGCCAAAACGTTGTCAGTTTGACAGCTGACCCCTTTATCATCAACCTGCTGTCAACCACAATGACCTTGGTATAAATTTCAAAGCTTGTTTAATGATTTTATATCTTAATTTCAATGACATAAAAGTTAATTTACCATGTTAGATTTTACAATTTTACAGTAGTATATTAATTTCAAATCACACACACACTCGTGAGTTGGTCGCCAACAAACTGAAGAAATTAACAAATATGTTTCGTATGTCGTCGTCGCCTCAACACTTGTTATCTTTGAATACTAATCAAAACACAGTTAATTACAATTGTAGATAAGACAATTTTACTGATCGTGGCTCTAGTACTTATAGTTACGGTCATTAAAAATAGTGAAAATGAGTGGTCTGGTGTCAAAACAGACTTACTTGTTTACAAAGTTAGTGAGCCTTGTAAATAATGGCTCGAAAAGACTATCGTCTCACTTTGTGTACTTTCCTGACAATGAAAAACCAGTGGAAGGTAAAAAAACAGCAGTAAAAATAATTAATTTGTGATGGGGTCTCTTTAGAGAGAAGACAGCATGGAAAACATTGTGACCAAAGATGTACTTATATAAAATGCATGTAAAGCATACAAGAGGACCTTATCTTCACTTTTTACTAAAGGGTTAAACTATTTACAAAAAACATACCTATTGATAAAGATTTTCCTCAAACCAAGAATTATGGCATTGCTACACTGGATAGCAATTATTCTCTGGCAAGATATGTTCCAACATTCCCACATGGAATATCACCACTATGTTGCATGCCTGCACAAGAGGCCTCAAAGAGGATTATGTTTTAAGAACACCATGTTTCGTTGCAACTTGGCAGAACAAACAGTTAAAACTTAAGTATTTTTCCATTCCAGGAGAAACAACCAAAATGAACATGATGCAAGCAATCAATAATGCAATGGACATCACCCTTAAAACTGACCCCAGTGCTGTTTTGTTTGGAGAAGATGTGGGCTTCGGCGGTGTGTTCAGATGTGCTCTAGGATTGCAGGTACATTCTCATTTTTACCAACAAGGGTGGCAATTTACTATGTATATACATAATCTTACTAAATTCTAAATGTGAAAGTTTATGTGTATGTTTGAACACTCTTCACACTTCAATGGCTCAATGGATTTCTATGAAATTTGCAATGTAGGTAGCTTATAAGCTGGATTAACATATAGGATACTTTATCCCAGTAGCTTTTTGAAATTGGAATCAAAATTAATTCCATGCGTATGAAGTCACAGTTACAGCTAGACAGCTTATACATTTAAGCAGTAGCATATTTATGAACTCTCCTTTTTAAAATATTACAGGAGAAGTATGGAAAGGATAGAGTATTCAACACACCTCTGTGTGAACAAGGCATCGCAGGGTTTGGTATTGGACTAGCTACGGCCGGAGCCACCGCCATAGCTGAGATACAGTTTGCCGACTACATATTCCCTGCTTTTGATCAGGTATCATTATTAACCTTTATTATTATTACTTCTTCTATTTATACATACACCAGTAATTAAGTGAATACAGAGATGACGGCTGATATAGAAGGATGAAAGGCTGACCCCAAATAATATGAGATAAGAGCAGGAGAATTATGATGATGATACATACATTTTAATGGTATCAAAGATTGTTGGACATTTAAAAAAAATGTGTAGTGTTGCATTGGTTGGCTTGGTATGAGAGTATGAGATGTCAATGCTACAAAATCAAACACTGTCAAGGTTATTAGTTTTTCATCTTTATTTTAAAGAGGCTTAAACACAGTTCATGCCTGCCCCATCATATCTTCATTTAGGGTCGGCAACGTGCGAGTGATATATGTATTATGATTATTGTTTGATGTATTTAATTACGAGACCGCTGGTTAATATAGCTGACTGCTACGCTAGAGGTCGCGGGTTCGATTCCCGTCGAGGAACATAAATATAAACATTTCTTTGCATATTGTTTGGGTGATGGTACGTATAATTAGTATATATTTACAAAGATAAAGTATATAAGGTCTTTATCATCGGCTGGTTCTTATAGTAAAGCTTAGCTTGGGACCAGATGGCGCTGTGTGATAATGTCCAAGCATTATTATTAACCGAAACACGAATGAATCCAGCGAGTATCCAAATTGCAGCTAGTGAATGAGGCGGCTAAGGCGCGCTACCGCTCGGGCGGGCAGTTTGACTGCGGAGGCCTGACCGTGCGGGCCCCTTGCAGCGCGGTGGGCCATGGGGGCCTCTACCACTCGCAGAGCCCGGAGGCCTTCTTTGCACACGTGCCTGGCCTAAAGGTGAATGACATGCAGTATAACCCCGATTATCCGAACCCTCAATTATGAGAAAGATGACTTACTTCCCAACACTCAATTTATTTATGTTACACAAACAGATTGAGATCAATTGAAATTACATAAACTATATAGGAACTGGATAACAATCCTAATATAATCAATCAATTATCGAAAGTTGACGTGAAATACAAATTGGTGCTTGCTGCCAGTGCCACTGGCACTGTCTTCAGCAGCAATATATTTTTGTAATGTTATCATGCAAGGATTAAATATGTTAACTATGTATGCAAAAATAACAAAAAAAAACTATTATTATTTATGTATGTATGCACTTGTTTTTATGAAGAAAGGTGTTGCTTATGATCTTATCCTAACAAAAACATATTTCAAACGTTTTTCTATACCCCTACGGTGGCAAACAATCATACCGCCAGCCTGATGGTAAGCGGTTACCGTAGCCTTGTATATGGGTATTTGTGATGCAATTACAATAAAAACGTATATCAATTGCTGGTTCTCATAGTACAAGCTTTACTGAGTTTGAGGCTAGATGGCGCTGTGTGATAATGTCCAAGCATTATTATTATTTTAATGTCAGGTAGTGGTACCCAGGGGCGCCATAACAGCGAAAGGCCTACTCCTATCCTGTATCCGGGAGCGAGACCCGTGCATATTTCTGGAGCCCAAGATCCTGTACCGGTCGGCTGCTGAAGAGGTGCCCGTGGAGGACTACACCATCCCGCTGGGCAAGGCACAACTCTTGAAGGAAGGTAGGCTTTACAATACAAAATTCTTAATTGCACACCAAGTAAAAAATATATTGGAAAACAAACATTGGCCAAGTGTGAGTTGGATTCGCAAACCGAGGATTCCGAACTAAAACATACCAGTCTAAATGACAAACATAACAATTATTTGGACATTTTGTACCACCAGTACTCAGGGGCGTGCATTGAATTTTCTTTTAGGTAGGCAGCTGGAGGAATTAACATCTTACCTAGCTTCACTGACATAGTATAAAATACGCACGCACACATTTATAATTATAATTTATTTATTTTAAAACTTTATTGTACAACACCAAGGAATACAATACAAGATTACAGTGTGACATAGTATAGCGGCCTTATCACACTCGGCGATCTCTTCCAGGCAACCGTGGGATGGAATGGATTTAGGATACATCTTAACGGGCAGTTGGTGTTGTAACTAATAGGGCTTAAAACAAGAAACACTGTAATACTAATTGGTATTTAAAAGAAATACATAATAAATATTTATAAGTACATATTATATTATATATTATTCTGCGTTATAAAGTGTATTTGAGTTTGGTGGAGGTAGGCAATTACTTTTTGCCTATATGCATTGCACGCCCCTTCTAGTACTGTGCAAGTAGCACGAGCCTCTTTCGCCTACGTAGTCGAAAACGTAACTCAAAATGTCAAAATATTTCTACGAATTTTTAGTTACATTTTTACCCGCCGCAGCGCTGTTCATTTTTCAATACAAAAAGGGTCGAAGGCGATACGAAAAAGTCGCAATTATTCTTGCTCGGTCTACTGAGCGTGTGGTATTTTTGTTGAAGCTTATTTTAAGCTTCTGTTTGAAATGATACATCGAGTTGTATCGTCTCATTATTGCAATTTCGCAATGTTGATATAGGTGCAAATTCTGTTGTACGAAATCATTAAACTAAACTAATTGACAGGACTTAAAGTACCTATTGCCATCCTTATTTACAGTCTGGCAATTTTTTGCCATTTTTGAGCAGAAAATAATAGGGGCGCCACGGTGCCGATCGTATGTCAACTCGCCGCAGCTCGTATAGAGCATCAGCCGTCTTGATTGGTTTGTTTAAAGTAAACGTCACAACATGGATGCCATTTTGTGAAGGTTGCCAGTAGACAAATATTTAGTTCCGTTTCTAGACTTTTTTGTCAAACTATAACTCCGCACATGAGAAAGGAATAGCAATTCCCTTAGACCTGTCAAATTAGCTAAGTTTATAATTTCATTACCATCCTTATTTAACTCTGCACATGAGAAAGGAATAGCAATACTTTTAGTCCTGTCGAATTAGTTTAGTTTAGTGATATTGTACAGCGGAATCGACAACATTATTGTAATTTGTCAGGTGACGCAGCAACGCTGATAGGATGGGGGACACAGATACACGTACTGCTGGAAGTGGCTCAGATGGCCGAAGAGAAACTGGGCGCCAAGTGTGACGTCATCGATCTCCAGTCCATCCTGCCGTGGGACGAACACACTGTTTGTAATGTGAGTTGTTAAAGTAACTATTCGAGTCAAATTTAGACTATGTTACATTAACGTATATTATAAAAATGAATCGCTGAATGTGCTAAGCTAAGCGCAAATCTCGAGAGCGGCTGACCCGATATCGCTAATTCTTTTTTTAAGAATATTCCTTGATGTACTAGGAAGGTTCTTACGGACGGAAAAATTAAAAAAATGCCTAAAAAAGTCTAAATACGGGTAGACAAAAGATTTGATAAATGTCTACCAGTGCGAAGCCGGTGCGGGCTAGTTATGTACAGATTACAACCCATACATTGTTATTTGGATGTTTTGTAAACGATACCGACTTGTGTGTTTGCAGTCGGTCAAGAAAACTGGGAGATGTCTGATCGCACATGAGGCTCCGCTGACCTCAGGGTTTGGAGCTGAACTGGCAGCCACTATACAGGTAACTGCCGATTTAAACATATAATAATAAAAATAATAATGCTTGGACATTATCACACAGCGCCATCTGGCCCCAAACTAAGCAAAGCTTGTACTATGGGAACCAGCAGCTGATACAATACTTATATACTTTTTTTTTGTAAATACATACTTATAATACATATCAAACACCCAGACGCAAGTCAAACATGTTTGCCCCGGCGGGAATCGAACCCGCGACCTCTAGCGTAACAGTCTGGTGTACCAACCACTAGATCAGCGGTCTCGTCAGATTATACATTATACATATGTATTAAAACTATATATAAGGTTTGGATGGCTGAGTTTTTTTGTATACCACTTAGTTGGCAAACAAGCATACGGCCCGCCGTTTTGAAAGACACATCTACATGTCTATGACGAGAACGCTGCTCTAGTTGTTCGTATACCTGACTGCTACGCTGGAGTCGTACAACGTAGGTTCAATTCCCGCCGGTGCAAATATTTCTTATTGCCTTTCGTCTGGGCTTGGTAAGAAAAGTCTAGAAACGGAACTAAATGTTTGTCTACTGGCAACCTTCATAAAATGGAATCCATGTTATGACGTTTACTGTAAACAAACCAATCAAGACGGTTGATGCTCTATACGAGCTGCGGCGGGTTGCCATACGAACGGCACAGTGGCGCCCCTATTATTATATACTATTCTTTGCTGGACTGTAATTGACTTTAAATTTTGACAGTATGTACCTTAGTATGTAGTACCGTATGAAGTAGGCTTCCACTAAGGAAGGGTTTTTGGAAATACCACCCCAAGGGGGGTAAAATAGGGGATGAAAGTTTGTATGAAAATCCGTAATTTTTGAAGTTAAACGTATGAAATTTGGTATTTGACCTTTCAGTTAAAAATAAATAAACACGTACTTGATGATTATAAGCAATTCCACCCCTAAGGCATAAAATAGGGGATGGAAGTTTCTATCAAAATCCGTCATTTTTGAAGTTAAATCCATAAAAATAGGTAGCAGTGGGCAAAAGCCATCATTTTTTTTTTCAGATATAGGTACATGTTGACTTATTATCTTTACCACGCGTGCAAAGCCGCGGGCAAAAGCTAGTTTAATATAGCGTATAAGAGCCGTTTTCATGTAATTTATTATGTACTTTGATAATGATGGTAATTTAGACCTTCATAAGTGCCTTATTAGGGCCTAAACTGAATAAATGATTGTGGTTTTGATTTGATATAGGAGGAGTGCTTCCTTCACCTGGAGGCGCCAGTGGGGCGAGTGGCGGGGTGGGACGCGCCCTTCCCGCACGTGTTTGAGCCCTTCTACCTTCCCGACCGCTGGCGATGCTACCAGGCACTCAGCGATCTCCTCACATACTGAACATAGCCTCACAATAAACAACATTGATTGTTTTTGCTTTTTTATTAATCTCCTTAGGACATATAGAACTAATGAGCGACATAACAGATATACAATGCGAATGTGTGGAAGGACAAGGTCTTACTTTCTAAATCAAATTATCAAAGTATAAGGTGGACATGTAGGAAAAGATTGATGAATGTAAAAGATGCAAAAGAGGTGTGCGAGTCAAGAGTGAAATGGCGCTCTATAGTCTCTGCCTACCCGTGATGATATGTATGTATTACTTCCCTCAATTGCTATGACAAAGTAACTAACAAGTAGAATCCCACAAAACGAACGCATTAAAATCCACTAAAATCTTAATTAATTTTATTTTACTTAAATATTGGAGTAAATGCTCCTGTATTGTTATTATCTCCTGGTACTTTCATTGTTTACTAAATAAATGAACACAACATTTTACTTATTGTACCATTTATTAAAAAAATTAAATCAATCCATAAAAATAACACTAAGAATGACGAAGTTAGTACACATACTTAAATTACAGTTATAAGTAATGTCAACCTTAAACGAAATTAAAACACGTTACTTTGTTGTGCATTCTAGTTTTAAAAAGAAAAAAATATTAACTTAAACACGTGTATGAATTGGATATACCCTATGAAAACTATACTACTTATATACTATCATAGATACTAACTACTTGTTCCAAAACATCAATAAATTCAGTAACAAATAAGCTTATCCGACTTTAGCTTACGTTTAACATTCAAATTACAAATTGAACATTGTGATGTCTCATATATACAATGCCGGCGTGAGCAGAGCAGAATATTATCAAAATATTACTACAATTAAAAAACAATTTTAGTCAACACACATAAGGCTTACTATGACCAGCACCTTGTACTAAATGAAATCAGATCAGTGACACTCTGATGCAAACAGACAACTTACTTTCCAATTCTTTCTTCTTTCCATTCAAATGTGCATACAATATCATGATCAGGAAAAATGGTGTGATCTTTCACTTCAAAATTAACTTTGGTGTGATGATACTAAACGAGTCTCCAAGCTTTGACCAGACGCATCAATCAGTAACACTATATATATTTATGAAACGTAAATAGAAAAAAAAAGCTTAATTTTTATGCTACTCCGTTCATGATATTGTATGTTTCAGTTGTCTGTATCAGAACTAAATAAAACATTTGTAAATGCCCATTCCTACGAGTAAATTTTATGTTTGTAATTGACAAGCCTATGTAAGTAAGAAGACCGCGCGTCATAGTTACACATGGATGAGTTAAAAAAATACACAAAAGTTCACAAGAGGCAAGAGTTAATATTTCACTGTTACATCAAACTATAAACAAAAAATCAACCTTAAAAATATCGAATCCAACCAAAAATGTTGCATTACAAATAGATAGATAGCTCTTACCGCAAATACCAATAGCAATTTGACAGACAAATGACACTGTATTATGCAAGTAAGTTATTATGAAAAATGAATGGTTAAAACATGGGTACAATTTCATATAACAGAATTTTATATTTTAAAATCTCTTGAACACATTATCAAAATCCTTTGGGAGTTGACACCCCTTAAATTTTATGTAACAAAAATTACCTAAAGTTTGAAAAATCTTATTCACCTATGACCAAGTCTTGGGTATTGCATGACTTCCAAAATGTGCGCATTCGCACGTTAGTGCAACTTTATAGAGTAACAACAGCTTTACTCATCCCAAGCGCGTTTTGGACGCGACAGTTTAAGGTACGGCCCTGCAGAAGGAGAATTCGGGAACCTTTGCATGTAGCGTTCCAAGCGTAGATATTTGACAGTAATGAGATGCCCTTCGTACCACCACCCGTGCAGACTACGGTACACGACCCCCGCGTCGGTCTGCGTCGCACACTTAACATACACACAACAGGACATCCTCTCAATATCAATGTGCAGAATGTTGCAGTGGTCCCCGCACTTCTCCAAAATCGCATCTTGAATCACGGACTTCAGATTAGGATTGGTGTCGTTTTTGTCAAACATGTGTCGGATTTTAAGGCATGGAGTCGGCGATACGGTCAGGTTGTTGACAGAGCCCTCTTGGGTCTCGAAGGCTTGTCCTTGCCAAGCGGCGCTGCGTTTAGGGCTGGTGTGGGACGAGATCCATCTCCATACTCGGCAATCCTCTCCATCAACTGACTGCACTTCCATACGCACTCTGCTTTCGTTTTTCTGAATAAACTTCACTGCTGCATCCCAAACGGATGCCATCTTCTCTCTGTTCTGTGGCGAAATAAGCGTGTCACGCACATGGTCGACGGATATGTAGGGCTCACCACTGTCTTCAGTCTCCTGTGAAATAACATCTATAATTTGTTCCACCATGGAATAAATCTCTTCACTCTTCCTCTTCTGGTAGCTAATGTAGTATTTATAAGACCTCTGCAAGCCAAGGCCCATAAGAACAAGAAGCGTAACTATTATAATGGTAGATCCAGCTGAGTACAATGTGTTTACAAACAAACATGAGAGTGGTGTGGAGGGGTCTGACAGAGCAATGGCAACAGTACCCTTATTTCTTTGTTGCACAATCAAATCTGTTGAAGTGATAGGACTGTACTCAGCATCCTTCGTGTAAAGGTTTTGCAGCTGCACAACTCTCAAGCCCCATCGTGGATTGTTAACCAGCAACACCTGGAGGTTGTTCAGGTCTGTTCTACATTGGTGGGCATCTGCCGTTGCAGCCCTAGCACTGGCAATGCCCAATATTTCACCCTCTGTCAAATATGGCATTACACCTGGTTGTCCACACTTGTATGAAGCTGCTCGCGATGTTAATTCTGGATGTATAACTTTCAACAGGTTCTTAGCATAGCTGACTTGTTCTTTAGGCACACAATTTATGCCCGGCCTATTCCCTGGTATATTCAATTGACATATTGGTATGACACTGTTTTGATCATCCACCACCGAGGTAATATCATTTTTCTTAACTATGTACATAAAAAATAAGAAAAAAAAAAAAAGTGCAACCAATCCAACTAGAGCAAGGGAGACAAGGTTGTTTTTCAAGAATTTCCTCTCATTTGCTGCCTTATAATCACCAATGTCAGACCTAGGCACCCCTGTTATATAAGATCTGCGTGGTAGTACTGTGCTACCGTTGTTTGTGTCTCGGTCAAGAAATGGAGTTGTTGTTTTAGGTGTTTCTGGTTTCAGTGAAGATAGACGCCTTGTGAAATTACTAAGATATGGAGAATCTACCTCCTCTATAGTCGAGGTGGATGGTTGGTAAGTACTTGAGGTAAAGTTTGATGTGTAGCTGCTGGCAGAAGGACGGTCTGGCAAAGTTGTCGTCAATCCCAACCGTGAGCGAATTGAATTGAGATGATCAGAAGACGTTAGTGATGAGTAGCCCGAGGTGTAGTTAGTGGGCGATATAGAAGGTCTGGAGAATATGGACGACTTCGGGGGGCTACTGGGTGGATCCACATTCATCAGTGTACTTGAAATGTAATCGCTAGATCTTGAATTGCTTCGGAAAGGCGTCGCCGTCTTCTTATCGCCATCCACGTCACTATCAGACCCAGTTTCGCAGTCGTCCTGGTCATTTGCATAGGTACGCGTCACGCGGCGGGTAGTAACCGTTTCTACCTCCTCGTGAGTCCTAACAGGCGGTTTTTCATCCTCAGAATCAGAACCTTTGTCAGAATCACGCTTAGCCGGCGAACCCTTCTTAGATGGCGGTCGCCGCGTTTTATTAGCAGAAGGCGGCAGCATAGCCCCTCCTGTGGTAGCACGACGCCCCCTCTTCTCCTTGGCATTGTTAGTTGAGTCTAAGTCAGACTCCTCACCACTAGAGTAACGCGCGAGTGTTCGCCTACTTTCCACCTTGTTGTCTACGCCTGTTCTGGGCTTACTCTTATTATCTAGCACTAATTTCAACTTTTTCACCAAAAGCTTCCTTGTCGAGGCCGTTATGGGCATAATGGGGAAACCATGCTCGGCTAGTTTCGTCCGAAGCTCAGCGTCTGACATTGAATCAACTTGATCGGCCATTGTGAAGTCTGCAAGTTTATAGAAATAGGTTATTATCACATTCACTCACTGAAACTAAGGTTTTCAACTTTATAAATAGTAATTCACCTTATTTCGAGATATGCACGGAGGAATTACGTCAAATTTATAATAATATTCACCGGCGCGTCATGTCGCACGCACCGCGAAAGAACGTCGTTATTTAGTGTTGCCACTTACTGAAAATAAGGTAGCGTAGCAGTTATATTCTCTTGGAAAATACGACTTTTGGGTTATGTGATTTATCATTTTTGTTAATAGGGTTACCTCTGACTTAAAGGCGTGTTACAATCTGCTACTGCCGTGGATTGTCTCCAGAAACTCCATTAAGCACCAGAATGTATGATACTAGGAATTTTAATGCAGCAAATAGGATACATTTTGAAATTTTATAATTCTCTGACACACGACACTGGCAAAAATATTCCCTGTAGGGATTGATTGCCTTACTTAGGAAGAAGAAGAAGAAGAATTTTTGGTTACTGGACTACTAGCACTACTAGGAGCCAATCGTCCAATGGTCAGCCTTTGCTTTTATTTTTTTAACCAACCTATAAAACGGTGGTAACATATAGAAGTCCTTAGGATAACAGCCACTTGAATGCAACACAACTTAATATTGAGAGACTCTTTTTTTTATACCACTAAGGTGGCACACAAGCATACGGCCAACTTGGTAAGCGGTCACCATAGCCTATGGATGGCTGCAACTATTTGGTGTAGTGTTGTTTCGGCGGTAAGTAAGGTTGCCAAGCCAGAGCTCCACGATGATAAGCTGCGCTAGTAATAATGCTGCTAGCACAATGAGTCCTCATCAACGACAGTCTTGGCAACTCGTTAGTGCAAAACGTAGTGGTTATGTACTCTGTGTTTGTACCCTTGGTATTGCTAGCGGCTATAATAGGCTACGGTGACTGCTTTCCATCAGGTGAGCCGTGTGCTTGTGTGCCAACTTAGAAGTATAAAGAAGTAGGGTAATTTATCTTCGTTTTATTTGTATATAAACCGTCTGTTCATAGACATCGACTGAGAGACAGGCATAGACTGAGTACCTAATGCATATGTGTTTCTTTGATTATATCATGTATATAATCAAAGATGTGTTTATGATTTGAAGTGTCTTAATGAACGTGTATTACTAAAATTGATAATTGATACTGATCAACTCGCAGGATCAATATGAAATTTGTTTTTAATGATTTATTCTTGATGTTTGTCGAAACCTCAGGATAATATCTAAAGCTCGTTAAAACAATCAAAATAAACTATCGTTAACTTTATTTTCTAAGTACACTTAACGATATTATTAAAAACTGATTAAGCATTAAATTACAGCGATACATTTTTTTTTACTTGTATATATAAGATGACCAAAGCTTGGGTCAGAGTCACTCTGGGACATTATTATAGACATTATCAGTATAACTGGGATCTAGAAGCTAGAAGGAAGAAGGAAGAAGGAAGAATAAAACTCCAAATTATAATATATTTCAATTTATTTATTTGCCATTTTCTTATTAATAAATTATTAATTTAGTAAATTGTGTGTCGTTTAGTCCACTCTGAATTTAGGTTGGGTGAAGTTCTAGTGGTTCATGTACCAGCACTTAGGATTGATTGCCATAGTTACGAAGAAGATCAGCCATTTGGGAAACTTCAGATTGAGACGGGACTACAACACTGGAACTAAAGTAGTCTAATGCACCTACAGTCATTGTTAAAAAATAAATACTACAAAATAACTGTGATGCTATTCTCTGTGCGTCCTTGTAGTAAATATAAAATAGTCCATAATGCAAAACTAATTTAATGTTATGTAATTACATTACATTCGTAAAAGTTTTTATTAAAACGTATTATTACGTAAAAATTTCATTGACCACGCTATAAACTATGTATAAATGGATAAAAACTATTTAATTTTATCTAAAACCATCACTTGTTGAGGCGATCGTTCAGACTTTATTTTTCCAAATAAAGTGACAAATGTGAAGCTATCGTATTAAAAACGTTAATATAAAAGGTGTAGTACTTCGTTAGTGAGTACCTTTTAGTAGTTATTTCGAATATGTTGTACAAAATGACTGAACAAATTTGACAGGACCAAAAGTATTGCTATCCCTTTCTCATGTGTGGGGTTACCTAAGGATGGCAATACTTTAAGTCCTGTCAAATTAGTATAGTTAAGTGATTATGTACAACAGAATTGGGACCATTACCTGTTTTTAGTAACTCGCTACTACAGCAGCCGTAGCTATATTAAAATTCTTTCGCCCGAAACGTGTAATGTATTTTCATTATCTTCTATCGACTTTACAACATAATTACAGGACGCCCCTAGTTAGCACAATTTATGCTATCAATAAATATCTAAAATACACACATTTGAAATTAATCATTATGACTTTCAGTTTCATAGAGACGCCGTTAAAAATGTCTTATAAATAAGACTAGTGATTTAACATGTCGATTATTCTATCATACTTATTTAGAGATGGGACAAGTGAGGGCCGTATAATCAATACTATTTTATTATTGAAAAAAGTCAAATCATTTTAGTCAAATGATCTCAATGACATTGAAAAATTATAGATAAGGTACAAGCTGGAGCATACAAATTTGTACATTATTAAAATGTAGCTACAAAATATAAATATCTATGTATAAAAGTACCACGCCATACTTGTGGATTCAACGTTATAGGTAGTTAATTTATGTTAACATACTTACTTATGATTAGGGTTGTCACACCAATATTACAACCATTATTCAAAAATAATTACATACATTTTCCTTAATATATACGGCATAAATTGCTGATAACCTGTACATTTATTCCAATATTAAAGTACAAAATATATAATACCATATAGATAGTAGAAAAGATACCAACATATGTGTAAAGAATAATACTAGTACCTGTTTCAGATAGGGCAACGTTGCGTGAAAAATCAATGTACCGGCTGGCTTGCTAGCCGGTACACTTCGGCTTTACCTCGTGACAAGGGACTTCACTCACTATTGGCCGAATATGAAATGCCAGTCGAATCTGAAGCCATTCCATGCATTATCTTTGAGTGGCCTCCAATTTTAGTCGATACTATTTTGACGACATGTCAAACCCTAGCCTTAGCAGGAAGAGTATCGAATTGATTTCGACAGCGTATTCGTATCGGTTTCGACAATTTTTACATGGAAATTAACAGCGCCCCAGCGGCGCATGTAGTTCTAGATTTCCTGAACTGTTAGCAAGAATATTTTTTGACTACGTATTCGAAAATAAACACTCAAAATGATCACGCGAATTTTTAGTTACACTTTTCGCCGCCGCAGCGCTGTCAATTTTCCCATAAAATAATTGCAAAGACTACTGCTATCAGTAACGTAGGATTTTTAATTTTCAATATCGTTTCAGTATTCGTCTCTATATGTATTCTTTACACATATGTGCCACGTCATACGAGTGGTGTCCCCGCTATGTTAGTGTATGTTATATTATATTCTGTGCTGTGTTCAGCGCGGCGGCCGCCATCCTCCGAAGCCGCGCTCTAGCTGTCTGGCGACTGCAAGGCACAACCTGTCTTGATGCGGCGCTGCTACCACCTTCATACACACACACATATATCAATCCTTCACGAGGTAGGCAGAGAGTATAGAGCACCACCCTTGACTTGCACTATTTTACCTTGCCAAATTTACTTCTCATCCTTGGATACCCCTGGTGTTGCAGTGTCCATAGGTTTCGGTAACCGCTTACCATCAGGCAGACCGTATGCTTATTTGCCATATAAAAAAAGTTATTAGTATTGGTAGTGCTGTGCAGTGTTCCAATTTTTTTTATGGCCAATGTGCTTTTAGAAAATCAGGAAAAAATTGAGGAACACCACTAATTAAAAGTCAAATTTTAAATATTATTCAAACTCACTCGCGCGCGTTTCCAGCTGTTGAGGTATTTTCTTTGGAGTATATAACTGTAGTAGGTACTGTAGGTACCTGCATGCTGACTGGTAGTGTAGGTACCTGTATGCTGACGGGTAGTGTAGGTACCTGCATGCTGACTGGTAGTGTAGGTACCTGCATGCTGGCGGGTAGTGTAGGTACCTGTATGCTGACGGGTAGTGTAGGTACCTGCATGCTGGCGGGTAGTGTAGGTACCTGTATGCTGACGGGTAGTGTAGGTACCTGTATGCTGGCGGGTAGTGTAGGTACCTGTATGCTGACGGGTAGTGTAGGTACCTGTATGCTGACGGGTAGTGTAGGTACCTGTATGCTGACGGGTAGTGTAGGTACCTGTATGCTGACGGGTAGTCCCCTGTAGACGCCCACGGGTACGGCGGTGGCGGGCATGCCGAGGATGTTGAACACCATGGAGTACATGACGCCCGAGGCGCGCAGGAACACCTGGTTGTGGCGGTGCGCCAGGGAGCTGAACACCGGGTACAGCAGGACTCCGTTCACACCCAGGGCTTTCTGAACACACGTATTACACATTCTGTGAACATTGCAACTTTCTACCTATTACAGATCATGAGATACAGCTCGCTGACAGACAGACAGATGGACGGACGGGCAGCGAAGTTTTAGTAATAGGGTATCGTTGGTTACCCTTTAATTACGGAACCCTTAGAAATTACATATCATCACGCCGTAGAGTGAGAAAATAAGGCAATAACATATTCTACTCTACTCATACACAAATGGCAGCATTTAGGTAACAGTGCATTACCACGGGTACCAAACGTATACTCAAATTCATCTCAATCGGACACTGGGAAGTGGGTGAAATTAAACATGCAAGATTTTATTACACATAGACATACAATTTCTCAATAAAAACAGAGGTCACACAAAATTAAAATCAAAATCAATTAGGCCCTAATAAGGCACTTATGAAGGTCTAAATTACCACTGGTTCGGAAAATAAGCCACCTGAGAAGAACCGGCAAGAAACTCAGTGCTCTGTCTTTTTTTTTATGTAACAATCATGATATAACAATTTGTAACAAAAATATTCTAGACATTGGTATGAAATTACAAATATCAAAATGAAAGCTACCAATTAATGTGGCTATAAGGGAATCAGATAAAACAAGTACCTCCATCTGTTCGCGTAGTTGATTCGCCTTGTTGTTGTAATGTTCAGTTCGGGACTCGGGGATGAACAGCTTGGTCCTGTTGATGAGGGCGAAGCTCAACCCTTGCAGCGACCGCGACCCGCCGCCGAAAGCGAACTTTATTAGCTCCATTAATAAACTTTTGTCACGCTAAACACACAAAAATATATGTCATAATTAGGCGAGACCTCTGGTCTAGTGGTTAGTATACCTGACTGCTGGTCGCGGGTTCGATTCCCGCCGGGGCTAACATTTATGTGACAAATATGTTTGCCTTGCGTCTGGGTGTTTAGTACGTATTTACAAAAAAAAAGTATATAAGTATTGTATCAGCTGCTGGTTCCCATAGTACTAGCTTTGCTTAGTTTGGGACCAGATGGCGCTGTGTGATAATGTCCGAGCAATTATAAATTAATAGTGATATCAATTTAAGACAGACTTTATTAGCTCCATTAATAAAAGTTTGTCTCGCTAAATATAACGTTCCAATTCACGCTACTTACTTTTGGATTAGTGGGATCTTGTAGTAAATTCGGTATGTCTTTCATAGTGAAGAACACTGATATTGATATTTCGACTGAATCTTCTAGGTCCTTGAACTTTTCCTAGAAAACAAAAACGATTCTTTTATAAGGGCCTGTTAAAGGAATAAAAAAAGGAATTAAATAAAAAAGAGGTAGGGCTAATTAGGACCTCCCGTGGGTTTTCCCATTAGAATTGGAGCCGCCCGACTGGGGACTCCTACTTATAGAAGACCGCAGTCAAATAACACTTCTTTATATAATGTTGTGTTTCTGCGGTAAGTAAAGTTGCCAGTGCTCCACGACGATTCACTGCGCATTACTACTAAGTGATGCTGCACAGTGATCGAAAATCATCAACAACAGGGTTGGCAACCCGTTAGTGATACCCCTGGTATTGCTAGCGGCTATAGGCTACGGTGACTGCTTACCATCAGGTGGGCCGTATGCTTGTGCGCATCCATAGTTGTATGAAAAAAACGTGTGATCTCTTCCAGACAAGAAACTTCCTAGGTAGGGCCTGGAGAATGAAGTAAGAGACAAAATCATTTATTCAGTTTAGGCCCTAATAAGGCACTCATTAAGGTCTAAATTACCATCGGCTCCAAAAAGCCACCTGTGAAGAACAGGGAACAAAGATAGTGTAGTAGTAGTACCATAACTGAAATAGTGGTGCTAATTCTGTTGTACGAAATCATGAAGCTTAACTAATTTGACAGGATTTATAGTATTGCCATCCTTATTTAACTCCGCACATGAGAAACGGATAGCAAGACTTTTAGACCTGTCAAATTAGTTTTGTTTAATGATTTTGTACAACAGAATCGACACGAGTACCAAATAATGTAACACAAAATAATATGTATTTACGTTGTTAATGGTCGCCCCGCATTCCTTGTGTAGATATTGCGCTGCGCATGTGATTTTGTCTACGATCGCATCGTGCACTTCTAGTAGAGCTATTGACTTGGTCGCTTCTGTCATGTAGTATACCTGCACCAGAATATTACAATTTGACATAAAATAAACATTATATGATTAATTTACATCGAATTGTTAAAATCTATAATATTGTCATCTAGCGGCAGACCCGGGAATTATTACCGTGTAGAGTCTGTTAGATTAAATTTAGTGATTATTTAACTAGTATATTGGTATGTTTAGTTATCAAGTTTATTAGAAAATTATAATGAAATAATTCTTTAGGCTTAGGTGTGTCCCAATTGATCGACTGTCCGACAAATTGTTGCAAGCAAAATTCTACTGCGGTAATAAGATTAAATTGAGATGTTTTAGGTTTATACAATAACTAGCTGTTAACCGCGACTTCGGCTGCATTTGTTTAAAGACAAAAGTAGCCTATAAGCATATGTCCTTCCCGAGTTATAATATTAGTATGGATTTACATTTAAGTACGGACAAATTTTCGTGAATTTTGTACTAGACCCAACGTCCATGTATTATAATAGGTCAGTGTACAAATTAGAGAAACAAGGACTACATTACCTTACTCCCTCTATGGCATCAACCGTCTTGCTTGGTTTGTTTACAGTAAACGTCATAACATAGATTCCATTTTGTGAAGGTTGCCAGTAGACAAAAATTTTGTTCCGTTTTAGACATTTTTGACAAGCTATTGGTACGGGTACTTAGGAGTACGTCCATTAAGTTGTGAGAGATCGACAGCTTCTTCTAATTGCAGAGTCATGTCTTGAGATTCCATTTTGTAAAGGATGTCAGTATCCAAAGAAATTGTTCAGTTTCTAGACTTTTCGCCAAGCTATAGATAGGTACGGGTTCGTAGTACGTACATTGAGTTGTGAGAGGTCGACAGGTTCGTCTAGTCGCAACGTCGTGTCTTCAGGAGCCATGACCCTCAGGAGTAAGGGCAGGTCCTCAGCGAACCTGGCCATCGGGCCCACGGTGAGGAACCGAGCGTAGTTCTCGTCACTCAGCGTCGGTACGTGACCTTCTATAGGGATCACTCCTACGCAAAAAAAAGAAAGAAAAAATAGAATAATCAGCCGTCTATCGCCTCAGCAGGAAGACTCATCATCCTCCTGCCCTAATCCTATATTATTTGGGGTCGGCGCAATATGTATTTCTCTTCCATCCTTCTCTATCAGCTGTCATCTCTATATTCACTTCCTTTCTGGCCATGTCACCTTTCACACAATCCATCCATCTTTTCTTAGGTCTACCTCGACTCCTGTACCCGTCCACATTCATACATAAAACTTTCTTACCACGTTATCTTCAGCTCATCTTTATCTCAACAGGAAGACTATCGAATTGTTAACACAGCGTACCCCTTTCGCTTTCGACTTTTTTGTATGAAAATGAACAGCGAAAAGAAAGAAAGAAACAATGTTTTTATTAAAATTAACATTCTAACGACACAATAATTTTTGGTCATTAAAGTAGTTTTTATGTTTATTCGTTACATACAAAAATACAAATCTTTCCTTTTCATAATATTGATGTAGCAGAGAAAATTTCCACGATAAAAAGCCTAGGTATATGTTAATACAGTATATAAGCTACGTTCCCTCAAAATTTCATACAAATCCATACAACCGTTGTGGCGCGAGGAGGGTACAATAAAAAACACACAAACTTTCGCCTTTATAATATAAACTGTGAAGTTTGCTAAGCGTAGTGTATACTGTATAGGTACAAGTGCGCTATTCATATTTGAACTAAACTTTTTGAGTGATAAAGCTGGTTTTACGACGAATTATGACGAAATAAGCGTCTTGTATTTGCGTTTCGTTACGACATTGTTTGTTTACATATTTCATTATTGTTAGGTCGAGCAAATGGGACGGTGCGATACCAACGCAATTTCGTTTAAAAAATTTGGATTTAGATAATACAACTTTTTGAAAGCACGTATAGGTAGGTAACGGAATAAAAATGGAGGTATGGCGAATTGGGATCTCCCGTGGGTTTTCCCATAAAAATTGGACCCCGACTAGGGACTGTACCTCCCCTTTACATAAGAATATTTTTAATTTGTTCATATTTTTAAGTTTTTTGTGTGTCGCTTGTTGGCAATCCAATGAAATATATAAATACATAAAAAATAAGACCGCAGTCAAAAACACTACTTTGATGTAGTGACGTATTGCTAGCGGCTATAGGCTACGGTCACAGCTTACCATCAGATGGGTACATAAAAAAAATGCTTCCCATTAAAATTGGAGCCGCCCAGGGGACTATTACCACCTTACATAAGACCGCAGTCTACTTTTATCTAATGTTGTTTCCAGAGTTTCACGATATGTTGCTAGCACAGTGAGCCTTCACAACAATAATGGGATTGCCAGCGCGTTAGTGATCCCCTGTTTTTGTAAAGCGGCTCTGGTGACAGGCGGGCCATATCCATACAATTGCAATAACATGTCATCCACGAACACCTGTATAAATAAACATAAGGTAATAATATGGTCACCTGGCGTGGGTTTATGTCCGTAGACGCCGCAGAAGGCAGCGGGCAGGCGGATGGAGCCCGCGATATCTGATGCCACGCTCAGGGGCGAAGCACCCGCCGCTAGCAGGGCTCCCTGTGAAAGCAATCCTTTACTACAGACAAACACTGATACATACACATTGTCAGGAAGAGATCACATCTTAATTGGTAAGTAAGGTTGCCAGTGCTCCACAATGATACGCTGCGCTAGTAGTAATCCTGCTAGCACAGTGACTCCTCATCAACAATAGGGTTGGCAACTTTAGTGATATCCTTGTTATTGCTAGTGGCTATAGGCTACGGTAACTGCGTACCATCACGTGGTAGGCCGTATGCTTGTGTGTCAACTAAGTGGTAGATAAAATAAAATGATAAATATAAAACTTGTGCCAAAGCCGCCTATTATAGCGATTTATATTGTATAATTTATTTTTTGTTTCTTTCTGTGTTATTAATTTCGGTGTAAAATAAAGAGTTCAAATCTATCTACATAGGTACATAATGTTGGTACTGTAAGGTATGATTTAGTCGACGCAAAGTCACATCACTATTACAGTTACCTAAGCGGTTCACCCCTTATCTAGGGTCCTTAGACGCGATTTGTGAACATGGCGGTATGAAATGAACGCTCTTGATTATTTAACTACTTATTTTGTGCCCACCGATCCACATAACACGTACAGAACCAGTAACCACATAGCGCCATCAAAGGCCGTATTTTGTAAACATAATTTCTCACGCCTTAACACAAGGGTCCCCGAAAAGGTAGGCAGAGGTGTTAATACACCCACTTTCCCCCGAAGATAATTTGGTGCCAACATAACAGATGGTGAGTCCGTCGCCGTCTCTTAGCCACTTCATAAACTACGTTCTTGATTTTATTCCCAGACGTATGCAGGTTTCCTCGCGATGTTTTCCTCCGTAAAGTTCGCGGTGTGACTAAAAACTTACTGTACAGGCCGGTGGGATTCAAACTTGCGTCGCTAGAATGGCATACAAGGCTTCATACCACAAGGCCACCACGGGCTTATTAAAAGGAAGCAATATTTTTTACGTAACAGCAATAGTGGAAATGATATAATTATCCCGACACACCATACAATATTGATACAGTGACATTACAAGTGTTAATTCAAGCATGCAAACAGTACAACATAACATAACATAAGTTAGTTTGCAAGTTATTGCTACTTCGACCTTCGATATGTTATTCTATGGTAAATACTTCACATACTGAACCCAAACAAGTATTCCATAACTAAACATATACCACATGCACTACACTGTGCTCATGATGTTATCTTTAGAATATTTCAAAATTTCTATACATTGTATATGTATGGAATAATCCACCGTCCAATCTCATGTAGGTAGCAAATATATTTCCGTGCAGCCGTTATTAAGTCATTTATAAATGACATAGCTATAGTGTGGTATAAAATGTTTTTATTATACTAATAAGGTGGCACGGTGGCATACGGCCCACCTGTTTTTGTGGATGAGCACTCACTGTGATAGCGGCATTACTGCGCAGCGTATCCTCATGGAGCACAGGCAACCTTACTCACCGCGGAAACACAACACTACATCAAAGTAGTGTTACTTCACTGCGGTCTCCTGTAAGGCGGAGGTACAGTCCTCAGACGGGCGGCTCCAAAATAAATGGGAAAACCCACGGGAGGTCGCAATTCCCCCCCTCTCTTGAAAGTTTAGTAACGGAACTAATTTTTATCCTAGTAGCAACTTTCACAAAATGGAATCCATGCTATGACGTTTACTGTAAACAAACCAAGCAAGACGGGTGATGCTCTATACGAGCTGCGGCGGGTTGACATACGAACGGTACAGTGGCGCCCATGTTATTATCTATATACTCTTTTTTCCCAGACTGTACCGTGTTAGCAGCGTTGAGCAGTCTAATAAAACATGTCTTTTTGTTTAATGATCATTTTTATATTACGCTTTCAATGTTCAATTTTAAAAAATAAAAATCCGCTACTGATCTTAAAGAAATCGCGGTTACCTCGTTAAACGTTATTGTTAATTCTTTAGCCTAATTCTTGTAAACCCCGACGCAAAAAGAAATCTCATGTGTAGGTATTACAATGACAAAATCCGGAAAGACGCAAATAACATTATTTAAATTACCCACAGGCAGAGCTAACCATTTTGATACTTGATTTGCGATTAGCAAAGTTAGCACTCTGGCTGGAGATCAACACATTTACATGAACACAATCTTTGTGTTTGCCGACGTTAAAGCTCTTGCGTAACACATCAAATATATGACAGCACTTAGCGTCTCATATTGTGGCATTGAAGAGGGCTGCGGTTACCTACTTCAGGTTCCGTTTGTATAAATTACTAGGTACAAACCCGACGTTGCCGGAGTTGCAACAGATATTTTGGCTACTCACCGAGACCAAACTCTTTTTACTCAATAATGCAGACCAAGGGCTATCTGTCACTACAAACATGAGTGGATGGCAGTTAGTGGTTATAGTGAACAGGCAAACTCATTCCTTCAATCCTAATATTATAAATGCGAAAGTTAGTGAGTATGGGTGGATGGATGGATGTTTGTTACTCTTTCACGCCAAAACTACTCAACGGATTTGGATGAAATTTGGAACACAGATAATTTATAACCTGGATTAACACATAGGATACTTTTTATCCCGGGAAAATTTTAGGTTCCTCTGGGATTCTAAGCTCAACACGGACGTAGTCGCGGGCAAAGCTAGTATTTATATATATATTGATTATATGTAGTGAAGACCTTACCTTCGACGCGTAGCAATAGAATATATAAGCTATGTTACTCAGTGATAATGCAGAATCCTACTGGTGAAAGATTTTTTAAATAGGTCCAATTATTTGCGAGATTATTAATAAAAAATAATACAAGTATTTTCTCTTAACACCGAATATCTATAATTAATTATTTTAGTTGAATAAAGCCAAGTTTCTAATTGTTTATCGTTTGAATGTATCATTCTTCTCCCAAGTTCTACATTACAATGGATGGAAATAAATCCTCTTCAAGTGCTAATTTTGCCAGTGAATGATCAAGTTTCATTTTTTTTGTGCGTGTTGCAACAATATGCTAGAATAGACTTACCTCGCCCCCCGAAGATCCACCACAAGTCCTGTTCAAATTGTAGGGATTGTTCGTGGTCCCCTTAAGCAGATTGGTGGTCTCCCAACCGAGGCACAGTTCGGGCGTGTTGGACACTAAGAGAGGAATAGCCCCAGCTTGCTTCATTAATCTCACTGCCGCACCATCTTTCGTAGCTTTGCGTCCTGCGTTTTCCAGACAACCCACCGCGTCTGAGAAGCCTGGTGGGACAATGTTATGTATAAAACACAGGTGTGTATTTTTACAGTCGGCGCCCTGGGCCTATAATGTTTACCACCCCAAAAGAGGAATAAATCGAATGCCTTTAATTCTTTAAATAAAATCCTACTAATTATAAATGCGAAAGTTTGTGAGTATGGGAGTTTGTAATATATTTTAGGGTCATCTGAGATTCCAGCTCAACGCGGATGTAGTCGCGGGCAGAAGCTAGTAATTTATATTACCGATGTTTATCCGGTTCACCCTTTAAACGACAACATTTTCATAGTAGCACTTTTTTTTCTTGTACAATTTAGATTAAGTCTATAATTTTATGGGACATGGATTTATCAGGTGCGACGCCGCGCCCCGCGTAAACTGCCGCCCCGGGCCATGTCCCTAGCCTAATACGCCCCTGATTGAACACAGTAATAGGAAATGTAAATGTAATTGAGTATAGAAAATTAGCAAGAGCGTGGTTCTAGCAAAATTAGAGACACATATTGACAACGCCTTTTCTCGATCTATAGTCACTAGATGTTACTCTATTTTTTAGTTTAGATACCTGACTGCTTCAACATTGGCGTTTGCCTTGCGTCTGGGTGTTTGGTATGTATTCACAAAAACAACAACTGCTGGTGCCCATAGCCTATGTTTCCTTGCTTAGTTTGGCTAGAAGGAGCTGTGTGATAATGTCTAAGCATTATTATTATAGCAGTTAAAACCCACCTCCAAGCGAACAACTCTCCTTCACAGTAAACGGTACTCCAAGCAGTGGTTTATTTTTGAAAAGCTCTTCTGTGCCTCCATTCTTATTCGCCTCTTCAATGCTTCTGTCTATAGCTCTCGCATCGTCCAGAGCTGACTCAAATCGCTCTTCGACCACAGCGTTGATGTAAGGATTAACTTCTTTGATCCTGTCTATAAATGTTGTGACTATACGTTCACTGGTTAACTGGGGAACAATATATAGCATCAGAATTTAAAAAAAAAACTTAGTATAATGGGAATTATCAGTAATTTCCCCGCGACTTCACCCGTGTATCAATATAAAATATAGCTAATGTCACTCAGTGATAATGTAGCTTTCTAACGGTGAAAGAATTTTTGAAATCGGTCTAGTAGTTTCGGAGCCTATTCCATACAAACATACACACACACAAAAATAGAAATCCTTTCTCATTATAATATTAGTATAGATGGAAGCAACAACATCTTTCGACTACGTATTCGAAAACGTTACTCTAAAAATACCAAAATGTTCATACGATTTTTAGTTCTACTTTTTACCACGTCAGAGCAATTCCTTTTTCCCATATAAAACGTAGTCGAAAATGTTTCATGCTATTTTTCAGGTTACAGAAGGCCAGTTATTGGAAATCCATTTAAATGGTTTACTTATAATATAACATTAATATTTTTTTAAGCCATATATATCGTTTGATAAAGACATAATTTCAGCTCTTGAAAGGTCCGCAAGGCAATAGGTGATACTGCACTTTTAAAGTTCCTATCTTGCTGCCTGAATATACCATGACGCTAGGTCCAAAAATATCTAGTACAGCCGTTCTAGTTCATTTCATCATCTAAATAGGTGTAAGAATTTAGTTCCTATTACCACTAGCGTTATCGTCTTAACGTTACTGCATCCGTCTCAACTCTGTAGCGCAAGCATGAATAATTGCGACAACGTTTACGTATCGCCTTCGACTATTTTTGTATTGAAAAATGAACAGCGCTGCGGCGGTGAAAAGTGGAACTAAAAATTAGTATGATAATATTGACATTTCGCGAGTTACGTTTTCGAATACGTTGTCGACAATGTTCCTGCTACCGGCACTGATTAAAACCCTGACAATCGTACAACAATATCGTCCATCAACTCATTTGTAATGGTTGTCTAGGCTTCTTTTGATTTGTATAATATAATTATAACTAAAACTTTTGATTAATCATTAGCATTCCACTTTCCATAAATAAAACGTCACAAAGGAGCGTATGACTCTACATAAACACAATAAATCAATCAGGACACAATGACATCGGAGGTAATGACACCAGGGGTGAATGCACATTTAGGACATCAGTGTCAAACGCATAATTGCATACATTTACTGCGAATATCGACACTGTTTACATGCAGTGATCTAGACACGCGGTCGCGTGTCAAGCCAAGTTCGAGTAGGCGTGCAGCACCGTGTGTAATATTACACGAACCATTTGGAGCCACTTTTGACCCCCTCATAACTCACAAAACTCATCATCATCATCATTCTCCTGCCCTTATCCCATATTATTTGGGGTCGGCGCAATATGTATTTCTCTTCCATACTTCTCTATCAGCCGTCATCTCTGTATTCACTTCCTTTCTGGCCATATCATCTTTCACACAGTCCATCCATCTTGTCTTAGGTCTACCTCGACCCCTGAACCCATCCACATTCATACAAAAAATCTTTACCTCATAACTCAAAAACGATTTGACCTAAACATGTCAAATTGCACATATATTGAGACTTGCGAGAAGCGTTCTCAAACGGTTATTTAGATATGGACGCCCAAAAATCGTCAATTTTATCACTGACTCTGATATCTGATATCAAAACTATAACCCAGTGCCAGATTACATAGAAAGTCCAAATTTGGCATACAGGTAGGTAATCGGATGAATACAAAGGAAAAATCAGAAAATTGTATTTTTCTATCATTTTATTATATTTTTTCAATTAATTGATTCTATTAGGAACACTTACTTATAGTCTATTCTATATATGGATATTAAGGTCTAAGGATTGATATACGCATTATTATTAAGTACCTACTAAAACAGTATGGAATAAGCCAAATTTTCTGAAGAATAAAATAAGAACTTACCAGCTTTAGAATTTGCGAAGGCTATAATTTAATTCGTATATTAGAACTAGCCAAGTCAGACCTTATCGATATATTATATTATGTACTGAATAATATATATTATGTACTGAACGATATATATATCCTAAGTTATATTGTAATAAATAAATTTCAGGACTGACCATTGAACGTGGCAACGTATGACTACATAAACACAATAAATCATTACAAAACAGGACACAGTGACATCGGAGGTAATGACACCAGAGGTGAACGCACATTCAGGACATCAGTGTCGTATGATAATTGCATACATTTGCTGCGAATATCCACACTGTTTACATGCAGCGATGCAAGAATTGCTTTATGTGGCTGCTGAGTGTTTACTTCAACATCATGCATGTTGAATTTAGGTCTTAACAAAAGTCGTGTCTTGTAAAGCAACAATCGGTTTGTTATTCATTACAGTCCCTACACAGTTGATCGACTTGACGTTACAAACTGTGCCAGTAGTAGTATCGATAGCAATTATTAAATTGTTTTGAATTTCAATGGAAATACTAACAGTATGTAATTCTTCTTTAAAGTATGCTATGAAGCTTTAAGAGAGGTAGGGCGATTTGGGATTTCCCGTGGGTTATCCCATTTAAATTGGAGCCGCCCGACTGGGGACTGTACCTCCGCCTTACAGAAGACCGCAGTGAAATAACACTACTTGATGTAGTGGTGTGTTTCGGTAAGTAAGGTTGCCAGTGCTTCACGAGGATACGCTGGGCTAGTAGTATTGCTGCTAGCACAGTGAGTCCTCATCAGCAACATGGTTGGCACCCCGTAGTGATACACCTGGTATTGCTAGCGGCTCTAGGCTACGGTGACTGCTTACCATCAGGTGGGCCGTATGCTTGTGTGCCTCCTTAGTGGTATAAAAAAAAAAGCTGATGACAAATATTTTGATAACGTAAAATTACTCAGAGATAGTGTTGCTATTATCAGTCAAAGATTGTATTAAATCAGTTCAATAGTTACCCTTAACCTTACTCAACATACAAATATTCATCACTTTGGGGAAATTCATGCTTACTATTGCCTAAATAACATATTGTCATTTGTTTCTGATTTCTGGAGTTGCTGTCGTAACCTACGTGACATATCAAGTCTGCGGTATTATCATAAATGCGAAAGTAACTCTGTGTGTTTGTTACCTTTTCACGATGAAACGGCTGAACGGATCGTAATGAAATTTGGCTATGAGATAGATTACAACATGGGGAATGACATAGGCTATCTTTATCTAGAACAACACGAGCGAAGCCGCTAGTAAAATCTAGTCTAGTACTTTATAAGTATCATACCTCACCGCTCCTCACCGCTGCAGCCAATTCCGTAGCACTCTTCAATAGTATGTGTTGCTTTATAGGTGGTATCTTTTTGTTGTTCCGATACCGTAGCCAGAACAACGGTGCTAGAAGGAGGTTCAGGATTCGGAGAAGCACTCCCACCAGCAATACTCCTACTTCCATCCTGTCGAGAACGACAAAGATTATATAAAAAGGTTTACTAGAACCTATACCAGTGCCAGTAGAAGGAACATTGTCGACAACGTATTCGAAAACGTAACTCGCGAAATGTCAAAATTGTCATACTAATTTTTAGTTCCACTTTTCACCGCCGTAGCGCTGTTCATTTTTCAATACAAAAATAGTCGAAGGCGATACGAAAACGTTGTCGACAATGTTCCTGCTACTGGCACTGAAGTCACCAAATGGCGGACCGCGGTCTGGTTTCGGAACCTTCGACCTATTTGTACGGAACTTATGTAAACAGTGCAATCTAAGAGAAGTTTATCTTATAAATTAACTTGTATTATTCAGTACATAATTTAAACTAGCTCGCGCTTTATTATCTACTCTGAGATCCAGAGATGAGATGTCATTCCTAAAAAGTCCATAGTATTGTCGTTTATTACTTTAAAATTTAATTTAATATGGGGTCCCAAGCTTACCGTTGCGTAAAACGATTAAAACAATTTCGTAAATATGTGGGTCAGTAAATTTTGGGTCAAAGGAAAACGTGGATCATTGAGTATTCTCTTGTGAATTCCGAGTTGGAGCGAATGAGGCGCACATTATTATTCAAACAACAGACAATTTACGTAACAACGATACACATGCACATGTAGCTGTATCTGTTCCATAAGACCATATGTGACTGGCTGAGGTGACAAGGTATCGTGTTCTAGCAAAAAAATCACCAAACATTCATTGTCAGCATTCTCTTTAGGGATTGAGATTTGATTATATACAAGTATATCGTCAAAGCTTCATAGTAAGAATTTCTGGGTTAGTATCTATGACAAGTAGCCACTGACGTATGTATGATACAACTGCGAGTAGCCAACAAAATCACGCAGTAATCTTGTATGACGATGTTTTACAACGAACCACGCTCGCGATAGGCCAATTACAAGTTTCAACTTCATATACTTGTAGCATATTATCGTAAACATGTGCCTTGGGACATAGTATAAAGAGAGGGAGTAGGGTATCTCCGGCCCAATTCACGATATAATTGCCTACTGTCTTAGGGTTGTCACTTTTAGCTAAATATTAGGAGCGGCTGTTCGCGCTTCGCTAGCAACCGCATGAACAGCGGCAACGTCAGGTCGCGGTCCCGACTCGCCATGTCGCCGCTAGATGGTACAGGCGGCAAAATACTTATTTTGAATTACGATTTTCTGTAAGTAGGTAGGTACTTAGTTACTATACCTACAATACTGAGAAATCGGCATAACTAAACGTAAACAAAGACATAGCGGCAAACCAATTGCCAGATCAAAAGTACCTAATACATTCTAGTAGGAAATTAGGCCTACCTACCTACTTCCTGTGTGATAGAAAACTAATACAAACAAAAAATATGTAAGTACGTAGGTATCTCATCATCAAGTAAAATTATATTATGCTAGAATAAGTGACTAACTTACCTTTCCTGTTCAATAGGTAATCTGAACAGAGACAGGTCTGGAATCGATGAATTATTAAGACACCCAAACACACAGCAATACGTTCTTCTGCGATTATCCGACATTTTGATGATGATATTGATGAATAAATCATTTAGCGGTGCCGAAAAGCCGTGACGCGCGCGCGAACCTTGTGCAGTGTTAGCCCCGACTGGCGCACTGAGAAACAGGTCGAGATTTTGTTAAAGTGTGCGTGCGTCGACACATAGATACAATAGCGCACACATACAAGCCGCGAGCGGTGCGTTTGTATGAAGATACCCTACTTCCCCTCTCTTTATACTATGCTTGGGAGTTCGGTATGCACGCAACGCAACAATTTTCGCGAATCGTTTGTGATGTAATCGTAACAGTTCGGAAAATATCGCGAGTCTAAATAAATTGTTCAGTCACATACATCAATCATCTGTGTACATATTTACTTTATATTTAGCGTTGACTCGTCAACTTGTCATATTTGCAGGAAAAACAATCCGTCCAGTCCATACACTCATTCTATTTCAGACGTTTAGTACTCGCTCATGGATTGCGCAGATATTTATCCGACTCTTCAGAAGGAGGGTAGTGTTTTTCGAGTGTCTGTATCTCAAATTTGTACGGTACGCTTTGTAGTCTAAGCGGTTTGGTGGATATAATCATACTCATATAGACGATATGTGTTTAGTTTAGACTCGACTTAATTGTAGAGGTAACGCAATTTTATACACAACTACACACGGCTTCGCCCGCATGGTTCTAGATAAAGGTAGCCTATGTCCTTCCCAGGTTATAATCTATCGCATTGCCAACTTTCAATACGATCCGTTCAGCCGTTTAGTCGTCAGAGGGTAGCTAGCAAACAAACAAAAATAGTTACTTTCGCATTATAATATTAGTGTGGATTTATGTTTTACCAAACTGCTAAGTACTACTGCTACCTACTCCACGATTAGTTTAATAACTGGGAGCTTAATTGAAAACAATGCCTATAGGTACGGCTTCAATGGTATTACATTGTTCAGTGCCCAAAGTTTGTGTCCAGACATAAATATGATCAATCGATAGAGTATCAACCTCACTGAGGTTAACCTAGGGTCCCGTACACCCACCGGTGGGTGAAACTAGTGGAAAACATCAGCCAGAATTAATATTTATAATGTCCACATATTTTAATCTTTACGTCATTGAAATCCTACTAATATTATAAATGCGAAAGTTTTTAAGTATGGATGGATGGATGGATGTTTGTCACTCTTTCACGCAAAAACTACTCAACGGATTTTGATGAAATTTGGAACACAGATAATTTATAATCTGGATTACACATAGGATATTTTTTATCGCGCGAAAATTTTAGGTTCCTCTGAGATTCTCAGCTCTTTTCAGAACCTAGTGAAAAAAATATTATGACTTTTTTTTTGTAAAACTCGCAACTCTTATCACAATTGTTATTTATTTGTTGCATCTGTGCATTTATTATCTGACTGTCTTAATGTGTCTGCATCTAAACTAGAATAAAATACATCCAACAAAACCCCAGTCTCAAATGCAAGGGTGAACTGTGGAACTAGCATGCTACAATTTATTAGTTCTTAAATTGTTTACTTTTTATGCTTCTGGTCTAGACTTGAAGCATAAAAACGAAACAATTCATTACCATTCTAGTAAATAGGTCCGTACAAGGTACGTACGTGGTCTGACCTTTACCGGTATATCTAAATTCCTAAACGTTTAAATTATTGAAAACTGAAACATGCATGGAATCGGTAGCAATTAAATCACTTAATAAAAACGTTCATACAAATAAACAATTGAACTGTCTGTTAGTTATATCTAAATCGAGCTTTTTCTGCTCAAATGGTTCCTTGCACGATATCAAAATGTTGTTTTTTTTTTAATCAAGCGTTATTGATACTGATTAATAAGGAAATTCAATAAACAATCTAGACTGGTTACTTTTTATCACAGATAATCTTTTGGTTTAGTTACTTTGGGATAAAAAAAAACATATCATGTGCTCGGCTTGCCTTAGCTGTCGACTAAACTTAAATATGTATACCAAATTGACGCCCCTAGGGATGTAATATCAGTGGTAATTTAGACCTTCATAAGTGTCTTATTAGGGCCTAAACAGAATAAATGATTTTGGTAAATGGTACTTAGGCATTTCAACTAATTAGCGCTGAAATAAACTGAGCAATTAAACATAGCATACGATGTTCGACAGATAACATAAAATAAAAAAGACTATTTTTTACCAAGTTATCTTAATTTTATGCTGTGCTAATTATACTATAATTTTATGTATAATTCTTTAATTTACCTATATACATGTAGAGGGTTAGTTTTAGGTTAATTCCATTACATTAGGATATTATATTATTATTAATAATAATAATAATGTTTGGACATTATCACACAGCGCCATCTGGCTCCGAAATAAGCAAAGCTTGTACTATGGGAACCAGCAGCTGATGGAATACCTATATAGTTTTTTTTGTAAATACATACCAAACACCCATCCAGTCGCAAGGCAAACACAAATATGTATCACATAAATGTTCACCCGGCGGAAATCGAACCCGCGACCTCTAGCGCAGCAGTCAGGTATACTAACCACTAGACCAACGGTGTCGTCAAAATATATTCTTGATGTAATGTTACATTGTTCGTAAACAATCTCTGCATCCTAATTATTAACGCAAAAACTATACGATTATCAATTGGTAAAACAATCACAAACCAGAATCCCAAATCTTGTTGCATCGTTGGACGCGCAAATCGCTTTAAATTTGGTTTTAAAGGTAAATTCTTATGCAAGAATGGAATTAAAATGGAGCTTAAAAATTATGTTGTCTTAGCGAAAGATGTCAACTAAAACTGCAATGCCATGACAACAATCTTAACAACATACCAATCTATACTAATATTAAGAGGAAAGATTTGTATTTTTGTTTGTATTGAATAGGCTCCGAAACTACGGGACCGATTTCAAAAATTCTTTCACCGTTAGAAAGCTACATCATCACTGAGTAACATAGGCTATATATTATGCTAGCTTCCCGCCCCGGCTTCGCTCGGGTAGACAAAATATTTGATAAATGTCTATAGGCTCCGAAACTACTGGACCGATTTCAAATATTCTTTCACCGTTAAAAAGCTGCACTATCACTGATTAACATAGGCTAGCTGCCCGCCCCGGCTTTGCACGGGTAGACAAAATATTTGATATAAATGTCTACCCGTGCGAAGCCGGGGCGGGCCGCTAGTACCTAAATAAAATTGAAGTGCCTGTTTGTAATTTCAAAATAACAGCTTATTACTAAATGCAAATAATACGTTTAGAAGTTAGGACGTGTAGAGTAAGGTTCATTGTCTAATTTAGTTTTATTTAATAATTTATTTTGATTTGTTTTTTTTTATTATTACCTGTTAATGGCATGTTCTTTTTTCCTGTGTCGTGTGTGAGTGGAGAATAAAAACATTCTTTTTTTTCTTTCTTTCATATTATGAAAGTATATTCGTTAAAAAACCAATTGTATTCTGTGTCTGTCTGTTTATCTATTTGTTCCGTCTAATCTCCGAAACGGCTGGACCGATGGTTATAGGACTTCCACTGTCAGGTAGATAGCTATAATTGATTATGAAACTAACTAGATTTTAAAATCTACTTTTAATTACTATGACAAACGTATGCAGCTAGCTAAATATGGATGCGAACCATTGCCACTTAGTCTTATCCTCAATGTTACAACTCCAAACCTTTCCTCATTACCATCCCATTCCATTGCGTATTTAGATAACTATTTATTTAGACAATAGTTCAAAGTTGATTAGACAATGTTATAAATGCGAAAGTTTGCGAGTACCTATGGAATTATGGATGGATGGATGGATGTTTGTCACTCTTTCACTACTCAACGGATTTGGATGAAATTTGGAACACAGATAATTTATAACCTGGATTATTAACACATAGGATACTTTTTATCCCGGAAAAAATTTAGGTTCCTCTGAGATTCTAAGCTCAACGCGGACGTAGTAGCGGGCAGAAGCTAGTTAGACAATATTATTACGATAGACAGGGTCTGGGAACAACCCTAATATAAGTTTGGGACCACATTTCATCCCTATAGGGTATGTACGAATATTGAGGATTTATTGACGTGATTATATTTATAGTTTTAAATGTATTATTCATGACATGAAATTGCACATTTATACTAGGGTATGACATTTAGGTATTTTTTATACCACTAAGGTGCCACACAAGCATACGGCCCACCTGATGGTAAGCAGTAACCGTAGCTTATAGCTGCTAGCAATACCAGGAATATCACTAACGAGATGCCAACCCTGTTATTGATGAGGACTCACTGTGCTAGCAGCATTACTTCTAACGCAGCGAATCCTCGTGAAGCACTATCAACCTTACTTAGCGCAGAAACACAACACTACATCAAATTTGTGTTATTTCACTGGGGTCTTCTGTAAGGTGGAGGTCCAGTCCCTAGGCGGGCGGCTCCAATATCATTGGGAAAACCCACGGGAGCTCCCGATTCGCCCTACTTCTCTTTCAAATAGTGCTTGCAACTTGGTACCTAACTTGTGAATAAAATCGATGTTTGCCTGTGATTTTGAAATATCTTGACTTGCTAAGCATAATACTGATACTAAGGTAGGGAAGTACTAGCATAAGAATAGGTAATACTGGGTACTTTCATCCTGCATAGGACAGGTGACTGAATTATTTAAAAAAAGTAAATTATCCGAAGTTCACAAGTTTTGTTTTAATTAACTTACTACTTGATTTTTAATGCTCTACTACACAAGGGTCAAAAGGTCTAGTCTGCTCTCCTTAAAATAGTATTGCAATTAAAAATACTATTCAGATTCACGATGAAGAATTCACAAAGTTTTTTCAGGGAGGTCGTTATATTTTTCCCCTGACTCGCATTATTAAAATGGCATCTATTTTCGTATATCAATATCATTAGATACATTCTAACTACTAATCTATCCTTTTTTATATCACTTTCATTTAGATTTTTGTTAAATTGTTAACGCTGTCGATTGTGTTGTACAAAATCTTAAATCACTAAAATAAACTAATTTTAAAGGACTAAAAAGTCTTGCTATCCCTATCTCGTGTGCGGGTTAAATAAGGTTGGCAATACTTTTAGTCCTTTAATGATTTCGTACAACAGAATTAGCACCATTATCTACGTCTTAATTCAATTTTAATCATAATAAGATCTTTACTACTTACTTACTTGGGTACTTTTATTCTAACTGCACAAAGATTTCATCAGTTACCAATTCACTTTCAATAAAAACAACAGGGCACTGACACCCTTTGATAGATAATTTAATTTTGTTCAAATAAATATTTTGTCGTAAAAATCTGCGGGGATTCGCTAGACAGTTTGCACTCCGCGCTTACCACACGGTGTCGCGGCTAAGACTGACTTCCGTTCAGCCTTTTGAATGTAGAGGTGTCGGGAAATGGAAGTGAATGGAAACTCGATACTGGAAAATATCCTGTGCAAACTAATGGTCCGTTCGTTAAAATTGTTATACACATACAGGTTTAATTTCAGACTCTATACGTGTATAGATGGATATTTGATACGGGTTTGTAAAGATAAGGCCTTATTTTATTTATTTGGTTAACCAACAGTTGGTACATCATTACATGTACAGTGCCTGTAGCAGGAACATTGTCGACAACGTTTTCGTATCGCCTTCGACTATTTTTGTATTGGAAAATGAACAGCGTTGCGGCGGTGAAAAGTGGAACTAAAAATTAGTATGACAATTTTGTCATTTCGCGAGATACGTTTTCGAATACGTTGTTGACAATGTTCCCGCTACAGGCACAGTTATAGGAGATTGTAACTTAATTAACTTTTGGGAACATTTCAATCTTTTGAACTAAACAATCAGCTCAGCCCGGAAGAAAAATATATTTACGTAAATTTATGGCCAGTATTTTGATGTTAAAATACTCTATTTGATTAGCTGACCTAAGGGGACTAGAAATGTACATGTTATGAACAAATACAATTTATGATTCTGTTGTATGCAAAGCATGTATCAATTTCTTATTGAACTGTTTTCGGGTATGGGCCAACTGTTCAATGTATCTTTACTCGCTTAGTTTTTTTTTTTACTAAAAAGATGCACTGTTTTCAAATAATTTATCTGTATATGTGATTTGTTCCGCATTCACCCCACGAAGTTCAAAAGAGAAACTGACTGACATATACAGCCTAAATGACTGGGGTTAGAGACTTTAAATTTTGACAGTAGGTACTTTTTATGACTGGTAGGGTTTTGGAAATATCATCCCTGAGGGGAAAAATAGGGGTTGAAAGTTTGTATAAAAATCAGTAATTTTTAGGGTACCTCAAAAGGAAAAAAGGAAACCTTATAAAGATCACTTTGTTTTCCGTCTGTCTGTCTGACTGACAAGACCTTTTTTCTCATGAACGCGTGGAGTTATCAAGTTGATATTAATATCGAATACCCGGGTCTATGGTCTCTTTCAGCTGTGAAAATATCAAACTTGTAAGTCAACGTGAAGAAAAGATATGACCTTTTATGTTGCATATTTTCGCATATTTTGCGATCAACACCTATAGGGTACTTCCCGTTGACCTAGAGTTATCAAATTCGGCAAGAAGCAGTACCTTATAGCACAAGTAAAGGGAAAAATCTGAAAACCGTAAATATGTAGTATAATAAAAAAATATGCGCGTATACTATACAAAATTATGGCGCTGTGTTTGTTTACATTGTTCCTGAATCGTGCTGTTGAGAGTCACCGTCGAATAATGACCACATTTGAAGTTCGCCTACTTTTACCCTACCTACAAGTGTGTACGGAACCCTCGGTTCGCGAGTCCGACTCGCACTTGGCCTGATATTGAAGTTAAACGCAAGATATTGATATTGGTATTTGGCCCTTCAGTAAAAAAAAACTGAATATTTGGAAATTCAACCCTACGGGGGTGAAATACGGGATGAAAGATTGTATGAAAAATCTGTAATTTATAAAGCTAAATACGTCAAAATAAGAAGCCGCAGGCAATAGCTTTCATTTATATCCTGAAATATAGGTACATATTGACTTATTATAAACACATTACTATGCAGGCAAAGTCATCAAAGGAGTTCATTCTACCAATGTAACAAACTTTTAAGACATCAAATCATATAAGTTTGTTAGATTAGAATTAGCACATGTACTATACATATTGGAAGATTATAGTGAAATGGCTTTAATTTGTGTATAAGTAATCAAATTAATATTTGAACTGACTATTCAATTGTGTGTAGAATGAGTGGAGTACTTACATATTGTAGACACAATATTTGATAAATGTCTACCCATGCCAAGCAGAGGCGGGCCGTATTTGATAAATGTCTACCTACCCGTGCGAAGCCGGGGCGGGCAGCTAGTATAATATAGCCTGTGTTACTCAGTAAAAATGTAGCTTTCTAACAGTGAAAGAATTTTTGAAATCGGTCCAGTAGTTTCGGAGCCTATTCAATACAAACCCACAAAAATACAAATCTTTCCTCTTTATAATATTAGTGTAGATTAGTATAGATAGTGTAGATGTAGATACAGCCTGGTTGAGCTATGTAACGATTCCATAAATTAAAATATTCAGATTATAAAAGTTAAGTTGGTTAAAAGCAAATAAAAATTGTCTAACTCACAGAAAACAGAGAATGTATCGATGTCATTTCGTTTGGTAGCTTCGTGCTCGATGGGATTTTTATCCTGGAGGAAAGAAGCGAACAAAAATAAATCAAAATAGTTTCAAATAAAAAAAAAGGTTACTAGTCTAAACTAAAGCTTACTTACTTTATTCGCGTATTCCACTATGACACCTTTTTAAAAATTTACGAATAACTTTCTATAGCACTGAGTTGAAAACTGATTAGGGTTTTTTGTTTTTAAATTCTTAAAGTGATAAAATACTGGTACATACAATTGTTTATCCAACAACTAATTGAATGCGTGGTTGGTTTATTCATCAAATTAAATTGTCCGACACATATTTACGAATAGTTCCAGATTTTTAACTAAAATTTTCCAGTTTTTTCTCTTCTCAAACCAAACAAAACACAACTGACTGAAACACACATGACACAACACAATCAATTTAGATTTTAACGTTCCGTTCCTAAAGGTCGAGTATTTCTTGCCAAAGTAAGCTGTCAGTTTAAAAAAAAAACAATTAATCTGTGTCAAATTTATTGTCAACTTCAATCGTTCTGAAATTGAACAACTGTTCTGTAAACAAATTGTGTTTATTGTTCTTGATATTTCTTTTTTAGACAATCTTAATTTTATTTTATCAGTTTTTGATATTTCTATAAAATAAAAACCCATACTTTCTAATAGTCCAAGCTACGGGTCCAAGGCAGTAGCTGATCTACGCCATAAGTCAGAGGCTTTGACTATATACTTGTCAGAGGTAGCCTATACTAAAACGATAAATCACTATACTCAAGTTGAAGATAGTTTTGTACCTTATCGTACCTAATGTGGTTTTTAGATGGTACATATAATATCATGATACTTGGCTCAACTCGAGCACCATGAGTTCATGATTCATGATGAAAAAGAGCTCAAGAATAAAAACGTTTCTTTTCACGTTGACCCTTAAATATATTTGATCTAGTGGTAATGTGTAAATAAACCTATTATTTACAACCTTTAAAGGATAAGTGGGTATTAAAAAACAATAGTGTGTGAAACGTTTTATTTGCAGTTGTAAAAACTGTACAAGTCCTAACAAACTTAAAAATTAACATTACATTATGGACCTCGCATGGCACAGCTGACGGCAAGCCACATCAATGTTGGATTGTACTCCTACACTAAATTGCAACTTGTATACAATATCTATACAACTCAGTCAATTTTGATAATTTTCCGCATTGATATTAATATATGTATTTAGTTAAAAGTTGGTAATGACATTCATTGCAGGTGACTTATTGCCAGCGTTACAATATCTCTCGGTATATAATAAGAAATATTGGGATAAGTTAATCATATAAAATTAAGCATTTTTATTACTATAGCAACACAATCAGTTTTTTTAAATATAACTGTCAGTTTCGCTAGCCTATGGGGCATCACTATTTGGTAAATTGATTTTAAAATGGAACACACGATTCGATGGCTCCTTATTCTAAAAAAATGGGTAAAAATGTAAAATATATAAATTATGTACACTTTGAAAGCACCTTATTTGACACAGGCGTTAATAATATCAATTTGTTCTGGGCACATTATGTAATACTACAATGCTTACGATGGCGGTTTCACGTTCAAAAATTACACAACACAACAGAGCAATTTTTTTTCAATACTCAAAAACGTACAAAACCTTTTTTTAAGATTTTGATACCAATCATAAGCTATTTTTATACAATAATAAGTTAGTAATCAGTTCGCTAATGCAGTTAAATTCAACAAAAGAAACCAAATTATTATTCTACTTAAAAGGAAAGATTTAACGGATTTCTAAATATTTATATTCGATTCATTTTATACACTAAGATGTTATAGTTTTAATAAGTAATAACAATATAAAGAAAGGTCAACAAAAAGCTCTAAAACTGTTTTATATATACATTGTAACTTAGCCTGATCTGTTATTTGTTACTGTTAACATATTACACAACAGAAAGATAAGATAAAATAAAAAAAGACAAACTTATTCCTTTTATACTTTTCAAAATGCAACCATTTAATAAAATGAAATGCAATATGTTGATGGAAATGTAGAATTATAGAATATTGATTTTATACCTAATAAAAATTTGAGCTGATTTCCAAGGAACACTTCAATCACAACTCAATTTTGAAAAGCATTATGACACTGACATTTTGACACATGACAGCTGTCACTTTAACAATCAAAGTAATATTCGTGGACTACCAAACCTATTAAAAATAGAATTTAGATCCATGCATTTAATACAATGAGGTTAACAAATGGTATATAATTATTATTAAAAGCATAAAATTATTGAATTTCTATAAATATATAATACCTACTTATTTTTTTCAATTTAATATGCAATATAAGGTCACTTTTTATCGAAATATTCAATTCTGAATATGAGCAATTTAGTTTAATAAAATTGGTACATTCTTGTTCAGTAAAAATACGGAAATGTATGCGAAACACCCCTTTCTAAAAACTACGAAATAAATATATTTTAAATATATCACCCAAAACACTTAACAAGCATGAGGATAATTATTATATATTACGTATATTAAAAGCTGATAAACAGATATGTGTGTAATACAATATGTATGAAAGAGTGGTCCACGGCAATATAAATTATATAAATAGGAATAAAGTTAGGGTTAAAATAAAAGTGAGGTTATTAAAAAGTTGTACAAATATAAATATCATACTATACTCTATATAAATAAACAAGGGATGTTTCATACACATTATAAAATATATTTGAATGATTAAAATAAATAATAACAAAATCCATAAACCGTACTGATAGTGACTAAGTTGTTACAACATACAGCTATATACAAGTTCAAATATCATGTCAAAAGGATTATATATTCGTTGTAAACAACACTGTGAAATAAATAGATTATTCTATAAACATTTAACAAACTAAACTAAACGATATAAATAGGTCTGGTGCACAAAATCCTGAATGGATTTTGTGCACCAGACAATCTGATCTCTGTACAACATTGTCGTTGCAAGATTTTAAATAGACATTGTGCAAGAACAATTCCAATGATTAATGATTAAACTAATTCAAATCAAAATCATAATGGGGTGAAAATTAAAATAAAATCGGGTTTAATACCTTAATAATCGAGTTTTCACACAACATACACCAACACGGGGGAAAGTTAACAGGTAAGTCGAGCCAGCGTACATTGCTTGGTGAGTGAGAGCAGCTCGGGCTAGCATCGCTGTGTGGCGAGCTTTGGATATTGAGTTAGTGGATGTCGTCGCCTCATATCGGCCGCGTGAAGTTCGCCGGGAACATTCCCTTCTCGTTAGTCGTTTCTTTGATGCCCATTAGCCAGCCTTCCTCCTGCAGACGCAAAATATTGAAAATTATACTATGACATAAGGGCACATGCTGGCACATAATGGTAGAAAGATGCGAGACACCCGGGGGTCTACTAAACATAACACTATATTTGGCAGATTTTATGTAAATTACAATTGTAGTAGAGCAGCTCTGGTGTAGTGTGTGCTTGCTTATAATTTTCGTAGTATGAAAAGCCCGAACAGTGTAGCGCTATGATTCTCTTACTAGACCGCAGAACATGAGCTAAGTAAAGAATCAAATGGATAGGTACCTGTTCGTCGGGATCATCGTACTCGACGACGCGGATGATGTCCCCGACGTCGAAGGAGAGCTCGTCTTCGTCCTCGCGCGTGTAGCGGTACGTGGCGCGCACGCGGTACAGCGCACCCGCAGGCAACCCGGCTAGCGTCGCCCCTACATCACGCCATACTCATATACTATTACTGTCTTAACTATGAATTTACATGTCAAATACGCCATAGAAAAAGGGACCTTTTCTTCTTCTTCTTCTTCCTAAGTATGGCAATCAATCCCTTCAGGGACTATTTTTGCCAGTGTCGAGTGTTAGAGAATTTTCATGTTGCAAAATTTCTCGTGTTTGCCGCATTAAAATGCCTAGTGTCATGCATTCTAACGCCCAATGGAGTTTCTGGAGACAACCCACGGCAGTAGCAGATCGTAACACGCCTTTAGATTAGAGGTAACCTATTGACCAAAATGATAAATCACTTAACCCAAAAGTCGTATTATGGCATTATTTCCAATGCTCCTATAAATCAGTCACTAAATGAAACTTTACTGCACATATCGACACCAAAAATACACATTAAAGATCACTATAACACAATTTACGACACACTGGAAAAAGTCTCAACCGCTCCGCCTGATTCCCGCCAAAAACTCTTCAAGGGACCTTTAATTTATCCCGAAATTTAAAAAATAACCGTATTTTTTATTCTTTTCATAAAAACCTTCTGACAATAACAAACACAAACAATAAATTTGCAAAATCGGTCCAGCCGTTAACGCGTGATGCCGTGACCAAGGAAAATAGGCATTCATTTTTATATATATGTATAGATATCTTCACGCCTTCCCACGACAGTCACCGAAGGGTAGAGGTATTACAACACTCACTTTCGAACGACGATAGTTTGGAGTCAACGAGACAGATGTTGAGTCCGTCTCTCAAGCACTATATAAGTCCTTGAATTTTATCTCCGACGTACCCAGGTTTTCTCACGATGTTTTCCTTCACCGTAAAGCTCGTGGTGTGACTAATCACTGTACTTAAGTTAGCAAAGCTCGTTGGCACAGACCGGTGGGTCTTTACACATATCCTACACGGGTGTAAAAACCAATATAGCTATATAAGAGAAAGTTGTTTAGAATCGCCGCATGTGCGTATGACAATTTGGTAAATGAAATTTGTTTTGAATATTGTATGAATTTAATTAAATTATAACTAAGAATTTCCCAACATACATTGCGAATATAGACATAATAACGACAATTCTAAACAACATCGAAATAATACTTAAAATTAAAGCTTAATATAATATTTATTCAACGTATACTCTGCAATATAAATTTTGTCTATGAGCACTCCAATATACAATATCAACGAAGTGTTAATTCTAGATATATCCAATCAGAAAATATGAACACAAAAAGCATAGCGTAATGCAAACCAAACAAAAACTTGTTATAAAGCCACACATACTTTGTAAATAAATATACATGTACCTGATGAAGATGATGTGAAAAAATATATACATGGAATAGAACCTAGATATTGTAAAAACACAAATAAACAGATAATTTCATATACAGATAAAATACGCAATTCGAAAGATACAGTAATATGTACAATACAAGTTATTTACATTATAGTGATAAATGGTTATAATAAAGTGAAATGTGGTGTATAGTTTGTTTTATGTATATTTTACACAATGGTGTCGATTCTCTTGTACCAAATCACTAAACTAATTTGATAGGACTAAAAGTCTTGCTATCCCTTTCTTTTCTCTTGTGCGGGGTGAGATAAGGATGGCAATACTTACATACAGCGCTAAGGCTTTCTGAGGGGGCGTTAAATAAAAATCGGTGGGCAGTGGGAAGTATAACGATATGTAAAATTAAAGTATATACAGATGAACTGTAAAATAACTCAACCTACGCTGTTATTATTTTCTTTCCTACTTATTTATATTAAAAAAAAAATGAAGAAATTCAGGGGGCGTTATTTTTTTTCTAAAGGTGGCGGTAAACTAAAAAGTTTGAGAAACACTTATCTATATAGTTAAGTAAGTGATGGAGGATAAGTGCTTATAGACCTATTTAATAAGCACAAATACAGTTGCAATACAAGAAACTGTCCTTACTCTCTCTACTCAAAATTGAGGCTTAAGTTTGGGTTACATGACAGATATTGTATGGACCAACGTGAAAATGATTTCTCTAAAAGCATTGTTTAAGGTCGCTGAGCGGTCTATATAACAGTAGAATATGAGTAATACTAAATATATGCCTAATTTACTAAATGTAATGTAAATGTTGATTGCTAAGCTACTGAAGAAAAAAACATGAGGCCAATTTCTTCGTCTCATACGAATTTTGAAATTCCAATTAAGTTGTGGAATTTTCGTAACGCAATATACTACAGTAGTCAAATTCGGAAGGCTACATACATAACTGTTAAAGCAATTAAATGGTACGTCAAATTATTTTGACTGGAGAATATATTTTACCGTTTAAATAATGCTTGGACATTAATACACAGTATATATATAAATATATTATAACTAATAATAATCCGGTTCCCATAGTATACACTATGGGAACCGGATTATTATTAGTTTTATTTTATTACAATTCTATTTTTGTTACACTCTGAAATATTAAGTTGTCGAATAAATATATTGAAGCACCAAATTATTGCCTTGCACTGTGTTACACTAAATACTTACCGACTGGTATGTCGTAAACCTCCTCTGTCTTGTTTTGTATGTCATTGCTTTTGGCATCCTTTTCTATCTCATTGTCAACATCTACGGGTCCTTTTCCCTCCGTGTTATTATTCGCCTTTTCTGGGGTAGCAGGGGACCCTGGGAGAACGCGTCTATTTACAACCTAATTCACACCCTGAACGAAAATTTCATACATACATATCATCACGCCAAGTCCTTAACAGGGTATGCGGAGAGTATACGTAATTTTACTCTTGACTTACACACCTCTTTAGCTACTTTTACGTTCATCAATCTCTCTATAGTGCCGGGAACTCTTCACCTTTCCATCATTGAATACTTTGCTCATTTGATCTAGAGAGTTCGCATTGTATATCTTTTTTGTCAGTCTTTCATCACTCATTCGTATAAGTCTAAACCAAATCAATTTCACAATTCGTTAAGGTCTCATTGTATACTAGAAATTCAACAGTGTGATGTGGAGTATGATATAGTCGTAAATTGGCATGTTTCTACAAGCACAGTAACGTATAGCTCTCTAGTGCCAGTGCAGACTGATTGGACTTTGATTGGTTGTATATACTCCTTTTAACAAAACTAAGGTAGCAAATAAGCATACGGCCCGCTGATGGTAAGCGGTGATCCTAGCCTAGTTAATTTAAGAGCGAGAAGGAATAGAAATAAACGAAATAGCATGCGTTTTTCTACTTACAACATTTAGTTAGTATCTCAAGTATAATACATTACTGATAGCTTTGAATAGTGAATTTGCTTTACCTGATTCAGAATTATATTTACAGTGAGATTATATTATATTTCGGGTAGGTATTGCTGCTTTTAAACAACAATTTGTACAATGATTACTATTCCAGATTTTCTTATAGCATTTTTATTTCTATTATAGTATTAGTTATTTTCTTATAGCATTCTTGGTAATGCAGAAGAAATTATGAAACTTTTTGTAAATACCTTCAATGTACTGATAAACTTTTATTTATGCGGCAACATTATTTTTAAACTAGCTTTTTATTGTAATAGCACCTCTGAGTTACCTTAGCGGACCATCTCCATAATCCCTATTCCTTACACCACATGTACCACCATCACCTCAAGTACCACACTCACCGGGGGGTATATCGTAAAGCTCTTCCACTTTCTTGTCTTCCTTGTCGTTATTATTAATAGAAGCTTCCTTTGCAACCACTGGTTTCTCTGCTTTGTCTTCAGAGTCGATGTTCCTGGCGGGAGCCACGGGAGGTGTGGGGGTGGCGGGGGCCTCGGGGGCCTCCGGAGTAGTGGGGGTGGTTGGGGCAGTGGGGGTCGCGGGGGCCTCCGGTGTGGCGGGGGCCTCCGGTGTGGCGGGGGCCGCGGGGGGCGCCCGGTGCGCGGGGGCCGGGGACCCGCCGTTGAGCGCGGGGGAGGGGGGCGCTACACACACACACACACACACACATACACACAGTTAATGACATGCTTCGTGCTTTTGTACGTTCTGGATTATCAAAGCAAGACATTAAATCGTATATCATAAGTAGACTTCAAGTGAGAACAGCTCCGTAAATAATGTTTAGTAGAAACAATATAAATATCAATAATAATCAGTCAGTTAAGTCAGTGAACATTTTCTAGAACTGCAATCAGCTATTTCATGTGTTTTGTATAAATTATTGACGTTCCACTTGATAAAATTATGGTATTGGATTAACTGACCTTATTTCAATTTGAATAATAATTGTGAAGCAAAACTGACACCCACGCTACAGTAAGTATTCCTAGATTGTGGCTTAATTATATCAAGAATGTTTCTCAAGTAAATATCATAATTAAGCCGATCTTTATCTGTATGTAGAAAGAGATAATATTTTAGCCAGTAAAGATGTGTCGGTAAGTTTTAAGCAAAGATTGCTCCCATTTCCTCAGAAACCGATATTACTCATAAAACATATTTTTTTAGATAATACAGATCGTACAACACAATATATTGACAGAAGCTAACTAATGGTTATGAACGTGTGGTATATATGTACTACCAGCTTCCATAACAATCAGTCATCAAAATATCATCACACACAATTGGCACAATACACAACGTAATCACTGTATATAGAGTTTAGTTGATATCATAATGACGATAAAAGTAATTGAAAACGAATAATATTAAACTCTTTTATATCACAGTCATTAAGGTTATAACTAAAACATCAACTCAAATCGTTAGTTTAAAACGTCAATGCAATCAAATTATAAAGACCTGTCTCACGATGTCTAAATAAAACTCCAAATAGTTTTTGTGAATAACATTGACAAGAAACTTAGCACAACGTCACATATTGATAATGTAATATCACATGGGTGATATTATATATTGTGTAATATAACGTGGGTGACACTGTAATAAAGTGTGGGTGTCACCCTTAATTAGAAATAAACTATTTAGATTTACATTTGGACTATTGTGAGACAGACTTCTATATCGCTTCAAACAACACATAATTGCAACACGCGCTTTATTAGTATGCAGTTTCTATAAACCCCAAAATAACTAATTTTATTTCACTACTTTACTGGAAATCGTGAAAATTTACATAAAATCACGAGATTGATTTATATACCTATAAAAAAAATGGACATCTATTTTTTGTACTTAACAAAATGTATATATATTTTTAATGTGAAATCAATATCAATATTGCGTTTTTTAAATTCTAACAAATTAATTTAATTTTAATACAGAAAAAAAAAACATTATTTTTTTAAAATCTGTTACCCCGATAAAAATAGGCCTACCCGAAAAGTCACAGTATTTTTTACATGTAGTAATAAAAATGATCACTCACTCTGCACCGTGTTGTTGGGTGTGGTAGCGTTTCCGTTGTGGTTGTTCAGGGTGTTGGTGTTGGGTGTGGGTGACACGTTGTTCGGCTTCTTGGTGTACGAGCCTCGCTGGCAGTCTGTCGCCAGCTTGTCTGTTATGGCTTCCAGTTCCCCAAATACCTATAATAATGATGATGCTCGGATATTATCACACAGCGCCACCTTCCAAACTAAATAAAGCTTGAACTATCACAATCGAAAATAATTTACTCAGTTTATGCCTTTATAAGGCACTTATGAAGGTCTAAATTACCACCGGTTCGAAAAAAAACCAACTAAGAACCGGCAAGAAACTCAGTGTTCTGTCTTTTTCATGTAACAATCATGATATAACAATATCAAATGTTTAACAAAATTTTGTATTTGCAATGATCAATAAATGATAAGTACCAAGTTGGTTTTGTCACTGCACTATAGGAGCCAGTAGCTGATACAATATTTATATACGTTTTATACAATATATTATTTAGTTGCAGGTGTATGTGTGTCTCATCAAATCCTACAAGTTAAATTTGACCCACTTCCTAGCGCCTGATTGAGCTAAAATGTGTTATATACATTTGGTTTGCGTAACAATGCACGTTGACATAAATGCGCCATTTTATATCCAATATGGCGAACGTCACTGAATGGAGATTTATAATTTTCGCAGACCCCCATTATACGTGGATCAAATTAAAGGGCCCCTATGAAAAAAGGTAGAGTACCGCTGCACTAGACCAACGACGACTTACCTTAGAGGTCTCTAGATGGAACAAGTGTTCGGCGGTGAAGAGTGTTTGCAAGTTGTTGACGTAGAAGAGAACGCGAGAGTCGTGTAAGGCTGGCAACTCGTCGTGCAACTCCGAGTTCATTATCTCGTATGTGCGCTTCGCTTCCTCTAACTGCTCCCGACCTTTGGTCACCTAAGGTAAAACAAACAGTTTTATTTTTTTATCATCGACCCGCTTCGGCTTCGCACGGCCAGTGTTACCTACAAAACACAAATGAACTCTAAATAAAAACCTTCCTCTTGAATCATACTATCTATTAAAACAAACCGCATCAAAATTCGTTCCGTTGTTTAAAATATTTAAGCATACATAGGGACAGACAGACAACGGGAAGCGACTTTGTTTTATACTATGTAGACATGCTTGGATATTACCACTCAACGCTATCTGGCCCCAAATTAAGCAAAGCTTGTACTATGGGACCCAACAACTGATATGTGTGAAAGTAAAGACATACCAAACACCCAGATGCAAGGAATACTTTCTTTTTGTAAATACATGCCAAACATACGCAAGGCAAAATATAAATGATAACACATAAATGTTTGCCCCGGCGGGAATCGAACTCGCGACCCCAACGTAACAGTCAGGTATAGTAACCACTAGGCCAGGTATCTCAGGCGGGCCGTATACTTGTCTGCCACCTTAGTGGTATAAAAAAAATCAAGATCGGAGTAGGCAGAGTACAGAGCGCCAATTAACTCTTGACCTGCCTCTTTTGCCTCTACATTCGTATATTTCATAGTACATGTCCGCCGGTTGCGAAACCTTTTAATGTTAAAATTATATTTATAAAAACATCAGCAGTATGTCTCTCTTTTTTTAACAACTAATGAATGACAGTCAACGGCACGTGCCGTAGTTTTTTTAGGGTTACACAAGACAACCCACAAAACCAAGTAAGAAATAAGAACCAATTAAAATGATTAACTAAAACAATATATGGTTGTGCTTGTTACTATGTGTATGATAAGATGAAAGAATTTAAGAAAGACATTGTTACTTTAACATCATCTCGTCTCTTTGCAGCATTCGCCTGAAGGTTCTGGAAACTGTGGCGTTGGCTGTCGTAGTCCACTAACTTGCGCCCGCGCTTCTCGATCTTTTTCTGGAATAAAAATAAAACATTTATACTACCTACTTCTTACTTAAAGAGTAAAGATGCAAGTCTAAAGTAGACCCTACATCAAAATTATCTAACACTTCACGGTTTCAAACGTGTGGTCACCCGACTCGGGTTACGAAGTTTTCCCGAAGGAGTACAGCATGGGGTTCTTCAAGAAAGGTCAGCAACGCGCGAGTGATATCCCTGGTATTGCAAGCGTCTATAGGCCACGGGAACAGCCTACAAACAGGAAGACGGTATGCTACCTTAGAAATTGTCGGTTTTGTATATATCTAGGTATGAAAGACATGCAACTAATGCAAATGATTCTGTTTGCGTATCGAATCGAATCTATGAAATCTATCATACATAAAAATATCGAAACTAATATAATTTAGTCAAGCAATGTGCGTCTCCACCACATGAGTACCCACTACACTTTCACACCTTCATACAAATCAAATAAAACTATACGCTGTAGGTTCAATAGCTAGCCAAATAAATAAAACAATATTTCAGGTAATTTCCCAAGTGGCCGTAATGGTTTTCCAATTGGAACTTTATGGAGCGAATGGGACACGCTGTCATAAAATACCTGTTGACTTGCAAACCATAAATGCGAAGCAATAGCTGAAACGAGTTTGCTTATCGAATGAACATTTTCGGCATATACCTAGTATGTACCACGCGATCGCATTTTTCCCAAATTCGAGTACGAAAACGCACGCTTTGGCAATACTAATAAAAAAAACCTGCTCCAGAAATTCAAGGGCAAGACAGTTGAATAACACTACTTTGATGTAGAGGTGTTTCTGCGGTAAGTAAGGTTGCCAGTGCTCCACGAGGATACGCTGGGCTAGTAGTAATTCTGCTAGCACAGTGAGTCCTCATCAACAACAGGGTTGGCAACGCGTTAGTGATACCCCTGGTATTGCTAGCGGCTATAGTCTACGGTGACTGCTAACCATCAGGTAGGCCGTATGCTTGTGCCAGTTTAGTTTAAAAAAAAGTTAAAAAAGGTTAAATATAGTAGAGTGGTTTAGTCTAGTCTGAAGAACAATATAATTGTCACCAATGACGATCGAAACTCACCCTAACTTCAGGGAACTGGTTGGTGTAGGTGTTTAACGGTATGAGCACTTGATCTCCCAGCTTGTGCGAGAAGTCCTGCCAGAGCATCTCCATGTTCTGTGCCTGAACATAGAGCAGGTCGTGCCCCGACCACCCGCTCTCGTACACCTCCGTTATCGCTTCCATCAGCGTTTTGGACGCCGTTTGCACCGCTGGAATGTTCACAAGTTAATTGATTAAAAATTATAATAATATACCTTCACACCTTCCCATAAGAGCTAGGCAGCGGTGTTACAAAAGTAAAACACCAACGATTCATTTGATAATTTGGTGCCAACGTGACAGATGGTGAGTCCGTCGCCGTCTCTTAGGCGCTACATACGTCCTTGAATTTCTTCTCAGACGTATGCAGGTTTCCTCACGATGTTGTCCTTCACTGTAAAGTTCGTGGTCGTAGAGTGACTTTTCACGGCATTTAAGTTTTAAGAAAAAGTAAATTGTACAGATCGGTAGGATGCGAACTTTCGTCGCTAGAATAGCAGGCGACGCTTCATATCATACGCCATCACGGATTTAGATTAAGTATCTATGGCAAAAGTAATATTTAAAATATTACGCTGGTGATAAACTACGGTACACCAGATGGTAAGCCATTTCCGTTACCAATGCCAACTCAGGGATCGCTGTGCTAGCACATGGTCGTATTCGACTTCATACACGAAACTCTGGATACCTTACCGAAGGAACACAGCACTACATCAGGGCAGTGTTATTTCACTGCCATCCTTTGTAGGCGAGTAATTTTATGCGAGAAATCCCATTACTCTTTCAACAATATTTTGCCACCACAGAAACACGACACTACGATTTGATTTATTGCTTAGATTTTGCTTTTGAATCCTGTGACAGATTATGACCATTTGAAATCACACAACAGAGTGCATATCCTTTAAAAATACTACGCAATAAATCACGATAGCCAGTCCCTGCCAATGGTACAAAATGACAGGATGCAATTTAAGCCAATTCAATTCGCTCACCTCGTATACATCTTATGTAATTGTTGAATTCTTTCTGGAGCCTCGTCGCCTGCTGGTGCTGTCTGTTGAAGTTCTGGAGGTGTTCTTCGAATATATCGTCTAAGGTCCGGTCTACTTTGCCAAGGTTTTGAAGGAGCTGCGGACAAAGAAAACATTGGTTAGGAATTTGCATTTCTAAGAGAGGTATGGCGTATTGGTGTCTCCCGTTGGTTTTCCCACTACAATTCGAACCACCCGGCTGTTGACTGTACCTCCAGCCGACAGAAAACCGCTTTCAATGCGCGTTGTCTACTCGTTAGTGATATCCCTGGTAATGCAATCGGCTATAGGCTTCGGTAACTGCTTACCATTAGGTGGGCCGTAGGCTAGTTTACAAATGCGATTGGAGCTTCTGATTGTGCATGCGATGCGTCCAAAGGTTACGGCAGACGCTATTAGGGTAAGGTAGTATAAGCTTGTTGATATTGATAGGGCATTTGTTTGCCATCTCAATAGTAGCAATTTGGCCTACAATTGTAAGGTTCAATTTTGGTATTATCTAGATTTTATTATTCTTTTCTTTACTATAATTATCTACGTCACACTATGCTAAAGGAATGCTACACTTTAGAGCAGTAAATTCTATGTAGTCATAGTACTCTTGAATTTGTAGAGTTTAATCAATATAGTGGGCTAGTAGCAGATAGAACAAAATTAACTGAATTTGGATACACTAATACAATTTCGATTAACAAATTAAATGTCACTGCAGTTTTATTTCAGCAGTTCACAAAATTGCGAGACAAAAATATTTGCCCGCTCCTTGAAAGTACACTGTAGAGCGTTAAATTGTTCCAAACACGCAATATGGTGCTCTGACGCTTTACATTTCTCAAATACTGCAATAAACTGTGTCTTAATGCGCATTTGCATACATTGTACAAATTAAGACAATGTAACTAGCCAATGTTGTATTTCAAACGAGCTAAGCATAGACCAGTGCATGTATTATTATTTACAGTACTAATAACAATATTAATAGCGATATTATTAATCGCTGATGTGTATACTACCAATCAAGTGACACTAGAATTAGAGTCTTCTGCATACATGTTATAGAGTTCTTTATTTATTTTACTTTAAATTTCTAATCTACTTCATGTCTGTTGTCATTCTGCCTGCTGTCCTTAGACACTATCGTTTTGATTAAAGGACATCATCCATTTTGGTCCAAATCTAAAAGGGCCGGCCAACGCATTTTTTTTGCATATTCTGTTAGAGCTTGCCCGTCTGCTTATATTGCTATATTGCTTTAGCACCAAAGCTGTAGGAGCTTTGTCCTCGATTTGATTTGAGTTCTAAAATCATTTTTTTAATATTTTTTTGTTGAAAATAGGAATTCGAAATAATCAAAACCAATGAAATGTCCTGTAATGTCCAGTTTTGGCCATAGTAATAAATGCTCAGACCGACAAGCTCTAATAGAAAATCGTTGGCACTTTCAGATTTGGATCAAATCTCTACGAAGCATGGATGATATCCTTATTGATTAAGCTGAATAAGTGCTTATATGTGATTCTTGAAAGTGAGCGACATAACGCACGCAGAAATTAGGTATTAACTTACACAGCGTAGCAGTGACACTCAAAAAGGGTAAAGAGGGAAGCTATTTCAGCGAGTTGATGGGAATAAGACAAGAGACCGCAACATATTATAATTGTGTTTAACGCACTTCAGCTGTTCAAGTGAGGTTGATGTTTCCTCAGTTTAAATTTAATACATGATTTTTTCATTAGGCCTTCCTTAAAGGCATCACTTCACTGTGGTTTTACAAGTTGATTACAGAATTCCACACCATACGTCTCTTTATAAATCAACTTGAAATTCAAAATAATATATAAGTCACAGAAATATTTAATTTATTTTAACTCCATAAACTTAGCAGTGTTGAAACTAGGCTGTTACGAAAACTAAGTGACAGACATATATATATGTACTAATAGTGCAGTGCGATAACGATAGTTGTCACACCCACAGACCGAGTCACCGTACGCGAAGGAATTATCATTCAGGTTTGTATGTCAATATTAACGCAAGGTTTTAATTAGGCTTTCGGAAAAATTGCTTGCCTATATGACGCAATTTATCATTCTCTTACGTTTACCACCATCTGCATTGTAATTTGTATCTGTTAGCGCAGTCCCTATGATTCTAATCGTCTCTTCTATTAATAATCGTGCCACTACTTTCCTACTCATATCAAACTTAATTCAATCTCATTTAAATTCTTTATTCGATCTTCTGCTTCCCGTATGTTCTTCATAGTTATGGTTACACATTCACATAGCTAAGAAACAAAAAAAGTACAATATAATTATAATAGTACATCATCTACAAAGTTGAGCTCATTCGTATATCACATATTGCTATTACTATTGGTGGATATGAAAAGAATTAGAAATGAAATATCACTATAAAGCGCAACGTCAAAATTTTAACAAACCATTATTACATCACAAAACAGATACTAATCTAATCAATCAGTTTACAATTTCAATGAGCAAGAACGAGTAACGAGATTCGAACGACAAAGGTGCTAGGAGTATTTTGCAAACAATGCGGCTTGCAGCGATTGTCACCGACAAGGTCGTACCTATGACAGATGGGATGTGTCGCTTATGAAACTCGAGGACACGCCTAGCCCGTTCAAACTGGTTATGAATATTTCAAACACACCCGATAGAATTTGTCACCCAGGTGAAAATTTTTACCATTATAAGGGAGCTCCTACTCATGGCTTAGTTGAGATGCCAAACGAAACTGCTTTGATTGAAACAATAAAACATTGGGAGATCCAACATATACGTGTTGGTATTATGAAATAGCTCTTGAAAATAATGTTGAGTGTAAAGTAAGAAAACTGATGTAAAATTATTTCTTAGCAGTACATAACCATATTTGGCACAAAAGCTAATCCTGTCAGTATGAAACACAACCTGTTAATCCATCGGCTACATGCTAATGCGCCATTGTAATGTCATCGACCGATGGCTACCCATTGTTTCCTAACATACCTCTATAACCGTAATATAGATTGATACCATGAAACAATTCAATTCAACCAATTTGATAGTATTACTTTCAAAGAAGTTACGTAATCATTTGGTAATAAAAAATTATAAATTGTAGTCATCGAACTGCCTATGAGAAATATCTGAAATATTTTCAAATTCTCTTTGTTATTAATATCTTAATTAAAAGTATATTTGCCGCGATGAATATCCATCAGGATTTGATATGAGCCAGCACTAATATCATCTTCGATCTCAGACAAGGATTTACGTATGTATAATTACGATAGAACTTCAGTCATCGTAAGTTCGTTTAATGTTGTAATTATCGATTATGCACACCTTACTATTGTTTTACCATGTTAATTCTCCTTTTACGAGTCCTAAGAACCTCTTGACCTTACAGCACAGTTTCTATTGATCTTCTTTTCGGAAGTAACAATCATCTACACATTATGTTCATTATTACGTATATTACGTCCGTCGGCGACGTCACGTCCGCCGTCGCTTCCTTTCGTTTTCGATTGTCTTTGACCGAGGCCTCTAATGACACCTATTGTCTTTGCGCACGCGTCGAAAATTGCAATTCTATATTTACAGTTATGCTATCTTAGGAACATCACAGCAGGAATCATTTTCAATCAATGCCTGCGAGTCAATAAGTATAATTGTATAAAACCAGTTTCTCAAATTACTTTGTTTGATTAAACTATCGTGAGTTTCATTATAATGATATGCATGAGGAACTTGTTTTATTGGTGATGCGATTCTTTGGTCTAGCGTGGTGGGTTACTTTCTTCTTGGCAAGTTTCGATGAGCATCGTAATAAAGTAATAATAGGTTTATTGAATTGTTTATAATTAATATTAATTGAATTGTTTTAGAATTATTCTTAATCATACTTTTATATCCGTGGGTAAACAAAGCTTCATGTAAATTTTATCAATAAGTTCATGTTACACAAATTGAAATCTTAATAGACATTAAAAGGCATCTAATACATTAAAATAAATTAACCAAATGATGAGTTAAATAAGAATGTCCAATGTCCGTTCTATCGTCCATGTTATTGTTAGATCCTCGAAACCTACTTTACAGGTATGGTCAGTCACCGCAGACGACCACTTGTTTTTCGAAATTACCCTTTATTCGTAAAGACATAAGAACACAACAAGTCCGTCTTAAAGTGTACAAGCTTCACATAACGGGTAACGTCGAAAACTTGTTTATTTGGTTGTAAATCAAATATTTAAACCGACTAAACGTGTACAGAGAAATTTTATTGCCGCTACGACCAAACAAACGCGTTCTAGAATTTATTCTTGGACATATTTCAGATAACTTTCATAATGTAATTTACATAGTAATTAAACTCTTAGAATCGCCGATGATAACAGGTGTTATTGCAGCATTGCTCTTAGAAGTAACTATTTAGAATTACGTAGGTGCAATCGTTGCTAGTAAATTCTGCTATCGCAACCACGAAACATACTTATCACATACAATGACAATAATTATTTATGGAAAATCTTCGTTTCTCTTCCTTGAATTTAATAAAACCGAAAAACGAACTTCATTGTTAATGAATATGTATAAAATGTACCGTTGTAAGACCGGTCACTACGCCTTTTCTAAAAATAAAACGATAACAAAAATCTGATGTGCTGAATGCTATTGTATTTTTAAATTGATTGAAAACTTATCTCGTCCCATTTCATGTTTTGTCATAAGAAATATATGTATTATTGACTTAACCAACCAGTTTGCATGGAAGATTAGTCAGCATGGTTATGTTGTTTGGTAGGCATTTAAGCCTATTATGATTAAAAATTGAAATTGTTCAATTGTCCGCAATGCAGTGGTCAAGCATGATACTATAACGTTCTAACATCGATGTCTACAAACTCTATTCAATTAGTAGTCACTATAAAAAGTGTTGACTTTAATATAGCGTCCTTACTCTTATATATTGGCGCGTTGTGTTTAGTTAAAATACGTCTATCGGGTCTTTTAACATGTGTAGCAGTGTCGCGTTATTATTTATTTGTGTTAATTTTATATTGATTAACAATTCAGGCTTGTATCACCATCACCATCTTTTTTATCGCAAACAATGTCGGTGTTTACACAAGCAACGTATATAAATGTAACTCATACTATATCTGCATCTAGCACACAAGTAAAAACTATAAATACTGTTACCGCAGTTATCCAATCTCATTTGTACCAGATGTGCTTTATATAATATGTACTATATCCAATACAAACTTTGCGTCATATCACATAACAAAACAAGTCTAATTGCAGTTCTAACCAACAACGTTAAAGAAATTGGACTCTTACATGCAGTTAGCTATTACATAAAGGTGTATATGACCAATGAGGAAGCAGCGATAGAGCACATAACATCACACGCACCAAACACACAGATGCCTTTATGAACACCACTAAAGTCATGCATTGGTTTATACATTTCGGATGTTTTATGGAAACTTAATAAAATATTATTTATTAAAGAAATAACCCACTTAATATTAGAAAACATTCACGCAAGAGTGTAGGAAGGAAGGAGTTAGCCTAAAATGTTTTAATAGCGCATGAAATCAGCGTGTTTTGCATGAAATCCAATAATTGTGTTTCCTCGCGCACCAGGGTCAGTTGCTTTCGTATCGGCTGATTTATGACGTACAAGATTAGAATTTACAAATCTTTCAACCAGCTTTTAAAAGACTGGACAGCCACTGAATAACAAACTAAGTAAGCTTGATGGAAGCGAAGCGGCGACTGACATTCCGGACCACGTAATCATTTAACAAGCCCTAAACAACCACTAAGAATGTTTTTGCAATGAGTTTACCACAAGATAAGCGAATATAGGTAAAACTATTTTCATACAACCAAGATACTATTTAAAGAATAATGAACAACGTAGAAAATTATTGGTAAATAAAACATGCCTGGCATTGGCCTGCTTAACTGGTAAACATTAGAAAAATACATTTGGGAATATGATTTAGGTATGTAGCTAAGCCAATAGCAAAATATTATAAGTTTTGAATAATACTCCATAAAAAATCAACGTTTATGAGAATATCGAGACTAGTAAAGACGTTATTATAGATCTAGATATTATTAAACTTGGAGATGAGCTTTCTAATGGATTTTTTTTCTGCTTTTTAGTATTGAGTCCGGGCTATGAAGTATGGTGATTTACTAGGCTATACGCTAAAATCATACGGTATGTTTTTTTGTTATCATCCTGAGATTTCAGTGTTACAATTCGTCTAACATAAATAAATTGGAGTTGAGTGTAAATATGAGTTTAAACGTGACCAGACGGCGGTTAGATTTCATAACAAGGGCTATATTTCTATATGCCAGTGTATACAGTACAAGTGTATAATGCCAACCGCAGATACATAGCGAAGTTCTATATCATATTAGAGAGTTCTATATCAGAACAACGAAGTTCGTTGGATATTTTATTACACAACAAAATAGTTAATTTATATTTGATATTTGCTCAGTACTAAAATATTAGCGAAATTTAAGATTTTGTTTTCAAGTATCAAGTTTATTGTTTGTACTAACATTTCTAAATTAAATTTTAAGTAAATTATATCAATCCTTATTATACCTTTACTCATTGCTGCTCGAGGAAAATAAATTGCCTATGTTTGTAAAGGAGAACATAAAAAATTACAAACCAAACCTACCTTTGACTTCCAAATAAAATGTAAAATTATGGAATTCTTCAGAAATAATGAGGCACAGTTCAGAAAGGCCAAGATCAGAATGAACAGTCTAGTAAAATAGTATTGAAACAACTAAATAAACCATGACCCAGATGGCATTAGGAACAAAAACTACAAGATAATCTTCTTACAGATAGGGTGAAAGTTAAAACATTTACTTTAAAAGGTTTTAAGTGTTCTATGTTCTGAAACGAAGTGAATATTGAGTTGACGACTGATAGAGAGGAATGGAAGAGAAAAACATATTGCGCCGACCCACACATAAAACGGGATAAGGGCGGGAGAGTGAGGATACATATACGTATTTTGAATGTCTACATGACAGTATATTATCCACTCTGAGCTATAAGATATTCTCCAGATTGCTAATTTCAAAAGTCAATTGAATCGCATTAAAATCGTAGTAAGGGAGGTGAAGATTCTGCAATTAATTGTAACTTGACGTGGTCATACATTAAATTGTTATACTACTTTCAGTTTTACTCGTGATACATACCAACAGATATTTTTAGTTTTTCGAAGTTTGGACCACATTATTATCATGCATCAATCAATCTACTGTTAGTGCTCTACCTACAAATAGTGTGACAACAGTAAGAATAAAACCAATTCATGTACATTTAAAGCGTTCTTCTACTGTAGGTACGTCAGATTGTACGGACGTTTGTCCATTGTTGAGCCGACAATACGACCATCAATCAAGTGCAGAGTGAAGGCTACTTGCGACTTTACTGAGAGGTCATTTATAACGGGATCGTTTGGGTGCTTCAGCTAGTTAAGTTAGATCAACGACTAAAATTGTTGGAACTTCATTTCTTGGTCGATAGGCAATCAAATATATTGGATTCGGAATGTACCGAAAACCTAACAAATTTAATTCCTCCAATATGCCAATTATCTATTACTGGCATAGGTGAATCTGAACTCGCACATATGGCAGCTGCAGTGACGTCACCACGAATAACAATACAACAAATATTTATTTATCTTTTAGTTCTATGATCTCATATAAGTAGAACAAGCCAGATATAACAGATGTAACAGTTAGCTCCATTATTTGAGAAGAAATTTTACAACGTCTTCCACCCTACGAAGACATTTAAAATTTTGACTTCATTTAGTTACCCCGTTTTGCTAGATTGTACTTGTGATATGGAGCGACTCCAAGCCGTATATGTTTTGCTTCTAAAATGTTCTATTCTGGTGATAAGATAAGATAAGCAAATGAACCAAGATCGGCGTATGGTGTAAGACATTCATATAGAATCTGTGTCTGTAGGTAGCGCCCGAGAAATAAGGAATTAAATATAGAATTTGAAGATAAACAGACAGAAACTAATTCTTAAATATTAACGATTGGTACTCGAGATACACATAAGTATTGCTGGTAGCTTCAAGTCTGACACATACCTATACCAGGTCTGACCACATCGAGCAAAATTCGCTATCCTAACAATTGTGTGCTGATATCTAACACTAAGTAAATAATAACAAAAGATAAATAGGTGCGGCTAAGAAAAAACATATTAAAACAGCTTATATATTCGTTTTGTTCAAATATTATCGGATGTTACACTTCCTCACTAAATTTAGATCTCACTCTCTACTCTCTACGAAAGTTTACTACGAAACTGCCAGTAGTATTGTTTTGTTTGTAGTATGAACCAAGGTTATAAAAAACACGTCAAGTAAGAAGATAAAGCAGCCTACCACGTACAGCAGTGTTGCAAAAGTCAACAAATATTTTAATATTGGCAATGTTCCGAATAAAACAGATTCCATAGGAATTACGCGGATAGACTGTCAAGTGCTCCCTCCTGCGCTGCGTCGATATTTTCATGTATGGATCAAAATATTTTATCGACAAAGAACGAAACCAAGTCGACGATAGAAAAACGACATAAAATGAATTTGAATATACTTCTGTTACCCTTTTAAAGAAAGAACACTACGTTATAAAGTTCTAATATAAACAAGCTAAATACAGTTGGTCTAAAATTGAGCATTTTTTTTACTTAATGCTATAAACATAAAGCCAACTCTGCAGTATCTGCAACGCATAAGATTGAACGAATAGACGACATTGGTTGAGACGCACACCTGTTAAACTTTAAGTGTACGTATGTAGAACTATACTTATTCCGAGGCACACAGCAAATCGTGGCTCAGTGCGTTCATGCTGGTGATGCTAAGTTCTATGCCATACGATATTATGTCATATCTATGGTTAGATCACGTGCGATTGTGATGCATCCACTAGTTGTCCTTGTGCACTATGGATATGTTAATTAAGTACACTTTACTCTGAGCAAACCCAAACGACCTTGCTTGGTGGACCAGTATCACTTTCCTATCGCGAATAAAGGTAATGTCTGCGCGTACATACATCAAATAGTTAAATTCAATATGCTAAGACCCAGATTCGCATTTAGATTTTACGATTGTACGAAAATCATTATTTTGTAGATAGACGTAAAGTATTTATCTCCAGTGTTACGAAGCTCTATACAAAACAATAAAAAGAAAATAAAGATACACACAAGGACATGGATACAAGGCCGCCACTCGCTCGAACCGGAATACCGTACTGAGGTATTCAGATAATTAAACACAGATTTATAGACCCTGTCCAAGATAGGAATCAAGTTTATTCAAATTACTTCAGTCCTGTTAATACTACATAATACCTATGGTAAATCATTAAAGGTTTTTTTATAGAATCACTTGAAAGTAACTCGACCGGGTAACCTGTAGGCAAACTATTGGCAGAACATACGCACCTTGTTTATTCTGTTTATTATACAAATGATAGTCTGTGTGGCAAACGTAGGTATAATTCAACGCTTACATGATTACTTCGTATATGACAAAGCCATAAAACACTTGCTTTAGAGTTAAACAATGCGACATTAGACGGAGAAAATATTGCTCAGAAAATTCAATGAGACGTGAATGAGAATTGAAGTGTAGCGGCTAGAGATCATGCGACGGATGAAGTAAAAGTTAAAGTAAAATTAAGATAAACATATACATACATATAGTAACACGTAAAAGAATCAAGTTAAAGTATTGTAATGTCTGCATACGACGGACCTATTCAAAACAAAGCAATATATGTATAAATAAAGATGTGTAAGATTTTTGTCCTTATTCCATGTAACTTGTTTCTCTTTCGGTGACTTTGTAGGACTAATATTATTAGAATTCAAAATATTAAACTATAAACAAAAATAAAAATATTAAACAAGACAACTTATAATTGCAGACTGCAGTGCACACTGCACTAACCCCTGTACCCTACCTTCGCTGTTAAGTATTACAGGTAGCTAAACCGTGAATCCATAGAAATGCTATAGTCGTGAAACATTTCTCCTTGTAACAAATAATGCAAATTTCAAAACAAAACCTAATTTTAAAGCAATACAACACAGAATCCTCTCATTATTATTATCTCTAAGAGTAATAAACATAATAACTGCAGTCAGTGCAATTGAATACCAATGAAAATAAGGGCAAACAAGGGCAACTGTGATAACGGACTGTATGCAAATATAGAAATTGTAAATTGAATTAATTATGGATATAAGCGAAAAGCAATTTACAAAATTGAGGTCAAACTTAACATCAGCTCTTCTGTACCTGGATGGGTCACCATTACACTGAACAGGTTTCGGAGACCCCATTAAAAACATGTTTCCGGTTTTAAATGCCAAATGGCAATAAGCCAAAAGACTGAGTGAAAGAAAAATGTGCAATCCGAGTGACTAGATAGTTGTGAAGACACTAAAGATACTGAAACTGGTTATTTGTTCTCTGGTAGATGGTGTACTTGGAATTCAATTTGAGGGAAAAAATGCAAGTAATTATTACAATGAATATTTAAATCAATCCTTAACACCATGAACTTACTAGACAAGTAAACAATTAATGAATTTCATAATCTAACCATAACTATAAATCATACTCAAAATATAATACGATATGTGATAACCTAGATGAAAACCATGGTGATCATTATATTCAGAGCAATAAAAAGGAATTTAATTCATATTAGAAACGATTGTATAGATCTATCACAATTGCCAAGGTAGAGATTCAAATTATATTCAAGACAGGTACAAACTTATCACACGTTTATCACTAAGTCAACATAAACAATTATATTTGTAAAAGCAACAACTTCTTCAACTACGAGGAATACGAACGACGCAATTATATACAACAATGTAAATATATAACATTGAGCATTGACAAATTAGTTTGAATTACATTGAGATAGTATAATCATCCATACAAAGCTGTATTGATGATTTTATATTTGTAACAATTTTGAATAATGCTAACAAAAATACAATAAACAAATAACAGATTTAACGAGCATGAGTAAATAAATAATAAATTAAGGAGACAAATCTTAGATGAAATAGGTCGTATTACAGAAACATATTCAATACAATTTCTAGCAAATTCTTAAAAGAAATCTAATTACCAACAAAGGTTTTATCTTCAGCTCTCTTTTATTAGCCTTATTGTGATCGTAACAGCTTATACCACTTGTCCAGATCAGCCAGCTCTATTTTGAGAACTGCCATTGTCCGTGTTGAATGGGTTATTGAGTACGTTACGCGGACAAACAGACAATCGTCACTCACTGCCCGATGTAATATTTATGGTTCTGCGTAAGACGGTTTGAAATTTACTTGTGGTTGCTTTACCTCGAGTTTAATATCTGGGTTAATGGTTATGCATATGCTCTTCAAATGAAACACTTATATTTCGCTATGATTAGTTTATCATTTTCATTACGGCTCAATATTCGTGGCATTATGACTAATATTATATTAATAAGGAATTGACTCTACAAAAACCAAAATACATAAATTAATTATATAGAGGTATAGCAAAAGATTGAACCCGCAACCTAACAATAACGTGGAATGTAAGAAATAATTAAAAAAAAGACTAAAGAATTAGGTGCACGAAATAGTAGATATAAATTTTTTGTCGGTATTGCAACGCGAAAATTCACGTGTGATGAAATTTGCGGTTGGGTAAACTGAAACGGTAATTCTTGGCAATATTTGATAACGTAAACTATTAAATTGTCGGCGTTGCGTGTAGTACGTTGTATAAATAAAAAAAGAAAAGTACAATATTATCATTCAAATTTATGAATATATGAATATAGGGTATCAGGTCAAACGTTTCTTTAAAGAACTTAAAAATTAAACTGAAACTAGTTATTAAAAAAATAAGTATTTTTTAACCACCTCTTTCACGTACTTTTCTTTTCATTATTTAAAATTATACCGTTACATGGTACTGTGTGTGACTAAATTTGAATTCCTATAGATACCATAACACGAGAAACGCTCGAGTCTATATAGATAGACAAAAATGTGAGAACACTAGGTGAAACCTTCAACTACAATAGGCGGACGTAAACTTGACACTGTAAGAATGCATAATTAAGCATACTTAAATGAATCGTTTAGAGCAATTAAAATTATCTCAGGTAGGTGAAGTTCCACATTTGACGACAGATCGAGTACGACAGGCGAAAATAGAAAGCATCGGACGGAAGAGGCGAGATGTGTGTCGCGACTCCGGCGCAGGTGGCCGAGAGGGGGGACAGTGGTAGATAGAGACAGAACACAAGACGGAACTAATTTTACACTAAAAGAAAAGGGACAGGGCAAAGCGCCCAGTTTAACAACTTCCACACATAGAGACATCTGGCTTTCGAAGAAACTAGAGAAATGTATTGATGGTTCTTGTAATTAGGAACCTGATAACGTTAAACACGAATTGACAAGTGTTGGTTTCGAATGACGTAGTTTACAAACAACTACTTATTCTTTATAGACTTGCTAAGCCAAACATAATTTAAATGGTTAGCGCAACAACTGACCAAATAATTAAACAAGGACAGGATATTTAATATAAAATTATAGCTTTCAATTAAATTGAACGATAAATATTTCTTCGGTTGATGACAGAACAATAACTTGAAATACAATAGACTGAGAACATATCTTAAGAAACGAAGTAAGCAGCGTTGAACAATTCCGAAGTCAAAGATCACGCTTTTGCCTCCGTGACATTTGGCGTAGAGTTGTGTTGTGGCAAAGGCAACGAGCCTGGGATGCCGCCGCGGCTGTTTGGACGTTCACTCACCGCATTCCACGAACTTCTTGCGAAAACACATCCATTAGGCACTTCAGCCAATCCAAATGAAATATTCAATATACACACTAATTGTGTTGGGAAAATTATACCATATCTATTAAAAAGACTAGAACATAAAAATGGTCAGTCAAATGATAAATGCCTATTTATTTAAGGTTTATATCGATAAAGGTCAAAGAGCCAGCGACATTGCACATAAATTCAGATTTAAGACAACAATCAAACATACCATTAAACAGTAAATCCTGAAACCGATTCCCATTTAGTTGGAACAGAACATAAATTGTCAGATGTAAAATTTAGTCTTGACCCAATTTCTTTATAGAACGTGACTGCTATTGTCATATGTACGGGATGCTCGTAAAGAGAGATTGTGTAAGAGATAAGTTGTTTGGAGTGGAGTAAATTTAATTATTGCACCGACAGCCCGAATATTCAATCTCCGTGACGACCTTGTTTTCGTTTTCGTTCGATATCGATCGAACACTGCCGTTTCGTTCAATGGACTACACGTCTTATCCAAATGACATAATAAAGAAAAATATGTTTCTATTAATGTGACTCATCAAATCATAACGACGCCCCCGGGGAATAAAATGGTTATGCGCTATTACCACTTTTTTAATGTTTTTGCATTTCCGGCATCTATGGTGTCGATATACACCTACTGATTTTTTTTAGATTTTTTGACAGAAAATTCATAAAGTTATAACAATTTATATTTTTATTCTACGGAAATCATGTAACAAATTCTTCCCGTAAAAACATCGTAGTCGTTCATTATGGAACGAACGCATGTCGCGAGAAATCGGTAAGGCATTATACGATTTTCTTTTTTTCACGTATCACGTAAATAAATTGATAACTCTTTTCAATAACATGCTTTACCTCAATTAGTTTGGTAAATCTTGAACGGTAAACGTATATTACTGCTTTATTATTGACATAATTATCAATACTATTTCACGTAAACACCTATTACAATATTCTTTATGAATTTGAAAACATGTAGTAATGTGATACTATTTTTTTCTCCTTCTATTAATAGAGTATTAATAATAATTAGTACCATTCATTCATGAAAATACTGTAGAAAAACATCGTAATGTAGGGATATAGTTTTCATGATATTACAATTTCACGAGAATAAAATCGTTATGTGCCGTTACTTAGGATGCACTTAAATATAAAATCAGTATTATACATCTTTCGTAATAACTTTAAAATAATAAACATTATATATTTTTTATCATAGGTACTTATTAAGAAAAAAAATATGTATTGTATGTTAATATAGGCCGGTTAGTTTATGAGCTAAAACAGATAAACAGTTTTTTGCTCGTCCTGTAAAATTTACTTTTGTCAATTACGATTTTATTCCCCGGGGGCGTCGATATTTGGAATTGCCGAGCACCAATTTTATATACGGAACGGATGGAAAATGCTATCCTTATAACATTATAATTATAATAACACAAATATTATTCAGATATCGACCCCGTTTCTGATCTAAATACATGATTCAAACCAAATAAACATTAGTACACATCTCATAATTCCATTACTGCGGCAGCAATGTGGGATGTGACGAAGTTATACCGCGGAATGTAGGATTGGATTACCTCGGAATGTAGAAGCTTAGATTTATAGTTCGCCTCTTTTTCATAAACCAGGACAAATTAGTCAAACATTAGAATGATAAATAACTATAAAGGTTCAGAGTTGTAGGTGTAAGGAATGAAGAAAAAAACGTTTTAATGAACATTTAATTCATAAGACGTGAAGCTATCGAGATTGGATTCCTAAGACCCAATCGTGTAGAATGTATTGGGAAAATGCATTATGTATGTAAGTACGGATACATAAATGGTGTTTCAAAACTTGTTCGGGGGGGAGTGCGGGAAGGCGCCGTGTTGACTTTGAAGATAGACAGGTTCTAAGGTACTTTTTGTGGGACAGTCGATAACAATATCAATAAACTTGTTTATCTTGAGAAAGATACCTCTCCTCTAATAGCCCTACCGCCATTAGGGAGGACTATTTACTAAGAGATAAACAATGTCCGTTTGTACAGTACTTAATTAACAATCAAAATAACTTAGACAACAATGCTTGTCAAATTTAAGTGAAGATTACCAAATAAAGCATGGTTTTAGGGATCACGAGCCAAACGATAATTCAATTTAATGACGCATAAAGATCATATTACATTTATGAAGACATTTATTACGCGATGCACGCGCGACATTTTGATATTGTCAATAGCTACATTAGCACACCGCCTTAATATTGGAGTGGATATTTTTGTACTCAAAAATTGGTTGGTTGCAGTTGATAAAATGGCGCCAGGTCTGAGTGACATCCATTAAAAAGATAATCGCAAGCCATCGGACACAGTATCCCGTACCCCAGACGGGAATAGTCACATCATGGCCCGGCCTGGCGGGCGTCCATATCTGAAACTGCTCGAGCTGGTCCTAACTCTATCAACGTCCAATTTCAATTTTCAGCCTTACTCATTTGTATTAAGGTGTCTTTTTCTGTGACCCAGTATCGGGAGATAGGTCGGGGTAGTCATAGCGGGACGGATATAAGTTGCGTCTGCGCCGGTCCTTACGTAATTTTTAGTTGACGATGAACTCAATACGTCACCACGGTGTTTCCGGATGACGGATGGCACATTCTGAGTGACCCTATTATAAATCAAATGTACTGATGAAGCGGCGACCTTGCTAAGGCAATGGTCCAAGTTAAAATTAGACATAGCTTTATTAGAAACACTCTGTTACCATTATGCATGACTTGTTTTCACGCTACTTGAACTTGTTGATAAAGCATTAGTAGCAGTGATTTCAATAAAGATTTGCATCGACTAGCAACGAACGATAAAATACCTACATCAGATAACATCAAAACACGAGTGTGTAAAGTAAAAGTGTGTAGCGAAACTCATTTCACTTAATTTATTTTCATTTAACCCCTCACATAAAAATATGAATCTACAAATTCAATGACCCATTACTGAGAATTTTAAATATCCTCCGATTAAGAGATGAGATCTACACATTAGAAGTTTCGTAGACTTTTATTATTAATATTATATAAAAATGAACATGCTTTTCTGTTTTCATTAAAGCTAGAGAGTAAAAATAGCAAATTGTAACGTTCAAGTAGCTATAATGAAGGATAATTCCGAAGTTATTACTTTAGAAGGCAAGAATCATGTTTCGTAACGAATTAACACACACTAGCTAACAGCAGACGGAGCCATGTCCATTTTGGTCAGTGGTCCTATCGTGATCGCTCTATTAGGATAGGCCGCCGAGGACATAAGTGCTGGTGTGAAACATTTGGCAATATTGTTAGGAAACCGGGTCCATTTTGAAAGAATCACGAGTGTCTATTTACTTAGACCTCGTGAATATGAGAAATGTGTTCTCAGATTGAAATTACAGAAATACGACCGATTTCAGGAGGCAAAAACATTACAGCAATAAATAACAGTTTTGAAGCTCATACTCCAAATGCAGAGATAGACGATCAAAGCAATAACAATTTCGTAACTCAAAAAATGAATCAGGATAATAGAGATGTAGAAAAAGGGTTGTATCACATTGAACAGAGCGGTACTATTATTTTAGACATCCTGTTCATAATGTGGATATAAAAAAAAGAAAATGGGTAGAGGTTGATGAGTAAGTTAGTCAAGTCACATGGAGCAAACGATTAGATTACAGAGCCTTGATCTTGTCTTGTATCAGGAATTACCATAAAGGAACACAGTATTTGTGAGCCTGGCCTTATTAGTAGAAGCCCAATTCAGTGATTTTCGCAAAATTGTGTAGGTTGTATTATAAGGCCGTTCACCTGCAGACCCTGACTAATATGAATGATTTCAGACCTTAGCCAAAACCGGAAACTTCATGTGTTAGAAACGCCGACAACGTAACACTCTTATTTGGTCGTAGGAATAATTAATTAGTTACTTTTAACTTTAACAGAAACCGGAGGAGGCGGTGTAAGGATAATTAGTCACTCCATTTCCTTAATAATAAATTAGAAATAAACATGGATGGTCGGGTCAATGTACAAAAAGATATACATAACAATTATGAACTTTTGGAAGAAGCTAATGAGTCAAAAGCGGGAAACTATAAGAATATATACAGTACTTAATGTCGATAAGGAACAATGCAAGACACGCTTCAAATCTAAAGTACACAATGACCTATACAAAGCTAAGGAAAGGAATAAGCAAACAATGTGTATTATCATATCGATAGAAAAAACAAAGAAACCAGTTCATTAATTTGTGGTGTATAACATTTCAACCGAACCAGAACACAGGACGATAGCGAATGAGATAGTTTTATCAGCTGCAACAGATGGATATGTATTTATTAATATCGTATACCTAGAAATTACATTATAAGTGCAATGTTTTAGTGTCATAGAGAGAAAAATAGGTAACACAACATCAAATTTTGATTCACAGTTTGCTACGAAACTAAAATACTAGTCCTTACAGAACATATTTCAGGCAAACGTGCTTTGTTGGAATTCGTACACATAATACTATAAATATCATAAAAATTGTTTTTTTCCTGGAAAAGGCAGACCCTATTCTGAAAATAATATTTATTTGTTTGCTAATAATAGATAATACAGTGGAAGAACATAATAATTTATTCCGAAATACCATAACTTAAATTGGACTGTTTGTCAGTTAGTGAAATTTTATATGCATTATTGATAATGTATGTATTATGACACTCCATTGGTGCGAATAAAGTGCGAACATACTAGTCATAAAATTGGATAAGCCTTAAAACGACGTTACGTAATTGGCCACAATTTTCCCGACTATTAGAGGTCATAATCAATTGTAAGTCACTCGAATAACCTTGCTGCGTGGAAGATGCTGATCATTGAGACGTCACCGTTATCAGATAACAATAACTGGCAAGGAAAAATTTGACATACGTGTACTTACATACTCACCAGGTACGTTGAACGAGTAAACAAGAAAATTAACTGTAGGTATACAATTTACTGAGAAAATGAATGGTGTGGTTACATAATTAAAACATGAAAATAAGTACATGACGCAAACTCATGATCTTGGAACACAGTCTCGCACTAGCCGTAGACAGTTAAACTTAATTGCATTCACGTGACGTGACTCAATTCACAAATAAATAAGGTACAAGTGTAAAGGCTTCAGTAACCTTCAAGGCGAAGAATGTAATAATAACTATAATATTTGCATTACGTTAGGTTAATGGGGAAACTTGCGGTTACGACAGTCTCGTGGATCAGTTACAATGTGTGTAAATCGTTCTTAAATACTTATTATAACACTATTCACTGTATTTCTTTCAGATTAGTCAGTCCGCGAAAACTCTTCACCCTAGCGTCAAAAAGTATCAGGTTGATTTGGACTAGTAATTTAGTTAGACCTTTGTCTTATTCAGCTTCTTCATTATACACCAAATCATTATGTTACTTTTCTTTATCAAAAATTGGTATATCATCATTTCCATGTTTAATTTTCTCAACAGCAGCGTTCTTTCTTAACGAGTAATATGCGACACCTAATTTCAAATTGGCAGATTTACTTTTTGCGATACGATTCTCGTTCCATTAGTCGTCTAATGACCTAGTAAACTTTTATAGGATTTTAAATAGTAAGACTGAATTTTACAACTACTGGTAAGTATTATGTGATATTATTAAACAGGAAAATGTTTATAGGTATGCAAGGGTTTTGGTACTATGGCTGAAGTTTGTGGTCAATTGATATTTCATAGCTTACTTACAGCCGTACCTACATACATACATGTTTACCATAATAAAACATAATTTTGGATATTGTAAGTGTCGAACATTCATGTGAGAAATGGCTAATGAAATAGTGAAAGTATGCATCAAGACATTAAAAGACTGTCTGGACTGACTGTGTAGTTTATCGTAGTGCAGAGATAATAAAACTTAATGAAATAAGTGCATAAGTTTCAGATTATTCTAGATTCAGATGTACACTCACAAAACCACGATACGTATCTAAATTTCCTGGTAACGATCCAAGATAGAGTCAAAATAGTTATTTTAGAAATCTTAAATTATACGGCCGATGACAATAAACAAATTACAAGTAATTTAATTCCGTAACATTCCAAAAAAATTGTGAGTATAATTTTAAAAAGCGAAAATACCTTTAGAAATGTTAATGTCTGACTGAACCATAAAATGCAATGATTATACAGAACCCATAAAACCTTATAAAACAAGAAACTCACGTGAAATACAGTTATTACCATGTAATTTATGTAAACCAAATCTCCGACTGCAGGTTACCGCAACACCCAGGGCGGTACGTGACCGATCCCGGGAGAAAGTACAAGTAAGAAAGTGCGTCGACGCAAAAACTGACGGATTGGAATTTAGCGCTCGAGACTGTGAGGCCGCTTTTACTAAAGCCACCTGTTTAGTGGCCTTCGTGTGCTTCAAGTAATTCAATTCATATGCATCCGGCCCTAGGACGGCACTTTATATGTATACATAAGCATATTAAAAAAACGTCGGATGAAATGACTGGCACATTAGGTACGAATTTAACCGTAAAGCTATTTGAGATTAGGAAGATAGACAATGATGACGGTGAATTTAAGGCAGATGTTATGAATTTGGCAATGATGAAAATTACAATGCTGGCACGCACATGTGGTACGATTCGGCGGATAAGAATCTTGAAATCCATTTGAAAGTTACTAGCGACCCGCCCCGGCTTCGCACGGTCAGCGTTAGTGGTAGCCATATAAGTAAAATACCAAAAAAACTCATATAAATTAAAATATACGTAAAAACCTTCCTCTTGAATCGCTCTATCCATAAAAAAAAATTTAGAAAGTTTTAAAGACCTAAGCATAGATAAGGACAGATAGACAGTGGGAAGTAACTTTGTTTTATACTATGATGATTTATCTGTTTTCATAGAAGCTTCCATAAATCGCTGCAGCTCTTTGTATCCTGGTTTGCAGCAATAACAATCGATTGCGTCGAATGCGTTGATTCGATTGAACAATACTATAACATTTTAATAATAGCTCTGGACGAGACGCACATTTCTATACCAAATTGTACCAATTGGCAAGAGTCAAAGGAAGTGGGCGAGAATTATGACGAAATAGATGGCATGGCGTTAGCAAACGTGCGTGTTGCTCTAGCCTACTAAACCAGCGATAACATGCCACTAGCAGTATTGCTGTCAAACAACCTATAAAATAGTTTACATGAAAGATATTGAGCTTATCTGATGAAGTTTACTGAGCTGATATCAGATCATGCGAGCACTTGATTTAGCTATTTGGATTACGATGACCTTGAAAGACCTGAGATTAAACTAACTGTAGCGATTTAGATTCAACAAGTCACCGTGTTATTGGACGAGCCAATTGCCTACATTTCGTATCCGCTATCATGAATCTTACGGCAAAGGAAATTCCTAGAGATCCGTTAGCTAGCCCTATAAATTTCCCTGCATAAATCTGTATTGTTAGTCAATATGACAAAATGAAAGTGTTGGTTTAGTAGCGTGGGCATCGCGTGGGACTAAGTCACTATAAAGCGGTATGTATGTGGGTGCATCAGGTATCAAGGACGACCACCTACCTACATCTAACCTAACCTAAGTGACGAACTTCGTATGTTAATGTCAAACCTCGGCAGAATCAGACACGAAAGTGATGTCACCGGTCGAAGACCTTTGGAATGTTGTTTGCCAAGTATTTCCATACACCTCTCAACTTTGAATACAATTTCTCCAAGTTCATATATGAATAATTATATTCGTGCTCTTGGAAATTAAATTGCTTTTGAGACATGAATGGGGCTGTACGCAAATTGTAGGTCAAAAAAACGTCCAAATTACGATTGTTTTCTGAGCACAACACCTGTTCGCAGGCAACGTAACAAACGTAATAGCGATTTTGTAACGGCAATCATTGTTCCGGCCTTGATTTATCGTCAACAATTTAAAGAAGTTGTGTCTGAACGGAGCACTTTGATGCGCAGACTAGGTCAGGTGTTAACTTTAGAACAGATTAGAAAAATGGTAGTCCATTAGAATTGCAACCTGGACGGTCAAATTACCATATGTGAAGTATTTGTTTTGTCCATTGACAGTCGGGCCTCGTCAACGCATCGGGGCCATAGAAAGTTGCTCATCTTGACAAAGCTGAAATTGACCAAACACTGACTGTGTAGGTGTGGATTTGCATTACAATAACAAGAAGGTACTACTGGACTAGACACTTTCCACATTGGTTAGTACCGTCCAAATTTATTAAAGGAATTTGTCACATTGCGGTTGAAAATGAGATTGATCTGTCAAAATATCTGAATTAGTAGACTTCTATCAAGCAAAAAGGTTGAGATAATAATATTGAGGCCTGAAAAAGCTATGAGATACCTCGGAATATGTTACGTTAACGCTTGGTAGCGTTCGAACGAGGTACACACTCGAATACGCTCCAGACTAAATGCAACATTCAGAAGGCAGACGTTTCCATCAAACAATAAAAGCCACAATATCTGGGCGCAGTCGTGGGACCATTGACAGGCATTCCCATGACGATTATACAGTTAAATCAACTGTTGGCTTCTGGCATTGTCACGTATCGACCTTGCAAAGTTGCTATGACACTGATGCAGAGAAATTTTAACCTTCTGCTGTGAGCACACATGATTTAATCCAAAGCAGGAATATAAATGCAGGACGTAGACCTAGCTGTAGGAATAGAAAAGGGTTTGCTTTTTCCTGGTGCGGACTACGTTGCATTATTTGAATGATAAAGGATAGGGAAATACAAAATACGAGTGGCGCATGGATTCGTTGCAGTTTCTCCTAGTGTTTTACCATACCTGTTGCTATTTCTGTTATATGGAACGTCCGACGTCGACTTACGACGAAAACTAGGTAAACAACGCGTACAGACGAAAGATGATTTTTATTACGTAACATTTTTATCGCTTAATATAGAGTTTAATAGACATGGCATAACTTCATACTTACGTAATTTGTAAACGGTTACCCAAGTAATTTAATTTAAAACGTTTAGATGTGTAAAGACAAATCCTTCCTACAAATATTTTAAATGCGAAAGTTTGTGAGTATGGATGGATGGATGTTTGTTACTCCTTCACGCAAAAAATACTCAACGGATTTGGATGAAATTTGGAACACAGATAATTTATAACCTGGATTAACACATAAGATACTTCTTATCCCGAGAAAATTTTAAGTTCCTCTGAAACTCTAAGCTCAACGTAGTCGCAGGCAGAAGCTAGTACCTAATAAGGCCAGTGGGGTCTGACCAGCTGCGAATATGCCATGACATGATTGAATAGAATTTGGTTGTAAGTGGCAAATATTGAGAATTTCTGCTATGAAAATACATATGTTTCGAGATGAAAACAGTAGTTATGAAGGCTAAGAACTAGATACCTACTATTGGAATGCACTGTGTCGCTGACGTACGATTAATGAGATGTAATCACAAACCGGTTGAGAGTTCACTGCCGGGTCAGAGTAAAAGTTCACGTCACCGATTAGTTTTAATAATCTAATACTAAATAAGACGTTTTAAGAATACACGAATAACTATAAGCGTCATTTAGTGGATAGAAAGTTGCGATTTGAGAAATGAAGAAAGTTAAATTCCATACGGTCGGGCAATGGCATGTTTACTTGGGTATTGATGGTGATGATGATCGCAATACAATGTAACAATTAAAAGATAATTTACAATAGAATTTGTAAAAGTATACGGCACAGTCTCACTCTACAGTCATAGTATAAAGAAGAGGGAGTAGGGTATCTCCGGCCCAATTCGCGATATAATTGTCTTAGGGTTGTCACTTTTAGCAAAATATTAGGCGCGGCTGTTCGCGCTTCGCTAGCAACCGCATGAACAGCGGCAACGTCAAGTCGCGGTCCCGACTCGCCATGTCGCCGCTAGATGGTACAGGCGGCAACATAGTCTAAGAGCTTGTGTTTAATTTATTTGCTTAGTGCTTTATACAAGTCAGCTTTTTGTTTTTTTTTTATTATGCATAATGTAGTATTTTTACACATAAAGGACCACATTTATTTTTAATTAATACAAACATATCTATTGAATCACACATTTATTACAAAATTACAAATTAGCTACAGAAAAATACTTTCTTCGGTTTCGACTATTACGAAACGCCTTGTTATTAAACTTTAATGTGTAATATATCCGCATCCTTATAAATAACTTTTGCAAATATAATTTCGGAAAACATGGGGCAGGGCAGTGAAAAATGTAAATCTTTTATTTGTTCATAAATAGACATGCCAATTTTGCAGTTTATGAATAAATTATTTGGCGGTGCCGAAAAGCCGTGACGCGCGCGCGAACCTTGTGCAGTGTTAGCCCCGACTGGCGCACTGAGAAACGGGTCGAGATTTTGTTAAAGTGTGCGTGCGTCGACACATAGATACAATAGCGCACACATACAAGCCGCGCGCGGTGCGTTTGTATGAAGATAACCTACTTCCCCTCTCTTTATACTATGCTACAGTGATAGGCTTTCAGTCTCAAATAAACTCATAGTAATTTTTATACCAACAAGGTGGCACACAAGCATACGGCCCACCTGATGGTAAGCAGTCACCGTAGCCTATAGCCGCTAGCGATACCAGGGATGTCACTAACGGGTCGCCAACCATTTTGTTGATGAGGACTCACTGTGCTAGCAGCATTACTACTAGCCCAGCGTATCCTCGAGGAGCACTGGCAACCTTACTTAGCGCAGAAACAGAACACTACACAAAGTAGTGCTATTTCACTGCGGTCTTCTGTAGTAAAATGCAGTTTAACGGATTTGGACATAAGTTGATGACAGCTTGAAAGTCAAGGCCATCTGGATTCGATCCAGCGAACATTCGCACGGTAGTACGTCAATACTGCCACCAGCTATCATCGTTACCACCAACTAACAGTACATATACCGTAGCACGTGGAGATTGGCAATTTCACGGCCACAGTAGGTCGTGGCACAATGTTTAGTTTTCTACTTTTTGTTCCAAGACTTACTTTATAGTCAATAGAGCGAAATTTGAAACGTTGAAAAATGATAAGGAATATAATTTCGTGTATAAGGTGAGTTAACGAAGCTAAATAAAATTTGATGTTATTTAGAAAGGGCTGACAATAGTACTCAAATGGTGAGAAACATGTAAACGATAAAGATGTAGGTAAGTAGCACACGGGAATTGTTGACGCATGTCTTACTTACGGACTTACAGGTTTTTATTAATGAAAAATATATTACGGAAATCAGTTCGTGACCAAGCAAGCGTGATAATTAATTTCGCGGCCGTAAACTCTAGTTAGCACACATATTGATGCGAGTGGCACTTTTGTAAGTGAGCGTTATATTGCGTTACGTACGCTACCGTATCATTATGCAATAATACTACAAACGCATATGTAGAATATCGATGATAATTCAATTGATGACTTGCTAGAGAGAGATCATTAAAGAAGGAGGGAACGAGAGAGAGAATAAAGGCGAAACACTAAACTGCCGTACAATGATCAAAGTGTACAGTTGATTTACAATACTTATTCATCAACAGCTGACACTAAATATGATTTAATTCAAGTGAATGGAGCAAGTTGTTTACTGACTGACCTGCAAGCTTTACTAAATGACGGAGGGTAATGACCTCTGACCGAGTCACATAATCATTGATGTTTCTTCATTAATTTACTACTGGCTGGATATATTTTGGTGTTGATTCTGTTATACAAAATCACTAAACTAATTTGACAGAACTAAAATTATTGCTATTCCTGTCTCATGTGTGAGGTTAAATAAGGATGGCAATACTTTAAGTCCTGTCAAATTAGATTAGTTTAATTTAGTGATTTTGTCTACGGATTTTGTACAACAGGTGCGAGTATAGCACACAAAGAACAAATTAAAGAAAAAGATTTTTCGAAAACAAATTGGGCAGAAAAGCCTTTCTAAATTAAAAATAAATATTATGAGAAAGGGCTCCATTTAAAATTATATGAATAGAATATAGGGTAAAGCACTAAGGCTTTTTAGGCTTAGGTAAAAACCATAATCATAATTTATTTTTAATCATCTCAAATAAAGGAGGACATTCTTTGTTCATCTGTATATTATTTTTATGTTTATTAATTAATATTTTCATTATTTGTGGGCCAATGTTTTTATCCATATGGTAAATAGTATTCATATACGCCAGTAGCTTATCTATCTATTATATATTTGTCTGACATAAAAACCAGAGATTTATCAAGATAAAAAAAACATTATCCTAACTTGTAAAAACAATTTACAACTAAATTGAGTGTTCAACTGATTACTGGCTGGCAACAAATGGCTATATGCCAGATTAGGTCAATAGCCCAGCAATGTGCTTTCCAAATCTTGTTTTTATAGCTCACTGTGAAGGTATCAGAGGTATATAATTTTTATTTTAAAAATAAAGTTTTTTTAATAATGGTAAAACCCTTTTTTTACCATCTAACTGGATTCCTTTTATAAACTGTAGGTAAAGTGATGTAAGTTTATAAAGTTAGGATTGAGAAGTATTCGAAACTGTGGGTAATAGAAAAAAAATGACAGAATTATTTTTAGACGCCAATGACCTACTTCCCTATAAAATTGTAACTTCACATCTTGACACAAATAAATCTCTGATTCAAGATAAAGTTTATTCAAAAATAGATGAGTTGGGAAAAAATATATAAGCCATGAGCTATATGACTGTCTCGGCACACTGATGTCCGTTCCGACTGTGTTATTTTTAAATTGGGACAAATCCCTAGAATTGGCTTGTGTTATAATAAAACTACTGCTCTTAGTGACTTACTGAATAATATTTAGTGACAGTTTGAACGGTATGTACACATTTTGGTCCATAAAGAATATCTTATGTATTTTTCAATCCAATATATTCAATCCGTATCTAGAACACCCTAAAAATAGCACATCATATTGGCCTGGAAATTATAGTTACACTGGCATGTAATGATAAACCGATCAGCTCCACAGTCAGCTGAGAACGTGAATGTAAACAATTTAAAGTAAGAACACAGGTGTTGTGACCACCGTCGTAAGCAACAGGTGAAACTTAAGCCCGGAAAAAACCGGCTGAAACCCAGCGAGATAAAAGACACCCGACCTGTATGCTTGCGGAACCTCCCCGGTACACACTTTCAAACCACAGAGCTAAATAAGGGAGCTAGATATCAGGTTCTCCAGTCACCTTAGTAATCATAACACTCGTAACAAGTTTGAAAAATAAATACCTTTTCCTTCGCTCGTCCGGCATGTTTTTGCATAGTTTTCGCGATCAACGCACCTTTACTTTCAGACATTTTAATCACTGTTTCATTACCGTACGACTTTATTTCGATACACTATCAATCTGCAACCGAATTTGGCTGCAGCTGTTTGCTGTCACACGTCAAAATCCAAATGCGTGCTGTCGTCGTAGAGTACTGCCGCGAATGAGACGTCATGGAGAAAAAAATACACCAGTGTGACCAGATACAAATTGATAGTCTTGCTAGTTGCTTTGCTTCGTTATAATCCGCAAAACATAAAATAATTATTTTAATTCCTAAAATTATGATGCGAAATCAATGTGTTAAATAAGATCATTAGCTGTATTATAGATAGACAAAAGCAATAAAATTAAAAGAAAAATTGGTATTCTTCATTGCAATAAGTTTGATGAATGTAGTAGAAGAATCAAAGGTGTGCAAATCAAGAGTGAAAAGGCGCTCTCACTCTACCTTTATACTTTCAGCCTAACTATAGCGACTAAAATAGCAGGAACTTGTTAATTCTAGTCACACTGTATACTTCCTAAAAACTATCGCCCAACCGTCGCGCTCAAACAGCTAAATGTATAATGTGAGAGTTGTTCAGTCATGAGGATAGATGGCGGGCGAGATCCTAATATAATATCAGGGTTTATTAATTATATCTTGCAAAATATATATATACATGCATGTTTTTCATATTATTATTTTTATTATTCTTAATTCTTATTAATTCTTAATTATTAAATGGAATTAAGTTTGTTGGAAAAATATATTTTTAGCACAGCATTTATTTTTGGCTGTTTTATTTATTTTAGCTGTATTCATAATTTAATTTGACGTTTGTTTGACATTTAGTACAATGTATTTGTTTCGTAGATTTCTTTGCTAGACATTTTTTGAATTTGAAAAGAAGACTCAATTTGTTTTGTTGAAGTCGTTGCTGTATAATAACCTTTATTTTTTGCGATCGAATGGTAATATATTATTCTATAATATTTATTTGTGCTTACTCACGGCTATAGTTTTTTTTACTAACTTGCAAAAATATATTTCAAGGAAGCGAAAACCGAGCTTCAGAAGAATGCAATTGCTAGGGCCCGTCGCCATGAGCTGGAGACATTCCAAAGGGCTTTGGATATACAATGGCTCAATAGCCGCATGGAAGACGGCAGAATGGGTCGATGTCTCGCTCTTATTCAACGCGAAGCTGAGATGGAGAAAGACTTCCAGGAGGTAAGTTTACTAAAAAGGCGGCTGTATATTTTGTTTTACACACACATTTTAACTTTATAAATGAAGTGCTTGAAGTGCAACCGTTGGCGGACTTACCAGCAGCATGAGTATCTATTTCTTCTGAAATTTCAACCAAATTTGGTATGGGTTGTAAAAATAATCGAAGTTTAACAGCCTCTTGCATAATGTGTAAATCCTCCAATGAGTACAAGTAGGTATGTATATAGATTAGCCTTGGCTAGGCTAATGCCAGCAAATTGAACTCGAGGTTTATTAGTTATATGTGTCTGACCAGTTTGATATAGACTGGATCTGTCATTCTAGTGTTCTGCCCATACTAATAACTCTATACATTGGAGAATATGCTAAGCTAGTAGTCTTGGTGGTCAATTGCATACCTTTGCGAGTGTACCAACTTGATGGTAAACATTCACCATAGTCGATAGATGCTAGCAATACTAGGGTATCACTAACTCATTGCCAAGCCTGCTGTGGAGCTACTGTACTGGCAGCATACCCTTATTACTAGCAACTTGCATATCCTTGTGGATTGTTAATTGTTAACCTTACGCACCTCAGAAACACTAGATCAAAGTAGTATTATTTGGCTGTGGTCTTATATTGTAAGGTCAAATTTTAATGGGAAAACCCATGGGAGATACTATTTCAACCCACCTCTCTTATTAAAATTGGCCTAAAACGTCAAATTGCTGTCTCTTAGTTTACTTTTTGGCAAACATTTATAATATTTTTATTTGTTAGTAGTAGAGCTACCAAGTGGTAAGGAATTTTCTCTATTAACTATTACAGCGCACAGACCACGCAGCAATTGTCAATGAGCGTGCAAAAAGAGAGACAGCGCTTGGATTGGAAGTGGCTAAGGTGAAGCGTGAAGAGGCATGTGAGCTGTTACGGCGACACTACCTGAGGGAACGGGACCCTAGCCTGAGGGAATTGACTAGGAAAATGCAGGCCGGCTATGTCTGCCGTGATATCAGACAACAAATACTGCACAATGAGTACAAAAAGTTGCAGGAGAAGGTGACATTGACACATTTTGATCTATTTAGTAGATTTTTTTATTACTATTTTTATTATTAGTAACTGGTTGTTTGATCTCTTTTGTCTGTTTCATGCCGCCAATGGAAATGATTGTAAGTTTAACCACATCATTTCATAATATCTCTAATAGCTGTGCCTACAAGGCTGACTGAAGGAAATAATAAGTATTTATAGCTACAAATTAATTAAATCAATCCTTACCACTGAAGAAAAAGTATAACAAACACTTAAAATAAGTCTTTATGTAATGATGATAAAACTTTCTGGAAAATCTCTGAAGCTAGCTAATAGTATAACAAATGTACAAATACTTAATACTGTATTATATCCAGGCAGAAGAATCACACGCGAATGCTGTCCTTGTCAATGCGCTGTATAACGACAAGGATGCAAAAGAACGGGAAGACCGTGAGAAGATGGAGCGCTGTATGCAGTACTGCAAGGATCTGCAGCAGCAGCTGGTGAGCAGGCAGCGGGAGAAACAGTGCCAGTACGAGGAAACCCTTATTGAGAAGAAAATGCTTGAAGAGATTATGAGGACCATCGCTGATGAAGATCAGAGGTATAGGCACAACTAGCTTTTACACCGCGACTTCGCCCGCGTAGCAATATACCATTATATTGCTAATTCTGTAGTACGAAGTCGTTAAACTAAAAAAATGTTTGCAAGATTAAAAGAATTTTTTTATACTACTAAGGTGGCAAACAAGCATACGGCCCACCTGGTGGTAAGTGATCATTGTAGCCTATGGACGCTTGCAACACCAGGGGCATCACTCGCGCGTTGCCGACCCTCAAAATTCATGTAGGGGTTATGTAAGATAAGATGATTTGACCACCTTACAGATTCTGATATGGTATTGCTAAAATGTACGGAAACGCGTTGAATGTGGAAACACATGTGTTTTATTTATTTATTGAATCATACATAGGATTAACAACGACAAATGTTTATGCAAAATATAAATTTCTATTAAAGGCTGCCACATCATGCTTTTCTGCATTAAATGATAATATTGCTTAGTTCTTAATACACTACAGCACAGCAAAAGTAAACTTGATACTTATTACTTAACTAATGCTATTGTACGGGTTGGCCCGTACAATACACACACATACTAAATAGACTTCTTTCCTTTTGGCTTTGCCGTAGTCGGGTGAAAATGGAAATAATTCATCCTTCTCCGCAGAGAGCTGCAACAAAAGCGCTACCTGACGGAGAAGTTGCGTCAAGAGATGGTGACCTTCAAGCAGGCCAGCGACGCGTGGAGGGAGAAGCAGAAACAGATGGTCGTCATAGAGGAGCGACAGATTGAACAACAGAAGAAAGCGGCAGCTGATAGGAGTGCAGCTGTGTTGGTTACTTTTTTATTATACATCCCGCCGGATGGTAAGCGGTCGCCGTAGCCTATGGACGCTTGCAACACCACAGGTATTGGATATTACTCGCGCGTTGCCGAAGCACAAAATTATTATCATTATTATTATTATTATTTTAACTTAGTACTGTCAATCAAATTCAGTTCTGCCAAAACGATGAATTTTGTAGTTTCAATTAACAACAGCGACGGCAAGAACATCTTTCGAATAAACTGTATTCGAAAACGTTACTGTCAAAATTTCTAAATTTTCATACAATTATTAGTTCCACTTTTCGCCGGCAGCGCTGTTAATATCCCCATACAAAAATAATCGCAAGTTCTTCCTAGACTACAGGAGTATGGTGTTACACGGGATGAATCGTGTGTTGTCGAAGCATTTGGTACCAAACACTAGCTTAATATATTTTTAACTTAGTATCTGTCAAATCAAAAGTCCTTTCAACGATGAATTTGTATTGAGTTTTAGTTTCAATGACCAACAGAATAAAGTCAATATACATATTAGTTTAGTTATTGTCTAGTACTCAGACGAACAAGAGAATTGACTTGAATCTATATTCGCGATTTTGTCGGATAATTTATTAACACTGCCGTAAGATGAAGTGTCTTCCAAATCAAAATCAAAAATCATTTATTCAGTTTAAGCCCTAATAAGGCACTTATGAAGGTCTAAATTACCATCACCTAAATCACAATCTTTTAAGCCTATGTCGCTCAGGGATAGTGTAGGATTATGAGGATGATTACATTGTTCACAATGTTTCAGCATAGCAGAGCGGCAGCGGAAAATACAGATGAAAGATGAACTGAGCCAAAAGATTGCTGATAAAATATTAGCTGATGAGGTTAGTGACCTATATTCAATTATTATTATTCCCATGCCGTACAAGAATACGTACTCCCCAACACTATTGAACACCAGTGCCGGTAGCAGGAACATTGTCGAAAACGTAACGCGCGAAATGTCAAAATTGACATACTAATTTTTAGTTCCACTTTTCACCGCCGCAACGCTGTTCATTTTCCAATACAAAAATAGTCGAAGGCGATACGAAAACGTTGTCGACAATGTTCCTTCTAGCGGCACAGATCCAACCTGATGTAGCTGGTTAATTTTTTTTGTATTAAAGAACATCATCCATGTTTCATAGAGATTTGGTCCAAATCTGAAAGTACCGGCCAACACTTTTTTTGTATATTCCGTTAGAGCTTGTCCGTCTGAGCATTTATTACTGTAGCACCAAAGTTGGACATTACAGGACATTTCATTTGTTCTGGTTATTTTGAATTCCCATTGTCAACATAAATGTATGAATATTCAAATTTTGGAACTCAAATAAAATTAACGACAATGGTCCTACAGCTTTGGTGGCGTAGTAATAAATGCTCAGGCGGGCAAGCTCTAACAGAATATACAAAAAAATACGTTGGCCGGCCCTTTTGATTTGGACCAAAATGAATTATGTCCTTTACCACCTTCATAAAGGGCTTTATTTGGCCAAAATTGAAAAACTTCAATGGACATCATTCATTTTGGTCCAAATCTGAAAGGCAAGGGATTTTTTCGGTATATTCATACAATAATGTATGAAAATTAAGATTTAGGAAGTCAAACTATATTAAGGACAATGGTCCTACAGCATTGTTGCCATCGTATTAAATAATTAGACAGACAAGCTCTACCAGAATATAAAAAAAATGTCGGCCGGCTATTTCAGATTTAGACTAAATCTCTATGAAACATAGATGATGTCCTATTTTTTTATATTTTCAAATGACATACTATTTTGGAAATACTTAATTACTATGTATTTAGTTTCTATGCCATGGCGCTCTGTACTCTTGCATGATAATTATGTATGTATGTATGTATGTACATATTTAATTACAGTCGGCTCGCCAAGAGCGCTCTAACCTAATAAAACTGCTGCAAGAACAAGAGTTGTTGGAGAAGAACTGTCAAGACGACATCGGAGGGAGGGAGAAGTACGAGAGAGTGAAGAAAGACACGCTCGAGACTCTCACGGCGCAGATGGAGACCAGGAAGAGACTGGCGAGGGAACAGAGGGAGAGTGATCTGCGGTTCAGGAAGGAGGTTAGTACTCGTACACTGAGTTTTTTTTTATACCACTATGGTGGCACACAAGCATACGGCCCACCTGATGGTAAACAGTGGTAAGCATAAGCAATACCAGGGGTATCACTGACGGGTTGCCAACCATGTTGTTGATGAGGACTCACTGTGCTAGCAGCATCACTACTAGCCCAGCGTATCCTCGTGGAGCACTGGCAACCTTACTCACCGCAGAAACAACACTACATCAAGTAGTGTTATTTCACTGCGGTCTTTTGTAAGGTGGAGGTACAGTCCCCAGTCGGGCGGCTCCAATTTAAATGGGACAACCCACGGGAAATCCCAATTCGCCCTACCTCTCTTTTTAAATTTAAAAGCTCTCGGTGTGATTAATCACTGTACTTAAGCTTAGAAATACTCATTGGTACAGGCCGGGGTTTGAACCTGGGCCCATCAGATGGCAGGCCGTTGCTTCAACCACAAGGCCACCACGGCTTAAGTACAGACAAAAATAAAAAAGTAAATACTTTTTCCCCTAGAACAGGATATATATTTTTTTCCACGCTCTGGAAATTTACAATGACGAACTTTCTGAGCATGACGAGAGTAAAGCATATTAGCTTTCTGCACTCCTTCATATTATAATAATAATAATAATGCTTGGACATTATCACACAGCGCCATCTGGCCCCAAACTAAGCAAAGCTTGTACTATGGGAACCAGTAGCTGATATAATACTTATATACTTTTTGTTTGTAAATACATACTTATAATACATACCAAACACCCAGACGCAAGGCAAACATATTTGTCACATAAATGTTTGCCCCGGCGGGAATCGAACCCGCGACCCCTAGCGCAGCAGTCAGGTATACTAACCACTAGACCAGAGGTCTCGTCATATTATAAACTTTAACTGTGCCAAATGTTATACTCCTTTTGCTACAAAGCTTTTGCTTCACGTATTATTTCGTCTCCCTTTCGCCTTTTCCTGTACCCTAAGGTTGTCTGGAAGAGATCTCTCTAGCGATAAGACCGCCTGTTGTCCTCACTTCTCTGTATCTGCCTATTTCTGTTACATGCTATATTGAATTGATTCAGGTTTTACTTTGCGGAAATTCATATTCAAAGAATACTAGCGGCCCGCCCCGGCTTCGTACGGGTAGACAATAGACATTTATCAAATATTTTGTCTACCCGTGCGAAGCCGGGGCGGGCAGCTAGTATAATATATAGCCTATGTTACTCAGTGATAATTTAGCTTTCTAACGGTGAAAGAATTTATGAAATCGGTCCAGTTGTTTCGGAGCCTATTCAATACAAACCCACAAACATCCAAATGTTTCCTCTTTATAATATTAGTGTAGACGGATAATAATATATTTTGTATTCTGTTACATGTAATTTCACTTGTATTAATATCATGATGACAAAGTGACGCATAATTCCATTGCTATCGTAGACCGAAGCGAAAGTAGCGGCCGAGGATGAGAAAGAGAGGGAGAAGGTCCGCAAGAAGAAAGAACAAGGACGGCTATACCAGCAGGAGTTACTGAAACAAGTCCGAGACAATGCGGAGAAGAGAGCCAAGGATCTTCAAATGGAGCAGGCGCGGGCACGACACGTTTGGGACTACCAGGACGCTTGGTAAGCACTGCCTACCGTGTGGAGGGGATGATTCATAATATAACGTATTGTAAAGATAAAGATATATATTTAGACACCATCACACAGAGCTATCTAGTCTCAAACTAAGTAGTTTGAACTATGGAATATTTAAATTGTAACTTATCTAAGTCATTCAAATTAACCATTGTGTATCATTTATGCCATGAAAATTGGAATTTGAGCTATAGGCCAAAAGTTTATTTCAGAAATTTCCGCAATTTAAATCCATAAAGGTAATTAATAAAGTAATAATTTTCTATAACAATAAAGATAAAAGGTCTTCGTCGCAAAATGTCCCCTTGTCGCATAATATCCCCTGGTCGCAAAATGTCCCCTGGGGGCAAAGTATCCCCTGGTCGCAAAATATCCCCTGGTCACAAGGACATTCCTTTCGGAAGTGTCCCTTTCGCAGATGTTTTTTGCTAGAAACATGGTTACAGTGTGTAGTTACATAAAATTCTTGTAAATGGCAGCACTGCTGTTGATATTTTTGCTACGATATTAGTAATTAAACTAATTCATGAACCATAATGTATTGTACTAGGCTCGCAGAAGTATCAGAGGAGCGCAGGAAGATAGTCGAAGAGCACGCGCCACCGTTGCTCGGGTATTTACAAGCTGGAGTTCTTCGCCCAGCGGACATCCCCGCGGTGAAGGTCGGCGCAGAGAGAAGAGATGACCTCCGCCATCTTAACATAGACTCTATGACCTCGGGGAAAGGACCCGGGGGGCACCCCAAGTGTAACGTACAGTGTACTATCTTGAGGGAGTATTGATGGACATTATTCAGGTTACCAGCGATGTTATTGAGTGAAATGTAAGGGTTCATTATTTGGCACAAACAATAGATTTGGTGGATTTTATAAGGTTACATGCAATGTTTAAAAAATGCGGCACATTTTTTTAGTAACTTTTTGTGGTTGTATTGGTGGATTTTTTCAGGTTAGCACATGTATTGTTATCGACTTACAAAAACTGATTTAACGGCTAGATATACAAGAAATGTTACTGCAAAAAAAATTTTAGGATAGTTACTCAAATATTTTTAACGCAATTTGAAGGCTAGAAAATGCAAGTTGTTAAAAAAATTGGCTGCTAAACAAACATAATGGACCAATAGATACTGGAACATAGATTATACACTACTCAGGCTGTAACAAATCGATAGAGCCGTATTTTTTTATATACCACTAAAGTCTCACACAAGCTTACGGCCCACCTAATTGAGAAGTATATGTAGAATCGCCACGTTATTTAATGTCAATGGATGGAAAAACTATAATTCTTCATACAAATACGATTATCACTCTTAAATTTGTATGGAAGACATAAAATAAATATCCTATGTACATTACCAAATATTATCATTTCTATTACGATTCTAAGCAGTTCAGAAAAATGTGGCTGTGTTGATTGTTACATCATGTATATTTGTAAACACAAAATTACCATAACTATTATAGAAACTTAAAAAAAAATTGTCCAAGGTATCAGTAGTTCCCTTAGTACCTTTAACCAGTGTGAGCAAACATTCTCAGTAACTAGCTCCATTAAGTAACAGGGCAATTTATTTTGAATGAAATTAAATGTAAAGAAGGCTGCTGAAATTTTGATTCTTTAATATTTACCAGTATTGTTATTATGACATTTTTATGACTGATTTTACAAAATTGAAATAAAGACTGCTTTCTATATTTTAATTTAATAAATAAAATTGTTATTCTTGAATTTGTTTCTTTTTAAACTTATAAAAGGCACGAATGATACCAATCAATTAGCGCTCTGGATCCCCCCTGGATACCTACGGATCCCAGTGTTGTGCTGACTAAAAAATAATGAGCGAGCGTTAAAGTAGTCGCACATGATGTGTTAGAATAAGGACTAAATGTATAGCGACCTAGTTCTTATACTGTAACTGTAACATCTGTGCATATGTTATCCGGTAGCAGGTAGCAGGAACAGGAACTTTGTTCCTCCTTCCTCGCTATAGATTTAGTCCGGTAGCAGGTAGCAGGAACAAAGTTCCTGTTCCTGCTACCTGCTACCGGATAACATATGCACAGATGTTACAGTTACAGTATAAGAACTAGGTCGCTATAGATTTAGTCCGGCAGCAGGTAGCAGGAACAAAGTTCCTGTTCCTGCTACCTGCTACCGGATAAGCCACGGGAAATCCCAAATCGCCCTACATCTCTTAAAAACTAAATTAGTTTGACAGTTCTTAAAGTCTTGCTATCCCTATCTCATGTGCGGGGTTAAATGAGGACAGCAATACCTTTAGAACTGTCAAATAAGTTTAGTTTCGTGATTTTGTACAACAGAATTGGCACCATTGTATATGTAAATTGATGACCGCAGACTGAGCAAGTCAACAATAATTACGAGACCGCCACAGAATGTATTTAGACTGCTCAAATTAATTGCAAATACCCACCACGCATATTAAAAGGGTTCTCTTGGTGGGGTGACCATGCGGTTAGGGAAGATATTTTCACGGCAAGTCGAATATAATCAAATTATTATATCATGATTGTTACATGAGAAAAAAAAGACAGAGCACTGAGTTTTAGTGCCTTATTAGGACCTAAACTGAATAAATATTATTTTGATTTTGAATCAGGGAAAGCTGCTAAGAGTTAAGTGCAAGTTAAGAGTGAAATTACACTATATATAGTGTCTACCCTGAAAGGATCTTGGCGTGATGATATAAGTGCTTAGAGTTAAGGAACATCCCGCTGTCTTCCCTCTTTTTTATACCACTAAGGTGGCAAATGGATGGTAAGCGGTTACCGTAGCCTATGTAACACCAGAGGTATCACTCGCGCTTTGCCGACCTCTGGACAAAAAGCTCTGGAAATAATTCGCAAGCATACATTTGGCTTAAATTTTCTATAAAATAGGTAATAGGTCGGACAACTCCTATAATAAACAGTTAGAGAAAAAAGAATACATAACTTCTCATACGTAAGTATTACATAATAAACTTTTATTAGGTCTAAGTTAATATTTGAAAGAGTAATGGTATCTTGTTACAAATATTTTTTTTTTTTGTTTCTTTTTTAATATTACAAGCCCCAAATAAAACTTATAAACGAAAAAAATTCTCAGGCGAGAATAACTGGCTAAAACTGCTAAAATCATAGTCGCCCTACAGCACCCGTACCGCCCCAGAGACTTAGCATTTTTGTGCAATAAAGAAATAAATGCGCGCACTCAGCACCCGATACCATCTACCAACAGAACCCGATATCGACACCAATTCGCTCCATCTATTTGCACGGACGCCATTCCGGCGGCTTATCTTTCGGTTACAGCATAAAAATCTTGTTTGTTTAAAAATATATTGCGATCTGCCAACGTGGTAAATTTCTGATGAGAAAAAAGTGTTAATTTCGCGCTTGCGAATTCAAATTTGGAGATAAATGTTGTGTAGACTTATATAAATACTATGATTTATAATAATAATAATAATGCTTGGACATTATCACACAGCGCTACTTGGCCCCGAACTAAGCTAAGCTTGTACTATGGGAACCAGTAGCTGATACAATACTTATACACTTTTTTTTTAAATACATACTTATAATACATACCAAACACCCAGACGCAAAGCAAACACAAATGTTTAACACATAAATGTTTGCTCCGGCGGGGATGAAACCCGCGACCCTAGAGTAGCAGTCAGGTATACTAACCAGCATTAGAACAGCGGTCTCGTCAAGGTATATGTATATTAATTTCAATATATATATCTATATCAATCAATCTTTATGGGAAATAATCATTGTTGTCGAAAAAAAGTATGAAATATGACAATGCATTAGCCAGCGAGTACAACATTCGATTACGTTTTCGAAAACGTTAATCTTTAAAAAATTCTATCGAATTTTTAGGTCCACTTTTTGCCAGTGCAGCGCTGTTCGTTTTCCCATACAAAAATAGTCGAAAGTGATACTAATACACCTTAGAATAAAGACTCAGCTGCTGTCTTACGCCAAAGCGAGCTGAGTCCTTATTTTAAGGAATACATAGTCGAAAGTTTTTGTTGCTAAGGCTACATAAAATGTTGACGTTTCCGAATAGCAGGATTTTTATACCATTATTCTGGAGGGTAAACAAGTATATGGGTCGCTTAATGAAAGTTAATGATAAGCGGTTACTAATGGCATGGATTTTAGCATTTTTTATGAATCTATATATATGTGGGCTCTACATGGTGCATGAAGATATGAATGTAAGAATACCTATTATTATACGTGATCACACAGATTTTTAAAAAAACATTCTGTTTCAGATATCCTATGGGAAAATGATTTAATTTCAAGTCAAAATAAAATGTTTTTTTTTTTATTGGCAGTCCCATTCTATCTACTAGCCTCTTGTAGGAGTGGGTTTTCTTCCCTTCTTCTTCATTTTCTCCTCAAACTGCGCCACCAGCAATCTGAACTCTTTCCTATCCTGTAGATTTTTCTTCTCTTTCCTTCCCCAACTTGTCTTGTCTTCGTACCATTTACGGTAAATTGTGTAATCCTGTTGTAAGCATTTACAATTTCTTTTTCATTCAAACTGCCTAAGCTACAGCTTGCCGAATGGTGATTGTCGCTGTAGCCGAAACGCTTGCAAAACCAGGGGTTGCCGATAAAAATGTATTGTTACCATGATTCATATAATTAGTCATTGCGTAAGACGGTCAAGTGCATCCCGAAACAAATTCGAACCGTTCTATACAACGCCCTTGTTAAATCGCACCTCGATTATTTAATTGAAATATGGGGATCTGCTACCAAAACTAACTTAAAACCCCTGCAAAGAACTCAGAACAAAATTATTAAGCTCCTTTTTGATTTGCACCCCTTAACTCCGACAAAAAATGTTTATAAGAAAACTAAACTAATGAATCTAACGCAAATATACGCATACTTAACCTGTGTCCTTGTCAAAAACATAACCATCAATTCCATCAAAACAAACATTAAGTTATCCAAAAAACCGGATACACACAATTTTAGAAATAAACATAAACTATTACTCAGTGATAGGTTCCGTACGAATTATGGAAAGAAAACGATACTGTTTGAAGGAGTACAGCTATATAACAACCTACCTAACCACATTAAAGAGTGTATCAGTATAAATATGTACAAAAACAAACTTAAACAACATATATTAAGTGCAGTAGACTAGTCACAATCAGAGAAGAAATAATACTGTTTATTATTATATTTTTGTTTTATATCTCATTGTAAATGAACTTTATATGTTTTTATGAGAATAAATTTCTTTAAACCTAACCTATTCACTGCGTTAACAGCATATTACTGCTAGATATATACCTAGCAGTAATATGCTGTTCTCGGGGAGCTTTGGAAGCCTGACGCAGAAGCACTGCACTACCTATACCTTGGCAATAAAGTCTAGAAACCTAATTAATTTTGTGACGGTTGCTAGTTGCAACCGTCACAAAATGGAATCTACGTTATGACGTTTATTGTAAAGAAACCAATCACGACCTATTATTTTCTACTCAGTTTTGCCAGACTGTAAGCAGTGTTAGCGTGATTTGCAATATCTTACACTATTAATTAGAAAGAAATAAGTCTAATAATGGCTTTGATTTTAAATAATCAAAGTATAATGTTATATTAAGGGGCGAGACATTTGTTTAAGAATCGATGGAATTAATATTATGTTTATAACTTTCTACCCGTTTTGATTAATTGCGAATGCATATCTGTTAATTAAAAATAATAATTATTGTTACTTACCACTTTGGCAACAGATTCATTTTCAATAACGAAGTTGTATATGTCTGTGGGCTTAAGACCGCGGGCTGCTATTCTGAAACCACAAACATACAAAATGACATAAAAAAATGTTGTGATTTCGAACTCGAACTCGACTGGAACTCGAATACTGGAGTAAGATTTGAGAGTCTGAATCTGGAGTTGTATTTGGGAGTCGGATATTAGAGTCAAATTTGGGGGTCGGGTTTGGAGTAGATTTTTCGAGTTGGATTTTGGAGTTGGAATTGGGTGTCGGCCTGTGGAATCGAACTCTGGAGTTGGAATATGGATTCGGAGTCGTGAATCGAATTCTGGAGACGGAATCGCCTGAGAAGAAACGGTGTGCAAGTCAAGAGTGAAATGGCGCTCTATACTCTCTGCCTACGCCGTGAGCGACTTGGCGCGATGATATGTAGGTATGTGTTTGTGTACTTACTGAATAGTTCTCTCAGGTGACATGAAGGCTTGTAAAGTTCGTTCTAAATATCCGTAGGGGTAGCCTTGCAGCACATAAGCCAAGCTATTCACCTCTAAGTCTTTTGGAATTACAGGGTGGCTGAAACAGAATTCACAGAAATCATCATCGTGGAGACTGTTGTGGTCGGCACTAGAACTAACCCGGTGTCAACCTCGCCACACATTTTACAAGAATAAATAATTTTATACTTGGGATAGATGTGCACCCCATAAGAGTTTGGTCTGAAGAAGGGATTAGACCTCACTACTCACTAATCACTAGACTATACCAACGGTGTTATAGAACGCAGCATATTTAGTGAGAAAAGTTTTCTCACTAAATATATTTTCTCAGAAATCATGTTTCCCTAGCATAGTAATTTTCAACCACACAATAAACTAGCCAACTCCTTAAGGTGTATGTATACATAAAAACTCAGATCAAATAAAATAAAAAAACCGGCCAAGTGCGAGTCGGACTCGCGCACCGAGAGTTCCGTACAAATTTGTAGGTAAGGAGCGAAAGTGATATTTTTGAAAATAGGAATTCTAATAACTAAAACAAATGAAATGTCCTGTAATGTCTAACTTTGGTGTCATAGAAAAAAATGCTCAGACAGACAAGCTCTACCAGAATATACAAAAAAAAGTTTTGGCCGGCACTTTCAAACTTGGACCAAATCTCTATGGAACATGGATGATATCCTTTGCGACATAAGCTTTCATATCTTTTCTTCACCTTGACTTACAGGTTTGATATTTTTACAGCTGAAGGAGACAATAGACCCGGGTATTTGATATTAATTGCAATTTGATAACTGTTCGTGAGAATAAAAACCGGCGTCATTTCATTGTGCAAAAAGTTCTATCTACCGTTTCATTTGACCAAGGGTCAAAAAATGCATTACCTTAAAACCCAAGTTTTTAAAAGCTGTGATGTAATTGAGAAAGATGTGTTAGGCACTAGAATCACTTTAGGAAACTTTTTCAGCATTTGAGAACTTTTAGTCAGCCAAGGGTCCACACAACTTCCTGAAAATATTTAATTAATTTCAATTTAATTATGAAAATCCTGGTGTTCTTAAAAAGTGTGTGAAGAATTTTTTGCTGGGTCGACAATGCGCAAGATGCAAGCGTCTACGGGTACGGTAACCGCTTACCATAGGTGAGCCGTATGTATATTTGTCATCTTAGAGTAATAAAAAACCATTTTGAAAGGTACTTGATAATGCTATTACAATATTAGATTTCATATAAATTAAATACTATTTTAATTTAACATAATCACAGTTCTCACTAATATTATAAATGCGGAAGTGTGTGTTACCACCGCGGATTTATCCCGATGTATTTTCAAGAAACACGCGGCCTATGCCGCTACTAGCCACTTGCATATAAATTATATTTTTAGATAATACAGTTTAAAACAATGTTTAAAGTTTTCTCAGTTCAAATACTTACCTATAATAGTGACTTTATCGCTGCGATGAAACTTCCGACTCAACTTCTGTACAAAGTATTTTTTTAGGAGCTCAAAATTAATTTCACCCTCCTCTGGGGGGACCTGTAATTTTTTTATTTATTAATTTTGTAAATTTTAATAATTAATACAGCTTGTAATCATCAAAATGACGAACCTTCAGATAGTACAGTCTATGTACTTGTTTTATGTGTATGATGGATGGCTGTACACTTCTAGCACAAGATGCTATCAGATTCACAAGTTCTTGCAAGAAGACTGCTGTAATCAGCTCCTCTGCTATTTTACCAGCATCTAGCTCGAATAATACAGCATCTGCAATACGTACATTATGGAAAAATCATAAATATCTAAAGTGAAATGGCGCTCTTTACTCTCTGCCTACCCGGTATGTATCATTCATAAGGCCTTCACATAAACGGCGTAAAAGCAAATACATTTAAATTAAAAAAAAAAAAAAAAATCTAAATATGGATTAAGATAGTAGAATTTTGGAATCTATGGTATCAAACTATTTCAAGCTTTTCATTTTTATTATATTTCAATAAGTCATGGATGTAGAGGTAGATTTTTTTATACCACAAAGGTGGCAAACAAACATACGGACTGCCTGATGGTAAGCGGTTACCGCGGCCTATGGACGCTTGCAACACCAGGGTATCACTCGCGCGTTGCCGACCTTTTTTTATCTCTTTCATTAGATTTTCTTTTTACCATTGACAGAAGCCAAAATATGAATGAGTGTAGTCTTCCCGCTGCCTCTTGGACCGATAAGTAGTATTCTGTTAAATTTATGGGTCACTTCTCTGCATATATCCCACCAAACGTATCTTATTTCTCCATGCTGTGCATATGCTGGTCTGAAAAGAATTGCTTAAGACCAAGTGAAACACAAAATAGATTCCTTTTAAATCTAAGTAGAATGTTAATACTAATATTGTCGAAAGCAAGCGTATCCACCTGATGGTAAGTTGATACTTACCATCAGGCTACGGTGATCCGTAGCCTAAGGTACTTTTAATATCAATAGGATGAGATAACGAATGTTGTGATTGTTGAGAGGACTTACTGTGTTAACAGCTATAAGTACTTACTCGCAAAGACAGCGTAGATCATCTCCAGCAAAATTTGGATCTCCTAAAAACTCATCTAGTCCAATTTTGGTATACTGTTTGATATATCCGTAGGTGGCTAAATACTGCAAAGATTTTAAGACTTCAGAATCTCAAGAAATCAAAAGTGTACGATGTTTTTCACTTACCTCCATCCGGTCAATAATGTGTTCACTCAAAGTGGTCTTCAACTTGTGTTTCTTTCTGGTACGTTTAGTGGGTTTCTTAATTGGTGTCAGCATTTTTTCCTCATTTCGCTCATAGTCTACTTTCAGAGCTTCCTTTAGGATGTTCAGTTCATTCCTGAAATTAAATGTGGACGATGGATAAATATTCCGTGATCTATAAATAAATTCTTCATTTCTAAAGCTATCATTAACAACAGTATCACCTCATATCTGCATTAACAGTATTTAAAACTTGTAACTTAGCATCGGCACAAGCTTTATCATAATCCAATGTTTGTATATGTTTTTCTTTTACGCCTGAAATGTTCCATATGTCATAGTGGTTCCAGTTTCTGTAATAATCGTCGATCACCTTAAAATAAACAAATTGTGATGGCATATATTAATTACAACATTCTCTATTATACATGAATCTTCTACAGTTTGCGTAATATTTACTTCTAGTATATGAGTTGTTTTCTTGGAAGTTGGATAATTATAACCAGGGTGCATATTTGGATTTTTCATCATCTTTTTCAAAAGATTTGCTTCTAACTTCTTGTTGACCAGCGCTTCCTTCTTTAGTTTCAGCTGCTCTCTTTTTGCTTCTTGTTTTTCGAACTTTAGCTTAAAATGGTTAAATATTGATTACAGATTTGATTGTAACCTTAGTGTAAATCATAAGATGATCGCATTTAAAATGTACCTGTAGAGCAGATTTGCCCTTATTAGACTGCATTTTAATCAATTCAGCTTCGTATTTTTCAAGCCAATCATGTGGCGATGGCAGTTCACCTTTTATGATGAGCGCCAAGCCTCCTTCATCATCTCCAGGAATATCATGGAAATATTTGATTTCCTGGTACCTGAAAACCATTTCACCAATCATTTCTCGCTGCTATAAATTTTGATACTCGGCAATCATTAGATCTGTCAAAAGCAGAAAGTCTGTTGATTCCTGTAAAATGAGTTGCGAAGTTCAAATGGCAGTCACTTTATGTAAGTCTTGTAACTACCAAATCGGATAACATTTTGTACCTACCAAATGTTTGGGATAAGGGATACTTTTTCATCACAGCGTGGAACATACGTAATAATTTCATAAACAGTACACCGTGGCTCAGAACCTTAGAACATTTTGTTTTGTGTGGTTATTGACTTTGTTGGAGACTCTGTCGGGACAAGCTAATCGCTTGATTACCAAGCCTGACGAGTTGTCAAACTTACCTTTGGTATAAAATAATCTTACCACTGCTTAAACCATCCTCGTATAAAATCCCTGTAATCTTCCGCAAATGTATCAGACTTCTGTTCAAGAACTTTATTTGTTAAGTCATCACAATATGCTTTCCAATCTTCTTCAAATTTCATCATCAGTTGAGGACGGCGTTGTTTCAACTTAAATAAATAATTTATTCATATAAATTTTAATGAATTTAAATTGTCAAATCCTAAGATTTAACCATCTTGATACCTTATTAAACATCTCACGAGCTTCGAAATCTGGCTTGTCTGTCATTGTCATGCCCATAACGGCACTTCTTCTCAATTCTTGTATTTTATTTCTTTTAAGCTCAAAATATGCCCTAGAATTAATAAAATGAAATATACTACAATCTTTATTCGTATTAATTTACATATATTTTACCTCAAGACTTTTTGGATAAGTGCAGCTGCCTTTTCTCTCAATACGTATGGCGCTGGGGGCTTGGCTTCACCTTCCAACACTTTCGCCCATCTTTCTCGTTTTTGTCTACTTTGTATCATTTTCTGAATCACTTGTCTGGAAGAATTATTCGATAACGCAGCGATAAGTATTATAACCCAAGCTTCTAGTACCATTAGTTTATTTCAAAGTGTTGTTTGTTATTTGATTCATATTTCTAATCCAGTTTGTATCTACTCCTGAACATTATAAACACTAAGCCATCAATCAATTAGTGGCAACATTGCACCTTCATCTAGAAACAAAAAGACCAGAATCTTTACCTTGATTTCTCATGACTTTTTATAACATTTATTAACTGCTGCCTGTGTAACGTTTCTTCTGATGACACAACTTCAACTGGTTTGTGATCATCAGCACTTGTTTCTGTAGTGGCTTCTTCATAATCATCGTCCCACCAATGGAGTTCTTTCTCCACTGCTTCTTCCTCTACTTCTTCTTCCATACCTTCAAAAAGGAGTGTATCCATTACTTTCACTTGATTATCGTATTGATAAAGATTAAAAATCTGTTCTCAATAAAATACTTTACAAGAAGAAAAAGTTCTATTCACGTCACGTCAAGCAACTGATATTTCTATTGAATTCAAGAATATGTTTCTTACTTGTTATTTTAAGTTTTTCCTTCACTTTGCTCAGTATATCATCAATAGCTTTCTGTATGTGTTCTGGCCTTTTTACATTCGTTGGTACTTCGTTAATTTCCACATCGAATGTTGTCAGCATAACCTGCACTAAACCATGACCAAAGAAATGGTATTTGCTAGCTTCTAACTTATAGAGGTCATTTTTTAATTCTATTATCCTGTAATTAAGTTATACAGCTTTTAAGATTTTAGATTTGTATTTAGATTTTTTTAAATGCACAATCTTAATAAATCTTACAAAAAATAATTTTATACCTGGCTAATATAGCTTTGGCAATAGCTTGTATGTAAATAGTTTTCTGAACTTGTAGGTTTTGGTGCAAACAGTCTCGGATATCGTTATAAATATTGATATATTGGCCGGTAACACTGGAAAGTCGCTTGGCTGCTAGGCAGCTCCTCGTTTCATGGACTTTTGTTTCCTATAAAATTACGGGTGGAACTTATCAACTTTTTTTATACCACTAAGGTGGCACACAAGCATACGGTCCACCTGATGGTCAGCAGTCACCGTAGCCTATAGCCGCTAGCAATACCAGCGATATCACCAACCCTGTTGTAGATGAGGAGTCAATGTGCTAGCAGCATTACTACTAGCCTAGAGTATCCTCGTGGAGCACTGGCAACCTTACTTACCGCAGAAACACAACACTACATCAAAGTAGTGGTATTTCACTCGGTCTTCTGTAAGGCTCCAATATCATTGGGAAAACCCACGTCTATTCCCAATTCGCCCTACCTCTCTGTAATATTTCCCTTTGCAGTTAAAGTTATGAAGAATCAATACAATGACCTATCCTGACTTCAAACTGGCTCCGAATTTAATAACCTTAGTGACAAAACCAACTTGTTAACTTTCGTTGTGATTTGTATGCCCAGAAGAATTTTGTTCTTCATTTTATTTTAAATCGCTATTCTGTTCAATTATGATTGTTGTATAAATAAGACAGAGCACTGTTTCTTGTCGGTTCTACACTGGTTATTTTTTTCGAATCGGGTAAAGACATTCATAATTGAATTGCCTTATAAGGGCATCTGAATAAACAATTATTCGATTTCGATTAAATTTCAATGGTTAAATAAACTCACTTGATATTCTAAGTCAGTAGAAACTAATTGCCTCAGTCGAAGTAACGCTTCCCTAAATTTTGAGAAATAATGTTCACTAGACATGATTTTCGAAAATTAAAATTAAAAAATAATCGAAATTGGTACAAGTTTAGACTTCACTGCATTTATAATATCAGGTAGGCCGTGGGAATTTACAACATCCTGTTTATATCGACGAAGTAATAAAGTTTTTGAATTTCAATTCTTTTGATGTTGATCTACAAAATTTACGTATTTATATGTAAAGTCAACCTTGCATTAGGTGCTTTTAGATTCCAAATTCATTGTGAATGCGATGAGTTATAGAACGTGTATCTTTCTTAATGTAAGAAGGATGATTACATACATATTATTCAAACTGTCTGGACATTAGTAATGATACTAAAGAAGGTATCGCCATCTTAATACTTACATATTAGGTCCTTACATATGAAATTGGCGTTTTTCGTACTGGCCACTTTAATCACGAATTTCTCCTCTTTGGTAAGGAATTCCAAATTCAAATTTGTACAGCTATAGACTCATGTATTTGTGCTTCGATGATCGTCATTCATTTGTTTTTTTTCTTCTGTTTTTTTCTGTTTGCGTCACTCATTTTACAAAATGGAAAACCTTAAATATCGCATTATTTACGAGTACGAGTTCCGCCGTGGCACTAGTGCTGCGGAAACAACTCGAAGGGTGAATGATGTGTATGGCGGTCGTGTTGCAAAAGAAAACACAGTTCGTTTTTGGTTCCAACGTTTTCGTTCTGGAAATTTCGACCTGCAGAACAAGCCCCGTGGACGGCCTGAGACTCAAGTTGATAATGAAGAGTTGAAGGCTATTGTGGAAGCGGATCCATCGCAAACCACGTCCGAGTTAGCTGCAGGCTGCAATGTTAGTGATAAAACTGTTTTAATTCACTTGAAGCAAATTGGGAAGATTAAAAAGCTTGAAAGGTGGGTACCTCACGAATTGACTGAAACAAACCGGCAAACGCGCGTCGACTGCTGCGTTACATTACTAAACCGGCACAATAATGAAGGTATTTTAAACCGAATCATTACCTGTGATGAAAAATGGGTTCTTTACGATAATCGGAAGCGCTCAGCGCAATGGTTAGATCCTGGCCAGCCAGCCAAATCCTGCCCCAAGCGAAAATTAACCCCAAAAAAGTTACTTGTAAGCGTTTGGTGGACTAGTGCCGGTATTGTTCATTACAGTTTTTTTTTAAATCTGGCCAGACTATTACGGCTGATGTCTATTGTCAGGAATTGCAAACCATGATGGAAAAGCTAGCGGCTAAACAACCTAGGCTGGTCAATCGCTCCACGCCACTGCTGCTTCACGACAACGCTAGACCACACACTGCGCTACAGACGGCTACTAAATTAGAAGAGCTTCAATTGGAAAGTCTAAGACATCCTCCGTACTCCCCGGACCTTGCTCCAACAGATTACCATTTTTTTCGAAATTTGGATAACTTCTTGCAAGGGAAAAAATTCAACTCCGATGGGGCAGTCCAAATCGCCTTCAAAGATTTTATTGATTCCCGTCCGACTGGTTTTTTTAGTAAAGGGATCAATGAACTACCTATGAGATGGCAAAAGTGCATAGAAAATAATGGTTCATACTTTGATTAATTAAATATATTATATTAAAAAATATTCGACTTTTTGTTCCTCCCATACAAAACGCCAATTTCATATGTAAGGACCTAATATTTTCTAAACTAATGATCGCTCTTAAGATTTTTTATTGTAAATTTATCAATTTAGCAAACGAAGTTTTAGTGACAAGTCTATTTTTGAGAAACATATTTTATTTTTACCTAAAACCCCTTGTTTAGATGTATGTATAGGTAATTTCACAATACACATAAGCGTTTGATATAAATATAGCCACGAAAGCCACATTCATAACGCGGCTCAGTTGACAGAACAGGCTGTATCTCGCGTATAAAAAGTGTATTTATGCCGCGATACTGTTTCACCCCATTTCGTCAGAAAGGGCGAACGCGACCATTACGCCTTATCGCCAACAACGGAAAACTTTATATCATACCAAATGCGGGAAATAACCGATCTTACTTGACGCGAACATCGCTTTCGTATTGCCTTCCATTGATTGCACAAAAGGTCATATAACACCGCGATAATTTTAACAAAATTGAACCTTAACACATCGAAAGCTGAGTTGATTTTTGCTTGCTGGCAAGGATGTACATGTAATCCTTTTTGTAGTTAGAGTGTCTTATTTCGGACGCGTTCCCGCAGTTTCCTGTACCGCTGAATGGCCGGCCATCTTGTTGGCGGAAGTAGTAAACTCTTCCGCAGCTCCCTCTGTCGGCGCATTTTGGAACCGTGTCGTGTTACTTGTGTTTTGTGGACGACTTTCTTTTGTTTGCCACAATTTATTTAATTTACGTTTGTGTTGTATTTGCGTGTTTTATTTATTAATATAGAAATAGTTTTATAATTGTTGTCGTGAAATGGCGGTTGTGTATGACTTGGTCGCAGGAAACTGGCATGTATAGCGTAATTGGGCTAAGGCTAATTTGAACCATAAAGCCTTTTTGTTGGTCAGTTCTTTATCAAGGGCGTAATCGCTACAACAAATTTTGATCTCGGTTACTTACTAAAGTATTGAATCGGAGCACGAACCCAAGTAATTTTTCTTCACCTAATGCGAGTCATAACATTAATAACGTAACTGTTATTTGTTATAGCTGTAATTTTTACCATTATGTCGGTAATTATTTTGCTCAAAATGTATTAAGCCGAACTAACTACAATACAACACTGATGCTTTTAAGAGAAAATTAATCAAATGACGAGACCTCTGGTCTAGTGGTTAGTATACCTGACTGCTACGCTGGGGTCGCGGGTTCGATTCCCGCCGGAGCAAACATTTATGTGACAAATATGTTTGCCTTGCGTCTGGGTGTTTAGTATGTATTATAAGTATGTATTTACAAAAAAAAAGTATATAAGTATTGTATCAGCTGCTACACACAGTACAAGCTTTGCTTAGTTTGGGGCCAGATGGCGCTGTGTGATAATGTCCGAGCAATTATTATTATTATTATTATTTGTCGTGATTAACAACTTTGTAACAGTAAATTTAAAGTAATTTTTCAGTTATGAAAATCTTACTAGGGTGTTTTACCCACTTCTTATCTTCACTAATTCCCAAATTGATTGCGTAAAATTAATGTCAGTTGTTTAGTAACATAAAACAGATTAACTATTTACAAACAGACAGACAGACGGACAACAAAGTGATCTATAAGGGTTCCTTTTTACCTTTAAGGTCCGGAACCCTCAAAATCAAAATCAAAATCATTTAGGCCCTAATAAGGCACTTATGAAGGTCTAAATTACCACCGGTGCGGAAAAAAAAGCCACCTGAGAAGAACCGGCAAGAAACTCAGTGCTCTGTCTTTTTTTTTCATGTAACAATCATTATATAACAATTTGTAACAAAATTCTTCTAGACATTGGTATGAAATTACAAATATCAAAATGAAAGCATATTTTAATCTATTACAACTACCAGGAGCGGGGAGCCACTTGTGCAGAGCGAGTCTATGTATTCCAAACATTCATTTACATAATCATTAATTTTATAATAGGCTTTATTTATCAAAACTCTTTTGACATGAGTCTTAAACTTATCGTAATTCAATTCGGTAATAGATTGTGGGATTTTATTGTAAAAATGGACGCAGTTTCCCATAAATGATTTATTTACTTTTGTTAGTCTAAACCTAGGAGCCATAATTTTGTTTCTATTTCTAGTATAAATATTATGGTTGTCTGAATTTAACTGAAAACTTCTAATTTTCTTTCTAATGTTCTTTTTTATATACAATAAGTTCTCAAAAATGTAAAGAGCCGGTAACGTGAGCATATTAATTTTCTTAAACAATTCTCTTAACGATTCTTGGGGACCCATTGCAAAATTTGCCCTGATTGCCCTTTTTTGTAGAATGAATATTGTATCCAGATCCGCCGCAGATCCCCATAATAACACGCCATAAGACATGAGGCTGTGGAAATATCCGTAATAAACTAATTTTGCAGTATCAATATTTGTCAATTGTCTGACTTTCCTAATGGCAAACGCAGCTGAACTAAATTTCTTTGACAAGGTCTCAATGTGAGAGCCCCACTGCAATTTTGCATCTAGTGTAAGACCTAGAAAAATCGTGTTATCAACTAAATCAAGTTTTCTGCCATCCAATTGTACATTCGTGTCTACCTGCGATGAGTTTGGAGGAGAAAACCGTATACATTTTGTTTTTTTGAATTTAAAACTAGGTTATTGGCATCAAACCATCTAGAAACGGATGCTAGCGTTTCATTTAGACTTATCATTTCTTTGTCTTTTCTGCTCACTCTAAATACCAGAGATGTGTCATCCGCGAATAAGGCTATGTCACAGATATCCCTAAAAACAGAACTTAAAATGCCTACTTATAGATAGAAAAGACCCAAAACAGAATCATGCGGGGGCGTGCCAAGAATGCTGGCAGCATTGCCACGCTGGATAGCAATGCTGATTTTCCGAGCGAGATATGTTCCAGCACGCCTGTCACGGGAGGCCTCAACTAGCGACGTGAGACCGAAGAGACCTGAGTTTCAAACGCATATGCAGATAATATGATGACGTTAAAACATTACATAAATTGTATTTGTCATGATATTAATCATCAATAATATATGATATTAATTTTCAAAAACACTGATCGATCGGCAACGCGCGACTGATACCCCTGGTGTTGCTAGCGGCTATAGGCTACGGTGACCGCTTATCATCAGGCGGGCCGTATGCTTATTTGTCACCTTAGTGGTGTAAATAAACCGCTTCAATTTTTTTTATTCATTCTCTAAAATTCATATGATTTGCAGTCGTATAACTTGGTTACCTTTACTGCAAAGTATAAACCAAAGTCGCTTCCCGCTGTCTGTCTGTTCTTATGTATGCTTAGATCTTTAAAACCACGCAATACATTTAGATGCGGCTATTTTTTATCGATAGAGTGATTGAAGAGGAACTTTTTTTATGTATAATTCATTTGTGTTTTGATGGTATTTCTATTTAACTTATATGGCTAACGCTGGTCATGCGAAAATCTAACTAAAAGAAACTAAGAAAGAGTCTAGCTATCCAGAGGGGGGACGCTGCCAGAATCTTCGGAACCTTGCCTAAAGGGACTCCTTTTAATAATATATTTTAATATTTATATTATATCTTTTAAGGTTTTTAGTTTTAGGTATAGTTTTTAATTGAAATAAATATTTTGCTGTTTAAAGAAACTTAGGTAACTACATTTTGATCCTATTTACCCATGTTGTCATATTTGTGTTCTCTCATATTTATGTATCCACCGGGGATTGCAACGTGATATGAAGTCTCGCAGCTCTCAAAAGATACGCGTAACGAAATTTTATTGACAAGAAAATGATCGAGCTTGTGAAAACAATGCATTCAAATTGCTTACAAACAGTAGATGTTGACTAGAGCGACCATGTTCGTAATAAAATGAAAGTTAGGAAATGTTTCAAACATTTTGAACTTATAACACATAGCATAGAATATATTTAGGGTCGGCAACGCGCGAGTGATACCCCTGGTGTTGGTCCATAAGCTACGGTGACCGCTTACTATCAGGCGGACCGTATGCTTGTTTGCCACCTTAGTTGAAAAAAAAGAGCATTTAGGAGGGCCTGTATGTTATAAGAATGAGTTATTACTTACTCCTATGTGTATGTTTAGTTAAAAAAATAATAATGATTATTTTCTTAACTCGTGATACGTGAGTTAAAGGACCAAATTAATGTTCCTTAGCGTAGCGATTCGTAGCAAAACAATGTTCTGCAAAATTCGTTCGTTTTCTTTAGGTTCACTATAAGGACTATGAGTGCAAAAAGTTGGAATACAATGCCACGGTTTAGAGACAGGACGGACAGCCTTAACATAATATTTTGACCAAATTTATATCAAAACGGAATTTCAATTTGAAAAAAATACAGATAGACTTGCACTGATTTAAGTCAATTCAACATTTTTATCCACAAATAAAAAACTAAAATATTTCTTTTAATATTTTTATAATTACGTATTATTAAGAAAAAAACATATAAACATGCCACCATTGATAGTGCTTGTTCCGAATAACTCACCATTTAGCGGAAAACTGAAGTTTTTTGTATTAAAATCCTTTTACATTTGTCTCCACTATCATCCTTCAATTCAATAAGTATTCGGATATGACAGTGTCTTGCCGCATTTCCTCGCTTTGATGTGTCTCCGATGCGTTTTTTCTTACATTATTGCTTCCCCGAGAGATGTATCAAATTTTCAGTCTAGTGTGGGGATGTTTCCATTAGTGTCTGTTACGAAGGCCCGATGGGATTTTAAAATTGAAAAGTATGTGACGAAATTGTGAATTTGATCATGTCGTCTTGTTTTAACATAATTTCTGTTATCATATTTACTTATCATAAGAAAAAGCTTATATTTTCTTTTTGATGATAATTTATTTAAAGCATGCCTCATTACTGTGGTCATACCATACAGTAACGCAAAGAAAAAGGGTCTTACTTACTTGTTTGATGGAGTCGCAGGCAAAAGTAAAATCAGTTTTATGAAATATGAAATTTTTTCTCTATATTTTTTATACTAATAAGTTGGCACACAAGCGTAGCGGCCCATCTGATGGTAAGCAGTCACTGTAGCCTATAGCCGCTAACAATACCAGGGATATCACTAGCGAGGTGCCAGCCCTGTTGCCGAGGACTCACTGTGCTAGCAGCATTACTAGCCCAGCGTATCCTCGTGGAGCACTGGCAACCTTACTCACCCCAGTCATCAAGTAGTGTTATTTGACTGCGGCCCGGGCGACTCCAATTTTTTTATGGGAAAACCCGCGGAGCTTATATTTACATTGTATTCTTTATCTTCTCTACTTGTCTGTCTAATAAAGCTCACTAAATGGTAAATATTCTTCGTAGTCAATAATAACTTTAAGTTCGTACGTGTAAAGACATTTGGAAACTAATTTCCGACAATCTGTTGAAAGTGGAGCTGGTACGTAACTACGTAACAAAGTAATTCTGAAATGAAGCAAATAACATCGGGCCAGATTTATCGGCGACACAAACAAGTTGCAAATTGGTCCGTAGGAGCGACGTTTTCGCTAAATACCTATAAAAATGTCCGCTCGCTGTGAAATATTGTAACTAACAACTTGGTGCATATTATGAGCTTTAGCGCCAATGGTTTATTTTCATGAAATAAACGAGGAATGTGAATTTTCCGACTTCTTTGCGTTTATTTTTTTACGTTTATGAAATAAAAGTAGCTTTTATTTCAGCCCGCAGCTGCGCCCGCGTGATCCTAGAGAAAAAAAAGTTTTCTAAAAGTACCTTATATTCTTTTCTGTACCCCTGAAAAAGTGTGTGCAGAATTTAATGATGCTGAGTTGAGACGTGTAAGCGTGACTTGACGTGATTCAAACACATTCGCCTTTATAATACAATGATTTTAATCAATTTCATCTTTATTTAAAGGACTAGCCAGAGCGGTATTTTTTAAAGGCGGATTGCGACTACTATCTCTACTACTGTCTATTACGACCAGTTCCTCTGACTGGTTGGGATGTAGTTGGCTGTTGTCACGTCAGCTAGTTAGACTAAGTGGCAGGAGATTTAAAATAAAGATCAATGTTTCAATACACATAGGTTCTATGGTGGAATAATTAACTTAGCCTTTGAAATTAACAAAGTACTCCCAAAGGTAAAGAGTAGTCGGAAGCGGTGGGCGTGTACGAAGAGATGCTTCTTCTACATACATCAAGAAAAGCAAGAGGTGTGTAAGTTAAGAGTGAAGTAGCACTATCTCTTTGCCTACCATCATGATTCACATCACCTGTCGTGATCATATGTATGTATGTATGTATGTATGTATGTATGTATGTATGGAACTGTATGTGAGCGTATTCCATACTCTTATGACTTACGGCAAACAGGGAGAACTCTAAATTGTAGTACTTTCTACATTTGGATGGCTCGTTTTGGCCGGAACGCCGCCAAATATATTATATCACAGCTGAATTGTAAATTATCTACTTTTCTTATCTATTTTATTAGCTGTGAATTGTCGCTGTGTGGAATGTTTGTCGTTTTAATTATCCTTATATCATTTCCTTAAACATTCGTATCTCACCTAAATATTACTGGAAGTGAAATATGACCATCGATGTCATTTGTCACAGCGTAACCAAGAAAGCTTTAAAGAAGTAGAGAGAGATAGCAGATCAAAATACGTGCTGTCCAATAGGAGTCTTAACCTAACATTTATTCAGTAATTGTTGAGTTCCTTGCCGGATTCTACTCAGCGAAAACGATCCTTCAAATCGGGTGGTAGATTCAGACGATTTGAAATCATTAAGTCTATCAAATAAGGATGATTTAGATTTAACAGGTAATAGCATAGTTATATAATATGACCACATTTAAAGAGTAATCGAAACCGGTGGGAATGTATGAAGAGATTGAAGAAGCCAAAGCGATATGCAAGTCAAGAGTGAGAGTCGTAAAATGATAAATCTCCATTTTATGACGTCCGCCCTATTGGTGGCATTTAGGTTATAATATATTGTTCGGGGACCCAAATCTGTATGCAAGATGTCAGCTCAACACACAAACACCCACCCACACACACACGCACAAACACCCACACACACCCACACCCACACACACACACACACACACACACACACACACACACACACACACACACACACACACACACACACACACACACACACACACACACACACACACACACACACACACACACACACACACACACACACACAGCACCTACAATAAACTTCTAGTTCAAAATATAATTGGTAGGAGCAGCCAACCGTAACAAAGGGCCATATATCACTGAAACAACTGCATTAGCACGGAGCTAAATCGCTCTCTTAATCGTCCAGTGCAATCATATATTTCTTGATTAAGAGCTCGTAAAAACGTCGTCTCGCTCTGATATACGAGCGCCGAGCGGGATAGGAGATTAGCTGTTGGTTTTGTATGCCATACTGCGTGATCTATTGAGATGGATTTGGCTTTTGAAGTTCTGACGTCAGAAAGATTTGGGCACTCACACTGTGAGATATTGTAATGCCCTCGGGTATAACGTATATGGTTAGCATTAATACAAAAAGGGAATGAACAACTCAAATATTTATATAGTATTATTATATTGTGTTTGAATATGTATTTCTAATGGGATAAAATATTACCTATATATGGTTGCTATACAAACGGTACACATATTTCTTCTTCACTTTTACAGCTTTTATTTAGTTTCACCTGTTTGTGTGTGTGCTGAAATTGGGCGTAACGTTTGATTCCTGTGATGAGGCTTGATTATCTAATTGCCGCCATTTTTTATCCAATATGGCGGCCGCCGCAAGATGTTTTATTTATTTATTAATTATGATGGCGATTTATAACTTCCACATTAACTTCTAAGATATTGATGTGTGAAACAGTAATTATAGTGACGTCATTGTAATTCCAATATGGCGGCCGGCCGATTTTTTTTATACCACTAAGGTGGCACACAAGCATACGGCCCACCTGATGGTAAACAGTCACCGTAGCCTATAGCCGCTAGCAATACCAGGGGCATCACTAAGGGGGTGCCAACCATGTTGTTGATGAGGACTAGTGCTAGCAGCAATACTACTAGCCGAGCGTGTCCTCGTGGAGCACTTAGTGGGCAACCTTACTTACCGCAGAAACACAACACTACATCAAGTAGTGTTATTTCACTGCGGTCTTCTGTAAGGCGGATGTACAGTCCCCAGTCGCGCGGCTCCAATTTAAATGGGATAACCCACGGGAAATCCCAAATCGCCCTACCTCTCTGAATTCTGATTAGAAGAGTGGGGATGAAACTCGTCCGTAGATTATTGACGGAACATTCGAAATATACCTCCAATAGTAGATGTAGGTGTTCGTATTTGTCGCGAAGGTGATTCAGGGTTGAAGGATCGCCGGTCGGTTCGCATATTTCAACCCCGACCGCCCCGACCTTTTGCTGAAGCTTGGTGCCTGCTTAATTTATTGCCCTGAAAAAATGTGAACTCTCAGAGGCTCCACTGGTTTTATTCATCCGATTTATTACACGGAAATGACGTGATCGAGGAACTTTGTCGATGGCGCCATTCATTTTGCGTGAGATAACAGTTTCGGAAAGGTCTAGTTCTTATGTACATCTGTCATTTGGTTCGGATAATCATTTGAGTAGGTGATATTTATTATGACTATTTCTTGATACTGAAATAAAATTTATAAGTAAGCTAACTGACGAGACCGCTGATCTATTCGATTCCCGCCGCAACAAACTATTATTTGTTAAACATTTGTGTTTGCCTTGCGTCTGGGTGTTTGGTATTGGTATTATAAGTATGTATTTACAAAAGTATATAAGTATTACATAAGTTTTGTTTGAAGCCAGATGGCGTTGTGTGATAATATCCAAGCATTATTATTATTGTAACAAGTACTCCTAAAGTAACTTGCTTTATTATAGTATCGCAAAAGATTTGAAGATGATAACTAAAATATCTTTTTAAGTTGGTATCAGCCTTATCCTAAGCAAATCCTGCTTATAATAAATTAATTCTAGTATGTTGTAAATTCGGGTTTGTTTTAGATATCAGCACAGGCTTTTTATTTTAAACGTATACCTAAATGATTCCATGTTTTCGAATCAAAAATAATAATAACAATCAAGATTTTTTTAGAAAGATTTCGGTTTTATTTATTTATGCTTTAGACCTGAAGATATCCATGTAAACAATTTTAACGGCTCAAGTCGTATCTTGGATGCTTATACATACATCGAAAAAACCAAAACGTTAAATGTTAAATAAATAAATAAAAAAAGAGTAACTGAAACCATATTTCCCTACACTGCACGAGAAAGCGAGGTAACAAAAACAGCATTGCTGTCTCTGACCGGCGTGTTTTATGAAGGAAGCTCTCCATCACGACATAAATCACAGGCCGGTCATTCCCATTCACGAGATGTTTCATAGGGGTGCGTTACTTATACTAACTTATACATTTTTGGAGAGGTAGGGCGATTTGGGATTTCCCGTGGGTTATCCCATTTAAATGGGAGCCGCCCGACTGGGGACTGTACCTCCGCCTTACAGAAGACCGCAGTGAAATAACACTACTTGATGTAGTGTTGTGTTGCTGCGGTAAGTGAGGTTGCCAGTGCTCCACGAGGATACGCCGGACGGTCTAGTAGTAATGCTGCTAGCACAGTGAGTCCTTATCAACAATATGGTTGGCAACCCGTTAGTGATACCCCTGGTACTAGTATTGCTAGCGGCTATAGGCTACGGTGACTGCTTACCATCATGGGGGCCGTATGCTTGTGTCCCATCTTAGTGGTATAAAAAAAATACATACGTAGTGTATAACTGTGGTTTGATCGTTAATTAGTATAATTGGCATGAAGCCGTTCTAATTAATTAATTAAATAAATAAATACATCATTATTATTACTGTCATCTTACAGTACTTTAGTACCACGGGTTAAAAGTAAAATAAAGGACGCGCGACGAAATAATTCAAATGAAACAACTTTCTTTATCACCGCCCTCTTTTTATGATAGCATAAATTCACTTTATCTTTATGAATATTCAACAGAGCTGTTAACTACTGGCGACTCTTCTTATGTTTTACCTTTTTTAGGGTTCTGTTCCTTACGGGACCCTATTACTAAGTCATCGCAGACAGACGTATACGTGTTTGGTATGGGCTGAAGGGCTACTATTGAACTATTGTATCTTTGAAACTGTTGAAGCGAAGATTGTGTAAAAAAAACCTATTCGGATACCTTTTTTGTTGTTGGAAACCCGTTAGTCATACCTCTGGTATTGCTAGCGGCTATAGGCTACGGTGACTGCTCACCATCAGGTGGGCCGTATGCTTGTGCCTTGTGGTATAAAAAGGCCCTTAGTGTGCAAGTGTTATCACGCTTGACCAGTTTTTATTATGATATACCTACCTCAAATTTGTATTGTCGGACTGGAATGAATTCCACGAGTTTCCTTAATCTCTCTGTTTGTATGGAAATTATTGTCGTGAAATACAATTGCTATTTTTCGTAAATAAACATTATAGGGATCTACTGTTCTAGTTTATGGCGGCCGTTGCTAGATGGCGATTTATAATTTATGATAGGGGTAAAAAAAATAAAAAAAATATGACGTTTTCGTAGCGCACGTAGTAGATATATATCTACTCTGAGGTAGCGCCTTCGACTATTTTTGTATTGAAAAATGATAAAAAAAAGCTTAGTACCTTACAAAAAAAATCAAACAGTCTTAAATCATCCAAAAATCAGTCGCGAGCAAAGAGTTGGGTATTAACAAGCCACAGTCGATGTCGGAGTAATCCTCGCGGTGACGGACGGGCGGCCCCGCCACGACCTAACCCCATAACTCACCCTGAAAGTAACCCTGTGCAATGTTTTATTACACGATGAAATGCCCTGTCCCTCGTAGACGTGCTCTCCGTAAATCCGCAACATTTTAAACGACGATTTTTAGGTTGGTATTTTTATTTCGCTTCTGCCCGAGTGTCTTTTGATTGATGGTAGTAATTGGTGGTCTTTGTGGGCGGATAATTTCTACTGTCTTATTTTTAAAAGGTCAAGTTTTGTAGTTTAGTTTAAGTAGTACCTACGGTTTTTATTTTTATTTATTTATTTTCATTTATCTCAGGCTACGAGGCCCATATAACATATACCTTAATACCTACAAACATAGAAATATTTAAAGGGCTTTTTTCGGCGCATCCCTATAACGACGGTATACTATGGTATGGTTACTCTTATATGGACCAGTCAAAAGGCATGCTTGAAATACTTATTAACGACATAAGAACGGGTCTTATATGCGATATTTCATAACAGCGAGTCAGCTCGTGACCACGGCTCTAATGAAACTTGGTCGAAACGTCGAAGTAAATAAACAATTTTAATATAACGTACCTTTTTTTTTTAAACCACAAACGTTGTGTGCCAACACAAGCGTACGGCCCACCTGATGGTAAGTAGTCACCGTAGCCTATAGCCGCTAGCAATACCAGGGATATCACTAACGCGTTGCCAACATTTCTACTAGCCCAGCATATCCTCGTGGAGTACTGGCAACCTTACTTACCGCAATAACACAACACTACATCAATTAACACTACTTGATGTAGTGTTGTGTTTCTGTAAAGACCGTAGTGAAATAACACTATTTCACTACGGTCTTCTGTAAGGTGGAGGTACGGTCCCCAGTCGGGCGGCTCCAATATTAATGGGAAAACCCACGGGAGATGGGAGATCTCAATTCGCCCTACCTCTCTCATGAATGTACCTATGTAATAAGACTAGTTCTTATGCCAATCTATGTCTATATATTGCGAAAGTTTGAAAAGCTTTAAATATGATTGGTTGTGATCAAAAACACTTTTATTTATTTATTTAATAATAGGTTGGCCACAGCATGTTACATTTGACATTCTTGTATCTATTCCTTGATAATAAAAATTAGGTGTGGCACTCGGAGACTGCCGCGGTAAAGCTATTGCATAGCATTTTTTATCAACTTATGCAATTATAATTATTTATTTATTTTATTAATGCAGTATGTTTTATATACCTATATACTTTGTCACAAACAGCTGATTACGGTAGTTTTCCAATACAACCAATGCCACCTAAAGGCGGGTTGCTGAACTAAAGAGAAAAGCGTGATATTTCAAAGTCATTAAAAGTTCTGGTATTTATCGATAGATGGCGGAGTGGGCGGTGTTAGGTTTTTTTCGTTACGGAATTTCTGGATTCGGTCCCCACGCTCAAGGCCCGCGATAAAAGCTATGCAATAGGTTAAAAACTTATTCTAATGTACATGCCAATTAAGGGCTAACACAGCGTCAGTAAAACGACAATAGTTTAAAGAACATATTACTAATAGTGAGGTGTTACTCTGATAACACTTGAAAATTTCATATCACAGAATCATCAAGAATAATATTCAAAGTAAGCTCAGCATGTTATATGATTACCATGAAACTGTCCTGTCTTTAAATAAGGTTCCCGCCTACCTTCTTCAAAATATATCTAAGGCAAACTTTAATATCTGTTCAACGGAGCAGCAATGGGAACTTTAAAATTATACGTAAATTTTGATTCTGTAAACGCCTCAAAAAATATTAAAAGCAATATTACTCACGCAGCCATCGCATCGCAGCTTTCGTCATTAGGAGTTTCCAACTTGGAAATAGACCGACGAATTCTTCACGAAAGCTGTTATGATATTTTTCAAGGCAACACGTATCATACCCTATATATATATATATATATATACTATTTATATTGGTGGTATATATATATATATGTACAATTTAAAACACCTACCAACAAATTATATTTTCTCATATCATCACTCACCAAAGGCATTATATATTTATTTCGTGACGATACGTGGGTTCCCATAATTAAAGATGATTGTTAACATAATTTATGGCACCTCCTATACTTTGAAATTGAGACATAATTTTATTATGAATGATTGCTATTAGTGTTTCTAATGATGGGTAAAAATAAGTAGATATTTTTTTTATTTATTTATTTATTTATTTAGGTTTACCAACGATTGTTACATTATTGCTTACATTAGCTAAAGAGTGAAAACTTAGTCTAAATGCACAATCACTTACAGGTAAACACCGCATGCATATTCTACGAGTACGGGTTAGAAATTAGAAAAAATATTATAGTATCTTAAAGTTTCATACAAAGATAAAGCGTAGGTAAGATCAAATGTGAGATAGTAATATGAATAATTTACTCCACTATAGCAAAATCATCAATTTGGCAAAGTCTCAATCAAGTGCTTGCGGAACTGTTCAATTGTTACAGAGAACACATCAATGGTAAGGCATTCGTTTAAAGCCCTGCATAGCCTAGGAATAGGAGAATTTTTGCCCAAAACTGTAGCGCGAAATGGTGGTATGAACAATGCGATTGGTTTGCGAGGGGCTACACGCGGTACCCTAATTTGTAGCCTACTTAAGAGTCGAGGACAACATAATAAATTATTAACAACTTTGAATATAAAAGTTAAATCTAACTGTTTTCTGCGTTTCTCCAGAGATGATAATTTAAAATACTTCAGTTTCTCCGTGTAAGATAGTTTCCTGGAAATTTTAGAGGCGTAGGATAGATGGCATATAAATCTTTTTTGTAGTCTTTCGATTCTCAATATGTGGGTTGCGTAATGCGGTCTCCAAACCACTGAACAATATTCAAGAGTATTACGGACCAAGGTGTTATAAAGCAAAATTTTGGTTTGAGCTTTCTTGAATATTTTGCCGTTCCTTATAATAAAACCCAACATATTGGATGCTTTCCTGATTATGTTTTCCATATGGGGAACGAATGTTAATTTTTTGTCCAAAAAGACCCCTAGATCGCGGATATGATCCACCTTGCGTACAGGTATGCCACCGATATTGTAGTTTGATGTGATCACATTATGCCGCCGGGTAAACTTTATATGGTAACACTTGTTTATGTTTAGGTCCATTTTATTGGCTCGACACCATCTATGCAGCCTATCCAAGTCGTTTTGCAATAACATAGTGTCTACATCTGAGTTGACCTTTCGAGCGATTTTTAGATCGTCTGCGAATAAGTAGGGCGTAGAGTTATGAAAACACATGGGAATATCATTTATAAATATATTAAACAGGATAGGCCCTAAGTGTGATCCCTGTGGTACACCCGAATTTATTTTACATAAGTCCGATTGGTATCCATTGGCGACAACGAAAAAAGAGCGATCTGTCAAATACGATTCGATCCAGTTAATTAGATTTCCAGCAATTCCATAAATTGACAGCTTCTTTAACAGCACCGCGTGGCAAACCCTGTCGAAAGCCTTACTGAAATCTGTATATATAACATCAATTTCTTCATGTTTGTCAACAGCCTCAGCAAGTTCTTCGACAAAAGTGACAAGATTTGTAGCTGTAGATCTGGCTTTTACAAATCCATGTTGATTGTCAGTAATACATTGCTGAAAGTGAGCTCGTATGAGTGGACAAATAAGGGATTCAAAGATTTTCCCCATAGTAGAGAGAATACAAATAGGCCTATAATTAGTGACAAGATTTCTTGAATCAGATTTATATACTGGTACCACTTTTGCGAACTTCCACTCTCGGGGGAAAGTTCCCGTGCTCAATGATTTATTAAATATTATACATAGTGGAGTTGCCAACTGATCGGAACATTTTTTGATGAAAATTGGTGGAATTCCATCTGGGCCGGCGCCTTTTGATGTATCAAGATTTTTAATTTTTTTAAAAATTAAACTCCGGGCTAGTTCCGCATTAACAAGACAAGAGCTGCTCTGGTCGAATTCGGTCAAGAGGGGTGTGGAAGTGTCATATAAAGGACTCGTATTCATTGAAGAATTAATATCGTACACTTTAGAGAACGAAGATGCAAAAAGGTTGCAAATACCGAAGCCATCTGATTTGCTTAGGTGATCATAAGTCATGTTCCCGGGGTAAAAATTTGTGCCGGCTCTTTTAGACTTTATAAATGTCCAGAAATACTTTGGGTTCTTACTAATTTTGTTTTCTATCTCGTCTACATAATTGTTATAACGTTCTTTTGCCAATTTTTCACACCGTTGACTGATACTGTGAAGTGCCAGTTTATCCATAGGATTGTTATATTTCTTTACCCTTTTACATATGTTATATTTCTCATGTAACAACTTTATTAACCGCCTATCAAACCATGGTGGATATTTTTTATTGCAACACTGTTTAAATGGTATATACCTTTGAATTAGAGACCTAAGTGTGGCATAAAATTTCTGTAACATGCTGTTAACGTCATCACATTCCAAGAAGTAAGGTCTCCAATCAATTTCAGATAGGCGTTTATTTATTGAGTCATAGTCACCTTTATGAAAATTTATTTTATGAATATTAGGGTTCATATTAAGTTTTTTGGTGTCGGGCACATTTATATCTATTAGCAATGGAGGATGTAATGAGTCTACCGAACACAGACTATCGATTGAAGCAGATACAGTACAGTTTGACTCTGCCGCAAATACGAGATATGCGCCTTTACTTTGCCTTTGTATAATGATTTGCATTAGAACAGACACTTCAATTTGATTTATTGGTATAGATTGATATCTACACTTTTATTCTAGATCAATTATTATGGTTCCCAGAAAAAAAAACCCATCAAATTGTGAATAAAATTATTCCCCACTCGTAGATACTAAGTCGCGGACACAGCTAGTATAGGAAAAGCGTAAAATATTGAACATGCTAACCCGACAGACGTCCTGTCTTAGCTATGAATTCATATGACAAATACACCATAGCACAAAGGACCTTAAGTTTATAGCGAAATTAAAAAGGTTCCGATTTATTTCAAATTTTTCTTTGCAAAAGAACCTTCTCCTGATTATAACAAACACAAATAAAAAAGAATTAGCGAAATCGGTCCAGCCGTTTATGCGTGATGCCGTGACCAATGGAAATAGGGATTATCTATACTAATATTATAAAGAGGAAAGATTTGTATTTTTGTATGTATTGAATAGGCTCCGAAACTACTGGACCGATTTCAAAAATTCTTTCACCGTTAGAAAGCTACATCATCACTGAGTAACATAGGCTATATATTATACTAGCTTCCTGCCCCGGCTTCGCTCGGGTAGACAAAATATTTGATAAATGTCTATATGCTCCGAAACCACTGGACCGATTTCAAAAATTCTTTCACCGTTAGAAAGCTACACTATCACTGATTAACATAGACTAGCTGCCCGCCCCGGCTTTGCACGGGTAGACAAAATATTTGATATAAATGTCTACCCGTGCGAGGCCGGGGCGGGCCGCTAGTTTTTTATATATAGAGATATAAAGATATAGATAGATAGATACGCGTGTCGCATCACTACAACTAACTAGGCTACACCTATTAAAGTGACGGGCTTGTATTAAACCACTATTGATTTTATGACTACTAGTCAATACCTTCCTACTTAGCGAGTCCAAGTGATAATTCTAGCCTGCCTCAACAAAGGTGTCATTCTATATTCTCCTATAATTACGATACACTTTGACATATTTCTTGTGACTTGTGTAGGTTAAATTGATGGATAATAACACATCTATACTAATTGAACTAACTACTTAAACTTCCCCACAAGTAGAATTTTGTACTTAATAATATAATTATTTAATTGCTATACATTGTTAGTAATTTATTGGCTCAAAATAGATACTGTACGTAGGTTACAATTTTTAGGAAAGTTTTCCTAACTTTTGCTTAATTTCACCAGGCCTGGTGTGTGAAAACAAGTTTGGCAAGCTAAATTTGAGCCACTTCCCAGTGTCCGATTGAGCTGAAATTTGGCACATACCTACGATTGGTTCTCGTGACATTGCAGACATAAAATGCCGCCATTTTAAGTAAAATATGGCAGACGTCACAAAATTGCAATTTATAATTTTCACAGTAAGTCCTGTGATATAGGTTTTAAATGAAAGGACTTGGTAAAATATTAAAAGCTTGATTAAAATTATGAAGATGGCTAGCAAGTTAAGCAAGTTACGGCTACCTTAGCGTAAAAACACTTGCAATACTAGTGACTGAGAGTACTCGCTACTAGACTAGCAGCATATAAGTATCCTTACTGCTGGCAGTATGTTTTTTGTGTACGTAATTTAATCACGACGGATTCTAATGAAATTTGTTACGAAAATCGAAGAAGAAAAATTGATATTTTGTATTCCGGGAAATATATCTACGCGTATGGTGGGGCGAGTAAAAGCTAGCAATAAGTAAAAACAGAAAAAAAGAGATCTCTTGTTTCTACATTAAGTATACAATTACTATGATGTATACAACTACTGAGGCGTTTGACAAAAATAACATCATCCTTGCGAAAGATAGGCTTTATTTAAACTGAACATTATGTTTCCTATTTCTAAACGGGTGAAACAGCAAACGAAAGCTAGTATCAAATAAAGTATTTTATGGTCAGTTTTATGCCACAAGTTCCACATAGTCAGTAATCAAATAGCGAAGCAAACATTGTTTTTATATACCAAGTTAATTACTCTTTTGCAATGCAAAGCACAGAATGCACGTATGGAAACGTCCAATAAATTCGATTTATAGCTAATATATGCCGTCAATAGGTCTGCTTGTGCGTCGATTTATGCCACCGTCCAAGCCACATAGAACTATAGGTACATACTTAACATATAATTATAGGTAGTTTACATTCTGCCCCTATGATTGTAATTGGCATTCGATGCGATGATATGACTCCAACTTGGTTGAGAAATGGAATAACGAAGACGTAAATATACTGCCTACCTCCTAGCTGGCTTATTAATGTCGCCGTTTCAATACAACGATATGTCAGGGTTTAATCGTCATGTTTAGAAGCCGTGGTGGCCTTGTGGTTGAAGCAACGGCCTGTCATCTGATGGGGTCAGGTTCAAACCTCAGCCTGTACCAAAGATGTTTCCTTAGTTAATGTGTTTAATCACACAATGATGGAACCTCTCGTGGTTTTCCCATTAAAATTGGAGCCCGACTGGGGACTGTACCTTCACCTTACAGAAGACCGCAGTGAAATAACACTACTTTGATGTAGTGTTGTGTTTCTACGGTGACTAAGGTTTAAAAAAAGTCTTATTTAGTTCGTATTCGCGTAGAAAACAAAATAAATACATAAATCAATACATAGGTATATATACTTTAAATGAACTGGTTTTTAAAGTAACTGGATATATGAGGAACCTTTATCAACGTAATAGAAACCAAAAAAATATTGTGGAATTTTGTTCTATTTATGATAATGTGTGTGTATATTATTTTTATTTGTCTGTCTGTGCGTCGTGCACGAAATATTTTGTGTTTGTTTCAATAAAAAAGTTATGTACAGCTAAAATATATACATAATAAGTATTACATACCTATTATCATCACGCAAGGTCTCTCACGGGGTAGGCAGAGAGTATAGAGCGCTATTTCACTCTTGACTTACACACCTCTTTTGCTTCAATTACATGAATTAATCTCTTCATAAATTCTCGCCGGTTCCGAACAATAATTTGATTGAGTACTTTAGTAATTTGAAATTTATTAATTATATATTAGTATAGAAAATTATTCAATGAACCGAATTATTGGAAAGATCAACTAGATATTCCAACAAAAATCAATTTCACGCAACACGACTAAGCCCCAGACAATAGTTTAATCCCTAACACAAAACCACGCGAAAAGGAATCTTATCGCATTGAAATAAAATGCGTGAAAGTAGGTTAGGGGTATAATCCGACTATTGTTGAATGTCGGGCGTGTGTAAGCCGAAACCTTGTTATGCTATTGTAGTTTCGACAGTTTACGTAATATCAGCTACTTGTTACGCGGGGCCGTGTGACAGGAACGATTATTATTTATGGTAGAATTTTTGGAGAATTAAAAAAGATATTTACAAAAAAACAGCTTAAATTAAAATGTATACTGATCATCCTGGTCAGGATAAAAATATGAAATTATTGTGATGTCATCGGCCCTTGTATATATGTTTGAGATATTTTTTTAAAATTAATCGGATCTCGAAGTTAGTGAAATAACGTTGAAAGATCGAATTTCTTTTCAGTCATTTTAATATCACCACTGTATTTTATTTGAGAACCTATTTCAATGAATGCAAAGTTTCAACAACCCAACTGTCAAAACCATCAAAACACTGTATCAAAAATCAATACAGAATTCGTGAAGTACATGACAATCGGATTTGAGGGGTTTACTCTGAGTCTTACTGTCAAACCGAATTGTCGCTCGACAAACGCTAATTATTCGTTTGAATGCAGTTTGACAGTTCCATGACGTATCTCGTCGCCCAATAAGGGGACACGGTTGCGATAAAAAATGATATTTATCTACACAGCTTTAGGGCTCAAAATAGTAAAAATGGATACATACATTAGATTTGTTATAAAATTTACTAGTTTTAAATCAAGAGATATCGATCTTTTTACACAAGTAAATTTTATTCATGTTATTTTGAATGTCGTTTTTGGATTGTGTTATGGAAATGGCTTTAGAAAAAGGGTAATTACATCTAGGCACTTATGGTATATTTTTTGGTTTTATCTAAATTTGTGCAATTTTTCTTTATAATATAGCAACATACTCCATTTTAACGGATGTAACCCAATTAAAAAAACTTCCCTACCTTCTCTTATCATATAACAAGCCCTATGGAACTTGAATCCAAATGCTATTTAATATTGCATACTTGTTCCATTCCTCAATGCCGTATTAAAAAAAATCACAATGTTATTCGTTGGCATTCAAAAATCCTATTTGTAAACACGTAATCTGAACTAGTAGGGTCGAATGACCGTCAGTCTGTCGGCAGCTTAGCAAATACACACGTAAAATTTCCTATCTGGAAAATTATTGTTACCAAACATAATAGAAATAAGGTTCACATTCTCGTGGTCAGTGAAATGTTGAATGTACATGTAAAATGGTTGCTCTAACTGTCAGTTTGGTTAGCCGTGAAATGCAAGTGTCGAGTGACATAAAATCCCCTCCCTATATTGTCATTATTAGGGTGATCATAATAGATTATGCAACTAAGGGATGCTCGCGTTGAGGTCTGAAAACATCAATGGTTAGGGAAGGATATTTTCTGGGATTAGTGTGTAGGTTCTGGGATATTGATGCTATCTGTCGATACTTTATGATTGATCCCTTATAGCATAATTTATAGCATAATAGGATTAATAGGCTATGGTTATTGAAATGTCTGTCAAAACTCATGCCACATAAATTTTGAGTAGCTTTTCAATTCTACTCACGAAATAATATTTTGACCGAGTTGGAAAGCTAATATTTTTATTAAATATATTATTTAAATAAAATAAACCATTATGCACACTACAAACACACTACCCTTTGATTATATTCAAAGCACACTACCATGCGTTTAACCATAGATAAAGAAAAACTAAGTCTGTGCGCTTAACACTCAATAATGTCAAGCTAACCTGACAGATGTTGTCCCGTCCAAATGTCACAGTCCTGTTTTCTTTTTAATCTTAAAAGAGTATGTAAGCTACGTGCCATATAGTTTTCTACGAATTTCGATCACCAGACGACCTCTAGTAAATTTAAGACGTGGGATTCAGGCGGACACCTTTATCCGTATTTGATTCCCTTTGTACTACATGTCCGATTGGTTCTACGCCCTATTGTAATTGGAGCTCTATAGTTTGAGGGCGGTTTGCGGTGACCGCTTTACTAAGGATGCAATAGGAACTGTTATTGTTGCAGTTAATAATGGTTTGGATTCTTTTATATATATAAAAATGCCGCATGACAGATGTATCAATGCGATGCAGTCACACACTACTAATATTATAAATGCGAAAGTAGCTCCGTTTGTTTGTTTCTATCTCCTTTTCACGACTAAACGACAAGGAGATAGATTTACTGGGGAAGGACATCTATTGTCTTTAAGCAAATGCAGACGAAGTCGCGAGTAACAGCTAGTGTATTTTATATATCAAACAGATTATAAACAGGCAACCGTCGAACCAACAGATAATTTTCCTAGAGTATTATAATCTTCGTGTAACAAGTGGTCAAAGATTTTGTTTCGACAACATGAGTACCTGAGTATTGCATGGTATATCAATTAGTGTTGCTTCTTGGCTTCTTGAATATATTACCTAAATACAATGTGAGACACGTACATTATTGTTAAGGTGTTGTTAAGTTGACATTAGTAGTTTTACAGCCTACTAGAGATCACTAGTACTGGTAAAACCGAACGGGCTCAGTATAAAATAAAAATAAAAAATAATCTTTTAAAACAATGTAAATTTAAGAGGTGTGGATTTGAAAGAGTATTATTTTCTGTGGTGAGTATTTTATATAATAATAATATTATCTTCACCCCATCCCACATGGGTCCTCGAATTGGTAGGCAGAGGTGTTACAACACCTACTTTCCACAGAAGATAATTTGGTGCCAACGTGACAGATGGTGAGTCCGTCGCCGTCTCTTAGGCACTAGAAACGTCCTTGAATTTCTTCTCAGACGTATGCAGGTTTCCTCACGATGTTTTTCTTCACCGTAAAGCTTATGACTAGTCATTGCACTTAAGTTAGAAAATCTCATTGCTACAGACCGGCGGGATTCGAACTTGCGTCGCTAGGACCACAAGGCCACCACGCCTCTTTTTTTCTCTTCTCTTAACTGAATACGGTTGATAATACTCAGTAATGAGGTAGGTTATATATAACTAATATATACTAATAATACAGCGTACAATTTGATAACAAGGCAAGTTATAACTGTTCACGCGAACGATATCTAACAAATTGTCGATCCAAGAACCGGTTATTATCGGCCCCTGCTCGTAGTTTGGGCCCGGTTTAATTGCGTTTAAAACACCACGTTTACAAATAATAACATACGGTTAGCTTTATGAAAAAATAAGGAAATTATAGTCTGTGGAAGGGCAAGGAGACGTTAAGATTGTTAGCATCGGTTCTGCTGTAGTTGCGTTCTAAGAATTAGGAATATAGTTGAAACTTGAAATAAGTTAATTTCGCACAGATTATTATGTAACAGAAAAAAATATGATTCTAAAATTCAAAAGTATTTGAATAATGAAACAGTAATATTTCTTCCATTTTTATAATTATACGTTATTTGCTATAAATTTTATTATACATGTAAGGTGGCTAATAAGCATATTATATGCCTGATGGTATGCGGTTATCGCAGTCCATAGACACTAGCAAAATAAGATTGGTCTCCTGACAAGAGTCTGGTGGAAAACAACATGTAAAGTACTTTACAGAAACTTGGGTTTAGTCAAAAGTCTTTTGGTTATTTTTTTTTCCAAGTACCATCCTTAATAGGTATTAAGCAAATTACATAATCAATTTGGAGCATATAAACGTGGAATAATGGGAAATGAAAACCAATCGGGGCAATGCCTGAGGGTGAATTTTTTGCAAGTCAAATACGTGGCCGTTAGGTCGACTCTAGCAAGTGATTTTATGCTAATTTTCCACGTTTATTATGCAAATCTGAGTGGGTAGGGTTGGGGGCTAGTCGATGGCGAAATGCGACTATGTTTTTTATAATAACAATTTTATTATAATTATATCGCTGCTAGAAGCATTCGTTGCTTGCATTAATAATAGTTAATAAACATTAGTAAACAGTTCAAGTTTAAAAAAATATTTTCATAATATATAAATATGTTTTTTATTCTGGAAATTATATAAAATTTATTTTTTAATATATTTTCATATTATATTTTTTATTTACTTCCCAGAATTAAGCAAAAAAATTTAAAATAACTTTTTAATATATTGTAATACTAGGCCTCGTAAAGAGTGACAGTAGGTTTCAAGTTAAAAAAAAACACATTTAATAGATAATTTTCATTTCCTTATCATTCATTTCGCAGTTGTCTTACTTAAATTCTTACCGGATCTCTTCAGGTTTTTCCGGACCGGTGGTAAACTCGTCAAGATTTATAAGTGGCTAATTGTGTCCAAAATTTAATATACAATTTGCATGTCGTTTCATCGTGCTAGTCTGTCCCACCCCTAGGGTTGGCGGGTCGCGGTCGCCAATTTGCGTTTTAATTAAGTATTCGTATCACAGGTTTGTTTTTGTTGCAAATTGTTTACTCTTGCTCCGCGGTGTGGCACCCGAGGCCGCTGTGAGTTGGTGACGTGACGATGATGTGGCAGCCTTTATGATTATTATAATTAAAAACGTGTAGATCCAGATCAAATATAATAGCGATAACGATGTGACGCCATATAAAACAACGCCTTTCAATGTATATACAACGAAACTACGCCTTGCCCACGCACTATATGTTTAAAAAACCGGCTTCATTTCGTTGTTTGCAAAGTTACATCTACCTTTTTTATTTGATCAGAGAGTGTAGATAGGTTACCCAATTTGTACTTTAAGGCTTACACAATAATATTCAATATTAAATAGCATGACGTCTTAATTATTAAAATCAAAAGACTAAACGAGTACAGCTTGGGGTTCTTCAAGAAGGGCGTGAAGAGATTTTTGCATGGTTCACAACGCGCCTTAGTTTTAAATTTAAAGTATGTTATGGTATGGATTTTGGAGCTAATGTCGATTTTCACAGCTAATAATGTGTTAATTTTGCTTAGGAACGTGTCTCCGCAGATAAGCAGCTATTAGTCGCTTCTAGAACCAATAACCGTTGGAGCAGACAGTTCTTGAGTGCACGCCAATTGGTTAGTGGAGTGTGGAATAGCTTGGCCGGATACCTGGAAATATTACAAATTATATTAGTCTAGTTTGAAGCTACGGTGAAGGAAAAAATCCTGTGGAAACCTTTATACGTGTATCAAATTCAAGGACGTATTTAGTGGTATGTTAGTTATGAGACTACAACGAAAAATTTGCCTAATTTCATGGTTCTAAGAAGCTAGTTAAAATTGATTTGATACGAGAGATTATTGACGTAAAAAATATATCTCTTCATGATCAGTAATAAAGTGACTAAATTAATGTGCTATAAAGTAATATTTCCACACCTCGAATTCACGGTAATTCTCAAACTTTTCAGCTTAAAGTGTGAGCATTTAAACTGCCGTATTATACCGCGAATGGAAGGTTTATTTCTGCGAGTATTATAAATTACAACAGTAGAATGTTAAAAAAGGTATATTGAGAATAGCACGATGATGTAATTATTCCTCTGATATTTCCAACTTATTTGCTTTAGAACTGAAAAATAATACTTTTACTTAGTTACGTTTCATGCCAATTTTTCACGAAGGCTATACTTATAGTTTCGCCATATCGATCTGTCTGTTTGTCTGTAAGTCATAGCATTTTCATTAACATAACTTATAGTTTCGCTAAGTCCGTCCGTCTGTCTGTCTGCATGCCACAGCATTTTGGCAGATTTATTAGTGCGTTACAAATCCAAGATTTACCAAGAGCTCCTTAAAAGCGCAAATATAATCCACCTTCATACATTCCTTTGGGTTTATTTGCGGGCCATAACTCACCAATATCGCCGAGAGCGGCCCATTTAACTTGACTTACCGCCATCCAGGACAGATTTCATAAAAATGTCCCGGAACGATCATTTAGCCTGTTTTATTACTAATGATATCCAATGAATTAACTCTCACGAGTTATGTGTGACTCTTATCCCTTAAAGGGACTTACTTGGTGTGCTTATATCTTAGTAATGTATGTATGAATGTGTGACTTTAGGAAATGGAAATAATGATGATGCTCTTCTAGAGGTTCATGGAGTATGATTTTATGGATTTTTTGATGATTTGCAAGTAAATAAAACACGGTTTAAAACTAAGTAAATAAGTTGGTAGTTTACTATTTTGAATTTCTACCTTAGGTTAGGTTAGGTTAAGGTAAGTTTAATAATTTCTATCTACGTTTTACCAGTAGGTTTCTTCTACACTAATATTATAAAGAGGAAAGATTTGTATTTTTGTATGTAACGAATAAACTCAAAAAGTACTGGACCGATTTTAATAATTATTTTTTCATTAGAAAGCTACATCATCACTGAGTAACATAGGCTATATATTATACTAGCTGCCCGCCCCGGCTTCGCTCGTGTAGACAAAATATTTGATAAATGTCTATAGGCTCCGAAACTACTGAACCGATTTCAAAAAATCTTTCACCGTTAGAAAGCTACACTATCTCTGAGTAACATAGGCTAGCTGCCCGCCCCGGCTTTGCACGGGTAGACAAAATATTTGATATCAATGTCTACCCGTGCGAAGCCGGGGCGGGCCGCTAGTTGACAAATATAATGACAATGTGCACCTTGTCACTTTGCAAGCAGAAAAATCTAATAGGGGCCCCTCCTTAATTTATTATTTGTTGCTATAGCGGCAACAGAAATACACATTCTGTGAGTATTTCAGCTGTCTACCTATTACTGATCATGAGATACAGTCCGCTGACATACATACAGACGGATTAATAATAATAATAATATGATAATAATAATGCTTGGACATTATCACACAGCGCCATCTGGCCCCAAACTAAGCAAAGCTTGTACTATGGGAACCAGTAGCTGATATAATACTTATATACTTTTTTTTTGTAAATACATACCAAACACCCAGACGCAAGGCAAACATATTTGTCACATAAATGTTTGCCCTGGCGGGAATCGAACCCGCGACCTCTAGCGTAGCAGTCAGGTATACTAACCACTAGACCAGCGGTCTCGTCAATTGACAGCGAAGTCTTAGCAATAGGGTTCCGTTTGTTACTCTTAGGTACAGAACCCTAAATGATAAAGGCACACAAGGACCGAGAAATAAACAGGCCCAGTATCTGGAGGCTTAACTTTTGTGAAAGCCTTCTCTTTGGCGGTATATCACGTTAAATGGCATAGCTTTTTCTCGTTAAATTTGTAACTTATTGCTTTCGAGGGTCTAAACGACAGCGGAGTTCCGTACACAGGCTTCTACGTCATAAGCTTTAAGTTTCGTGGAACCTGCTAATTAACGTGGTAAGCTTGTCATATTACTTGAGTTTTTTTTCATCTGAAACTTTATTTTTATTGTTTTACTCAACTACCACGAGGTAATGGAGTGAAACCATTGCCCAGCAGTGGGACGTCAAAGCCAAAGGGTTTTGATTTTAACAGTCCATGTATAGATAGATAGATAACTCGTTATTGTACACCAAAATCAATAACTGAAGAACATAAAATACATTATAAATCGGTACAATTGGCGGTCTTATCACAAGATGTGATCTCTTCCAGATATGTATCCTTCCATGTATGTATGTATCTTTATATTAAAGTATGTTCTTTCGTAGCGCCTTAACTGTACATCCGATTTTTATAAGGTGTCAATCGATTCGTTATTATGGGTCTGATACTCGTTAGAGTTTGACCAAATTCAACATTACGAGGAGTCGATTTTACCTTGTAAAACCTGACTTCAACAGATTTAAATACTTTTTTTCGAGTTACAGGTCCTTTAGTCGAGTTACAGGTTTCAAACTTTTAAGTCTACTATGGAAATGCCATTAAAAATACTCGGAACATTGCAAAGCGTACGAAATCACAGGTCACAATGCTCACACTGAATTTCTTGCCGGTTCTTCTCAGGTGGCTGTTTTTTCCGAACCGGTGGTAATTTAGACCTTCATAAGTGCCTTATTAGGGCCTAAACTGAATAAATTATATTGATTTTTGATCACATAAATTTACTGCACCCTGATAATAATTCATATAAAACGTGAACTCTAACAGGTAAGTAATACTGTAGGTACTTTGTGTCGGCAAAGAAAAAATAGAGCTATAAAATTTTGTTTTCTTATCTCAGCCATAAACACTACACATCAATAGAGCGTCGTGTCATAAGGTCATCTGTAGTCTACTATCGCTCTGGTAATTTATGGCGCTAGTCTATGGTTTTATGTGTGTTATCTGTTAATTTTATGGCTTAGTATGAGCTTCGTTTCCCACAGTTTTTATAGTTTTATTAGTAATAATCAGCGGGTCAAGTGCTCTTTTATGTACCTCCTTGCTCGTAATAAACCCACTTCGCTGAAGACTGCATAGAACTATAAAGTTCTTGAATATTTATCACCACGACGAGTCCCTCACGGGGTAGGCAGAGAGTATAGAGCTATATTTCACTCTTTACTTGCACACCTCTTTAGAGTATTCAAAATCAAAATCAAAATTCATTTATTCAGTTTAGGCCCTAATAAGGCACTTATGAAGGTCTAAATTACCACCGGTTCGGAAAAAAAAGCCACCTGAGAAGAACCAGCAAGAAACTCAGTGCTCTGTTTTTTTTTCATATAACAATTTGTAACAAAATTCTTCTAGACATTTGCATTGGTATGAAATTACAAATATTCTACATTCTTTACATAAAAGAGTGATTTAACAAAATTATTCTATAATTTGTTTAGAGTCGGCGACATGAGTCTGCTACTCCTAGTGTTGCGAGCTGCCATAGGCTACGGTAACCACTTACCATCAGTTGGACCATACACTGGTTTACACATAAAATAATAATAATAATAATTCTACTATGAAATGCTATTCTCTAAATAAAACGAGGCGGTATCAAATTTCGCCAAACATTAGTGATGTGCGAGCGGGACAGAACACAATCTCCAAACTGTTAATTGACACCGTTGCAATGTATCTGTCACGCTCACACAGCCTAGTGACGTAGTTATTTTGACATCACACGTCAAAAAACCGTCGAGCAATTTCAGATGTTGGTTTTCCAGAATTGTACTGTTCTACAAAATAGTATGATATGTTTAAAATTCTTAGTACATTTAACCGTGATAAGCAGACCAATTTAAATGGTAAAACCTACAGAAAATCCCAAATCACACTACTTCTCTTTTTAAAAGCTCATAGTGTGATTAATCACTGTACTTAAGCTTAGAAAAACTCATTGGTACAGGCTGGGATTTGAACCTGGGCCCATCAGATGACAGGCCGTTGCTTCAACCACAAGGCCACCACGGCTACAAATTAGTTAATTCAGAATTGTGATTCACAATACTAAAGCTACGCATCAGTTTCAATTAAACACAAGTGAAAAATTCGCCCCGCTTTTATCACTCCTAACTCCGCGCCTGTTATCCAAACCTTTAGCGTCAGAAAAAGTAATGCGTCCAATTAATCAGTGTTTATTTGCATTAAGAGGCAGCATGCTTGTTAATTTGTTGTCGGATGAAAAGTTAAGCTATTAAGGGCAATGCCTCCCCGGCGATTTTTTTCAGCACTCTTAATCTCACGGAGGGAAGAGTAATGAGTCCTCCTTAAGAATTAATTTAGATGAATTCCTGCAGAGCATCGTTATTCATTGTCATGGGGTATTTTTTTAGAGTAGAGTAAGAATTTACGCCTTTTTTATGGTGATTAATTTGTTGTTGGTGATTTTTTAGATTATCACAAGATTTTTTTTTAATTTTGACTAGCTAAAAATCTTAAATATATATATATATATGCCTAACAATTACTATCTACTACACTTTTACACAAATATCAATCATCTCCCACACACACACACACATGTGCATTACCTACATAGATACATAACCGTAGCGCGAGCACGTCAAATAACCATCTCGAGTCGTTATCTCGTCTCTTGGAGCCCAATTTACTGCTGCAGAGACACCTTGTCCAACCGTTTTACTGTTATAACGTTATAAATTTAACTGTTATTGTTCCGACTGTTAGAATTAACGATTATTGTCGGCTGATAGACGTACGCCGACCGATAGCAGATAACAACTTGCAGCTTCGAAGCGATCGGACGTGGTAAAGTGACGTAGGTTACGTAGCACTGCTACGGGCGGCGTAGCGATGTGATTAGATTCGTAGCTACGTGACAGAAGAACTAAGTATAGTTCTAATAATAATAATATATATTCACGTCTTCCCAAAAGGGTCCACGAAGGGGTAGGCAGAAGTTACTACGTATAGTATATTAGGTAAATTTGCATTTTTATTGCCCTTTGTCTGTATAACGTCTGTCTGACTTCGCCCGCCTATAAATAGGAAATACTTTGCGTTGTTTGGTTTGCTAAAAAAACTATGTAAAAGTTTTAAAGATTTTCATGTCATACAGATAAACGAACACAGTCTGCAGTGGCTAAAGATAGAGATCACCCAATAGTTTGGAATACTTTTGCTAGTCTCCATTCAATTGTTTTATTTATAGTTTTTTATTTTGTTTAGATTTTAATGACTTTTAAAAGCGACAATTACTCAACTACCGCATCCAATCACTTTAAAACTTGTACTCTAAATAAAAGTAGATTTATGAATGTGCGTGCTGGATTCAAAGAATACTAGTCGATAACGTAGAGTTATGGGGCCAATAATCACCGCGATAGTGATACTACTGCGTTGTTTACTCATGTTTCTTGCTCAATGTCTTTAGAAAACTATTCCTAAACTAACAGCCGTGGTAGACTTGTAGTTTGACCAACCGCCTGTCATCTGATGGGGCCAGATTAAAACTCGGCCTGTACTATGAGTTTTTCGAAGCTTAATTACGATGATTTATCACACCATGCGCTTAAAACGAGAGGTGTGGTGAAAGGGGATCTCGCGAGGGCTTTCGCATTTAAAATTGGATCCGTCCAGCTGGGGACTGTACCTCCACTTTACAGTTTAAATACCGCATTAAATTAACACTACTTTGATGTAGTGCTGTTTCTGCAGTGAGTAAGGTTGCCAGTGCTCCACGAGGATTACACACTCGTACACTAGTAGTAATGCTGCTAAATCCACAACAGGGTTAGTGATACCCCTGGTATTGCTAGCGGCAATAGGCTACGGTGACTGCTTACCATCAGGTGGGCCGTGTGCTTGTGTGCCACCTTCGTGGTACAAAAAAACTCTAAATGTTTAATTACTTCCAGAGTTTTGAAGTGTAAATTAAAATGTGCGGATCTCTAATGTTGTGTGTCGAAAATGTTTCACTGTGTGGGCCTGAGTGAATTAAACGCCGTGAAGATTTAGATTTGTTTGAAAAACATACAATTTTGTGTTTCCGGCTCCTACGCGGTTATATTCTAAACCCGACGCATGATTATTTATGACGAGTTTTATTAACGTTGAGTTGTTTTCATCCATTTTATGGTGAATGTTTGATCTTTGTTGATAATAATATTGTGTTATGTGTATGAAATTGTTTATTGAAAACGTTTTACAAATATGATTAATCTAATGAACTAGCAAACCTACTTATATCTTAGGATATAAGTAGGTTTGCTAGGAATTGGGAATGTGTGTCGTTCTGCTTTAACCTTTAAAGCTAAGTTAAACCTTATACTTAAAACATTGTCTGCCTGTTAGGTTTTCAAATGCAAAGCCACACTCTGTATTGAAGTGTAATAATCAAATGTAAATAAATAATGTAGGGGCTGTAGCTCAGGTGTTAGAAGAAATAGGCGAGTGGACTGTATAAATTTTGTAATAATTTTGGTGCTACAATTTGGAAAACAAAAAGGTGGCGGTGACTAGTAACGGTAAAAAGAAAGGGCGTGCGCGCGCGCCGGTGGTACGGTGGCAAGTAGTCGTGGTAGTGGGAGGCACGCTCGCCCCGCCGCCGCTTTTTTCTTGCGTCCTGCCGTGTCCCGCTCCAGTTCACTTAGGCGTGAACAAATATTGGAACGTAAATATTATGTTATCCTTAAAGAGCAACAAACTGCGATACTTGAATATAATCAAGATCAAGATAAATATTTACGGCACTAGAAATGTTGAAGCAACTATTATCTACCACGTACATACATGTTTTTTTTATACCACTAAGGTGGCACGCAAGCATACGGCCCACCTGATGGTAAGCAGTCACCGTAGCCTATAGCCACTAGCAATACCGGGGGTATCACTAACGGGGTGCCAACCATGTTGTTGAAGAGGACTCGCTGTACTAGCAGCATAACTACTAGCCCAGCGTATCCTTGTGGAGCATTGGCAACCTTACTCACCGCAGAAACACAACACTACATCAAGTAGTGTTATTTTACTGCGGTCTTCTTTGAGGTGGAGGTACAGTCCCCAGTCGGGCGGCTCCAATTTAAAAGGAAAACCCACGGGAAATCCCAAATCTTAAAAGTGTTATCCTTTCAGAGCAATAACCTGCGATACTTGAATATAACCAAAATCAAGGTAAATATTTACGTCACTAGAAATGTTGAAGCAACAATTATCTACGACGCACCTAAATGTATTGTAGTTTAGAGCAACATAAATCAACAAATTTCCATGAATGCCCGTCACACGTCACGTGACGCGCCGTCACGAGTGTATTTATGACAGCGCGCCGTCGCCGGCTGCCGCTGCCATTTATAAAACTCAATTACGCTCCGTCGCCGCTCGCCTTCGCTCCCTAATAATGATAATTGATGACGAAATTTGCGAGCTTTTTGCGGAGAGATCCTTGCCGGGTATATTTCTTCTCGCATGCGCGTTTACGCTGCTCGATACGATACGAGATTGCTCAGCGTACCGATAATATTATCACTATTCTCACTCTTAAATGAAAACGACCAAAGTATTTCTAATTCTTTCCGTCTTTTTGTCATATGTCCATCACATGGAAAATTTTAATGAAACTTGGCACATTGGTAAAGTATTTCATTGTGTAGCCATAACTTAAAAACTATGTCCAGGAAAAATACAGACAAATACAGGGCCTTTAGTTTACACAGAATTACTCAAATGCATGTAATAATATTAAATAGAAAAATAATAAATCTAGAGACAATTTATTACGACTTATTCAATAAATAAAATATTTACCTACTTAACGGCCGCGCCAAGGCAGTATACTCGTAAAATGTAAAAGTATTGTGATGTAAAATTTGTCATATTAAGTAGACTATACACGTAGAAATATTATATACGAAACTGCCGACCGCCCCGGCTTCGCACGGCCAGCGTTAGCCATTAAGGTTAACCTAACCTAACCAAACACAATGAATTATACATAAAACCTTTCTCTTGAATCACTCTATCGATTGCAAAAATCCACATCAAAATTCGTTGCGTAGTTTTAAAGATCTCAGCGTACATAAGGACAGACAGACAGCGAGAAGCGACTTTGTTTTATACCATGTAGTGATAAGGATGTCAGGCTCCAATTTAAAATGTCGTATTTCTGAGCAACAGTGGAAACACACAGCAGGAGAGCGCGATATTTCTTCATAACACGGCCCTGTTTAATTTGTAAATCGCTTGACGACTGATTAAAAACTCTTTTTGGAAATATTTACGACAAACGCGAAGAAAGGGAGTGCCGTTCGCATGAGATTCGGACGGCCAAATTAAAAATCTTCGAGAGCGAAAATAAATTATAAATCCTATTCAAAGGTACACTCGATTTCATTTTGAGCGTAGATTAAGTGCTTATGAACTAGCAGGCAGGGACTTGGCAGTTTTAGGTATTTATCGTGATTAATTCAATTTGGTAGATCTGTATATACTTTAAAATTAGAAATGATTATTTGGGCCCTTTGATGGTTTTTTTAAATAAAATTCGAGTGTAAAGTCTCTTATTGCAAGAGGCCGGTTTTGTTCCACGCAGTGCCTATTCTGCCGTAAAACAGTAGTTAGAATTATTGTGTTCCAGTTTGGAGGTCTGTAGCTAGCGACATTACTGGGCAAAGAAGACGTATGAACTAAGGTGTCGCAGTGACGAACGCAGTGCAGCCACGCGGGACCTTACGATTAAAGGTCCTGCAGACGTAACCAAGTTTCCTATCTATAATAGTTAACGCTCTAGAAAACGAAAGAAATGTGTGGAAATTAAAAACTTGACGACGTGACATAACGTAATAGTTTCTAATTCCAATACATTTCATTCGTTTTCTATAGCGTTAACGATTGTAGATAGTAAACATGGTAAAGCCTTCAGGGTGGAACTGCATGTTGAATAGCATATTGCTCGTCATTTAACACTGTTCTATAAAAAAGTGGAATAAATTAACTTCAGTGCATACATACCTTTATCATTGCGATGCAAATATTTATTCAATGAATAATTGAAATGAAAAATATTTATTCAGCTTTGTGAAAGAGTGTAAGTGGACTGCATGTATGTATGAATGTAATGTAGCTCGTTGGAAATAAAAATACAAATAACAAAGAGTTTGTTCACATTCAAATGGCAGTCCAAACGTAAGAGGAAGTTTTGTTGGTAAAACCTCATAAAGAGATCACAATAAGATAATTTGGTGCCAACGTGACAGATGGTGAGTCCGTCGCCGTCTCTTCGGCACTACATACGTCATTGAATTTCTCAGACGTATGCAGGTTTCCTCACGATGTAGAACACAATAATCGTTTTTTAAAAGCTAGGTTCTTGTCCATTGAGCAATCGTCAAGCCGTTCCATCGATCACCATCTCTTTGACCTCCTTTTAAAAAAACTATATGATCTCATAAGTTTGACATGTGGACCTATGGCTACTTAGTTACATGAATGTTGCATGAATGAGCCATATTAGAATGTGCAATTTGACGGACACCCTAATAAGCAGGCAAGGTTGGGACATAGCTCGGATCTGGTGCCCCATCAATTTGTGAAGGAGTCGAATTATGAGATACATGATGCCGCAAATCATCGTAATGACTGTGCCCGCGCAGCTCGGGGCTGACATAAATCTGGACGTAAGTGGACTGCTAGGGTTGTCATGCATATGAATCCTGAATATTTATTTAAGGTTCTTTTCGACATTGAATACATTTTACAGAACATTTTTTTATACCACTAAGGTGGCAATACGGCCCGCCTGATGGTAAGCGGTTACCGCAGCCTATGGACGCTTGCAACACCAGAGGTATCACTCGCACGTTGCCGACCCTAAACATAGACTTAGGAGAACAATTTTGATTCAAAAATTATAGAGGGACACACCATTCTCAATATTCAAGTCATGTTGAACATATTATTTGTGATACAATGTGAAAATGTCTCTAGGTTTATGTCTTGTAAAAAAACTTTTATACAAACATTACTTGATACTTTATATGTAAGCAATAATTAATTAATTTGTATTTAAAGTGATTATTTTTTATTCAATTTTGGATTTATATGTAAAATCGACTCCTAGTATTATTGAAATTGGTTAAAATGTATCAAAATCTATTGAATAGTTTAAGCGCTATGTAGTTACATACATACTCGTACATACATAGACTGCTAAAATCAAAAACCTTCCTTTTGGCTTCGCCGTAGTCGGACAAAAATCTTATTGTCTTAAATGACGCTTGACAACCCTACTGGTGGGCGTTATTTCGGCGATTAGCCGTCCCTACCTCTTGTCTTTCAGTCCACAAGGCTGCGGTTAGTCCTGAAAATTATAGCCTTGTGACCACTGCGCGGGTTGAAAGGAATAGCGTAGTTATAGGTATAGCTTGTTATGACTCACAACCAGCAAATATTTTCGAATAAAGGTTTTTCGCCTAATCTATAAGCAAAAAAAATAAACTCATAAACGCATATTTATATATATTTCCTTGTTTATAAATCTACCAAGTGGTTTTTGATGAGAGATTATTTTTAAACCTAATTCATTTGAGGTAAACTCAACTTACACATATTATACCCATATTACCCATATATTTCGCATATATTACCCATATATTACCCATATATTACCCATATATTTCGCATTTATTTCTTCTACAATAATGTTAAACCTATAGTTTGTGAAGAAATTATGCGTGTTTGTGTATTGTGTTCAATTTGAAGTTATGTTGTTGTGTGGGAAAGGGACAACATTAATTCATTTCAAATGAGTGTGAACGCATCCGCTAACCTTAATCACATCAAACTCATGCATTTACCTTAACCTCAGAGTTGGTAATATATTGGGTAAGATGAAAAAAAATCAAAACGTAGTTGTAGATGCTCGTACGTATTAAAAGTCTCAAAACGGTATGAAGGAAAACCTCAACCTGAATATGATTTCATTCAAGATAAATACGACGCAACTATTTCGCCAGCTTCGTCTCTAACGGTTCTAAAGTACCTAGCTAACAAAAAACAGGATTAATGCGATGAATATGTATTATGTACACATTAGGAGTTGATAGCCTTCGTATAAATGGATGTGTTCAAAGTAAATACAGCTGAAGCGTTGTAGTAAATACATTTGAGTAAACGAAACTAGGTAATGGAATGTGACTCGCTTCGAGTACACAATAAGTTTCACATTGCAGTGCGTGCACGTGTTTCGGCAAATATGTCTAACGAAATAAATACCCCGAATGGCGCAGCAAAGGAAGAAAAATTTGAAGAGAATAATATTGAAGATGATTATGTAGTGAAATCTATTGGTGGTTTTGGCGTTTGGCAAGCAGTAGTAACTGTATCAGCAGCATTAACAAGATTTATGCCGATATGGAATATACAGTCCATATTGTTCCTGACACCGCCTACAGAATTCACCTGCGTCAAGTTTAAGGACAATGCTACAACACTGCTAGAAGTTAATAATACAACATGCTATGATAATTGTGTGGAATACAAATACTCTCAGGAGGTTTTTGAAGAGACGTTGATTAGCAAATTTGGATTGATATGTGATAATGCGTGGATGGCTAGTTTTGCGCAGACGGTGTTAATGTTTGGTCTATTCATGGGAATTTTTGTATTTGGATGGATCTCTGACAGGTAAAACTAACTATACAAGTAGTAGGATATATACTCTTTTTTTATACCACTAAGATGTCACACAAGCATACGACCTATCTGATGGTAAGCAGTCACCGTAGCCTATAGCCGCTAGCAAAACCAGGGATATCACTAACCATCCCTATTGTTGATGAGGGCTCACTGTGCTAGTAAAATTACTAGTCCAGCGTATCTCGTGGAGCACTGGCAACCGTACTTACCGCCGAACCCATCACTTCATCAAAGGAGTGTTATTTCACTGCGCTCTTCTGTATGGTTGAGGTACAGTCCCCAGCCGGGCGGCTCCAATTTTAATGGGAAATCCCACGGGAAATCCTATGGACCTAACTTCTTTTTTAAGCTCACGGTGCACAATTATTTTACGTACAATTTATGCCACTGCTAAACAAGACTTCATAAATACAGTAAATAATTATTGTATAAAGTTAAACAAGATATGAAGGAGAGGACAGATATCGGTCTCACCATTCAAAAGCGCTTGGGCTTAGTTGTAGGTACGTCCATCTTACAGAAAATCGCAGCCAAATAATACTACTTTGTAGTGTTATGTTTCTGTAAGTGTGTAAGGTTGCCAGAAATATTTTAGTATTTACTGTGTAGATCTATAAGTTATCGAAAAAAGGGCCGGACAGTAAAATCACAGACATTATTCTTAGGTCTATGTATTTTTTAATGCATGCAACATAATGTGTTATTTATCATTTGCAGGTTCGGTCGCAGCAATGCCATAATCATATCAGGCTTCATGAGTGTCGTATTCATGTTCATAGCCCCCTTCTGTCCAGATTATTGGTCTTACACATGTTTGAGATTCCTAATAGGCCTAGCTAGCGGTGGCATTGTATCCGTAACAATTGTGATGTCTTTAGAAAATGTGAGCCCTAAGTTGCGATACGAAATCGGTTGCATGGTGTTGATACCTGATGGCATAGCTATGGGTACGCTTGCCATATTTGCCTATTATACAACGACATGGAAGCGGTATATGCTCTCATATGCAGTCGTGTCGGTACCAATCTTGGTGATAATACTATTTCTCCCAGAAACGCCGAGGTGGTTGATGGCAAATGGAAATCCTGACAAAGCTGTCGCTTTGATAACCAAGGCTGCGAAAATGTAAGCACTTATCCTCTCTTTTTTTAGCACATGTGTAGTGCCATTCTGGTGCCAAGTGTTTCCCAGAATTTCAATTTACACCAGGGGTATCATTGGCTGGAATCAGGAAGGTACTGACCGCTGCCGTTGCAATTTATAAAACCTAGTAGATTAAGAGGTGAACTGTTCCCGATACCAAGGCCAACGTGGGACCACTTTGGATAACTTCTGGAACCTTAACCACCGCACCGTAGGCATACAACTCTACATGAATCTTCTTGATTTCAATCTTCTACAAGCTCCAAATTTGAACGATTTTTTTATACCACTAAGGTGGCAAACAATGATATAGCCCACCTGATGGTAAACGGTTGCCGTAGCCTATGGACGCTTGCAACACCAGGGGTATCAATCGCGCGACCCTACAATTTTGGCATTAAGTACTCATCACAATAAATAATTAATATAAAAACCACTTGAAAACTTCTAATCTTATTGATTCTAGGAACAAGCGAGAAGTAGACGGAATCCAATACACTGTCAATAAGAGCATGGAGAACATGATGATCGATAGTCAACCGAACAAAATGACATATTTAGATTTGTTTAGGACCAGGGAGCTGGCAGTAATGACAACGTCTTCAGTTATTATGTGGTTCATCGTAGGATTTACTTTTTACGGGCTTATCCAATACCTTGCCCTGATAGCTACTGATACATATGTCGTTGTTGGACTCCTGGGAGCAATTATGGTTAGTAGTCTGTATTTCTTCATATATACATTGTTTTTTTAATACTACATAGGGCTTGTGCATTGTCAAACGTGCAGTCTAGTCATACCCTTCTTGGAAAACTCCGTGTCAAGTTGTACTCGGTTGAAGGAACCACGTCTGAAAGTTTATTTGCTTAACTTCCGCGTGCAATAGTAACTTTTTCAGAGGTATCACTATCGTGTTGCCAACCCTCTTGTGTTGAAGTGAATCAACATTCACTTGTGCTAGCAGCATTAGGTACTAATAGCGCAGCGTATCCTCGTAGAGCACTGTCAACCTTACCGCAGAAACACAACACTACATCAAAGTAATGTTATTTGACTGCGGTCTTCTGCAAGATGCAGGTACAGTCCCCAGCTCCAATTTTAATAATATTATAAATTTTACTACATATGGCTCCGTTTCCATTTCAGATGGTGTCGTGTCCACTAACAGTGTTGATTAGCCGATTTTTCGCCAGGAAAACGACGACCATAATATCTTTAGTAACAGTTGGGATTACGATGTCATGTCTAATATTCATCCCTGAAGACACTTGGGCGACTACGTTAGTCGGTATCATTGGCATCACAGCTGGTAATGTGGCATTCGTGGTCATATACATTTACGTCACTGAATTATATCCTACGACGATGAGAAACATGGGCTGCAGTTTTAGTTCATCAGGATCGAAGCTAGGAGCAATGATAGCTCCCTTTGTGGCAAATTTAAGGCCACAGTGGATTGCTGCGTTAATTTTTGCCGTATTGCCTTTTATTGCTATTGTATTTTGTTGTCTTTTACCAGAAACCAAAGGTAAAACGTTGAAAGACACTTTGTAATAATAACAAGAGTAAATTGCAAAAGATTATCAAATTTGAGACATATTGCATGGCAGACGTAGTCTCATCCTATAGGCCGGATATCCGAATCCATTATCATTTTATTTTTATACCACTAAGGTGGCAAACTAGCATGCGGCCCCCCCTAATGGTAAGCGTTTACCGCAGCCTATGGACACTTGCAACACCAGGGGTATATTACTCGTGCGTTGCCGACCCTAAATCACTACAATAGCCCAATTTTAGTTTTTCATCTTCATGAAATAGTCTCTGCACTTGGCGAGGTTCATCCCCGGGTACATCACTACGCATTCCGAGGAAGATATTCGCTACGTGTATCTCTTACAATTAAAATTTCCAACTAAGACTTCTAGACAGACATAGCTACCTATTTATCAGTTCCAAGAATCGATGAAACAAATTAAATAAACCGCTGATACAACAAGCAATAATTTGTCTGGTGTTATCATTGCTATTTGACCTACATCGCAGTTAGCTTATCTATCATTGATTTATATTGACCCTACAACCTTTTATCAAGTGAAAAATTACCTTCGATAGTATTGCCCTCAAGTTGAATGACTGTGATGACAAGTTTATAGGGACGATAAGGTGATATGTGAGTTTGAAATGGCGATGATTGATGCTGAATTACGAGTAAAACATACCAGCGATGTTGCTACATTAATAAATCTGCTGATCTTTATTGTGTTCCATTGATAGCAACTGATGTATTACTTGTTAGGAAATACCTAGATGTTGTTACTTGTTGCTGCTAGTAATTTGTATGTACATAGATTGTAAGGTACACTGTGTTCTGTGTTAGTGTTATTGGAAGTTTGGTGTTTCGGTACTAAACCGATTTGGCTCAGTTATCATAATTTGTTATGTTTTAATCCCGATTAAAAGGTCCGGACATTTTAAGAACTAAAGTGGCTGGTTTTCATTTCTAAGATAACTGTCTCAAAAGAAGAAGAAAAGATATATGTATGAGAAAACGTATTATTGGGAGCATGTATCAACCCAATATATCCCAAAAACAATGATTGTTGTTTTTCTTTTGTCTGAAACGGCTGAACCGATTTGAATGGTTTTCACTAATATATTGTGGTATCATTTAGTGTTTATTAAATTTCAATCAAATAAAAAAGTTATTTAGTACGTTGGAAAATCAAACGATGGCACTTCATTAAGCTCTATAATAATAACTAGTTGTGTTCCCCGCGACTTCATATATAGCCTATGTAACCAGTGCTAATATAGCTTTCTAACGGCAAAGGATTTTTTTGGAAAAGGTCCAGTTGTTTTTAAGTTTATTCGTAATATTCGTTACGCACAAAAATACAAATGTTCCCTCTTTATAATATTAGTGTAGATGTAGGTAATTCAAAAATACACCTATATGAAATCGCGGGCACAGCTAGTTTCATAATAATTCGCAGAAGCAACTTCCTAGCCACGTTTCCAATGTTGTTTTGAATCTCGACGGCAGCACATGAAACTGGTGATAGCATTATCTCGTTTATCAAAGTGTCGGTGCTTTGATGGTTGTAATCGAGCAATTGGTGAGGGGGCGCGGCGCGTGTGATCTTGCTGGGCCGGTAATGGAAATTGGCTTAAAGTGTATATGACTGATAGGAGGGCCCAAGGATCTCGAGTCTGTAATTTCAATAGCATTTCAATGGCGTCATTATAGGTTCGTTTTTGTTTTATTTGCAAAAACTAGCAGAAGCACGGAGGGTGGCGGGGGCAAACACAACAACCAAACTCTGTGGTTAGATGCGCACTGTCCGTTTATTTTCAAACGCACGTGAAAAGGGGCGGGGCGCAGCCCGCACACATACGTACTATAACAATTTAGATTATAATTTTTCTATTCTTAAATTTGATTTAGCATAAGATATTGGAAACGTTTTATTGGTTTATCAGTGAATGATCAGACTTAGGGCAATGGTTCTTGTTATGTCAAATAGAAGGGGTAAATATTCTAAGTAAAAATAAATTCTAAGTAATTATTTATATTCTAGTTTACTTTTAATTTTTAGATGTACTTTCTTTTCTTAACGAATTCATTTTTATAATGAAATGAATGATATATATATAATTGTAATTTTGATATAAAATGTAAGCTTTATCTTCTAAATAGTCATTTTAGTTAGCTGCTTAAAAATACTTCTTAAACACCTTAATTTGTTTTTTAAAACTTATTTCCAATTCCAATTATCAACCTTATGGTTTGGAGTTAAATATTATTTCAATGTACTTTTGAAATAATATTTAACTCCAAACCATAAGGTTGATAATCGTACAACGGAATATGCGTCCGTCACTTTTTTATTATTATTAACACGTGCCTAATTAGTGATGACCGCCACGTGCCACCCCTAGTGCGACGGTGTCGACGTGCCTCGATCATATCTACCTCTTGTGTGGTCTGCGGAAACCACCGATGTAAATGTCGACGCTTGATGTGCCTTCTTGATAGAAGAAAAGATGTTCCAATAACGCAAAGCTTTTTTTATACCACTAAGGTGGCACACAAGCACACGGCTCGCCTGATGGTAAGCATTCACCTTAGCCTATAGCCGCTAGCAATACCAGGGATATCGCGAGTTGCCAACCCTGTTGTTGATGATGACTAGACTGTGCTAGCAGTATTGCTAAGCGCAGCGTATCCTCGTGGAGCATTGGCAACCTTACTTACCGCAGGAACACAATACTTCAGAAGAATAAATTAATGTAGGCAACGCGCGAGTGATACCCTTTCTATCGGGTATCTCCTACTTTTAATGGGAATCCTATTGCGGCCTATCTCTTTTAAAATCTTACCATGTCAAGAAATGAGATAGACACAGTCGCTACTTTAATTGTAGTACATTAAAATTAACAGTTAAACAGTGGATAGAATTGATATCGTTAATGCGAGAAGCGTAGGTAACATTTATATTGTAAACGAATCTAAATAGTTTCAATCCATTGTTATTCAGGTCAATGGAGAATTCCAAAACTTGCATTGTTTCACCTTCGTTGCACACATTTGGCAATCAATGTTATTTAACCGACTAAACATAGATAATTTAACGCGATCTAAGCCGAGGGTAACAGCTAGTCTGATTTAAGTCTATTCTTTATACCACTGAGGTGACAAAAAATATACGGCCGGCCTTATGATAAACTCAAACTCAAAATTATCTTTATTTGACTAGAATTTGTAAGTACTTTAAAATCGGACCCGGAAGGTCGTTTTTTGCTGAGAAGAATCCGGTAAGAAACTCAGCAATTACTCTCTTCAAATAATAGCCATAGCCTCCAAACGCTACATCAGGATGTCGGTACATTGTCTACCCTAAAGAAGATATTTCACGTGGTGATACAGAAGTCTCTTATAAAGCTACCTTAAGTATTGAATTGCGGCACTGTGCTGTAGGTGACGCAAAACAGCGTTTAACATTCACACAGGAGCGTCGAGGCCGGTGGTCCCGCCATTAGTATTCCACTGAGAACCGACTCCGCGCAATTATAAATCACATTCGGACAATTTAAAAACTATGCTGATTGTTAATGAGGTAGCTACTTGTGTGGTTAAGCTTATTCGGGGATAGTTTTCCATTGATTATTATCTATAGATACTATAATAATATTATAAAGAGGAAAGATTTGTATGTTTGTGTATGTGTATGTTTGTATTGAATAGGCTCTGAAACTGCTGGACCGATTTCAAAAAATCTTTCACCGTTAGAAAGCTACATTATCACTGAGTATATATATATATAATATTAATACGCGGGCGAAGTCGCGGGGAAACAGCTATACTCAATATAAAGGCCAGATATTTTATCTTTGATTATAATCAAGGCCAGATATCTATAAATGTCAGGATGTATGAAGTCGACAATTTTGGACATGGTAGTAAGATTTTAGATTTTTTTATACCACTAAGGTGGCAAAAAAGCATACGCCTGATGGTAAGAGGTTATCGTAGCCGTATCAGTTGCGCGTTGCCTACCCTAAGCATACGCTTAATGGGGTTAAAAGTGTGTCTGTCGGTTTTAGCCGACACATTAATTTCAAATAAGAATTAAATCTTCTATTCTGAAAAATTCACTGCTAACTAAAGTCGATTTCCCAGAACAATACGCATCTCATATACTTACTTTTAATAAAAAAGTGGCACAATTAATTTGTAAATGTAATGTAAAACCTTCATTTCAAGAAACGCATAAACCAAGCAACACAATCCGATCGACACCAATTCGATGTGGGACTAAAGCTGACGATAACACTTTGTTACAGCAACAAAGTTGGAAATCGGCCTATTACACAATCAACATTACGATCTCGGAACCTTACACCGCGCGAGATAATCAACCAGTTCCCATTCGGGCCGGGGTCTGGCGGACCCAATAATCGAGGAGGTGAATCGTTTGGCTGACGTTCGGTGAATTTTTACGGCCATCCGTGACCGTGGCGTGGCTATCGTCGCTATTATTGCGATCGCACGAAGGTGATTTCGATTCCGAGCCGCATTGCAAGGGTTGAGGCATATATTTCTGACTGGGTTGATTATGTTAGTGTTATTGGGTGCTATCTAGTTAGCTATTGGAAAGTTTAAAGCTACTGATACTTTGTTTTAATGGTGATCTTTTAGTTCACACGTATCTATAATTAATACATATACAATGACGAGACCGCTGGTCTAGTGGTTAGTATACCTGACGGTTCGATTCCCGCCGGGGCACACATTTATTTGACAAATATGTTTGCTTTGCTTCTGGGTGTTTGGTATGTATTATAAGTATGTATTTACAAATAAACATGTATGTAAGTATTCTATCAGCTGCTGGTTCCCATAGTACAAGCTTTGCTTAGTTTGGGGCCTTGGGATTATTATACAATCACGCCAAGTCCCTTGCGGGTAGGCAGAGTATAAGTAAGGCCAAAGAATTAGGGCGAATTGGAATCTCCTTGGAATCTCCCGAGGGTTTCCCATATCCATTGGAGCCACTCGACTGGGGACTGTACCTCTACCTTACAGAAGACCGCAGTGAAATTACACTACTTTGATGCAGTGTTGTAATTAAAATTAAAAAAAATCAAATTATAATCCTAGTGTTGCCATCATTCATCGGCTTTGGTAAACGCTTGCCATCAAGCGACTTGTTTACCTATTGCGCCAAGAAACGAAATAGAGAAACTTAATCCTAAATCGTTAAGCTCCTTAGGAAGGCGTTCAGATCTCAATCTCTAATAAAAAGGTTGATTTAATGGTACACGCACCTTTCAGAAGCTCTATCTTAAATAGTTTCGTTCCCAATACACTGTCGTAAAGTTAGTTCAGGGAGCCTTAGATTCACACGTTGCAGGGTTATCACTCTTATAAATAAAGTTAAATATCTATGATGGGTTAAAATGATTTTTTATACGTTTATTCAGTCATCAAGCCATTTCATTCGATACATCATGGGCGTTACTATGGAAATGATAATTCTCCTTTTCGTGACGTCCGCCATATTAGATTTAAAATGGCGGCATTTAGGTAATCGTGCATTGTCACGGGAACCAAACGTGTGTGTATTAAACTTCAGCTCAATCGGACACTCGACAAGTGGATGACATTTAACTTGCAAGATGATTGATTACACACACACCGGTCAGGAGAATTTAATAAAACGTTGTAAAAATGATCGAACTATAAATTAATATATTTTATTCTCCACAAAAACATTATTCATCGTTTTTGAAATGAATATACATAAAACTTAAAGACGCACTTGGAACTATATATTTTTGAAATTGGTTAAAAATGAAAATGGTGCTAGGAGCAAGCGTCAAAGTGTGTGACAACCCTTTGTGCGGTGACTGATGTACCACAGAAGGGCACATAGATATTTGAAGCTCGAAAAAGATAAATGAATATTTTAGTAACTTCTATTTGGATGTAGATTAACCCCCACGCCTTTTTTGTATCTGATGTAAAACTTGTAACTGCATTTTTATTAACTACTCGTCTTGACTTGAAATCCATTTATAGTGTTAGATGTTTACGGGGGATGTAAAGGAGAGATTTTCTTAATTCAATAATATATCAATGCCGGTAGCAGGAACATTGTCGACAACGTATGCGAAAACGTAACGCGCGAAATGTCAAAATTGTCATACAAATTTTTAGTTCCACTTTTCACCGCCGCAGCGCTGTTCATTTTTCAGTACAAAAATAGTCGAAGGCGATACGAAAACGTTGTCCGCAATGTTCATGCTACCAGCACAGGACAAAAACATGCGAATTGAAAAGACAAAAGAAGGCACGGACAAAAATTTTCGATCTTATTTAATTGTAAAATAGATTATAAAAATAAATGCCCTCTCACTGTCAAAATTGCAGTGCCCTATAAACAGGGTATGTATTAGTATAAGTTTAAATGCTTGTAAAATACTATACTCTGATTGCAATAAAAAATATAATTTATGTTTTTTTTTTAATTACACATCCTTACCCGATTACGCATATATTTTAATGTGAAACAATTTGAAAAATTACGTTTCTATAAAAACTAGAAATTTCTTTCACAAAAATAAAATGGTAAAAAGGCACCAAGCTATAAACTTCATAAAATTATAAAAAGTTGTTATAATCACATTATATACACATATAACCCGGTAACAATTGGACATTTTCATACTATTTATTTTTATTTTTGGACATTAGGTGTCTAGTTGTCATTTGGAAATGTTTATACTTTTGTTATATATTATTTATGGACTGCAGTGGATTAATTTAAAAAAATATCATTATTAAATTTTAGCTCTCCTGTTTACAAAATGTAGTCATAGAGCTAGGTGATGGCGAGCGCTTTATCTTCTCCATAAATACATCAATTCCAGCACTTAATTGATTTATTTTATCACTGTTTAACTTTAACTCTTTAATTTACAACTGTTTACAACTTCTACACTATGTCACGAGAAGTTCCACGGAACACTCCAATCTTTATTAGTGTCTATTATTATTTTTTGATAGGAATCTTTATCAAGTCAAAATTAATAACATGTGAAAATAAAGGGCGGAATTAAAACTCATTAATTTTTATCTATTTTCCGCAGTATTAAGGTGCTTAAGAGGTCATCCATCTGGTACTTAAAATGTACTATAGCTATGACCTAGATTCTTTGAAATAACTTTTGGAAGAAACTTTCCCTTGGATATTTATTAATTTGTATTCACTGTAAATAAGTAAGTGAGTATCTCATAACGAAATCTAACTAAAACTAATGCTAAATACATTCACGTAATACTTAAAATGCCAACTATTTTAGTTCACAAGCTGTAATCGATTCAAATCGATTAATCGTGGCAAGTAGTATTCAAGACATGTGAGTTTTACATACGACTCCAAGGCTCTCACATCGTTATGCGCTTACGAATCGATTTTAATGTGAGGCGATCGTTTGACAATACACATGTACAGTCACGACCAAAAAGGCATGTAATTTTATTTCAAATAAGGTTTTTTTTTTATGAAATTTAAATGTTCTTAACAAAAAAATGATAGATCAAGACAGCACCATTTCTAGGTCAAAATATTGTAATTTAATTGAAGCCGTTTGTAGAACTCAACAAAAAAACTGTATGTACTTCACACTTTACATAAGGAGACCCAAAAAAACAAAAATTAAAGGTATGATGTCGCCAGCGTAACTGGTTAACATCGCAACGCTTTTTTTCTTAGTATTCTATAAAAATATTTTACTGGAATAATAACGAGAATAATCGCCTCCGCGGCTAAGCGGTAATGCGTCTTTCTTGAAGTATCAAAACCTTGGTTCGATTCCCAAGTTGATTTAAAATTAATGAATTACTCGACTAGGCTTAGAATAGTGTTTACATTCGGAAAAATGAATTGGATTGTGCCGAAGAATGGCGATGGACCGATGGATGGATAAGCTAGTAGTAATGCTGCTAGCACAGTGAATCCTCATCAACAACATGGTTGGCAACGCGTTAGTGATACCCCTGGTATTGCTAGCGGCTATATGCTACGGTGACTGTTTACCATCAGGTGGGCCGTATGCTTGTGTGCCACCTTAGTGGTATAAAAAACACATGATAATGTCCGCGAGTGTACTACCGGTAATGGATTATGGGGAAACGGTATGTGTTCGTTGTTACTAGAGTTGTAAGTTAAGTCAATTGCTTCCAGAGACGTGGGAAGTGATGCGTAGCTCTCTGGTATTCATGTCTCTCGAACTATAAGAATATTTCAATACCTTGTCAAAGATGGCGTTTCTTACTTTTTCTTGCTTCTCTATTAAGTTCCGTAACCGAACGTTTTTTTTTTCTATCCAGTAATATTCTATCTTATAATGGTAACAAGCAGTCGTTTGAAATGCTCTTAGAGTGAGTGCGTTTGGCTAAATTTCTAAAAACCAAAAGCGAATTTACAATTACAAATTTATATATGCGGTTGGAGCAGTTGCCGTGTCTAGGGATCGAACGGCAAAGTTAAGTTTGTCATGTAATCTATTTTACGCATTCGGTTGATCAATGTTCACAAAATGGATAATACGACTGAATTAAAATTAGAAAAACTAAAATTTGTAGGTTTTAGTTTAAATTACTTTCTGAAAAGCTCTCTATCCTCACCTGTAGTGAAAATCCCGCCTGACTCAGTCCACTGGTCCATAAGTTATAGTATAGATTTTATCCACATTTATTAATTTGTATACAATACGCGTACATTTACCAATAACATACATTTTCTAAATCATTAACATTTTAAGCTTCTTTAATAGATATTTATATTCATTAAACAATTTAGCTAACCAATAAAAAGTCAGTACTTTAGTGAGATAGTTGAAAAGTAGCCTTATTCGCGCTTCACACAGCGAGTGACGCGTCGCTGGCGCATAATATTCACATTCAATCAAACGTTGGTTTCACACCAACTTCTTGTTACCTTGTGCTTTATTCATAGTTCTGTTTAAATTATGCGCATTAAACATGATTCTTTAAATATATTAATGCGACTGTAGGTTTATTTGTCTACGTCGCATGTTAAGGCCTTCTTTAAATGTGTAAATATGGCAGTAGGTCTGTCTGTCTCTCCGTTTGTTACGTTTTCACGAGCAATCTCATTAACATGAAATGTAGACTATGAAATAATTAAGGTTTAAGGTAAAAACAAACTGATATCCTTCTTTGGCATATGTTTTTTAATTGTTTTGAAGATAGCTTCATTACATTTTAAATTAGTAGTATCATTATCACTATGACGTACACCTTAGTCACATATAAATATACACAAACTATATTCCCGTGTATTTTTATTATCGATGAGTTTATATTCTATTCTAAATATATATTATTTTCTGTTCTATTTTAATGCAATTTTCCTCACAACAATGACCATACATTATCTTAATCTATTCAATACATATAAATCAACATTCAAGCACGGACTATGAATAAGCGTTTAAATAGGAGATTAAGGTGCGCGAGAGCATCTCGCGTCGCTCACATTTATTTCTTTATTTATTCGCGGCCAATAAGGCCTACATTCAAATAGTTCATTAGGCAACGAGTGACATATCCAGCCCTTTATATGCGAAGTCCGTTTGTGTGCTTTATTTGACGGATTGTTGATGGAAATCTCTGGGACATACGGTGTGTTAGGTTGTCTAGCAAAATGCTAGATTTTGAAAAATAACACTACTTTGATGTAGTGTTGTGTTTCTGCAGTAAGTAAGGTCGCCAGTGCTCCACGAGGATACGCTAGTAGTAATGCTGCTAGCACAGTGAGTGCTCATCAACAGGGTTGGCAACTCGTTAGTGCTATCCCTGGTATTGCTAGTGGCTATAGGCTACGGTTTCTGCTGACCATCAGATGGGCCGTATGCTTTTGTGCCACCTTAGAGGTATAAAAATACAGAGTGTAGGCCGTAAATAAAATATATGTTACTCTTATTCCTTCTCCGCTACCGTTGTCATATAAGCTGTGCGTATAGAACATTTTTTAATTGGTAATTATTGAGGGATGCTCCATCAAACCTTAAACATCCGAATCTTCTATCAACTCTTAGTGAACATACTGCAAACTTATCATTATTGAAACAAATTATCAACGTAAGTAATTAATGTAAATCTTACTTACACAACAGTTTATAATAATACATACATACATATCATCACACCAAGTCTCCCAAGAGGTGGCAGATATGCGATCAAGTCAAGAGTGTTCAAGAGCGCTCTTTATTCACACAGTATAGAGCGCCATTTCACTGTTGACTTGCACATCTCTATTGATTCTTTATAATTAATTAATTATTAAAAAAAAAATAAGCATTCATTTTGTTGTATGAAATCATTAAATTAAACTAATTTGATAGGAACAAAAGCATTGCCATCCTTAGCTAACCCCGCACATGAGAAAGATAGCCAGATTTTAGTCCTGTCAAATTAGTTAAGTTTAGTGATTTTATAGAACAGAATCGACCATTATCTGCATAAAACTTTCATATTATAATTAAAAATGCCGAGTATTATTATCAAATTGTTATTCGCCAAACTAAACAACAGTGTGTATCACACGTGACAAGCTACAAATCACTTCGTGACGCGCTTATATACGAGGCTAGCAATGAGAACGGAAAATGATTATACAAGTGTTTCGTACAAGGCTCTGTGCTCTGGCCTGTGGGACTTCCACTGCATTTGTAATGCTAGTCTCAATTTAGGAGTCTGTACCTACCACGGAGATACTGATGACCAGTTTTAAAACAATTTATTCACTATCAAAATTGTTATGGAATGAAAAACATTGTACAAAAAATGTTTGCGATAACAGTAGTTTGAAACTATGTAGCATATTTTAACACTCAATCCCGCAAAGTGTTTTATTTAACTAAAACTAGTTACATTACATTAGAATTGATAGAATATTGACGAAATATATCATCACGCCGATTCATTTTCGGGGTACCTAGACAGGGAGTATAGAGCACCATTTTTCGAGTAGGATAAAGAACTCCATGCTGTACTCTTTTGGGAAAATCTTTTTGAGGTTTGTTTTTGTTGTGTTATAGGAACCGCTGCGAAAAATCCTGGGTCTGTGGTCAAAGGTACAGAGCCATCAAGTCAAAACTATACAAAGGTTGTAATATAGGTAAAAAACAATTGATATTATTATTTTACTTAAATAAATATAAATTTAATTTAGTGTAAGAAAATAGTCTAAGAAAATTCTCATTCGGTTGTGCACGAAGTGTATCACTCAAGGCGACCAGTGATGGGCGATGGCGTTAAAAATAATGTCGATAAATCCCGTCCGAGATCAAAGCACGAACAAATCGGTTGGGCGCGGTGGGACGGAAATAAGAATATTGCTTTGTGGATATGGTATTCTAAAGATTTCAATTTCTTCACTGACTTTTGAATGTATGTAGGCAAGACATGGTTATTTATAGACAATTAGTTAAACATATTTTTATTAAATATTCAAACTGCAACTAATGAATACTACTACTACTGAATCAATCAATAATAATCGAAGAAAATTCGTAATTAAACCCCGCTTCATTAAAAAACCTATTATAATTCCTGTAAATTTTCTATATTAGGTTAGTTTTTTCTCCTTGTGTAGTAGTCTTTTTTATGTATAAAGTCAAGTAATTTATCTTTAATTATTTAAATAAAGTTTACACAATCGCTTGCCAAAAAATTCATCGACAATAACAAGTGTGAAAGATGAAAGAAAAGTGCTATTCTAGGAAGTACACACGAATATAAACTGACCAATGATTAAAGTTGCCACAAAAAAACCTATAAAATGTAATAAATAAAATGTCAGTTCCAAATCTTAGTACATCATTGGTCCGTGATTTACTCAGCGCGCGCGGGAGGCACTCGACTAATAAAAAACACCCCGACACCCTCCTGACTGATGCGACAATTAATTTAATCCCATTTCTCTGCGTCTTTGAGGTGTCAGGGCTGGTGACACTGAGTTTTGTTTGACAACGCATCAGACATTAAAATACATTTGTACTTACCACGTGGACAACTATTACTACTTACTATACAATTATTACTTAATTGCACACCATAAAAGCTCATGTGACCACATACACGTATATTTGATGATGTTCATCTCAAACGATGAATTAAAATTTATTTGCTGTTATTTTGGTTAAGGTTAAGTTCGTTTGTTAGGTTAGGTTATCTAGGCAGTGTTTCGCAAAGTTTACCTGGTGTACCGTGGTCGGAAAATAACATTACCTCATAAAGTTATAAGACCAAAGAAAATACCTCGCGCGAGCGAGCTGTTTTGTTTCGTTTTAGTTCGTTTGTCTGTTAGCGGGTTAGCGGTTGAGTAAAAGGGTGAACTGATCACCATAAAAGAAAAAATAATATTTTTTTAATGCATGGTCACTATATACTACAGCGCCATCTGGCCACACACTAAGCAAAGCTTGTCCTATCGGAACCAGCAGCTGATATAATACTAATATACCTTTTTTTTTGTAAATACATACCTATAATACAACGCTAGGCAAACATATTTGTCACATAAATGTTTGCCCCGCGGAAATCGAACCCGCGACCCCTAGCGTAGCAGTCATGGTCAGTAACCAGTAGACCAGCAGTTACCTCAATAATATAATATATAAATAATAATATTATAGTATCGTACAAAAAAGATATAAATAATCAAAAAGACATGTAGTCTTATACGGCAGAAGATTTAAAGACCAGGAAGATTTAAAAAGCTTTTTTAGAGACCCTATTGTCTTAATTCAGAGAGCAAAATATTGCCTTTCAACGCCTCGCTCAGTAAGTGGGTCAATCTACATTTAACAATGATTGTTTTATATTTTCGATCGTGTATTTAATAAGTAATCTCAGACCGAAGTATTTATAAGGAAGTCGATAATTAGTATCCGTTTCCGTTTATTCTGAGAAATCGTTCATGTATTAAACATACAATAATGGCTTCGGATATTAAATAATTACGGAACATATTAATTCTTATTTAATGTTCTTTTTAATTATGAAAATGGCTACTGTGTTCCAACGAATTATTCACTTTTTAAGCATAGCTGAGTCCAATACATTATTATTATAATGTTGCCTATTATTTTATTAATCAGTCTAAACTAAAACTAAAGTATATACCTACTCTATTCTGTTCTTCATTGCAACATTGCAACTAAATATAATTATTCATAATTTTGACAGAGCTGAATTTGATTATGACAGACTTAAATAATTTAGGCTAGAAATTGCCATCTACATCCTATTTCTACGCTTTAAATTAAAAAAATGTGAACTTTACACACGCGGCAACCCTTAGAGGCGCGAGAAGCAGACATCAGCGCGGCAGGCGGCTATTAAACAAGACTAATTGAGCGATAAATTCACGAGACGAGTACCGATATAAAAACGGGAGACCCGAGAAAAATCCTAGATGAAGGAATATTGAAAGCGGGCCCGGAATTGATTACTGTCAATTACGGTGCCACTCCGCCGTCGGAGCCAGATGCTAACTACGTTCTATTAGTATTCGCGTTTGAGGTAGCTTCTGCCTCGTTGCCACCGAAACCTAGTCTTTTATCACTCCTAAGACAAAGGATTGTGTTGTCGTGTTCATCTATAACAATACCAATAATATTATAAAGAGGTAAGATTTTTATTTTTGTATCGTTACTAATATACGAATCTATATCTACATCTACACATAATATAATATAATATAATATAATATAATATAATATAATATAATATAATATAATATAATATAATATATATATATATATATAATAATATTATAAAGAGGAAAGATTTGTATGTTTGTATTTTTGTGGGTTTGTATTGAATAGGCTACGAAACTACAGGACCGATTTCAAAAATTCTTTCACCGTTATAAAGCTAAATTATCAGAGTAACATAGGCTATATATTATACTAGCTGCCCGCCCCGGCTTCGCACGGATGGACAAAATATTTGATAAATGTCTATGCTCCGAACTAATGTCTACCCGTGCGAAGCCGGGGCGGGCAGCTAGTTAATATTATAAAAAGGTAAGATTTGTATTTTTATATTTGTGTATGTTTGTGTTAAATAAGCTCCGAAAATACTGGACCGATTTCAAAAATTCCTTCACCATTACAATGCTACATTATCACTGAGTAACATAGGCTGTATTATACTAGCTGCCTGCCCCGGCTTCGCACGCTTAGACAAAATATTTGAATGTCTACCCGTGCAAACCCGGGGCGAGCCGCTAGTGTGCTTATAAAGGAAGTTTGGATGCATTTATCGTCTCATTGCCCTGCTAGGTTTACTTTTAAAGTAAAATTACATATATAATCACGCCCAGTCCCACACGGGGTAGGCAGAGTATAGAGCGCCGTTGCACTCTTAACTTACACACTGTTGCTTATTTTACATTCGTCAAACACTTCATACATGCTCGCCGATCCCGAGTACTGTTTACTTTTCCATCATTGAGTTTAGTAATTTAATCTAGAAAGTTGGACCTCGGTCTTCCACAGTTTCTTCTTCCACTCACATTCGCATTGTATATCAGTTTTGTCAGTTTTTCACCACTCATCCGTTTTATATGCAAACCAACGTAGCATTCCCTTTTTCATCTTTAGAAACATCTTTAAGTTAATTCATTTTGAAGTGACATGTAAATTAGAGGTATTGGGGTGGACTACCACCACGTAGGGACTAACCAACTAGTATGGCTGACGTACATTGTGACTTTTGACACAACCGTTATGTTTTTAGCCTGCACGGATATTGAACTTTAAAAGCAAATTATATCCGCTCCGCAAAGTAAAACACAAATTTCACACCATTAACTTGACAAAAAAAAAAACTGTCAAAACAAAATTAATATTCCCCGCAAATGAATTTTGTCCACCTATTAAACTTACTGAAACGGTACATTATCCCCGACACTGACTTATATCTGTGGATAATCCGAGCGAGTCAGCATGACATATTATCCGGCTCATTATACATAACATTCGTGCGACAAACGCAACAATGGCCTTTCAACCACGTTTTTGTATGAACATGACTGATTGCTCTTTGAGACCAACAAAGACCGCGAACATAAACATTCTGCACAATAACATGCCTGCGAATCATCCTGTCTAACCATTCAGTTTCAATACCCATCATTCATCACATTCTAGCTTCGAATCTTTAATACAATCCTGAAACGAAACCGTCAATGTATAGTAAGCAAAGCGATTGGTACGCTTAGAATATTTTACCTCGTAGCATAGTGACGGGGCATGTGTGTACGGGAGCGGTTGTCGATTAATAACGTTTACAAGATGAAAGCGGCTGGCTGTTAGACGCGATGCGTTCCAGAAATAAATGCCAGCTTCATCTTATAACTCAGCTGGGGTACTTACAAGTCACTGAGCACACCATATGCTATTGTTTTTACAAGATATAGTTTATGAGAACACGTTAATGTGTGAAGCATGTTCGGATATCGCTTACAGATTATTTACGTTAATAAAAGGAGATGTAATTAGGAATTAGTATACTCTGTGTGTAGCTAAAGAAAATAATTTTCATAATGTTTTTATTAAGAGAGCTCATGTGAGAGGTAAATAGCATAAAATTATAGACATACCTATTACACTTTATGTTATGTGAATGTGAACCTGGAATCGACCTACAAAATTAAACTTTTTAGACAATATTATTATTATGTCTCTATTTTCGGACATCTTGTAGAAAATCTATGAATACAGACATACAGTCCGTAGAAGGTATATTTTTGCATAAATAAAATTGAATTCCTTTCAACCAAACCATTATGACTCAGTTACGAAAGTTTTTAAGCCAATACTGGAAACTGCTGACAAAAGTGATTAATGGCTAGTATACAACAGTTTGTCAAAAAAAGGCAAGTCATGGTTACAATAGCAACCACATGAAATATACTACGTGCAACTAATAGGTGGGTCGGGCGTTAAGGAGGGCATAAATTAGAGTGTGTTGTGACGCCGCCGCGCGACGTATAACCATCTGTTTGTCGATATGTCATGGCGCAACACTATGGATTTACATAGAGCAGCTTTGAAAATATTGCATGTATTTCATGCCACATTTGCTTTAAGTCACATTGGCTTGGAGCTAGTTTTATTGTCAGTGTAAATAATAAATGTACTACTACTATTTGTTTATATCATTTTTGCTTAGGAAATAAACGTTGAATAAGCAACAGTAAAATAAAACTAATACGCTTTAACAGCTCTATGCAAGCCAGTAATCTGACATGAAAGAAAAATTTATTTTTGATCTCGGTTGCCCCATGCGACGATAGTCGGCGACATTTCTGCCTTTCGACTCGACGATAGTTTTTTCGACGGCTTAATTGCCACACATTTATCTTCGCAGATCCGCCGTTAGTCTCACGACAATCTACTGAAACAAAGCATATTCTGCAGCCGGAAAAGCGATAACGAAACCGTCATCCTTGACTGTCTACTAAAATTTGGCAGCAAATATAAAATTGTCATCAAACAACTCACGCCACACTAAATAAGATATTTCGACTGGTTTAATAGCGTGCAAGCCGACGACAATATGTTATTGTCACTTAATTTTAAGATATGGTGTATAAAATATAATTTGAGCAATTTGTTACTGACTTTACTATGGCGGATCATTGTTTATTTTCGGAGTTGTGTTTCTTTTCTTACGTGTGTGTGTGCCTCTGTAATAAATTTGTTTTTATTAGCTGCGCTCCTGAAATTTACGCCGTAATACCACGACCTCCGCACGCAGCTATCAATTCGTATTTTTATTTATTTAACTACGTGTTTCAATTAATCTTTTTTTAAATATATTGAGGAAAACAAAGATTTTATGTGTTTAAAAACGGATTTATACGTTTAGTTTAATTTGGGAATAATAAAGATTAGATCAAAATATTTAAAATTTTGTTTAATAAAAAGCGTAGCTGGCGGAGTTTACAACTTACATTATATTGTTTATGCTATATCTTTGGGTTCTAATCTAATACTTGCTTGACGTTGAACAAATGTACCTTTTCGACATACTCTAGCATTTTAAACTTCATTTGGAAAATATTGTGGGTTAAAACCTAGACTCTGAAAAATGTCTGGATAAATGATTCGTGCCTTGTGGATACAATTTAACTCAGGTTCTGCGATAGTAAAATTCTTATTCATAATATTATGATAAAATGTATTTATTTCCTCCACACAATATAAAGAGTGTCATATATTAATGTCTCAAGTCATATTCATATGTCAAGTACAGTATTAACGATATAATAAGATAAGCTGACCTTTAATTGGTTTCTCGGAAGCTTCAAAGTCCAAGGGAATAAAGTCAGAAGCAATCAAATATACCATAATTTGAGTTATATATTTCGTGAGGCACTTGGCTTCATAACAGCCCTTAGAATTCTTCTGTGGTGTCTCATTCCATGGTTTGAAGCTGAGTACCTACATAGTTAAGTATCTTGAATAACAAAATCTTATGTATTACTAGCTGCCCGCTCCGGATTCGCACGGGCGGACAAAATATTTGATTTACATTTGCTCCGAAACTACTGGACCGAATTCATATAATTTTTAATTTACGTGGATGAATCATAGATGTTGTTCGATTCTCAGACTTACCCAATATACACAAAATTTTATAATAATCGGTCAAGCCGTTTCGGAGGAGTTTAACAACAAACATCGCGACACGAGAATTTTATATATAAAATTGAGATGTACAGGTGCGCTGAGCGATCAGCATGTAATCTTACAAATAAATGTACACGATGGTAGTTTCAAGATTACTTTTTTTACCGAGAGATGTCGCCACACGTGACTTACATCGCACCATTGTTTTCAGTCAGTTTTATCAATTAAAGTGATGTAGTATAAAAAGCCTCCATGTTATCTTCGATTACATGTCCCAGCAGGAACACTTGTCTTTTAATAATTAAAAAATATAGGTAGGACTAATTGGGACCACCCGTGGGTTTTCCTATAAAAACTGGAGCCGCCCGACTGGGGACTGTACCTCCTTACAGCAGGCCGCAGTGACATAACACTACTTTGATGTAGTGTTGTGTTTCTTTGGTAAGTAAGGTTACTAGTGCTCGACGACGATACGCTGTGCTGTTAGTAATGCTGCTAGCACAGTGAGTCGTCATCAACATCAAACATGGTGTGCAACGCGTTAGTGACACCCTTGGCTTTCCTAGCGGCTATAGTGACTGCTTACCATCAGGTGGACCGTTTGCTTGTGTGCTACCTTAATGGTGTTTTAAAAATATCACACACACAGTAGGTACCACGATCTCTGAGAACTCTTGTCAAGAGTCTGTACTTATCGGATAAATTTTCTTTAAGATGGCCGCCTATAAATTAAAAACCCATTTCAATCCATGTTCCTACTTTTAGAACGCATCAGTTTACCACCGCAATCGACATAAACCATGCCACTTTAAAAACGCTTATAATTAGAACAACAAATCACGGGATCCATTAGCGATGTGTTCAAAGACAAACGACTTGTTCGCAATAAGGTAACAATTATCCCGGAGAGTCACGGATCCGGGATGCAGTCCCCGGGGAACGGAGACTGATGGTTGTGTTTCGGTGTAGAGGGGTGTTGGCTGATGATGTGTTTACGAGATGTCGATTGTCGAATGTTTCAGCGATTTGTTTTGGAGTTCCATTTGAAATCGAATGAATGATTAATTTTATAGTTCAGGTGTGAACCAGGTGTAATCACACTATCATACTAATATTATAAATGCGAAAACCTGTGCGTTTGTACCCTCTTTTCGCCTCAACGGCTGATTGGATTGGCATGGTATCTGGAATTGAGGTAGCTTATAAGCTGGCTTAACTTAAAGTATACTCTTTATCCCGGAAAATAGTGTGGTTCCCGAAGGATAGTAGATCAATGCGGACAAAGCCGCGGGTAAAAGCTAGTTCTTTATTAGTAATATCTGTGTTACATGAAAAAAAGACAGAGCACTGAGTTTCTTGCCGGTTCTTCTCAGGTGGCTTTTTTCCCGAATCGGTGGTAAGTTAGACCTTCTGTGCCTTATTAGGGCTTAAAGCTGAATAAATTATTTTTTGATATGACTATGTTTTTTATTTAAATATAAATAATAATATACAATAAGAAAATCACGTAATAATGTTTAATAAATCATAATAATCCACGCTTTATGTCGACAAACAAACTATCGACAAGTTCCCACCACCACTAGCGATAGATGTCCCTCTTTACAATGACAAAAAGGCCGCGCTGGCGGAGTGCTTTTGATGTGAAGCTTTGAAAAATATTCAAGTTACAGTCTATGATCACCGGTGGAAATATTTTGACGTGTTTTTATTGTTTCCTGCTATTTTCCAACACTGTTATTTATTTTACAATTCATGAGTGACCTTTTTATTATATATTTCAGACATACTTTTGTCAGAGCGTCGACATAGATACAAAGCCGTGCTAATTTACACCACTTATAACTCAAGAACGACTGGTTTTTGTGTTTTTGGATTTATCTTCGTCCGGAATAGGAAAAAAGGTAGGTTATGAAATTGGTGTCAATCAAAAAAAAACATCAGTCAAAAAATGAGTCTATACGATCCTTTGTTATAAAAGTTAAACAAAACGCTACTGACATCTCACGTAATGTTGTCTATGGTTTGTATTAATAATCCTAAACGTGCACATTCGTTGCTGAGTCGGCAAGTAATTTAAAAAAAAAATTACGATGTAAATACTTAAACCAATCAAATCTGTGAACTCGAATCAGCATGGTCCACATTATGTGGCGTCAAGCTGTGCTGACGGCGGCGTTGGCGCCGTTTTTTTTGCTGGAGTCCGTTCTGAGATCAGCTGTCAACAGAAGCTCCAGAGATTTTAATTTGATCGCTCTAATTTTTGTTCCTACCTTCTGGGACGGACACAGATGCCATGTTTTTTTTTAATACCACTAAGGTGGCACACAAGCATACGGCCCACCTGATAAGCAGTCACCGTAGCCTATAGCCGCTAGCAATACCAGGGGTATCACTAACGGGGTGCTAACCGTGTTGTTGATGAGGACTCACTGTGCTAGCAGCACATACTACTAGCCCAGCGTATCCTCGTGGAGCACTGGCAACCTTACTTACCGCAGAAACACAACACTACATAAAGTAGTGTATTTCACTGCGGTCTTCTGTAAGGCGGAGGTACAGTCCCCAGTCGGGCGGCTCCAATTTAAATGGGTTAACCCACGGGAAATCCCAATTGGCCTACCTCCCATGATGCACGTAAAATTATCACGCAAATTAATACCAATATAATATCGCTTCGTCCCATCGTTAGAAAAGTGCATGAACACTTGGCCAACGATGGAAGAGAGTTGCCAATTTGATACTATAGCGTAGTCGGCTACGTCACTCGCGGGATTACCAAAATTATTAATGGGCTAGCTAATAAAAAGTGTCATTACGTAGCAGAAACTCGTATACACAACTGAGATTGTAATTATGTATGTGCTTATAAATTTTGAGTACATATTATTTCGAAGTTCTATGATTAAGCACAATACGATACAAAATGTTAGGATTGGGAAACTATTGGAAACAAATAATTTTACTAGGTAGCTCTCCTTATTTTATTTTGATTTTTAAAGATAAATGCAAACCGTTTCTAATTTCAAAACGTAAGGCGTAATGTCAGAAATTACTAACACAGTAATAATATTGATTAACTTTATAAAGAGAACCTACAGTTAGATGGACAACCAAACATGTGGGCCTTTTTTTTTGGAATCTTTTAATGCGATACTAAGGCTGATTTCAGATATTTTGAAGGTATAATACCAAGCAGAATTTACTTTTGAGGCATAATAATACTTTTTCCGAAGCAGTTATTTGCGGACGCTACCGTCCCAGGAGTGGAGTTAGCCGTGATTTATTCGATCGTTTCCTTTTGCTGTTCGACTTGTCGGTAAATTAACCGACGATTCACGCGCCGTTCGACACCACAATTTATTTATTCCGGGACTTCGAATGTTCAACACAAATTGTTGAGCACTTTGTAAGGTGACAGCCCTAGCCTTAGCTTGAAACAGTAGAATGTAGTGAGATATAATATACTGGCGACACGCCCCGGATTCCCACGAGAGGTCAGAGGGAAAAAACAGGGTAGTTCTGTTGTATAGAATAAAAAGATACTTTCGTTACCAATGACCACCCAAAGTAATTTCACAAAACTTCCAACAACATAATCTCAAAATCCCCAAGAAACTAATTCTAACCTTAGCAAACAATAATATATCTTAGCTTCCTCACAGATTAGGCTTATAATAATAGACCGGCGGATATCCTACCTTCCTCCCAAATCCGGAACCCTTGACGACCTTATAATAAGGTTGAAAGTGTCCTAATAGGATGTCTAACAGCAATTTGTGTGTAAGATGTGTTAGTTTTGCGTACAAAGGGCTAATTTGTTCGATAGTTTAACGGCGGTTTGTTGACTCAGCCTGTTTGCTTGTTAGGCCGCGTTTGATCCCATCTATCGGTCCCGTGTGTACTACGGATTTGAAAGCAAACATGTTAGGTTGGTGTGACGTGTGATTTGTTACCGATTCAGGATATAGGTAACGAAGGGATTACAATAGTATTAAAAGTAAATACGTTTGGAAGAAAAACAAGAGGAATCACTTACAATTCCCTCTTTGATATTTAAAAAAAAAAAGTAAATGTTGCCGATAATGTTTATGCATTTAACCACGATGTTGATTTTATTTCACGGATATGTAAGTTGTCAGGGATACAGAATAGGAATACGGTACCTCGGATCCAGAAAAAAGATCTCCAGAACCACATAAGGTAACTAAAAAAAAAAAAAAAAAAAACTAACTGTGTTTTATCTCCTTGGTCATTCAACCGAATAGTGCCTGAAGTGTGTTGCAGTTGTCACAAGCTACGCCACTTTACTTTGCGTTTTTGCACGTTAGTGTACTTCCTCAATAAAATGGCCATAAATACACAGACATTTAGCGTTATTTATCGCTTCCTTGCAAGTGATACACTTCACTCATGTCAGGAAGAAACCACTTAAGTTCACTTTTACACTCGAGTCGCCTGTGGTACACGTTTTTTAGATAATATGGATGGAATTGTCTTTTAAATGGGTGCTTATTTGGAGTAGATTTGACTACTAGTATTTTATTTATTAATTTACAACCACTACAAAGGTATACCGCATGTATATGTATGAATATTCTACAAGCGCGGCATACGCGTCAGGCGATACGATAATTAACACATTTAAACGTCATGTCAAATGAAGCTATAAAAACAAATAAATGCAAATCGCTTGGAAATCATACACATTTTTGCGAATGGACGCAAACATTTCGAGATATATTTTTTCACCGTCGGGTCGGTTCGAAAATAAAATCCAGCTTTCGACGCGTGTCAATCGTGAAATAAAATAAGCCCGGCGGGCGAGCACCGCTTGGAAAAAATATAAACATTGTAATTCAAACAGCCAACTAATTGACAGGTACGGAGTGACAGACGAAGCGACGGTAAGCTGTCCGAGATATATATTGCGACTATTTTACAATTCACAAAATAATTATTTCTCAAAATGATTTATGCTCGAGTATGGCAATAATAAAAGTAATATCTCTTTGATAACATAATAAAAGCATACATCTAAGGCGGCTTTATGAACCGGTGGTGAAATAGATAAGAGCCTAAACTAAACAGAGTAAACGATTAATTCTTATTTAAATAAACATAGCATATATTTTATATTTATTAATTTATTACCATCGACGACACCGTAGGTTTAGTGGTTAGCGACCCTTACCGCTATGCCAGGTGTCGTGGGTTTCAACCGCATCATGGCAAACGTATATGTGACTAAGATTTGTTTGCCTTCTGCCTTGTTTGTGTGCTTGTCTTCTTCATATCTTCATGCCTTCCCACAAAGGTCCCTGAAGAGGTAGGCAGAGGTGTTACAACACCCACATTCCACCGAAGATATTTTTTTGCCAAAGTGACAGATGATTAGTCCGTCGTCATCTCTTGGGCACTACATACGTCTTTGCCTTCTTAGAAGTATGCAGGTTACTCCTTATTTTTCATTCAGGTGCTGTGGGCAGCTGTGAAAGTCTACCCAGATAACCAACAATGTCAAAGTGACACCACTTCCCAGTCCAATCCCTATTGGTAGGAAATTTGACACTTGACATATTGCCGGCGCCTGGGCTGAGTGCCGAACGTATTCAATGTGACCGTAAATTTTTATTATGTAAAAAATCTTTTACACATCTGCATTTACTTTACGGAATCTTTATAGTTTATATCGTACGAGTCTCATGGTATTTCGAGTGCGTACTTGTAACCGGTGGTGACACGAAATAAATCACTTCTTATCCCATTTCCTGTTTTTTTTTATCAGTGGGTGAATTACGTTGCGAATTTAATATAACTATCGGGAATTTTGATGAATGTACGAATTTTACGGCACTTAGAAACTTTATACAATTACTAGCTCTTACCCAAACCTGGAAGCTTATCAGATTTTTAAAGAGGTGAGACATCAGCTGGATTAGACCTCTCTTGACAGGCAAGTTTTTTTTATGTTACTAAGTCACCGTAGCCCATAGCCGCTAGCAATACCAGGGATATACCCTCTTGTTGATGAGGACTCATTGTGCTGCAGCATTACTACTAGCGCAGCGTATCCTCGTGGAGCACTGGCGACCTTACTTACCGCAGAAACACAACCATATATGTTATTATTTATCCTTATGACACTACATCAAAGTAGTGTTATTTGAATGCGGTCGCCGTGCGGCTCAATTTTTTATGGGAAAACCCACGGGAGATCCCAATTCGCTTTACCTCTCTTAAACATATATCTCTCTCAGAGAATCAGTATTGCTATCCAGAGCGGCAATGCTGCCAACCCTCTTGACACTACTGCACACCGCGTGTTACCTCTCAGAGTTTTTTTAATCTCTATTTTTAAATTATTATTTTATTATAGCTATGACTGTTTTTAAATAAAGATGAATATAAATTATATCTATTGTATGTGGTTTCTATCTAAATTTATTTCATATTTAGACTAAGCTGCACCTAGTAGAGGAAAGCTACATTAACGCAAAGTAATCCACGAACGTAAGGTGTTAACATAAGCTGGAAAGCTCTCAGCCGGCCATTGTGTACAGCGGATCACAAATAATAAATAATTTATGGGCCGAGCGAGGGCGTCACTGACGCGCACACAAAGAATGAAAAATGATTCTGCCCTCCGGTGTTCAAAGCGTCACATTATACACACTATGAATAATGTTATTTAGTCTGTCTGTGATGTTGAGAACTTGTCACGTAATGCTCTTTAACATATCGATGGTCGTTGTCGATAAAATGAGGAATAAAAAGTTACTAAACCAGTTTCCCTCAAGCGAAAGGGATAGGAGGAAGATATCGAAGTATTGAGTCATGTCTTAGATTTGCTAAAGGTTATCAAACGATGCGAATGCGATGGCACATCGAGGTAACCGTTTACCATAAAGTTTGAATACTTGTTCTTCAACTAACACTCTAAAGAGCTGGTAAATATAGTGGTATTAACAATTTATCAGGGTCTCTTTGAGCAGAGAGTATAGAGCGGCATTTACCGACTCACCGCTTTCGCTCCTAATGACGGACTAATATAGATAATTCCAATTATTATTATAACTCGCATTAATATGATAAATCTTTATTATCGTTAGGTTATAAGGCTTAGTGAAGGTCGATAAATTTTAACATTACAATCAACTTTAGTATCGATACATTTAGATAGTTCTTATGACAGCATCAATTTCAAACGATTATAGGCTTAAGTGACATGTCATGATGAATGTATGTTACACGACAAAAATAAAAGGTCACACAAGTGTCTGTCTAGCGCGTGGTTAGGCTTACAAATTCAATTTATTCAGAATATAGCCTCGTTACCTTTGGAATTATAAATCTCACAAGGGACGATAATACTCGTACATTGAGCCTTGAGAAGCTATGAAGAGGACAATACATATTGAAATCTATGTTATTATTAAAATGTTCTAACTAACCAAAACTAAAGGTACCAATTCTGTTGTTCAAAATTACTAAACTTAACTAATTTGACATGTCTGAAAATATTGCCATCCTTATTTAACCCCGCACATGAGAAAGGGATAGCAAGAATTTAGACCTGAATAAATTGTATTTAGATATAAGACATTTATTGGGACACCGTAGCAGTAAAACCGATATAGAAAAAAAATAAAAAGAATATGATAAAAGTTCAAGTAGCAAACTCTCAAAACAAACCGTAAAATTATGTATGTTGTTATAAATCTCACTGAAATCATACTCAATAATTTTAAAGGAAGCAATAAATCACCAATTAGAGGTTAACAAACACAGTGGGGCACCCACAAAGGCTGGGACAAAAACGTTGACATTTCGCTGCGAAACAATCGGTAAATTGTTCACGCATGGCAGGCTGGGCAGTGATTGACAGCTGTGACCGCCTCACTGATTGATGTTGAACGCAAACAGTGGAGTCTGGTTTCCCTACTGCCTTCATTAACGGCCAATTTGAATATTAATGAATTGCAAAGTTGAATCTATTCACCGCTCGTAGTACCCACTCTTTACCCTTTGAGCCACCATTGAGTACTGTGGCAATTTGATATAGGATTTTAGACTTTGGCCTTCAACACTTCTTCTACTCATATTCAAATCATATTTATGACAGATTTTCATAACTCATTCAAATTTGGTCTTTTGGAATTGTATATAATTTATTTAGTTCTAATTGTCTCCCAACATATTTTTTTTTCGAACTGGTGCCAATTTAGACCATCAATAGTGCCTTATTAGGGCCTAGCCTGAATAAATTATTATTTTAATTTAAACGTTGGTATTTTACCTGCGCAAGAAGGTTTTTTGGAAAGGCTATGGAAACCATACCGGACTATTGAACACCCTTAGAATCTGGTTTTCAAGATACTGCTCATTTACAGTGCGGTTAGTTTACTTAGTATTACTCACTGCAACGCTAAGTGGCGTGAAACTTTGTGTACGCCTTCAGTCTGCACGTTTGGTTAGTTTGTATCCACACTTCCATACTAATATTATAAATGCGAAAGTAACTCTGTTTGTTTGTTTGCTAGCTTCTCACGACTAAACGGATCGTCATGAAATTGGCAATAAGATAGATTGGGGAAGGACATAGGCATCTTTATCTACAACCACGCGTGCGAATCTACGGGCACAGGCTAGTTTAAAATAAAAGTGTTACATTTATATATTAAATATCAGTTGTAGATGTATTGTGTGTTGAAACAATCTTATTATATCACTCTTAATAAGACAACGAGTTTACAAGTCGCAAAATAGCACTCGCTTGTGTAAATTGCAAGCTGCACTTGTAACTGGTACTTGCAAAGTTATATTATTAGTATGATTGACAGCACGGAAGGAAATTACTGGAGCTGTACTGCCGGTGACAGACTCAGTCACTCTCACGACTGCCGTTGAGTGATTAATGTTCTGACACTAAATATATTCCCTTCTATTTAATCGTACTGGTTCATGGGATCGATCGTGACTGGTAGGCTTTATTAACTGTTGTCTAGACCATGTTTGGCTACGATAGCCTTAAGATAGTAACGCTGTGTTAAAGTTGCAGATATAACTGGAGTTTTATTAACGAGAGGATTGTGAAGGGAAACCCATGAACATATTATTATGCCCAGTGCCGGTAGCAGGAACATTTTTCGACTACGTAAGCGAAAACGTAACTGGCGAAATGTCAAAATTGTCATGCTAATTTCTAGTTCTACTTTTCTCCGCCGCAACGCTGTTCTTTTTTCAATACAATATAGTCGAAGGCGATACGAAAATGTTGTCGCAAAGTATTCATGCTCGCGCTACAGATGGCAGAACGATTAATGCTTAATGGTGAGGTTTCTTTCAGAAAATATATTATGTATGAGTAAATAGGACATAGAAGTACGTTCTATCTTAATTTAGTTTACTATATAAAAAAAAAATATGGATTATTCTTTTCAGAAACAGAAATGTGGTGCATAATTAAGTATATAATAATTTATGAATCGAAATTTTACAATCATTTATCATTAAAATTAGATTAAATTCTTGCATGTATTGTTAATAACGTATCTAAATATGAATACTGCCCGTAGTTTTAAATCGCTCTCCTATGAAATGTGATATACTCACCTTGAATTCTACAAACTTATTATAATAATAAAATTTATGTTAAATAAATATTGCAAACATATTTTACTAGTAAGTATGCTAAGATGTTCACACAGTTGAAAGAAACATAATGAAAGCTATAGAGGTCTTAATGAAAAAGGGTTCACAGAACAGACATAACTTCCTATCAAACTGCTCGTATCTAAAAATAATAACCCTTCAAAATGAATACGAAATTAGTCATAAAAATATACATTTGAGCATGATAAATTTACGATACGAGACGGGGCACTCTCAACCCTCCCTAGGGCGACTTGTTTCCGGCAAATTCACTTTGGACATAACCGTTTCGTGGATATAAAAATTTAGCACTGCACAGTGGGCCGTGCCCGTGAGTTATGGGACAACGTTCACTCGCTCCGTTTTATTTTGTTCCCGGACCGTTTGTAATGCGAATTTATCGGGCCGCGAATGTGCATGATGGATAAATTTGCTTGTACTTCACAGCGCTCCAACGTGTTATGGAAATTTATTTTTAATTCTTTATAACCCGATATACGATCAACCGTATACACTTATTTATATTTGCGATTACTCATTATCGTAATTTTACGGTGACTTAATGCGACCTGACACATTTGAGTGGTTTATTATGCGCTAAAATGAACATTCGATCAAGATTCGAAGTTAAAAATAAGCTTGCTGCTTACAAAACTACCAGATTGTCTTATTAATCAGTAGCCTTGTAAAGCGTGCTGAAAACGTGGACATTATAAATTCAAAATGGAATAAATATAAATGGCCCAACACTCCACAGCTACTTTATGAAAAGCCAGGTTATACGTGACATAAAACAACCCTAAACAATTACGGGGCCACTCGGGCCCACATAACGTTGTAAGTGGTATTAATGCCGAGGGTCGGGTTAATACACGGCCACATTAACGCGTATCGGAGGCATTAATAGCGCATCATGGAGATAGCTAGCCCGCAACTCGGCTATCGCTTATAGCCAGGGCTTAGAGCGGCGGCGGAACGTGTTATATTTTTCAATAAAAAGCTATTTTAAAGTAATGGCTGCGTTTGATGGGCAATTATTTTATATTGATGCGTTCTCAACATATTTTCGAAGATTTTATCTCTCTCTATCTCTAATTATAAATATTGATGTTTATAAAATAGTAACAATAGTACAGGTCGCGGCACGAAACTCTAGCGCTGAGCGAAACGTGGAGGGGATAGCTGCGCATGGGTACCATCGCGCACGCAATACAAATTAGTAATTTAATTGCTTAGTTAAAAACAGCAAAATAATGTTTTAATGTAAAGTCAAATAGTAAGTCTAGCGGTGAACAAAATGTGGAACTTAACTGCGTATGGGTACTGTCACGCACGCAAATATTACTTCATGTTACCTACAATATAATTTTTAACAAGTTTATGGGGAGTAGAAAAATAAATACACTATCGGATTTGTAAATTTTTATATTAAATACCAAATAATAAAAAAAATTATATTAAGTCCGAATTACATAAGAACCTACTGAAGTTTCTTCTCAGGATAGAAGAAACCTGCGAGTTCGGCAGGGTGTGGACATCAGACACCGCATTCTCCTTTCCGATATCTAGTCCGAATCAGACAATGGTCTTACACCTTCAATAGTATCCCAACAGGGCCTTTTGCTTACTGAGGGCCCCGGCTCAGGGCTGCTTCGGTCGTCGGCACTAACAGCGTCATCGTCATCAGACTCACCAAGGCTATCCTCTGAACTGTCACCATCAACGCGAATGATGAATTCTTCTGTAACCAAATCCACGACATGGTCACTCTTGACATATTGCTCTTCTATGTCCTTTACCTTTTGGCATAACTTTCCCCAATCCCAAGCACCCATCAGCAAAACTTTTTCTTGAATTAGTTCTATACATTTAGCAACACTCCACTTCACATTTTTACTGCCTACATATTGCTTTATGTCAGACCATGCCATTTCGATTGGATTTAGATCTGGGTGGTATGGTGGCAGTCTTAGCACTTGATGTCCTTGCTCTGCTAGTATCCTGTCAATTGAAAATGTTTTAAATCTATCTTTGTTAGCCCGTATTAAATTGTATAGTTGAGGTTTTAGTAGAGTTTCCTCATATTGTATGCCCTTTTCAGTAAGCCAACCCTGCATGTCAGCTTTTTTGGAATTAGAAGTGGGTGCAAGGTCCCATTGTTTATTATGGTATGATGCGTTGTCGACTACCACGACAGAATTAGGCGGTAAGTTCGGCAATAACTGTGTCCTCAGCCATTTTTCGTAGTTGTCGTAGTTCATATTGTCGTGGTAGTCGCCTGATTTCGCACCAGCTTTAAAAGTTAACAGTGCGTTCGGTATGAACCCAGCCTCTGATCCTGCGTGGACAATGACCACCCGCTGTCCTTTGGAGATAGGTTTTTTGAGACCTTTTGTAGTACCATCGGTCCAGGCTTTTGGAGCAGAGTGCGATGAATCTACGTAAGATTCATCTGTATATACGATGGGCCTTCCCTCTTGGCGATATTGTTTTATTTTGCGTAAGTATTCGATACGTAGTAAACGTATATTTGAACTTTCAATCAGTACTTTTCGATTGTTTTCAGTATTTTTCCACCGAAACCCTAAACTCTTAATTATTCGTCGAAGACTTCGTTCTGAGCCTTTGAAATTTATATCTTCCTCTAGCTTCTTTCTCAACTTTCCGACGGTGGGAAGTTCATTATTTGTCCTATGAAAGTTATGTATGCACCTCTTTATTAATCCTTGATCAAAGTTATCAATATCTGTGACCGGTTTTGATCTGGAGCGTTTTTTGCCTGGTGTTCTAAATACTGATAATAAGTCGGAATTATTGGCTTCAGTGGAGATTTTCCTTACCGTTGCTATGGACGTCTTTGTAGATTCAGCTGTCCTTTTCTGAATTTTCTGTAAGTCACTAATTATACTATTTAATTTTATATTTCCCGCCTGAATAACTTCTGCAGTTTGTTTTATTTCACTTATATCTACAGTGCTGCGGTCAGAATCGAGTAAAATACTCGCAGCTTCGCCAATTTCACTTTGAATTTGTTTCAGGGAATTAATGAAATCATTCGATTCCCTTTTCAGAAAACAATGCACGTCAAACACCATTTTCCGTGCCTGTCTTTTCAAAACAGTATTCCTTCTCGGCCTCGGCATTTTCACTGTTTAAAAACTGTTCAAACTTAATCAAACAGTGAATAAACTAACAAACACAACAAACAAATCAACAAAACAAACTTAACAAAAAACAACAACAAAAATTAACGATGACAACAAAACAATTCAGAACGCGACTGTACACTGGAAGTGCGCGGAGCGTCGTATCGGCACGGGGGACGGAGTACGACTGGAGAGCCAATCGGCGCAACGCACGCTCGCCCTTCACCCCTGTACCCCGCCAAGACACCTTATTTTTTACTTCTGCGCAATAACGGTCAGCGCTAGAGTTTCGTGCCGCGACCTATATTACGTATTGTCACTTCAGTGGTTTTTGTTATAATTTATAAACCGGCTCAATTTCACCGTTCAGAAGAAAACCTAATGATTGTATTAATGATGACGAACGAATGACACCCACCAAAGACACGTTGGTCTAGTCACTAGACTCCAGCGGTTAGTGTACCTGACAGCTCGATTCCCGTCAGGGTACAAATTTATGCGATAAAAATTTGTGTTTGTCTAGCGTCTGTGTTTGGTATGTATAAAAAAAGAACTACGTAGGTATTTTGACAATTATCTGGTTCCCATAGTACAAGCTTTGCTTAGTTTTGGACCAAACGGCGCTGTGTGCTAATGCCCCAATTTTTGTTAAACTTGAAAAATCATTTTATAAAACGAACAGCGAATAATTTAAAGAAAAATATTGCTACAGCACAAAAAAGCCGACGGCGTATACCCGATCTTTTTAAACTGTCACTTACATGTACATCGGCTACTAGGTGTCACCCACTGGACGGGTGACAGTGATGTGGTGACAAGCGACAACTGCTCGCCGGACAATTTGCGACAGAGCGGCTGCGAGGTTAATATTAATACGCTCTAGTCCCGACATTTGGAGTTGCTGACCACTGTGCGGAGTTTTATGGTAATCACCAATATTATACTTTTAAAATAAGGGCGACCCATACAAATATTTGAAGAAAGAATATTCATCGAGGTGATTTATCTTCGAGATAATCCTTCTAAATATTATTATTGCAAAAGTTAGGATGTGTTTTTCAAAATTTCATTTGTAAGCCAATATTTATATTTACAACCTAAATATGACTGCACTAATTTGAGTGAAATTTTGCATACCGATAGACCATGAACTGGATGAAGATACGGCTAGACTGACTTTGTAAATCATAGTTGTTTTTTCTAGTTGCAAATTCAATCGTTTTTCATCTTCCAAATCGCTCATTATATTTCTATAGACAAGACTGTAAGCATCAAGAACAGATCAATACTATATCCGTGCTGTTTCGTATCCAGTATGATAAAAGTACCAGGCGTGCATGTCTTACAAGAACCTCTCACCCTTAGAATCCTTACAGCCAGTTATCTTCATCCCGGCCGTTTGGCGAACGGCCGCGCGGCGTCTTTCATATTTTGAATACTTACTCGAGTTATAAGAATTTATGCGTCGCTTAGACGCGGGGTAATGGGCACATAAAATCTTACGGCCACTCAGCTCTTATGTATTGACTTTTACCGAGATGCCATTTCATTTTCTATATCACGTGGGGGCCAAATTACAGTTTTGTGCCCGACACGTTTGTGTTGTTCCCTCATAAAATATGAGCATGTTTGCAAAAAGTTTCGCAATAACATGTGTACCTCCATGTTTTTTCATTATAACCTATGCTATACATCTACTTGGGATGTATTTATTGTAAATATTGTATCGAAATAATGTCATAAGTGCTAAGGAAACTTTATATACTAAAATGATATGACCTCGGATCAAATAAAAAAGGAAAATGAAAAATGAAAAAGATAGAACATACAGTAAAAACGTGTCAAAAATGATTAGTATCGGTTCAAATAAAAATAGGCTGGCAAGCGTTGGATGTGGGCCGCATTGAATCGGTCAATGTGGAAATCTATGGGGGAGGCCTTTGTTCAGCAGTGGACGTCTATTGGCTGATGATGATGATGATGAAATAAAAATAAAATTAAAATATATTTTACAAAGTTACAAACCCAACTTCCACACACATCGTCCCCGCTCCCCGCTGCTACTGGCACCACACCACAACAGTTTATGTGTGGCCATAACAATAAGTTAAATGAGCAGCGGCTACGGCTATGTGCTCGTGTTGTTTGGACTGCATTATGCGCCACTCCTCGCTTAATGTCACTTTGTACATTTGTCACTTAATTCTAAACCACTGGGTTGATTTTGTCTTATAATTAGTATTATTAACGCCAAAAGAGAGCTAGGGCAAATTGGGATTTCCCGTAAATTGGAGCCGCCCGATTGGGTACTACTTTGATGTAGTGTTGTGTTTCTGCTGTAATTAAGGTTGCTAGTGCTCTACGAGGATACGCTGCGATAGTAGTAATGCTACATGCTGCTAGCACAGTGAGTCGTCATCAACAACTGGGTAGGTAGCTCGTTAGTGAATAGTGATACCCCTGGTATTTTGACTGCTTACCATCAGGTGATATAAAAAAGCCGACTTCGAAAAGAAGGAGATACTACTTAACGTAAGTATGTTTTTTTATCACCGACTAGTTGGTCTAGTAGTAGTGAACCTGACTGCTAAGGTAGGTGTCGCGGGTTCGAATCTCGTCAAGGATTACAATTGTGTCATATGTGTTTATATGTATTTTTATGTATGTAGTTACAAAACGTATTTCAGTATTCTATCAGTTGTTAGCTATTCGTAGTACAAGCTTCGCTTACTATGGGATTAGATGGTTCTGTGTGATAATGTTAGAATATGATTATTATTGATTGTACAAAATATTTTATTTGAAATGTTTAATTGAATGGTTCAGGTCCCCTGACTCCGGCAGCTTAATTTATAATACTATTCATTTATTTATATAATAATAAAAATGCCAGGATATTACCACACAGCGCTACGTAGTCTCAAACTAAGCAAAGGTTGTACAAACCACAACCATGGAATTTCGTTATATATTGAAGCAGTTATTTCAAAAACTTGTAAAAATATTTTCCTAAAACTATTTTTAAAACTTGTAAGCATATTATCTTACATCCTGACCAACGATGACGAAACAAACAAAGTGGGACACGCAGGCAATAACGCACAATCAATATTCATAGTCGATCATTAACATCAATTCATAAAATCAAACGCCCACATAATCTGTGCACACGGCGCGCATGAACAACAAAAACAAATAAAATAAACAATAAAACTGGGAATCTATTAACAATAAATCAAATCGTAGCTAGAACAACGCGATTGAGCAATAAATATCAATGAGTTTAATGTTCCCGCGGTACACGCGATAACTGTCAAGTCGCCGACGCCATATTGGACGCCATCTTGATTTATGACATTTTATTGTAAACTGTCAATAGGTGCCGCGGAGCTACGAAATATATTGACTTACAATCTTCTGTACAAAGCTTCTGTATATAGATAAAAGGCAACCGATACTGACTGACTGATCTATCAACACAGAGCGCAATACACTTAGTGGATTGCGGTGTAATTTGGCACGCAGACAGTAATTATGACGTACGAATCCGCTTTGAAATAATTTTCTAAAATTTACTCGCTAAGGAGTGCTAGTTTTTATTCCGGACGAAGTCGCAGACAGAAGCTAGTCGAGAATATATCTCATCAAAGGACATACCCTACATAGTATAGTAGTGTCTGTAGTGCACTATAAAGTGCGCACCTTTTCGGTCTGCAATTGTTTTACGGATATCCACCCATAAACAAAGTCAAGTGAAATATCTAAAGTAAAACTATTACGTACCTACCTAGTCGATAATTTCCTCTTCTTAGTTTAAAAGGGCGTAGTGAAAAGGACATCATGTTTCATAGAGATTTGGTCCAAGAAAGCCACTGAAAGTGCCGGCAAACGATTTTTTTTTATATTCTGTTTGTCCATGTGAGCATTTATTACTATGGCACCAAAGTTAGACATAACAGGACATTTAATTTGTTTTGGTAATTTTGAATTACTATTTTCAACAAAATGTATGAAAATTCAGATTTTTTAACTCAACTAATACCAACTACAATGGACCTACAGCTTTGCCATAGTAAAAAATGATCAGATAGACAAGTTCTAACAGAATATACAAAAAAAATGCTTTAGCCGGCACTTTCAGACTTGGACCAAATTTGATGATGTCCTTTCAACTTCTTCGTTTAAGAGGCGTTGCGCAACAGAATGACGGTTCAATAATAGAACAGTCAATACCAATTGATTCTATGGCCTGTCCTGTGTCATTTTGTAATTGTGACGTCTCGTTTATGAGGGGCCGTGATTTGTGTCATTGGGTCACTAGCGTTTTGTTGTTGCTTTGTAGCTCAGTATAATATGGTGTTTGAACTGTTTGTAGAAAAGATGAAAGTAGTTTTGAAATCTAGGACCGTTCAATATTCACATACCACTAGGGTCAATACACTTTATTTATATATAAAGACATATAAAAATAGAATTCATATTTTTTTATAAGACTTAATCACTATGATATTATATTATGTAGTTTACAAAAGTAGTGCTATATCAGTGGTTACATTTAAATAAATATCTAGTCATGTGATTTATGTAAATCATTTTATTCACCACAAGCGTTAACGTAATAGTTTCTTTTGCATTATAAATTTTCATTTAGTTTGTGCAATTTAATAACAAAAATGTGTTATGAACTTTCATGAAACGGTCTCGCAATAAATTTCTTTTAATACAAGTGAACGCTATACGAAAAGCAAAAACATTATTTAACGTTAAAAACTATGTTAATACGAATAAAGAAGTCACGTTAAATTGGTCTCATGATTTAGAAATAAAATAAGACATGCTCCGCTTTGCCCCCACTCATTAATCCCAACAATCTGTCATCCTGCTGTCAGACTGGGGATATTAAATTTTAAACTGTCACTGAGCGCTGACACTGTCAAACTTTTTCTATTAACTTTTTCATTAGGCTTTGACAGGACATTCATAAAGCGTGCGACGTTGATGAATGGTGACGTGACACTGACGGTCTTAACTTCTAAGTGAAGGAAAGAACTCTTACAAAAGCTTACTTTATTTATTTAAAACTAGCTGTGCCCGTTACTTCGTATGCGTAGAGTTCACTATTTCAAGGGTATTAATTTTTTGCGCGAAATCCATATTACTTTTCTAAAATAAAGTTAATTCCGCATTATAGCATTAACTATCTGCCAGGGAAATCCTGTTGAAATCGGTACAGCCGTTTTGGAGATTACTGACGGAACAAACAGACGGCCGGACATTTTTTTTTAAGTACAGTATCCTAAGGCTGTTATTTTGACATTACAAACAGACACTTCAATTGTATTTATTATATAGATAGGTTGCCTGCAGTACTTATATAATAGTTAACATTCATATATATATACATTTAATAAAATTACTTACTGTAATTCGCATGACTATTATGGAGTAACACAACTCACAATATAATATTCGATAAAGTTTTAGAAATATGTAAAATTAGTAAAGGGTCTTTACTATAAATCAATATTTTATTCAAAACAGATTAAACTTTTTACAAAACGGAACTTAACCTACCTACTTATAGATAAAAGATCTGATCTGACATTGCCACGCTGGATAGATGCTATATATTGCATTAGAAATATGTGGAGGGTCATAAATAAATAGTAAATAAAAAACATATGTACCTAAATTGTAACAATTAACATGTTTTCTAAAATATTGGCCTTGTAAACAGTTACTGAGATATGAAACATGTAAATTTTCACTTACTTACAGCGTACTATCGATTTTTGTTTGCCATGAATTATTCAAACAAAGGAATTCAGTGTGCTCGATAATTTTGACCACATTCAGTCTGCAAGCTCAGCTTATTTATGTTAAAATGATGGGGTAGTCGGGAAACCATACTGTGCTTTATAATTTGAAGACATTTTAGCAACAAATTGTAGAGATAAGTTAGATTTGATGCGATACAACGGTTAAATATCGCATGTACCATTAATATATCCATTACAGAACTGCCAACTAAGGTCGTCGTTTATTTTCATTGTCAAGTAGAATCTATTGTTATTTCGTAAGATAATGGAGGGTGAATGACCCTGAATATGAGGTGTGAGGGAGGTACTATAGAATGCGATGGTTGAGAAAAATAAAGGCGGCAATAACGATACGTCAGCCGCAGGCGCGGGAGCAAATTGAGGGGTGACGGGAATACACCGCCGGCGTGGGACGCAAGTGGATTAAACCTTTTCATTTTACCATTATGTTCAAATGTTCATTGATGGAGCTATTTTCTAAAACAAAGCATTGTTTTACTAGTTAATAATTTATGAGCAGAATATTTTTTATCCTTCTCCACCTGAAAACGTTTGATATTGAAAGCAATTTATCAGTAAAGCCTACTTGAGGCTTTGGACCCTTGGTTTTTTCATATTACCCAGGTGGCACACAAGCGTAGGGCCTACCTGATGGTAAGCAGTCATCGTAGCCTATAGCCGCCAGCAATACCAGGGTTTCACTAACACGTTGCCAACTATGTTGTTGATGAGGACTCACTGTGCTACCAGCATTACTAGGTACTAGCGCAGCGTATCCTCATCGAGCACTGGCAACCTTAGGTACTCATCGCAGAAACACAACACTACATCAAAATAGTGATATTTGAACAGTCAAACCACAGGAGACCACAGGGTCTTCTGTAAGGTGGAGGTACAGTCCCCTTCAATTTTAATGTAATGGGAAAATGCATGGGAGATGCCATTGCGCCCTGCCTGTTTGATCTGTTAAATGTTAATCTTTACTACATGTGCAAAGTCAATACAATTGTAACTATAAGACAATATTTTCTAAGATGGTTCCAATAAAAAGTACCTCGGTAAAAGGATAAAATGAGGTCACTATCACTACAAGCGTCATAAATGACTTCGTACAAATTCAATTTCGGATGTGTTTCAACGAGTCAGATGTCAAAGGCTGTGTCACCGGAGCCCGATACCTCGAATCAAAAATTCTGTTATGAAATAGCTCGCCGCTTTTTATAGAATAGCATAGTGCTGTTCGAGCGATGAACGCTCTAATTGGATAGATATACATAATGTTTCAGTTTTCATAAGGTATTTCGTGTTTGTCTGTTGAGTGATGTTAATAATTAGTGATTAAACGAACTTACCTAAGTGAAGTTCTATCATAATTATGCTTCGCGCTTCGTTCTCGAGATTAGTACCTATATAAAATATAAATTATTTAATACACAATGTAGTGACGCATAAGTTCACACCACTCTTCACTAATGTTGAGGGTAAACCATTCAAATATTAAATACATGTAGGTAGTTTCAACCTTTCCTCTACCACAATCAACCAGATCTCATCAGTTAGTTTAGAGACACTTATAAATACTTATGTTGGTAGTTAGTGCACAATATTTCCCAACAATACTTTGATAGGGTACATTCAATGTGGGTTCGGGTGGGAAGTATTGTACTAATCTCTTCGAACGAAGCGCTCCGCATAATTATGATAGAACTTCACTTAGGTAAGTTCGTTTAATCACTAATTATGCTTCGCGCTTCGTTCTCGAGATTAGTACCTATATAAAATATAAATTATTTAATACACAATGTAGACTTTGAGAGTTTCAGGGAAATATTGTAAATTTCATTAATAAATTTGTTAAGGAGAATAACAAAATAATCTTTATTGAAATAAACAAAAATAAACTGAACCAAATGTGGACAATAACTGTAACAATGAATTAATAAAAAAAAAACATATGGTTAACTATGATAAAGTGACATCTGATTATTCGTAAAAATATATAATTATAGTTTGTTTATTGAAATTTGTGTAAATTATATTAAGTAATTACACAGCAATGTCTTAATTATTATTAGATATTATCTTTTTTTATTAATTCAAAATTACAGATCTAGCTAATGCATCATTGTCGGCATCAAGGATGATTCTATTGTAAAACCTAGCAAATGTATTGGAGTTCCCGCTCCATCCCGCTGTATTGCGGATAGTGTCTATATTGATGTCGAGCGAGCGAGCGCGGGACGTCGCGGCGTGTCTTGTACTATGCGCTGAAAATACGCTTCCATCGATTCCGCTCTCACTTAAGGTACGTTTTACCCAACGACTAAGAGTTTGGGTACCGACTGATTTGTGGGGTTTCTTTAAACCTATGATTAATTGGTCACCTTTGCGAAAACTTTGAGTTACATCAATGGAAGACACTAATGCCTTGGCCGGGCATATTTCGGGCTTGTCTGGGAAGAAAGGTATGACTAGCACCGGCTGTTTTGAACCTAATCGCGAAGTTTTAAGTAAATCTGGGATTTTTATAACGATCCGCTCTTCAAAGATTTCTGTATTTTGAACTAGGATTTTAGCTAGTGTCTGCATTCTATGTGCAGTAGTTAATGCAAGCAATGCAATCGTGCTAGAGATAAGTGTTCGTTTGGGTACCATGTGCCTAGATGATTTAGTACCCGGTTAGTGTCCCAAGTGAAGTTATATTTGGGGAGCGGTGTTCGAAGACGGAATACACCTTTGAAAAAACTTTGAATGCGGTCGTCTTTGGAAATGTTTGGACCCAGTATCATGGCTAGTGCAGCTCTGCAAGAATTTAGGGTCCCATATTGACAGCCATCGTTAAACAGAGAAGTTAAGAAATATATGATACATGGCACAGAGGCCTCATATAAATCAATTGATGTGATTGTGATGCCATCATGATATCTAACGAAGAGGTTGGTATACTTCGCCTTGATAACGCGTCCCGGATAAGATGCCGGCCACCAGGATAAGTGAGGAATGTATTCGCCGTGTGCTGGAATGAGAAATAAGGAAGTTACTTTCGGGTAGAAAGGTAACCGTTTTGGAAGTAAGAAGGGCTGTAAAAAGGGGATACCAAGGCTGAGTGGGCCACCGTGGAACAATAATAATTCCTCTTGCTTGGTCTGGGATAATTTTCTTAAGTGTTTTCAAGATCATTGAAAACGGTGGAAAGGCATAGAAAAAACATGACGACTATGATACAGTAAAGGAATTTATAGCACATGCGTCTGGATCTTTATGCCAAGAGATGTAGCGCGTGCATTTTTTATTGATGCGGCTCGCGAACAGATCGATATCAGGCGGCCAAAAGTTTGTGTTAAAGAATTAAATGCCCAATCTGCTAATTCCCATTCGATATCTGGGTGATTTTTTCTCGACTGAGCGTCTGCAACAATGTTGTCACGCGACATAATGTAAGAAGCAAAGATGAAAATATTCCGGAGTTCACACCACTGCCAGATATCCCTTGCGATTTTAGTAAGGTGTGGAAATTGAATACCACCCATACGATTTATGTATGAGATTGCGGTTGAATTATCAATACGCATTAGTATTTGACAGTCTTGTAGGTCCTTAGCAAATATTTTTAGGGCAATGAACGCTGCTAGGAGTTCCAAGTAGTTAATGTGACAAAAAAAATTCTCATTTGACCATTGGCCACTAGCGGTTTCCCCGTTACATGTCGCACCCCACCCCGTTGTTGAGGCGTCAGAATATATGACAATACAGTATGCGTCGTCTCGAATACGACGCGATGATCTGTTAATGTTAACAAGCTACCAGCGTAAGTCTGGATATAATGATTCAGGAATATACATTTCTTTATCGTAATTATTATGATCTTTCAGATTGAGATATTTCCATCGTTCGAGCTCTTTGGTATACAGCCATCCATATTCAACTGCTGTACAAGCTGAGATTAGTAAACCAATTACCTGAGCAGAGGCCCTGATTTTACATTTCTTCAATTGAATAAACTTTTGTAGCTCCGATTTAATTCTTTATTTTTTGTCTTCAGGAAGATGAACAACAAAATCACGAGAGTTTATAATGACGCCTAAAAATTTACAACATTGACTGGGGTAAAGAGCACTCTTTTCCTGATTTATTAAAAAACCTAGTGAGATCAGTAAATCCCTCGTTGTTTGAACATTATTAGAACCTTCTTCAAATGTATTAGCAATCAAACACCAGTCGTCTAAATATAATGTGGATATGAAGCCAGCAGAACGTAACAGTTTGGTAACTGGTTTCATTAATTTTGTAAAAATATATGGAGCTACGTTAAGCCCGAACGGCAGGACGTTAAATTCATAAAGAATATTTTCAAAATAGAATCTAAGGTATTTTTTAGAATTATTGTGAATTTTTATCAAGAAATAAGCATCTTTTAAGTCCATGGTAGCAAAGAAACAATCTTTTGTAACTAATTTTAAAGTGGTCCGTAGGTCTTCCAATTTAAAATGATAGGTATCTATATATTTATTGAGCTTTTTAAGATTTAGTATAAATCGCATTTTGCCGTTTGGTTTCGGTGTCAAGAAAATTGAGGAGATAAACTGACCCTGACAAGGTTTGCATTTAGAAATAGCGCCTATGTTTAAAAGATTGGAAATAGCTTCATAAAATCGTGATATTTCTAAAGCTGAACAAACGGGTTGAGCGGGTATTGAAGTTTGTTCTAATGGAGAATTGAAAATAATTTCATAACCATTTATCCATGAAAGAATTGTTCGATCATACGTAATGCGTGACCATTGATTATAAAAATATGAAAGTCGACCAGCGTACTTAACTGTGTTTAGTATCGGCGCCGCGGAGGCGGCCGAGTCTGTGTCGGCGGCGCTGGCGGTGGCAGGGGTTGCGGTGGGGGTGGCCGCGACCAAGTTCGCGAAGAGTGCGCGAGCGGCTGGGACATCGGGGGACGCGCCGCTGTCGTCGCAGACTCGTAGCTCCTCGTAACTTGCACCGGCGGCCTGCGCGCCGTGGGAGCTTTGCGGTTTAAAGGCCGCAATAGATATTTTACATTTCTTTATGTATCTTTATATATCATTTACGTAGGTCGCTATCATAGCGACCACTCAGTTTTAGGACTTCCTGAACAGGTTGTAAATAGTTTTTTTTTTTTTTCTGGGTATGTACAAAATTATACGTAGTGTAGTATAATTTTTCGGTGCACATGGATAGCCCCATTGGCATACCGAGTTGCACAGATTTACCTCAGATAATAATGATCCGGCATGGATAAAGTAAGGATAAGTATATGCACTATCATTATAATGCATAATAATGTGCATATGGATAGCCCCGTAGGCATACCGAGTTGCACAGTGAATGTACATACCGAGTTGCACAGTGAATGTACTTACCGAGTTGCACAGTGAATGTACTTACCGAGTTGCACAGTGAATGTACTTACCGAGTTGCACAGTGAATGTACTTACCGAGTTGCACAGTGAATGTACTTACCGAGTTGCACAGTGAATGTACATACCGAGTTGCACAGTGAATGTACATACCGAGTTGCACAGTGAATGTACATACCGAGTTGCAAAGTGAATGTACTTACCGAGTTGCACAGTGAATGTACTTACCGAGTTGCACAGTGAATGTACTTACCGAGTTTCACAGTGAATGTACATACCGAGTTGCACAGTGAATGTACATACCGAGTTGCACAGTGAATGTACTTACCGAGTTGCACAGTGAATGTACATACCGAGTTGCACAGTGAATGTACTTACCGAGTTGTACAGTGAATGTACTTACCGAGTTGCACAGTGAATGTACTTACCGAGTTGTACAGTGAATGTACTTACCGAGTTGCACAGTGAATGTACATACCGAGTTGCACAGTGAATGTACTTACCGAGTTGTACAGTGAATGTACTTACCGAGTTGCACAGTGAATGTACATACCGAGTTGCACAGTGAATGTACATGCCGAGTTGCACAGTGAATGTACATGCCGAGTTGCACAGTGAATGTACATACCGAGTTGCACAGTGAATGTACTTACCGAGTTGCACAGTGAATGTACATACCGAGTTGCACAGTGAATGTACTTACTCACTTAATATAATACTCATAAAAAGTGCTATGGGTAGCCCATTTGGCGTACCGATGTGCACAGTTTGAGCAATTGTTTTTAATAATCACATTGTAAAAATAAATCGTACATACCTGGTTGGTGTATCACATCTGTCGGCAAGCGGTCCTGCGAAGAGCCGGCGAGACCGGCGGTAGATTGATTATTATTATCTTTTCTATGTTTTAATTTACGTTCCAACTTTTGAATTTTACGAAGAATATTCGCTAAATCGTCTTCAACACTTTCAGAATGCCTTTTGGGTATTTTGACGAAATCAGATACACACAACGCAATATTTTCATTTTTTATTTTTTTGACGTACGTTGGAAAAAATAGCGACCGAGTGGTTGTAGCACTAAAATGCGACTGGTGAGATCTGGTTGACTGTGGTAGAGGAAAGGTTGAAACTACCTACATGTATTTAATATTTGAATGGTTTACCCTCAACATTAGTGAAGAGTGGTGTGAACTTATGCGTCACTACATTGTGTATTAAATAATTTATATTTTATATAGGTACTAATCTCGAGAACGAAGCGCGAAGCATAATTAACAATTAATATAATAAACATTAGCCATAAAAATTAAATACCTACATAATACAAATGAATACATAAAAACAACACGAATACACAAATACATAAAAACTTGAATCACTCTATCTATTAAAGAAAACCGCATCAAAACCGTTGCGTAGTTTTGAAGATCTAAGCGTACATAGTGACAGACAGACAGCGGGAAGCGACTTTGTTTTATACTATGTAATGATAGTGATTATAGAAGAATATTGAGCGTATATATCTACATAAAATATTTAATTTTATATATTTTGGAATACGTCTAGGTAAATATATAAATATGTAACTATTGATATATTAAATGTGATTTGGAAGAGCTCTTCACATAAGTTCTTCGGAGTAACATCCACAACGCATGTAAACAAGTAACTGGTAATTTAGAAGTATTATTTTCAAAAATACTCGCCAGAGTAAATACGTTCAGGGTAACAATAAAGTCGCATTTAATACAATTACAGGGGAAATATATTAGTGTTTATTTTGTTCGGTGGCGTAAACTGTTTAACAGACGTAAAGCGATGGTGTGAGATGAGAGCTGAAGCGATTATTGTTAGAAAGGAACCATATTTTTCATGCAATTATCTATAATATAAAAATGAAATGAATGAAAAATATAAAATCACCGGCACCGACTTCAAATAGTGTGTATATCAGTGAATAACGCTTTCAATAATCTATACACATAAATAAAATTGAAGTGTCTGTTTGTAATATCAAAGTAACAGCTTTTTACGAAATGCATAAGAAAGTAAACACGTTTCTAATACAAAAAGGCAATTAAAAAAACATTTGTCTGTCTGTCTGTCTGTTTGTTTGGGGTAATCTCCAAACGGGTAGATACTGGTAGATAGCTGATTTTACTGGGCGTAACATAGGCTACTTTAATTTTGCAATAATAATTAGGTTTCCGCAAAACTAATAAAAAACCATGAAATTGTGAACAAAATCTGAACGGCTGGACCGATTTGAATGAGACCTTCACTGGTAGGAGATAGCTTATTTTACTGGGCGTAACATAGGCTACTTTTTTACATAATTTGGTACCGCACAACTAATAAAGAACCCATAAAAATTGTGAACAGCATCCGAACGGCAGGACTTATTTGAACAGGACTTGCTCTGAAAGGTAGCTGATGGTATAAGCGTAACTTAGATATAATTTTATAATGGATAAATAATTATGGTACGGTGCAACAAAAATTAAATCCATGAAATTGTCAACAAAATTAAATCCACGCGTACGAAATCGCGGGCACAGCTAGTTTGAATTAAAATCATAGGTAACACGTGTTGATAGCAATTGTCACATTGGAATTTATAATTAATTATTTTGCGCTTTTTAGTAGGTATCTTTTTGTTGCTCTTGAAGTCGGTTTTATTTTTTTATTAAATAGTTTTTATTTAGAACACAACAATTCAACTCTACCACCAGGCGCGCTCATTGGTCAAATCAAATAGCGCGCGCTTCCCCAGCATCTTAAACACACTTGCGTCCCTTTTTAAGAAATCATTTCCACAGATTGTACAAAAGCTGAAGGAAAAATGTTACAAAGAAACTTTTTTCCACTCACCCCTCTAAATTCTTGAAATAAGTCGCTCCCGCTTTCTCCTCTGCCACGTCCCAGCCCCCATCAGCTATAAACATACATCAATGTTATTTGTGGGAGTCATTTGCTGGGACGTGGATCGGAACGTTCACTAAGAAACTTACTGACTGCAAAATTATGTTACACAGAGACATATCACCCAACTGAGTTATGAATGTTGCGATATCATGTTATAATTGTCACTCCATTGAACTGAAATTTTTTATTTATTTATTATTGTTATCAGTTCAGATTTTTATGTAAGATAGCTTTTTCTTCGCGATTTCGCCTGCGTGGCAATATAGTAATAGGTACCCGTTTTCCCGCGGTAAAAAAACGCTTATATTGTTCATCAGGCAATAATTTTTCAAATCGGTCCAGTAGTTTCGGAGCTTCTTCAATACAAACAAATAATCAAATCTTTTCTCTTTTATAATATTAGTATAGATTAATAATTTAACTGGTATAAAATGCTTTAATTTTAATTACATAAAATTCTTACTATAATCTCTGCGTTACGTGTACGTATTAATGATAGACATTCTAATATATTCTGAACAAAAGCTATATTTAAGACGTGTTATTTCTACGCTTCTTTGTTGAATGTCTCACATATAGCTGTCAGTACAGCGTAGCCTCAATGAGCTGTGGTGCCCTTATTCAACGAAGGAACACAACACTACATAAGAGAATAGTTATATAATTGCGAAGATTTGGAGGTTTTTCTAGATATTTGTTTTAATTGTGCTGTTCAAAATTACTAAACTTAACTAATTTGACAGGTCTAAAAGTCTTGCTATCCCTTTCTCATGTGCGGGGTTAAATAAGGATGGCAATATTTTTAGACCTGTCAAATAAGTTAAGTTTAGTAATTTTGAACAACAGAATTGTCACCATTGTATGTAAGACTAAAATGGAGGGCTGGTAACGCGCGGGTGATATTCAGGTATTGCATAGGTAGCGGTACCAAATACGAAACGAGTCGTATGCTTGTTTGCCACCTTAGTGCTATAAAAAAACTGTCCGCAAAACATCTCTTAGGTTTGTTTAAACAAATGTACAGCCTGATGAAATATTCTACAAATATAAGTAAAGTACAGGTGTCGTGGCGCCGCCGATACCCCGTGTCGTCCATTGATCTCTGTGACGGCAGCGGGAGCAAACTTGGTAACAAGCGTCTTAGGGTACAAGTTACCAAATAGTGAGGTGACTTTTGAAAAAAAATATAGGAAAAGACTTTTAAAGAGAAGTTGGGTTAAATAGGATCTCCTCTGGGTTGTCTCATTAAAATAGGAGCCGCCCGGCTGGGGACTGTACCTCCACCTTACGGAAGACCGCAGTTAAATAACACTATTTTGATGTTGTGTTTCTGCGGTAAGTAAGGTTGCCAGTGCTCCACGAGGATACGCTGTGCTAGTGCCTATTAATACTGCTAGCACCGTGACTCCTCATTAAAAAACAGGGTAGGCAACGTGTTAGTGATACGCGTGGTATTGCTAGCGCCTATAACCTACGATGACTGCTTACCATCAGATGGCCTCTACGCTTGTGGGCCACCTTATAAGCTATAAATCGCTTTTAATATGAAATGTTTTCAGGTGGAGAGGGTTATAAAAGGAAAAGTATATAATCTGCTCATAAATTAATAACTAGTCATAGTATAGGGTCGTACGATTGTGGTATAAATAGATACAATATAAATAAACTACTACTATATAACTAGGATAAAATATAAATAACATTTTGGCTCACACTAAAGATTAATTTAGACCATGTTGTACTCCAAGCTCGAACGATATTAACGTCAGAATTAAAAAAAAAAAACATCATACATTTCTATAAAAATGGTATCCACACTAAGCTGCACACGTCGTCGTATCTTGTTAGCGGTGCAATAACATCGTGTCGGTGACAGTGCAAGTTGCCTGTGACGACCGACGTTGTTCAGGGCCTGAACCTTGCCTGAACCTTTAATCATCATGACGTCATTTTGACGTAGCAGCAACATAAAAAAATTTGCCGCTACGTCAGCCGGTATTTGTAACTAAACTCTAATGTTTCCACTGTTGGTCGAAAAATGACATCATATTGGCATTACAACTAGAGCAGCGAATCCTCGTGGAGCACTGGCAAGTGGCAACCTTACTTACCGCAGAAACACAATACTACATCAAGTAGTGTTATTTGAATGCGGTCTTCTGTAAGGTGGAGGTACAGTTCCCAGCCGGGCGGCTCCAATTCCAAACCCACGGGAAATCCCACCAAATAGCTACCTCTCTTTTTTTAAAAAAAGCTCATGCTGTGATTAGTCACTGTACTTAAGCTTAGAGAAATTCATTGGCACAGACGGGAGTTTGAACCTGGGCCCATGAGATGACAGGCCGTAGCTTCAACCACAAGGCCACCACGGCTCATCCTGACCTAATCACCATCACTATTAGGGATCGGCGAATTATGTGTACCTCTTCCATTCTCTTTATCAGCCGTCACCTCTGTATTCACTTCCATTCTAGCCATGTCCTATTTCATACAGTCCATCCATATTTTCTCAGATCACATTTATATTTCACAAACAAATTTGAAACAATCTGTTTTTCTGTTTTACTCAGCTACTGCCTTTACGTTTTGGGACCGAACTTCCCACCTTGGGCCTTCCAACCTTACTACCTACTGGGCAAATTGCGCAGGCATTGCTTAGATCCTCGGCCTTTCATAGCAATATTAAATCGACGTAAATCACATCCTATCACCGATCACGACATCACCCTTCCGAACATCTTAGTCACTGCAGTAACAAGTCGATAAATAACAGTACAACCCGCCAGTCGTATTTCAATCGTCGCACAATTGTTGCGGCCGATATTTTTGTCGACGCACTCATAAACATGTCGTAGGACAACGACAGTCGACTGGTTTTTTGTCGAGACGACAGAATATGCTGGCACGACAAATGGGGTGCGACTTATTAGTATACATACATACATAACATCGCGCCAAGTCCCTCACAGGGTAGGCAGAGAATAAAGAGCACCTCACTTGCACCTCTTTCGCTTCTTTTACATTCATCAGTTTCTTAAGATATGCTCGCTGGTTCAGTACTCTTCAACTTTCCATCTCTGAATACTTTGGTAACTAGGTCTAGAAAATTTGACCTTGACCTTCCTCGGCGTGGTGAGTGGAATGCTTCCATGTATGTTTATTTAAATTATTTATTTATTTAATTAACTAGTATCCGACAGACGTTGTCCTTTCTTAGCTGTAAATAATAAATTCGCTACATGAATGGCTACATGTCATACATATTATCATGTCATGTCATAAACACCATAGGAAAGGGAAACTTCAGTAAAGATAATAAAGATAATAGTGTTCCAGCTTAAAAAAAAAATCTAAAGAACCATCTCCTGACAATAACAAACACAATTATAAAAGAATTACCGAAATCGGTCCAGCAGCTCACGCGTGATGCCGATACCAAGGGAAATAGGGATTCATTTATATATACATAAATATAGATTGCATTTGTGTTACATAATTTGTTCGTACTATCTACTTTGAGTTATAACTAAAAAACATACCCTGTGGGGGGCACAGCAATGGAGAGGTTTGAGGATATATATCACATTTTCTATTCTTGATATATCACTATTGGACTCTTTCCTTAATTTTTAACCTATAATACAAATATATATTTTTTTCTCAAAATCAAAATCAAAATCAAAAATCATTTATTCAGTTTAGGCCCTAATAAGGCTCTTATGAAGGTCTAAATTACCACCTCTCTCTTCTCTTATTGTAATATGTATCATACATACATTTGCATGCACTTGAGTCCCATGGCGGTCGGTAGTTTTATCTAATGCTACAATGCCTAAACTCTTTCTCTTTTCGTTCGAAAATAATGTAACTTTCCATACATTTTTATATTTACTTGGCATTTAAGATGAATTACAATAAGGTGCCTTGTTTTCATAGAGTTGACGTCATGTATAATTTATTACATTGTACCTATAAATGTATGCAGTAAATATAAAATTATCAATACAAATATTATATTACAGCAAATATGTCAGGCGATAAATTATTTATAACAGAGGGGTCGGTACGAAGCATTAATAAGTGGTGTCTTTAAAATATTTCAACAGGTGTTCATAATATGGCTTGATTATTTGATTTGCAGGCATTTACATGAATTATTTCATTCAATAAATTACTTTATTCACCTGAGTACAGATATTATGCTAATCCAAATTAAAATTCTCATTTGAATATTCGCTAAATTAAATCATAGGCTTTATTTTAAACATCTGTTGAGCCCTTTTTACACGATTGAGCAACAAACATCCATTCTTACAAACTTTGACATTAAATAATATTCAAATCAAACGCCATCATAGATTTTCTATGGTCCGCCAATGACCAAACTTTAACTTCACAGCTTTACCAACAGCTGACATTACATAGCGCGTGTGAGTTAAAGCTTGTATTAATTTCACTCGTCATAAAATTACCATAAATGCAACGGGGGCCTATATATGGAAATCGATTATTAAGGAGTAAACTCCAAAAAGGTCCTTGCATTTCGGCGCTTATTCACTTACGTTGAGGCAAGTCTGGGGTAGGCGTAGAGTCTGATAATATTTGCGATCCAAGTCGTGACCGAATTTTAATTAGCTATAAACAATGAATTTATGACAAGAATTATTTAACGAATTAGCATCCTATAAAAATTTCATCATCCATCGACTCAAGGGCTGCAGCTGAAAACCAGCGTTATAAGACCAGTTTTGTAGTACTGGTCTTCTATCTAGCATTATGCAGAGCTGCTTCGCCTTCTTGGCACAAATTATAATTTACTGCAAATAAGTATTTATATATTTGGCCATAAACAATTTTCTTTCTTCTTCGCTTTGAGTATTATTCCATTCATAATTCTTTTATAAATATTTTTTTTAACTTAGTAAAATTCTATCAAGAATTTCTTTTGGTTAAAACAATTCCGACCTATTTAAAAATGTTGTATGCCGAATTACAACTAAATTACTGCTCAAATTATCTTACATACAATAACAATGAACATTTAATACGTCTTCGGAGACAATGTATTGTCGCGAAGTAATTGTTCACTTCCTGCTGCTAAGTGGGACATAAAGATATACCTATCTAAACATTCATGAGTTTTATAGGCTGCATTTTAAACTAATAGCATAGTGCAAGGTCAGGTATGAGAAGAAAATTACTTAGCTATACAAAACCGCGACTAAGGACGCATGGATTTATTATTTTGCGCAGAACCCTAATTATTTTTCAGAATAAAAGTAGCATAAGTTACACCTTATAGTAACAGCTTTCTACCAGTGAAAGTCATGTTCTAATCAGTCCAACCGTTTTGGAGATTACCAGGAACATACAGACGGACAGAACGATAGACAAACATTTTTTTATCAATAAATTATGCCATATTTACCTTCATATGGATTAGGTTAAAATAAATTAAAATTTACGTGTCTGTTTGTATTATCAAAATAACAGCGTTTTACCTAATACTAAACTATATACGACACAGGTAGCAAAAAAATAAAAATGGTTGTCTGTGTGTTCTGGGTTGCTATTAATTTGGATTACATATTAAATCCGTACGAAGTCGAGGGCACAGCACAAATGGTGAGTGTCAAAACTAGCAAGTTACCGTTTAGTCCCTACCAACGGGGGAAAGATGGCGCTCCATAAAACTAAAGGAAAAGCTATAATGACATCAGTCGGACAAAGAGTAACATATTTATTGCTAGGTCGTAACTCAGAGATAATATACCTACTACGTGTCGTAGGTACCTTCGATATAATTTTCAAACAAACGAAGTAATAAACTGTAATTTTAGAATACGAAATGAAAATATCACGTGATAATAAAACTTGTTTTGTAATATTTTGACGTATTTACTGCAGCTTTATTTTGAAGGTTTTTATAATCGTTTGTAATATTGGTTTACATTTTTATGCATTATGTAACACACTATAATTTTATTACATCAATAAATTATCGGGTACAGAGATTATTATCCGTGGCAGACCTGTACAGGCATAGTAAAATCCAATACACCTTAATACTAGTAGATTTTTTGATGTTCACCTATATATGCAGTAATTTAGATCTTCATAAGTGCCTTATTAGAGCCTGAAACTGAATAAATGATTTTTGATTTTGATTTCAAGTCTCCGAGGCGTTCAGGAATATAGAGAACACAAGGTTTGTACGAGCCGGGTCTTGGTTGCTTCAGCAATGCTTTGATTCCTCAATTTTTTTTCAATTTCACCATTACATTTAGTCATTGTCATACGACGTTTCACTTTATCTATGCAACCTCCATTGTTCGAGATCAAAGCACCAAGTTATAAGTACGACTGGAAAACTTCGCAGTTAGCGATATGAGTAACTTCGGGCAAATTATTGTTGGCACGGTTCACAATCATGACTTATGCCGTTTTAAGCCGAACTGAGACTTTCACACCCTATTTTAAACTGATTATAATTTAATTGTTAGTAAAACTTAAAATGTTTGATAAGAAACATTTCCAACATGAAACTGCTTTGTATGACCTTAGTTTGGCACTGATTAATTGTTATTCTACTATTAGTACCACGAGTAGAGGTTTTTGATACGTCGTCTTAAAAAAACACCCTTGAAATAATCTAGTAAATTACACAAACACTTCTATTGGAAGCGAACACCAAGGCAGAACATTTATTTTATACAATATTTTCATCAGTACAAAAAGTCTCTGAGAGACCGCGTCTTCGTAGGCATACAATTCGAACTTCCTACTACGGATTTGGCTATGCCCTCCAAGTAAGACAGTCGTACAGTCATTCAGTTAGATTTACAACACAACCGACATTTTAACGATAATACGTATTTACGACTATTTATGTGTATTTACGCGTATTTACGGCCGACTAGAAAGCCCGCCGGTTTAATTGTCGTATAAAATAGAATTTACAATCGTTGATTTATGCGCGACGTACGATACGACCCGCGTTTATACGTTTTATGAATTACGTACTGGATTTGCGTTTTGTTGTTTACATTTAACATTGAAAAGATTATTAAGAGGCTTAAGTGGTGTACAAGGTATACTCAACATCACTTTTTAGAGGCCTTTTTTGGATTATTAGGATCACTGAATTTACATAGCCTAAGTTTTACAGAGAGGCAACATTTTGGGGACAATTTTATTAGAAGCTGAACGTACTTATGTTCATCATTTTACCTTACGCTCTATCTAGACAAGTATATAATCAAATCATTTTACCTATTCTACGCAGTGTATAATTTTCTTCAGTTTATATATCATTATTTATTTATTTATCATTTATTAACATATATTTATTTATTATCTTGAATTAGATCAATTTATACCTATTAACATAATTTGATCATAGCCACGTTATTTGATACCTGTCTACTGAAGCTTAATACTTGGTAAAAGCAGTAATTGTACTTTCGCTCTAATTATTAAATATTACGATAAATTCCAACGAACAAACAAGCAAACCAGCAAACTCTAACTAGTGTCTCAGACTTGTGGTCAAAGCACATAAATCACCTGCATGTAAAATTAAACATGTAAGTGAATTTTATAACATTTATGGCCCATTCATACTTCAGCGGTCGAATGCAACACGGCGTAAATCACACGTTGCGACTCTTGCGACACAATCGTGAGTCAAGATAATGTATATACCTATTGCACTATACTTCTAAGAAAATCTGCCACTTGACAGAGTTTTAGAATAAAGGGTTCCTGGAGCCAGAGATCATGTATGGAGAGATTGTTGAATGTGTCATTAGCTCAAGCCTCTTTTCCGAAGCCGAGATACTAGAGCACCATTTCACTCTTGACTTACACACTTCTTTTGCTTCTTCTCTTTATAAGCATTTAGAGTTAATAATATACTAGCTTTTGCCCGAGGCTTGGCCCGCGTGGTTCTGGATAATGATAGCCTCTGTCGTTCCCCAGGTTATAATCTATCTCTTTGCCAAATTTCATTACGATTCGTTCAGCCGTTTAGTCGTGAAAAGATAACAAACAAACAAACATCCCATTTATACAATTGGTATGGATGAAAAGATACAGACTACAAAAGGGGCAGCGAGAAAATCTCTAGCTCTAGCAAAATGTTCTAGCATTAAGTCCACCATTGTACTAAAATTGTGCATAAAGTTTTAAATAAATAAATAACAGCTGTCACGTTGATATTTGAAAATTACATAACATTTTGTGTAATTCGCAGTCTATAGAAGACATAGTACAAAAAAATTGATTGTATTAAAAAAAATATAATAATCGATCTGCCACTTTCTACTTCCAAGTGACCAAATGCAGTGTGTAAATGTCCCCGCTCTGACGTCATAACTTCCCATGCTGCGCACGTCTCGGCGAGGAAATTATCATATAAACAGCATTCACTACAAGCCATTAAGTTTCTAAAGGCTTTATAGCGGGAATATTTATAAATGTAAAACGTACCATAAACGGCAAACACGGCTCATAACATTGCCGGCGGGCTCTGGAGCTCGGAAGCAAGACGTATGGATGAGGCTGTAGTGTGATTGTATGAGAGGAATTTGTCACACACAAACAAGTAACGATTGATTGTGAAGACGGAAGCCCGGTATGCTGATTTTCGGTCAATTGTGAACGAAATTTCATGATCGACGTTTGACACTTGTGCGTTCCCTTTTAGGCAGAGCCGCTATCAGCAGCTAAGCCAATAAAGTAAAAGACAATATTTTTTTTGACGTCGGTCCTTATAAGTCTGCAACTTTCTTGAAGTTGGTAAAAATGACGTTGAAATATTTCGTCACATGGATACATACATACAATAAAGGTCAAACTCATAAAAGCATGTTCAGAAATATTTGATTGATTCTTCGAGTATGCCACATCCATCTTTAGATACTCTTGGTGCGCGGCTACACGGAGTGCCCGACATGGCTGGCCGCTATTTTAATTGATATGTCTCCGCAGCCAATACCAATTAGACCCTCGCCCCAACGCCCAGGAATTTGCACGGTTCTCTGCTGCATATGAATTTGGTATAAGCGCTTTTTTGCGAGCTAAAAAGTTAAGTGAAGTAAGCTACGGATTTCCTAAGAGCCTGGAAATTAATTTATCTAATTTAAAAATGTCGTTACCTAGAGGTGTGGCAACCGTTAGTAACTGTAAGTTAGTTAGCACGTTAGCTTAGATGCATGAACAACCTTTTGAAATATGCGTTTTTGTGCTTTGGTTTCTTATTTGATCTGAAAGTTTAAAATTATCCATTAAACTGCTGTAAAAAAGGAATGTTCCACGACTTTACAAATTGTTTCCCCAAACTACAAAATGGATCTAAAAAAGCTTTATAAAAATGAAATCGCTCCAAAACACCATTCCTTCAATGGCCCAAGGGTCGTTAAACAGCTCACGGTATAAAAAGCTGTATCTCGACATAAAGTGTGTTCTTTATCCGAGAGTGTGGATCCCGCGTTATAATTATCATTTAAATTGTACCCACTGACATCAACCGGCTACTATTTGACACTTGACAAATGTAATGGCGATACGCGACCGCTGACAACCGCCTCGAGAATTTTTATGTTCTCAATATCCAATGTTTTATACGATCATGTCAACTCCCCTTTAGTGTGTTCAACAATTTTAACACTTATATTCCGCTAACTATCAATAACACGTAACACATTTGAAATAAAGTTGATTCTAGAATGTATCATGTTTTTGAGCAGCAAATGAAGCTTGCCAAGAATATAAATACAAAGACATTCATGTTGATGAATAAAAGCTTTTAAACCTTAACTGCTTAGCAATAGGGTAGCTTATCGTACGTGTTAAGGGCTTGAGAATGGTTTAAGATTGTTGGCATGTTAAAAGTTACACAGTGTATGTTTAAGTCGTAAAAAAGAAGCATAATTGCGTTTATAGATGCCATTCTATTTAATTTACATTTGATTGGTAGCGGTTGCTGCAGTTTTTCTCCGTAATGTGTTGACATTTTTATTATTATGAATTTGTTTTATATTGTTACTGCGTTTTAACGTTAAATAAGTTATAAGTAGGTTGTACATAGCATTATTCTTATAAACAATTTTAAGCAAAAACTAAACGAACAGCCTGAAGAAACAACGCTTCGATCTTTAAAAGTCGATATGGTGTACGATTATAGAAGTACGATTATGGCGTTTTTTTCATTCTTTGTGAATGTAATGCAACCATATTGAAACGAGCATTGTACTTCGTTTTTGTGGCAAAAACTGCGAATTCTATAAATAAATACCTGACCACAGTTAGCTGTAAGTGTAGACGTGACAACAACATTTTTTGAAAAATAACAACTGTTAACTAAACAGCGTTAGATACGGATCGCACTTTTATGGATTTGGAAGTAAACCTCAACGCTCATAAAAAATCTGGATGCATATTTTAAGTCATTCCAAAAATTTTGTCACCGCCCGTGAGTTAACGTGTCGGCAGAGCGTCCTTTTATCGATCAAATTATACCGAGAGATGGTATCGATGCTAATTCTCCCACCATTTAAAATCTGGAGACTATTGAAGTATGTCATGTAATACGACACCTTATTGTAAGGCTGTGTGCGTACTGGGGCTTACCACAGGTTTTATCGTTATTGGATTTAGATTAGCCTTTGATGGGGTGGTTATTAGGTCTGGTGGACATGACAAGTAATAATAATAATGATAGACACGGCATGATTGTCAGGAGGTTCCTCACCCTGTAACCCACACCCGGTAGCTTAGGCTAGCGCTTTGTTACTAGTGGGTAGATTCAAAGTTATTTAATTGTTTTCAATTGAGCAATTTGGGAATTGTTGATAAACAACACAAGAGTAGGTACTTTGAGAATAATGTCAGCTACCTGTGGAGTAGGATCATAGGAATAAATAATACTTATTCTTATCGTAGGATGCAACTTAAATGCATTATTTTAGTAAATATACATTTTTTGGGAGAATATTGAGAATTAGGGATAATATTGAGAATTGGGAGAATATATAATGTTTGGTTTGTGAGAATATATATAGCGTGGCAGAGGAAGGCCAAGGATAAGTTACCTGCAACAGATAAACACGAAGGCCAACGTTATGTCGTACTAACAGGTCAAAGAGATGAGACAAGCTCTTCAATATATGATGATGATGATAATGTTTGAAAAAAAATTGAGTTTATCTTTTTAGAGCAAAAGAATAGAGTACTATTATAATAAGCGATTGAATAATTTCCACACTAATCCCTATGATATGGGTATCAAATGAAAGCGCTTGATACCAGAATAAAAGCCGGTATTAAAAAAAAACGCTTCTCCATTAATTTCATCGTCAACCTAATAATAGAAACCGCTTACCTTGCTGTCCAAGTCTTGTCTTCGTTTGAGATTAATTTTCAACGCAAAAATTTCAGGTAGACAGTTCCTGACTTCACAAGATGTTTTGTCGGGTCGTGACCCGTCAACCCACTGGCTTCACCTACTGGTGGGTGGACGGCTAATCAAGAATGACCAGTGTGCTCCAAGCCGTGTCATGAGGCCGACAAACAAACGATACTAGATAATAATCGACAGGCAAGCGCGTAAATATCACGCGATCGTGGCGATAGCTACCACTTGCGTTTATACGTGTTTTATGTTCGAGTTTGGATCGCGATAATATGACGATTTATCGCCGAGAACAGCTAGTTGGGATTATGTGGCTACTTGAGATGTTTACCACAGAGTAGATAGTGCAGAGTCGTTGTTATTTCAAATACATTTTGGAAGGTTTCATCACTCATTCTCTTATATTTAAGTCTTATAAAAAAGATATACAATGCGAATGTGAGTGGATGAAGAAGTCGTGGAAGGTCTAACTTTCTCGATCGAAATACCAAAGTACTCAATGAAATAGGTAAAAATCCTCCCATCGTTGCAATCGGTTAAAATATAGTCTGTGTTACCCGGGGCTTGATAACGAATTGATTGGTATTATTCATCAAAATCTGATGATTAGCTACGGGGGAACATACATACAAACGTATACTTTAGAGGGTCGGCAATGTGCAAGTGATACCCCTGGTGTTTCAAGCGTCTATAGGCTACGGTAACGGCTTACCATCAGGCGGGCCGTATGCTCGTTCTTTTGCTTAAAATCATAACCCTACCTTTTGACTTTGCCGTACGACGGGTATAAAAGGTTGAGGTTTTGTTAGCAATCTATCTGACAGACAATATATCCAGTGGCGCATCTATTTGTTTAATCTCTGACCGACAAACAGTTGAAAAATTTGTCTGAGATATATGAATGGAAATAGCCATCTGATATATGAGCAGCTGATGCGTAAACACAATTTAAGGCGAGATTTATGATCAACACCGACCTGAACCCATGAGTGAATGAAAACATTGTTACGAATATAACGGTCTCAACAGACGATATGTCGTAAAACATCAACTTTATAGACTAGTTATGATGATGTATGCACATACTAGGTTCTTATCTTAAACACATGTACTTACAAAGTATATGTACTAAATTATTATAGTCGGCAGTGTTGTAAATTTTACCTAACGATCAATACTCATGCTGTCGGCTCAGTTGTAATTTACTATGATTTGTGTAAATATTTTATAGCGTAGATTTATCTCATCATAGATCTTTCGATTACTAATTTCATCATACAAATTTTTAGTTCCACTATTCGCCGTCGGGCGTCGCTGCACTGTTCTTTCGTCCATACAAATATAGTCGAAAGCGATACGAATACAATTTTGCTTTGTACGAGGACTACAATATGGCCGCTTTAATAAACAATTTACAAATATTAATACAACATAAATTCCTCTGTTAACAGCTAACAGACTTCTGAGAGATAATCCTCAGCTATCAAAACTCCATTATATTAAAACGTTCCGCGAGCTGACGTGTGTGTTTGTCGGTCTGTCACTTTACACGTTTTGGTGCGGAACGTCAGAGTGGCGCCATCTGCCAACCAAATACGTGCTATTAATTTATTTGTATAGGGTAGCAAATATTTTGGTTTGGATTTGAGTAGTTTTTTTTAATTTGCCTTAAAATTTTAACTTTTAACAGTAGATTTTTAACACAGAACGTTTCCTATGTTTATAACCCTAAATATAATTTTAAAAAACAAGTATTTATTATTCTGACGTTATTATGTAATTGAGTAACAAAAGAATAAACGGCTATTTAAATTAGATTAACTTTGTCCTTCATAATTTTGCTGAACTTCTTACCTAATTTACCTTATTTCAAAAAAATAACATTTCTAAATTGCTGGTACTATTAAAATTATAAATTTGATTAAATAAAATAAATTCATAACATTTTGAATTTGAAAACGGAATGCGGTGTGTTATTTAGTTTGAAAAACGAAAGTATAATTCAGTTGTTTGTACAAACTAAACGTTACTTGTAAAGTTTATCGTGTGTTGTAGAGCATACATATTCGTTAATTATATTCGACGATTGATTAAAACTGGTAAGTGAACACAAATCGTGGTGTGTTTGCACAGTAACCGTCATCAACACCGTCAAAGCAGATACATCGGTGCGGTAAAACGCAGCGAACATTTCTGAGTAGTAAGAGAGCTCTTGTGTACCAGAAAACACCCGTATATCGGCACAAAGCTATCGTCGGCTCGTATACGTTTACGATTATAGTCAAAAACGGGGTATATTTCGTCAACATTCCACCGCTTCACCGCTGAGAGGTACGAGTAAACACTGGCAGAGTTAGACATTTAAACAATTTACAATCAGCTTTTAATTGTGTGATCAATTGAAATACTTCTCTACTACTCGGATAGAATGCTTACTTCGTTATAAAACAAGTCTCTTATACAAGATTTGATCGCTAATCTCTTTCTTTTTATAGTAATACCATAGTCGTTAATGTGGAGATTATAAATCTCCATCTTGCAGCGGCCACCGTATTGGATTAAAAATGACGTCACTTTACTTACTGTAGTTTGCTCATCAAGCCCATTCATTTGATTCCCATATGATAAGGGTTAATGTGGAAGTTATAAATTTCCATTTTGTGACGTTCGCCATATTGGATTAAAAATAGCGACATTCAGGCAATCGGGCAACGTCTCGGGAACGAAACGTGTATGCCAAAGTTCAGTTCAATCAGACACTGGGAAGTGGAAAGTAGTAAGTAGTAAGAAAGTGGGAAGTACCCGTGCGAAGCCGGGGCGGGCAGCTAGACTAAACACAAAAACTACGGGAACGATTTAAAAAATCTTTCACCAGCTTGCTATATCATCACTAAGTAACATAGGCTATACATTATATTGCTACACGGGAGAAGTCGGATGGAAACGCTAGTTGGCAAATAACATACTATTTTTTCCTCGTGTGCGATTGAAAGATAGTGATGATAATTATAAAACAAACCTTTATTCTAGACATACTAATGTTCTGTAGCCAATCTCGAACCACCTGCTTCTTAGTCTAGTTTTATCTATTAACATTTAGATATAAATCAAGAGGGATGTGGGTGTGACCGCAAATACATCGATTTATAAACCACTTAAACTAAGCTCGTAATTTAGCTATGTGCTAATCGGTGTACTAGTCAAGATATGTTTAGGGAATATTTAGCACTGTTCAAAGTCGTAATTGCTCTTTAGTGCAGTTTATTATTGTTTGCTTGCGTGGACTGCAGCGCTATTTACGAAAATTTACACTGGATAAAAAGATACTGGATTTTTATTTAGCGAAATCACTAGCTTATCGCGGATTTACATTCGTTATTGATTAAAAAAATCGTATTATTTTTTCGAATAACCTAAATCATATACCTATATTCGAATTCCTGACATAAAATTCTAATGCATTCGAATTTTAAAGACAGTAAATTGCAATCGATTTTAAATTATCAATAAAAACATACCTACTGCAATAAATAGTTTCATCATCCTCATCATCAGCCTATTGACGTCCACTGCTGAACAAAGGCCTCCCCCATAGATTTCCACAATGACCGATTCAATGCGGCCCTCATCCAACGCTTGTCATTAATAGTAGTTGCATTAAATATTTTTATACACACGTTGCAAAATTAGTTAATTATAAAAAAAACAGTAGCCTATGTATTTAAAATTTTGTTTGGAAATAATTTGAGATTAATCTTTCTCTTTGTAGTCAAATAATTTCAAGTCGGTTATTAGAGCCGTGAAGAATGATTTCGGATAACCGGATATCCGGATAATCGAGATTCTACTGTACAAACATTTTAAAATTAGATGCATGGTGAACGCTTGGGCAAAATATTTAGGACTAGAAAATTACTACATGTTTTTGTGTTACCATGGACGACGTATTCACGAGGCTTGTTTGTCAGGCTGTCTGTCCACATCTGAAGTCATGTCTTCATCTAATGGATTTACCGGGTTCTCTGTTTATTCTTCCCTCAAACTTTATTCCACAGCTAATTAATATTGTACATTTGACATACTAATACTGAGATGTTTTCTTTGGAATGAATACGGAGTGATGGCAAGAGTTAAATTAATTCTAATGACAGACAAATGACGAGCGACATTCCCTCGAGCGTCAATCATTTCAGGTCAGTGTCGACCGAAAATATATTTCCACTTAAAATTATTCCATCAAAGAAAAAATATATTTTACCAAGTTATGCCCGCGACTTCGTCCACGTTGAGCTTACATTTCCCGGGATAAAAAGTATCCTGTGTGTTAATCCAGGTTATAACTATACGTGCACCGAATTTCATACAAATCCGTTGAGCCGTTTTAACAACAAACATACATCCATACATCCATTCTTACAAACTTTCATTCACAATGTTACTAGGATTTTGTTTTCAGATAACTATTTTTTATCTTAAATTATGGTTTTATTATTCATTAATCTTTACGAATATTATAAAGAGGAAAGATTTGTATTTTTGTGGGTTTGTATTGAATAGGCTCCGAAACTACTGGACGGATTTTAAAAACTCTTTCACCGTTAGAAAGCTACGTTATCACTGAGTAACATAGGCTATATTTTACTAGCTGCCCGCCCCGGCTTCGAACGGGTAGACATTTATCAAATATTTTGTCTACCCGTGCGAAGCCGGGGTATCAGAACACTAAATAGCTCTCAGCGATGTCAAACCTGCATAGGAGTTTCTTACGCCTTTAAAGACCTTGCAACAATTTAGTACAATACAAATTCCTGATAGAAACTTTGAAAGAAAAATAATTAGCCTCAAAGCTCTCTGGCAATGTACTGTGTACTCTCTCATCATCGTCAAACATCAAAGTAACATAGGCCACAAAAAGCTGTAACAAAAGCGGTAGAACCCCTTCACTTCGGTAGCCAGTAGCTCGACTAATGTAACCCGACGACGCGTACACGGCAGCGCTGCTAAAGTGACGGCACCGAACTTAATCACCCTTCCACTCGACTGTACGATGCTTATCTGCCCATTGCCTCATGCACCACTTGGTATTTTATTGACTTTGACTGTACCCATTTTAGTTGGTTCGGTCGGGTCGTGTGTTGGCGTACAGAAGTGTTATTTGATGCCGTATTCTTTTGTGTTGTTTTGTAGCTGCGCGGTTGTTTAAATTTAGAATGTTAATTGCTTTTTATTTTATTTTTTGATTAATTTGATTGAAGTTGTCACGTCATCTTTTTTTCTTAAAGGAGGTGGAATATTAATACTTTTTGCAATTAATAAAAAATCGGCTATCAACCGATTATTAATTTGCAGTTTGATTTGTTACTTGTTAATCAAATTTGTTCTGTTTGTGCATGCTGTCGCTATGTATAATTTTAGCGCAATCGCCTATGGTAAATGAGTAGAATGTGAAATCATAGTTTTTTTTCTTAAAAAAATACGCCAGGTCTATACATTTCATGGACTAATTGGCAATATTTTCTGCTTCAATAAAACTAAACTGAAACGCTTTATGGCAATATTTAAAAGTCTGCACAAAGTGTCATGGCTTTCGGGCGGCGACATCAAAGACGGCGGCGCCTTTGAACCGCCGCCGCCGCTATCAACACGAATCGTCGTGAACGACACGTTGTGGAATGCGTACATGAATGAGTACAGACAGACGGACGCGCTAATTGTGCAATCATTAGGTTTCTTCCTAAAAAAATAAACTGTAAGTTATGATTTTAGATGAGAGAGAGAGAGAGAGAGATTCTTATTATTTTATTATTGAAACTTTACCAAAAACAACTAGGAGTAAATTTTAATATAGACATTAGTCACGTCATATTGAAATTAGTTTAATATAACATTTTATTAATTTTATATATTTTATCCCTAGACAATTTACCAACGGAAATGTAATTACGTTAAAATTCATTGCTATATAAATGAAAAATAAAAACATTTAAATGTGTATTCCTTACAAAAGTTTACTTATTAATAAAAAACCTAAGTATACCTTTACCTACATAGTAGGAGAGTCCAAGAGGGGATTTTGAGACATACTAGAGCGCGTCAGAATAACTTAAGGGGGGTACCCTGCGCCATGATGAGTAACTCCGCCATATATGAGCCCTTTATATAGGGCCGCGCGGCTAAGTCAGCTTTTTTTTCTTTCAAACCATTATTTTAATAAATGTTCGACTTGTAATCGTCAGATAATGTGTCAGCACGACTAGGAAATCAAGTTGAACCTTCTGTATAAAAATCTGACGCGCTCGAGTTTTCAAAATAGGTTTTTTTTGCATATTGCATTTTAAATAATCCACCACGAGTTTGCGTCAATTCCAAATCGACAGACTAATATGAGCTTTTTTCGGGTTTACTTAACACCACCTCTGAAAATCTGACGTGCTCGAGGATTTCCATGTGGCTGTTTCTTCTACATTTTTTTAAAACTTGCAGGTAGACGGTCTACCCAATAGCTTAAGTGTATACATCATATAAACCTTCAAAATCTAATAGGTCCCCATGACGCTCCAGTGAATCCCCAGTTAGTTATTTCATTTTAATAATTAATTAATTAGTAGTACAAGAAGTACATTCGACACTTTATTGACGTTTATATTTCATGTTTCAAATGCCTTGAAATTTCTAAAATATACTGTGCAGTTTTTATTCAAAAAATATATTTAAATAAATATTTCCATAATTCAGACGTAAACAAGATGCCATAAAGTAAAAGTGAAAACAGTTTAACTTTAATTAACATCTGATATATGACGCTCACTATTAAATTGTGCAATATAAATATTATTTTAAAAACTAAATTATGTTTCGCAACTAATTAAACCTGCACTATAAGCGAATGTTTATTCATAGCGTTAGTCATTTTATACACCGTATGATAAATTGTTCATTTTAATAAAATTAAATAGCTAAACTGGTGTTTATATTTCATTCCGCTGTATAAATATTAATAATGATAATAAATTATGGTTGATAAGTAATTAAGTTTCGAGAAACTCAAAAGGTGTTGTGCTCCCAACACACCACGGACGCGGTTTGGTTGCGTGAACGCGTGATTTAATAAAAATCTAATTTGAAATACATATTTAAAATATTGTTTAGTTATATAAATAAATCTGAATGGTCTGGTGACAAAAAGTACCCTGTCACGGCGATAGTTCGGTCCCTGTTTGACACAAATATTGTTATACCTTGTATGAACTTCAGGTATGTATGTAAGTTTCTAGAATCAAAGCGTGTGCCAACTATACTGAAAATTCAGTGTACAGTTAAAAAAAATATAATTTTATTATACCGTTAGTTTATGAACTTTAAGAATCAATCACGAACATAGATGCATTTGACAATAGATCACATCCCCTGCAACAAATTCAACAAGTTAACGTGATCGCTACAACTACTATCGCGTCTATGTGTACACACACACGTTTCATCACATCTTATTAATTCTATGATATGTTGCGATGTGTCCTAAATCCACTTCGTTGTCGGTTCCGAGCTGAGTAAGAATGTAAATGTGACTTGTAGACGGAAGCCAATTTTATTGCCAACAGTGTATATCTATCAACATAAACTATATTGACGAGACCGCTGTCCTAGTGGTTAGTATACACGACTGCTACGCTAGGGGTCGCGGGTTCAGTTCCCGCCGGGGCACACATTTATGTGACAAACATGTTTGCCTTGCGTCTCGATGCTTGGTATGTATTATAAGTATGTAACTATTTAGAAAAAAAAAATTTATTGTATCAGCTACTGGTTCTCATAGTACAAGCATTGCTTATTTAGGGGCCAGGTGGCGCTGTGTGATAATGTCCAAGCATTATTAAGTACCTAAAATATAATACTGACTCACTAAAACTGATAAAGATGCGTATACAGTGTTGCCTACGTTTAGGCTGGTTCAATTACTTTAAGATTAAATGGGAGGAAATGAAAGATATTTTCAAGACAAGATAAAACCAACTGACATTTAATAGACACTTAGAAAATATATAAACCAAAAAGTATTAAAACAAGGTTGTATGCCTGTCGCTAACATACAGGTTGCTGGTTGGTGAAAGTGAGAAGAAAATTATGTTCTTTGGTTTAATTTTGTTGGTTTGGTATAAAGAAATGATGAATGTAGATGTGGAAGTCACGAGTTCGATGCTGCGCTCTGTACTATAACCCCATTGAAAGGGACTAAGTGATTGTATGTATGTAAGGTAACTGATGGGGCCAAAGCAGTCGGCAGAAGTATTCTAGAAATACAGCTACAGAAATCGCTCAAATATTTTGTGATGGGGATGTCAAAATTGCTACGTCACGCTGTATGAGCGCGACAGATACATTGAATATGCGAGGCCTCCTGTGACAAGAGGGCTGGCGAATATTTGGCCCAAAGGCTAAGCATTGCAATTCAGCGTGGCAATGCCGCCAGCCTTCTTGGCACACTTCCCCGTGACAGTGGTTCGGGACATTTATTTTACGTGTAGGTAAGTTTTGTACTTCTTAGTTTAGTTTAATTGAATATTGAGTTTCAAAGAATAATTTAAATATGGGAGATGCGTAAGCGCCAGCTGATGTCCTTATTCTAAGGGTATGTGTGTTTCTTTCTCACTCGCACGATGTCTTGGGTTCCTGTCGATGGCACCTGGAAAGATTATCAACATTATCCCTATTTCTTTTCAATTAGTTATGAAGACAGTCGCATCTGAATCTCTACTATTCATGACGTGTATGAAACGTTTTATGACAACGCTTTGCATAATGCGGCTATCAATTCTGTAGTTTTAGTGCTTCCTTACATTCTCCTTCGCTGTTTTATGATCTTACATTAGCTTACAAATTGCCGGTCGATTGTGGTAAGCAGAATCGGTAATTGGAAATTATTCCTCATTGTGAATGATAAGACTCGTCGTATTTTGTTCGACTTCCTTTTGCCTGTGAATTTACCTGTGTGTCACTTGGGTAATCAATATTGTTAAGCTATAGCCTAAGTAACTTAGCATCTTTTATTAGTGTCATTTTTTTTAAGTGAAAAGCTTTTAAGATCTTTTGCCCTAAACATACATCTTTATAGAATTACACCATTCGTATTGCATACCTATTATGAGCAAAAGAAATATTATCACTTTATTAAAAAACTAGCGGCGCGCCCCGGCTTCCCATGGGTAATTTATAAAATATTTTCACTACCCGTGCGAAGCCGGGGCGGGCAGCTAGTATAATATATAGCCTATGATACTCAGTGATAATGTAGCTCTCTAACGGTCAAAGATTTTTTGAAATCGGTCCAGTAGTTTCGGAGCCTATTCAATACATACAAAAATACAAATAATTCCTCTATATAATATTATTATAAAATATGTAGTTTTACATTGACAGGATCAATCTTAAATTATTATTACTTACCCAAATAAAAAATACCGAATTAAAAAGAATTACTGTGCACACAAATAAATTGCGTTGTAAAAATAATAATGTTGATATTTTAATATTCCACATTCGTATATGTAATTAATTATTATTCGACTATTAAAAAGTATTATAACTGCTATAACCGACTTAGCGAGTTAAAAGCATAATTTTTATTCCGTGTGAATATTTTGAACGGATGTTATAGAAATTTAGACGGTTATTAACCCAAAAATGCTTTTTGTTATTCTGTTGGAGCCTAAATGCTTCGTATTTAGAATGAAGAACAGTGTAAGCCTTAGATTTCTTTTTTTTTATACCACTAAGGTGGCACACATGCATATGGCCAACCTGATGGTAAACAGTCACCGTAGCCTATAGCTGCTTGCAATACCAGGGGTATCACTAACGCGTTACCACCCACGTTCTTGTTGAGAAGTCACTGTGTTAGCAGCATTACTAATAGCCCAGCGTATCCTCGTGGAGCACTGGCAACTTTACTTACCGCAGAAACACAACACTGCATCAAAGTAGTGTTATTTGACTGCGGTCTTCTGTACGGTGGAGGGACACTTTGATTATATGGGGTACAGTTCTCAGCTAGGCGGCTCCAATTTTAATAGGAAAACCCACGGGAGATCCCAATTTGCACTACCTCTCTTTTTGAAGTTGGAGTTTTAATTGTTGACAAATGTTTGACATTGACAATAATTCATTGACGTTAGAAATCCAACAAGACTAAAACCCGTTGTTGCATTTCTCCCACATTTTTTTTAATTTATATAACTAACCAAGCACTAACATAGGTATATTACGTTTAAGCTAATTCTAAAGTGGGTTAGACAAATATCGCTCTATCTATTTCTCTAAATCGTTTGTCTTCAGAGGTTTCAGACCTTTGAAAACAGCGTGAAGATAAGGATACAATTAATAATTGAGAATAAAATAAGATATTAAGATAATAAAATAAGAAGTATATTCAATTCAATTAGCCACTCATTTCTCAGCTTTAGTAACAGAAGGGTCTACGTGCTATATATGATTGACGGTGAGTTCGCAGAAAAAAAAATACGCGAAGTTATAATAGTATATTTTTATACCACTAAGGTGGCAAACAAGCATATGGCCTGCCTGCTGGTAAGATGTAACAGTATCGAACTCTTGCAACACCAGGGGTAATCCTCGCGCATTGCCGAACCTATTTGTGTTCTACTAGGAACATTTCTGACAACCAATCAATTGGTAGAGAATGATTAATCACACCTGTCTAGTACAAGTACCATAATAATAATAATATTAAATTAATGCGATCGTCTTTGTACGGAGGCGGCGACAAATGGCGCGTCCACAGTGAACATTGGTCATAATATTTCAGCGAGCAAATGCACCGCGGTACGTGATCTATTGCGACAGACGGACAGATAAATTGCTTAGAATTTATTGTAGTAGAAGTCGCGTAGTCCTAATTGTAGACTATGTTCACGGCTGTCTCATATTTTCAGCTACAAAATAATACAAAAGCCAATTAACAGGCTGATAAACCTCGGAGTTCTATCCAGTGTTTAACGACCCAGACGCCTTACCTAATTATATTTCTGAATTAAACACTGAAAAATAAATAATTAAAGATACCGATAGAAAATCCATGAAAGTATGCATAGAATAGGTAATTTATTACATTACCTAAAATGAAATAAACCTAACGCTATAATTTTTTCAGAGTCGCATATTATTATTTTAAACAAAGCACTCCTGGCTGTCGTAATAATTTACTTCTCCAATTTAAATTCACTCCAGAGTAAGTAAGTTTTTTTTATACCACTAAGGTGGCAAGCATACGGCCCACCTGATGGTATGCGGTCACCGTAGCTTATGGACGTTTGCAACACCAGGGGTATCACACGCGCGTTGCGGACCCCGACACTTAAAATATGTCATAATTTTTTGTAAATTGCAGTGTCTGAAGAAGAATATTCTTTAAATCTTGAAGGGCGAACTTAAAGTTTATTGTACTAACTAGTCAAGCTTAGTATTTTGTATTGTTATTCTGAAATCGCTCTATAACTTTGTATTTCGTCTCACACAATTTACAAAGACCTTTTACTAAACCGCATTTAGCGTTTTAAACTTCCCCATTTCAGTTTTCACGTCTCAGAAATAGTTTCTTATAGGAATTAGAAATTAAAGTCATGACTGAAATTAAATATTTACGTATATTTTGTCGTTTTATGCCCGATTATAACATTATAATGCCACCAACAGGTATTAGTGTATCATTAATACATTTCAGATTCTGATAAAAGGTACACATACAATGACATTTAAAAGATTCCAATGTGTACACAATTTATAATTATTTTTACATAAAAATATAGTAGTGCAAGTCTGCAAGCTTTGAATGTTCACTATTGACTTTTGTGTTTGAGATTCTACTAAGATCTTATGAGTTTTAAAATGGAAAGTTGAACATACGCCCAACATGAATAATGAGCTCCGGTAACATTTCAAAGATTAAATTTTCAGAAACTATTTAAACACCTCTCAGTCGTAATGCACCTTAATTTAACAATTACTAAGATATGTGATCGTAGAATGCGTCATCAAAATATTTTAAAAATACAAACATAATCAACAAACCTCACTTATTTTAACAACTTAAACTAAAATGAACTCATAATTACAATCTATAGATTTGGTACATAAATTTTCTTTAATCTAACTAGAAAATAAACACCCGCAACTGGGTGGATCGACAAAGCGTTCAGTGCACTAATTTATAATGAATATTACGTTAGAGATCACAGCTGTCGCGGCCCGAGGGCACTTCACGTCCGTCGATGATATGAGCCGACTAGAGAGCCGGCCACTATCCTATATGTACACTGGCCGGTCCGAATGTCCTTTTGGCATGGGCGTTAGCGGTCGGCGCCCCCCTTCTTGTGTGCGTGGAGCGCCGCTGATCCTCAAGGGTGCAGAGGCCGCGGTCCGAATAGCGGGTAAGAGGGAAAGTATGCTGCCAGCGATGGGTGCGGCGGCATTGGAAACGGCAGCGGCGGCGACGACACCAGATGAGAAGGCTTCGAGTACGGGTGGAAGCGCGGCGTTAGCGGCGACAATGGTGGCGTGGGATATGAGCGCTGTAGAAGCGGGTGCGTCACCCCCAACATCGAGAGGCTAGGACTTTGTTCGCCACTAGCAGTGTGCGATCGCAGGTGCTGAAGCAACTCTTCCGATGTCCCGAAACGCTTGCCGCAGTACGCAGAGTCACCAGCCATCCAACTACATACGAATGGCAGCTGCGACGCTGCCGCCAACGCGGCGAGCTGTGCGTGAGCGTACGCCGCCGCTGCAGGGTGTCCGCTCGGAAGCGAGAATGGGGTCTTAGCGTGATCGCACTGAGCACACCCAGCGGGGCAAACCGCTGACTTGAGCAAATGTGAACTTAGAGAGCAGCCCGTGCAGTACGGATCCCTGCAGATACCTAAGTCACCTGGGGCTTTCATCCTCGCATAGGCCAGGTAGGGATTGAGTCCATTCTTAAGCGCGTGATGCTGCGCCGCCATAAGGCTGCTTGTCATTAAATCCATTGGCAAAGGAAATCCGGAATGTGGCAATCCACCCAGGAAAGCTGAAGATGACACAGGAATGCTGGGTTTGAAGCTTGAATGTTCTTTGGTTTCTGCGCTGGACGACAATGATGTGGGCGTGTACGGTAACTTGGACGTGGATGAATTGCTATTCGATTCAGAGCTTGATTTTGTAGGCGCTGGAGAACCATGGAGGGGGCTTGATCTTTCGTCAGATTTTTCAGACGGAGTTTTGCGGTGAGCTGGCGGTGGAGTTCTCTGTGATGAGGAGCTCTGATTGCTTCCGCACCGAGCTTGGACTGGTGTCGTGGAAGCACTCCCCTTTGAGGAGAGAGGCGTCTTCGCGTGTGCGTTCGCAGAAGATCTATCCTCTGGTGTTCTAGTCTTTTCTCTCGCTGTGAGGCACGATTCGTAAGGCTTGAAGCTGGGCTTGTTGTCAGGCATGTGTATGACTTGTGATTTATCGTCGTATTTTTTGCTGGCCTTCTCCGCGGCCGAGATGAGCTTGGGATTAGGTGAGTCAGCGCCGATAGCGCTGCAGGTTTGCGCTAGTAGCGCCAACGGGCTCTTTTTCGCGTCGAGCTGCAACAAAGAGAGGAGGTTCATGAAATGAAACGCCGGGTTGAGGTTGCAAGTGACGGCTGTACAAAGGGACCGCGGGCGGCAGGCGAGCGGGGTGGGCGTCCAATCACGCGGCGACGCGCCATTATCCGCGCGTCTGGCACCCGTCGGCTCCGCTTGACATTTCACTCGGCTCCCGCATGATGTAATCTCGCAGTGAAAAGGGCAATTTGTGCCGCTGAATTTGCGGCGCGCCTGAACTTGTGGTATGTCGTCACGCCCATTATCACGGGCCTAGCATTGCAATTCGAATTAATATTGGCAGAACTGTTCTCCGTTTTGCGTTTGATGTTTGCTAATGTTATTTAAGGCTGGCCGCTAATTATTTATCAAGAAGAGCCGAATTGAGTTTTTTTAATATCTAGCATTCGGGATTTTCTGGTTAGAAGCGATGATCATATCGATATGTAGTTGTTTTAACGGATTATCTAATATTCATTTTACGGTTTGAGTCCTTTTAACAACAATATTACCCGCAATAAAACTCATGATTATTAAGATTTAACGGCTTTGTATCTACGGTAAAGTAATGGAAATAGTATATTCGGATATGTAAAAACTGTTTTTTTAAATTGAGTATTACGCTTTCGAATACAAATCAGCTTTTGACGCCTGTTCAAAAATGTAAAGCACTGTCTTGTATTTTTCGTAGTCATTGACAATATTTTTATGGTTGCTTCTAAACTATATGAGCGAGACGGAATTATCATAGAAGTGAAGGTATGTCAGCCAAGAATTACTATATAAACTTTACTGGGATCAAACTCGTTTATATTTGATAAAACTACAAAAAAGTATTTTCAAACCGTCATAATCTACCGGCAGATAATAATTTCGTACTCCTTAAAAAATATCATTAAAAAAGTTATAAGGGAACCACAAACTTTTGGAATTAAGCATAGAAAAGAACATTAACCGCAGCGTTAATATTTCGTCAGTCAGTAGACTATGTCCCAGGTATTGCTATTTCTATTAAAGTAAATAATAAAGCCTGCAACTTGAGCAGATGTGATGCTTACTTTGAAATATTTATGTGTTTCATCAGTTGTTTAGCGATATGATTAAAATTATTGCAATTTTATTAAGCCCGGTGTCGAGTAGAAGCTTCTTGAAACGTGCACAAAGTTTTAAAACTCTGTTGCATCTTTTCTTAAGTCTACAAATCTTCTATGTTATCTACTTTACATTCTTAATAAGTTGCATGTTTTAGATAAGATGGTCCTTGAAAAAACTACAACATTGTATTCCCTTGGTTCTGGTTATTATTATAAATTGCATTACCCAGTTATTTAATTGTGCAGCCAAATTTATAGCAGTTTATAATTCAAACTCAAACTCAAAATGATCTTTATTTGATTAGACTTTATAGACAAGCACTTTCAAATCGTCAGAATCTAGCATCGTTTCTGTTTGTTTTTGTTATTGCTTGAAATAGCTTTTATATGCAATTGTTATATTTAAGTTGGGGTCAACTAATTAGGTTAGCTGTCGTGTTGAAGTTTGCATTTTTAAACTTTTCATATAAATTTCAAGATAATAGTTCTCATTTGTTCACTAACTTGTGTATTTTACTAGGTTCGCGTGGGTTTAGGACCAAACGATTTTGAATCCCGTTGAAATCCTTTTTTTTTACCAAGAAATAAATTACCCATTACTTAAATCTAGGTCATGGTCAATCTCTGCGATAACGTTCGTTAAAATCGGTTCAGCTGTTTTTGTGTTATTGAGTAACAAAGAGCTCCAAATATTCGGACGTATTAATATTAGTGGATTAGATGAATTCTAGATAAGGCCGTGATAAATTCTGGTATTCATGAAAAATCAGAACATTTCGTTCTAATTACCTACTTCTTAAATCTGTATCTATTTATGATACTTAATATTCACCTGGCATTTGATTAAAAATAATATTGGTCAGCATAATTATTAATCAAGAAATAATATTATCTACACTGACTTCAGAAGTTTTAATATCTTAATTAATATTGTTTATTATACTATTATAAATCTTTGTTATTATAAAAAACGTATTTGATGTTCATGATTCATGGCTAGTTATTATTCATTTATTGCTTTGTTTATTATTATTTGCGATTTATAACACTATATTGCGCCATAACCTAGTGCCGAGGTATTAAATTTATTAGCGTCAGAACATAAATAAATGCTGTTATTGTTCGATATATTATTGATTCTATTATTTTGATTAATTGTATGCCTGTCAATGTATTTATTATTTAGCTATTATTGTAGCCAATTCCCTTGAACTTTACCTAAGTGCTGTCACGTTACAAGTACCGTCCAACCCATGAATACCTATATTTAGCTGTTCATTACAACTAAACAAACACGCGGCACTTACTAACAAATTATTAATTAATATTTTAGTTAAGTTTTGTCTTGTCAAATGAAGCAGGGAATTGTCCTAATTAGTACGACGGTAACTTGTCAAAGAGAACGGTTATAGATTTCAAAATATTACTTCAAATTAAGAATCTTTATTTTACAGTTTTATGTTCTGTCGGCCTAGAACTACTTACGTTTTCTTTCCCGGCGTTTAACACCAATAGCGCGTCAAATTGGATTCCTTCGAGTGACTTTTCTTAGCCTCAAAAAGATTATATTGCAAATACCTTCAGTTTAAAAAGGAACATTACTTGTCAAGTGTCAAATTAAACTTACCGTGGTCGGAAGTGGCGAAAGGTAATCCGGTCGCAAATACTGATTACTGGATGTGAGCATGTTGCTCCACAGTGCGTTATCCTTGGCCAGCTTTGCAACTTCTTCACTCACACACCAATACCGGCACAACACTTAATCCAATGGTCGATGTCAGCACATAATTCACTAATCGCGGTAACTGGGGCGTGACACGCGTGTTGCTCGCGCTGCGGACGGTGGCAGACTGAAGTAACCGTGACGCACCCCCCTCCCTGTCACCTTGTCACTCGTAGCCGCGCCATTTTTGCATTCTGTGTACTTTGCGGGAGCTTTGCCGTCTTATCCCCACCGCTGTTTGACACCCCGTTTGTCGGCGGGCTTCCATCTCTCTCGCTCGTGAGAAAAATTACCAAAGCGTTTTCCGTCAACTCGGCGTTTTGATGAAAGGATTATATAAAATATGCATCCCGCAGTCAAAGGAGGTTGCGTCGCTGGCAACGCCGACAGAAATGCATGGCCTGGGAAATTGAATAGCTGCGAAGCGGGTAAACGGGGGCTTAGTAATAATTTAGTTTTAGCGTCGTCTCCTAGGTCGGCGTGGGTGTTTCTATAAACTGGAACTTAATGTGGGTCGAGAAATTTTTCCGCGCAATTTGTAGATTGTCAACGGTTACAATTTATTGCACGTGCTGACATTTAAATGTTTCTTTTTCGTACGTTGAATGGATTTGTCTAGTTTCTTAGATCGTTACGTAATATTTACTTTTCACTTTCGAAGGCCTCTTCAGTTGTCGGACCACCGGGGATTTTGAAGGATGAAAAAAATGCTTACTCATTGTTTATGCATAGTAAAAAGACTGTAGCCAAGCCATCGCAATTTACATAATCCTCCCAAATCTATTGTTATTGTGAAGAAAATATTACAACGATGATTTAAACTTTAGTTCGCCACAATCCTATCTTAATGATCAATAGCTTAAGAGTCTTAAAAGATTATGTTAAAAGATGACAAAGAAACGAGTAAACTTAATTATTCTTCTATTGAAGTCTTTGTGGAAATTGTTTTAACATTTTTACTAAAGTTAAACCGTAGCTCAATTAAAAACTATCTCAATATGAATAGCAATGTAATTGTTCTTTACCCACGAGACATTTTAAATACTTTTTATGCATGCCAGGAATTATATTTATTTAAGCAAATACTGTGACAACTTATGAGTCACACTGCATTACATTGACACTTGCAGATTACGGCTGGCCTGATGGTTAGCGATTACCGAAGCCAAAGCCCGGTTGATTTTTTAAATTATTTTCTGTTGTCTGACCTCAGAAATCTCATAATCTTCCACTTCGTAGGCTATGGTTTATGTTCACAGTCTCATAGCCATTTGGTAATTCCTAAATCACTTGCCACTTAGCTAATTGCAGAACTCTAAATAATGACTGGACAAGAAGCCAGAGCGCGGTGGGATGAATGAAACAAGGTACATACATTATTTTATAGCACGCAGTAGTAGCTACTTTGGTCACAGTTGACACGACGCCTTTTGACACAGGAGCAACCGGCAAGATGGCCGATTGGTAGGGTTGACTGCTTAAAACGTTTAAATTTGTATTAAATCACATTGAATATGTAACAGTTGTCTTACTTTGCTATCAGCTTTGCTTTGTGAGGTGCCTTTTGACTTTTGTCGATTTTAACATTAGAAAGTGTTTATAACGATTCTTGAACAATCATGTGCCTTATTAGCGCCTTGATTTTGAACATTCCTAATTTTAATTTTTTTTATACCACTAAAGTAAGGCACAAGCATACGGGCCGCCTGATGGTAAGCGGTTACCGTAGCCTATGGACGCTTGCAACACCAGGGGTATCACTTGCACGTGACCCTAGTAGACCTGAAGAAAAGTATACGTCTATCTATAAAATAAAGTATCAAATATTAATTGTTTTTAAATTTTAATGTTTAATTTAATGTAGAACTCTTAGTAATTTGCCGCACTAAAACTAGACTATTCACCGACGGCAACTTTGATGATTCGCAATAAAACGTAATTTTATGTTGGTAATCAAACTTAACAAAGATTTTTCATAGAAAAGTGTACATGTTTGCGTCATCAGAAATTGTTTTAAGCACCCTATCTAAACAAACAGAATTCCCTAATAGTTGTAAGTTAATGACGGCGGTCGCAGCCCTGACAACAGGATCAAAAGCGCCGACTTCCTTTGTTAGGCAGCGGCTACCGTGGGGCTGCGATTTGATACGATCGCTTATTTGATGTGTCATGATTGATACGGTCTAATGTACCGCAGCCTATAGCTACGTCTGGCTCCATGGCGTCACATTTGGTTTGATGGGTGAAGGTTTACTTTCGTTGATTAGTTTTTTTACTTTGTTTGTAAAAAAATGATAACAAAAATTCATATTTTTCAATAAAGGTCAGAAAGGCTTTTGAAAGTCGCAGTCTGCTTCAGCCTTCTAAAAAAATGCATACATATCATCAACAGCTTATCTATACTAATATTATAAAGAGGAAAGATTTGTATTTTTGTATGTATTGAATAGGCTCCGAAACTACTGGACCGATTTCAAAAATTCTTTCACTGTTAGAAAGCTACATCATCACTGAGTAACATAGGCTATATATTATACTAGCTTCCCGCCCCGGCTTCGCTCGGGTAGACAAAATATTTGATAAATGTCTATAGGCTCCGAAACTACTGGACCGATTTCAAAAATTCTTTCACCGTTAGAAAGCTACACTATCACTGATTAACATAGGCTAGCTGCACGCCCCGGTTTTGCACGGGTAGATAAAATATTTGATATAAACCTACCCGTCTACCCGTGCGAAGCCGGGGCGGGCCGCTATTCGTTATATTTCAACTTTATCTTATTATGATTATGTATTTGATACGTTGCTACGCATATTATGTTGTATGGTATAAACACAAAAACATTGTATAGTGAGTCCGTCGCCCTCTCTTAGGTACTACATACGTCCTTGTGTTTCTTCTACGTATGCAGGTTTCCTCACAATTTTTAAACGGTAAAGCTCGCGGTGTGACTAATCACTGCACTTATGTTACAAAAACTCATTGGAACAAACACAAACCGGTCGGATTCGAACTTGCGTCTCTAGAATAGCAGGCAACGCTTCATACCACGCGGCCACCACGGCTATTTTCTAGTCGCTTCATGTCGTGAACAATTGAGAAGCAATCATGAGTGCAAGAATTTTAAAACAAACGATCGGCGTAGAAGAACACAAAACGTATTCAGACTTACTAGCATTTAAAGCGAAGTACATTATTATAAATAACAGTCAATAGCAAGAACTTCAAAATCTGTTTACGATTAACTCGGCAACTCTAAATCCACTAAACATAACTAACACTAAACCATTAGCATTATAAATCACACTCCCAGTTTAGCTACGAAGAGACGACAGAGAGTATTAATTGCTTGAGATTGTAACACCGTGGTTAGTCTGACGAAAATACAACGATTCATTGGCTCGTTTGTACGGTACAATATACGCTGACACCCTGAAGTTGTCTTAAATTGTAGTCATTTGTTTATTATTGCCAGATAAAAGGTGAAAATAACCATTTATAGGTCACAGTCTAATATGCGTACTGGCAACTTAAATTTTAATAAAAGATTAACATATTTTGACCATCGTCTAGATTAATAATTCATTTTCTTTTAAATTAATTAAACATTAAAAAATAAGACAATAAAAAACATCCTAGATGAAAATAAAAATATAATAATACGTTGGAGGAAACTATAATCTCACATAAGACAAATACCCAACGTTACATTAACTTGGCTGAGCCCGTAAATGTAGCTAAAACCAGCATAATAGCTGAGAAATAAAATCACGTTAAATAATAATAATAATGCTTGGACATTATCACACAGCGCCATCTGGCCCCAAACTAAGCAAAATGTACAATGGGAACCAGCAGCTGATACAATACTTATATACTGTTTTTTTGTAAATACATACTTATAATACATACCAAACACCCAGACGCAAGGCAAACATATTTGTCACATAAATGTTTGCCCCGGCGGGAATCGAACCCGCGACCTCTAGCGCAGCAGACAGGTACACTAACCACTAGACCAGGGGTCTCGTCAAATATATATATATGATAATATTTTATCTAAATTTATGTTGCCAGCGCAAAATAAAACATTATCATATTTTGATCTTCGTCTTCGTTGGTAATATAATATAGTTGTGCATAGCTCCTTGTCTAGCTCTCTCTAGCTGGGATTAGTGCCCGCGTCCTCAGATGGCACGTGAATCCGGTACCTCGGCTTCGGATGCCAAAACTAATCTGCTATTACGGGAACGGTACAGATTAACGGCATCAAGATTTGAACTGTACATTGGACTGGCTATATTCTGACTAAATTGTTTTAGTAATGCTTTATAGGGACCTTAGGAATTTTTACAATTGATCTTAATATGTAGGTACTAACAAAATTGGCCATCGAAAACACTACTCACATTACAAACAATGTATTGGTTTAAGACAGTCGACCAATCGGGGCTGTCTCATTCGCATTTTGAAGTGTTTAGCTCCGGACACTTATGAGCATAGACCCGAAGTCCATATACTATTAGGTCAGTGTCAGTGTGTGGATTAGAACTTTAGCCCACATAAGTGAATAGCCCTTCAAACTAGAACTTATTTTTTTTTTTTGTGAAAAGGGGTTACGGGACGGGCAACGCGCGAGTTATAACCCTGTTATTGTAATCGACGATACACGGTAACCGATTACTAATTGAGCCATCCTATGTTTTTTTGCTACGTGGAAAGTGAACAATACCAAACTCCCTTGGTTCGACCTTAAAAGGAAAACATAGGAAGTACATATCTAAGAATTATAAATACAGCCATTCCCATGAATTACATACATATAACATATGTAAGTATATGTATATAATTCGCAAGTATTTGTGTGCATGTTCTTGTTAGGTGCACTTGTATCCGCGGAATCCACACGGTGACTTGCTTTCAGCTTTCGGCAGTGTCACACTGAAATAGCGCTATGCATCTACTACAAGAAGGCACTAGAGTTGTTGTCAAATATATAATAATTCTTCTTCTAGCGTTATTCGATCCCAAACGTGCCCAAACTAACAACAAGTAATTATTGATGTTCTCAGCAAAAAACGACCTTCCGACTCCGATGCTACATTCTGACGATTTGAAAGTACTTAGTTTACTTTTGAAGTCAAGTTTTTTTTACCACACAAGCATACGGCCCATCTGATGGTAAGCAGTCACCGTAGTCTATATAGCCGCTAGAAATACCACAGGCATCACTAACGGGTTGCCAACCACGTTGTTGATGAGGACTCAGTGTGCTAGCAGTATTACTACTAACCCAGCGTATCCTCATGGAACACTGGCAACCTTACTTCCCGCAGAAACACAACACATCAAGTAGTGTTATTTCACTGCGGTCTTCTGTAAGGTAGGAGGTACAGTCCCCAGTCGGGCGGCTCCAATTTAAATGGGAAAACCTACGGGAAATCCCAAATCACCCTACTCCTCTCTTTGAGTCAAACAAAAGTCAAATAAAGATGGATTTTAGTTTGAGTTCTAGTTTTAATCCGCGTAACCTAGCACAGTACGTGACCTGTACATGTACCGAAAGTAGATTACATGGTACCGAATACGAGTAAATAGCACAATTCTCTAAACATTGTTAGGTCTACGTGAAGTTCTCGCAAGTCGCAAATAACCTACTAAGTGGTTGAAAGTATCTAGCAATATATTTGCTCGCGCGAGATAGCGCAGACGCCTTGTTCCTCGGCTATTTGTTACAATTCAACATACCACGTCTTGGATTGATTTTGGAGATAAATCAACAATAGATAAAGCCTTTTAGAAGACTGCTACTACTCTTTACATACGTGTCATCAAGCCAAGTCTGTCACGGGGTAGGCAGAGAGTATAGAACGCCATAATAATATGTGTTAGATAGATAAAGTTTAAAACTATAAGATAGCAATAAATCCGAGAAGTATTTTGTTCTATTGTATGCGTGTCATGAATCCGTAAAGTAGGTTTGTCGGCCCATCCAGCAGACTATTGGCACACATTGCTTCCTGATGGCAGGCGTGATGGATGGCCGCGAGTGATTTATACCCCTATTTATGTACTTATTGTGAACCAAAGCGATCATAATTCAAAATGCGAGGCCTCAAGTTACAAGTGATAGCCTGTTTTTGGAACGAAGTTATTTAACGCGACTTTGCAGAAGGAATTGACTGGTCGAAGTCGTTAACGACTAAACTGTCTGTGATAAGGTAGCTTATCGTTTATCAGATCAAATAAATAATATGTTTTCTGAGCTGAATGATTGGAAATTTCGTGAAAACAAATTAGTAAGAGACTTGGTTCCTGACGAGGCTCTCGCAATATGAGACGTTTTATCGAGTGAATAAATTTCCAAATGTATGTAATCTGTTTTATTAATTGTCTTCGATTCACAATGACTTACTAATTTACGTTAGTGTCGCTATGGACGCAGTCGGATTTGTAATTTTTTATAGTCTGGTAATGATGGATCATGAAGAATGATGCGGATGTTTTAAATTGCAGTTGCGTTGTGTCTCAATTTTTTTTCAATGTTCAAATACTTGATGTAATAATTATTAACATCGCAGTGAAGTGGAAGTATTGTGAGAATGACTTATTGAATTATCACTGACAAAATAAGTAATGGCTTTTCAAAATTTATTCATTTATTCAAGAACTTTATTTTTAATTTACGTAAGTACAATGGTGGACTTAATGCTGAAGCATTTTCTACCAGTCGACCACAGCTGGCAGTCATATCGGGGCAAATGAGCATACCAAAAAGGAGAGTCGGGGTCTTTTGATATCTAGAATGATATCACCTCTAGATGTTCTTGACTTGGGCCAACTCCAGTAAGTCTGGCCCGAAGCTCATTAGCGGAAAAGATAATCAATCATAAAGAATTAACGCCGGTCCGTCGGCACCGAAGCGAATCCGTTGTCGAAAACTTTGCCAATAGCAAATTAAACTACCGACATATACATAGTTACATCATAGTTAAACTAATATAAGAAACGTATTACTATTAAGATTTTACACAATGCAATCCTTTTGTTTATTGAAACTAAATAAATCATATAGCACTTATTGCAAGAAAGAGCTAAGTGTGTGACAAGACAACTTATTTCTTAAAACTCATTTATATCTCTCATTGATTGGCAAATTAATCAGAACGTTGAAACATCTGAAACACTTTATGGATCAAATTGAAAATTGCTCAATGATGGAAAGGTAAAGAGTACTTGGAGCCGGCGGGCATGTATGAAGAGATTGACGAATGTAGAACCAAATGAGGTGTGCAAATCAGGAGTGAAATGGCGTTCTATACTCTCTGCCTACCCCGTGAGGGACTTGGTGTGATTATGTATGTAAGTATGTATCTGTAACACTGGGACCCTAATATTTGTACAAACAATTAACCAGATTTAATCTAACACGACAAAGACATTGTAACCAGCAATTAGGCGGGACATGTGGGTAGAGAGGATATTAAAAGGACCCAGGGGCGAAATGGAAGAACGGCTATAGGATTATTTGCGGAATTGTGCATCTTCCGGACGGCGCCTGTGCTAAATTGCGAACATTTCACCCTACTACGTATCATGAAAGAAATTCACTTGTTATCTATATGTACCCATATAACAGTGAATCCCTTTTTCCCTTGGTCACGGCATCACGCGTGAACGGCTGGACCGATTTCGCAAATTCTTTTTTTTATCACGATAAACTAATTGTGATTTTTCCTATTGTATTTGCCGTATGAATTCATAGCTAAGAGGCAGCGTCTGTCGGGACAGCTCATACAAAATATAAATAGGGGGAGCTGATCATCAAACGCGATTTAGATTCAAAATTAAAGAAATCACAGATATAGTAATTTCTTTTCATTCACGCATGAACGTGACAAATTGATCTTTTTTATACCACTAAGATAACACACAAGCGTATGCTCCACCTGATGGTAAGCAGTCACCGTGTATGCATCAACCTTAAATACTCTTGTTAGTTGAGCCGATAAATGCTTTTCCGCAATACAGTAACAAAATGTTGAGATTTCCCATTAATATTGGAGCCGCCGACTGGACCTCCACCTTACAGAAGATCTCAAATAAGACTACATTGATGTAGTGCTGTGTTTCTGCAGTAAGGTTGCCAGTGCTCCACGCGGATAAGTAGTAATGTTGCTAGCACAGTATATCCTCACCACAAGAGGGTTGGCAACCCGTTAGTGATATCCCTGGTATTTGCTAGCGGCCATTAGGCTGTGACCATTAGACGGTGACTGCTTACGATCAGGTGGTTCATAAGCTTGTGTGCCGCCTTAGTGGTATAAAACAATAATATAAGGGCAATAGGAATATTGAGAACACGTAATAGAAACCATCTCACCGAGTGGACAACATGTTAGCTGTAACGAGATATGATATCTCGGGCCATCGCGGGAAACAACTAGAACAGTTCAAGAAAATCTCCTCAGCAAAACGTATAGTACCAAACTAGATTCTCCAAATACATAACCTACTGGCTACAGAGCCATGTGTACTATCTACAATCATTAACGCTAATGAAAACGAAAGAAATGTATGGGAATTAAAAACTAAATCACTTGACATAACGTAAAGAGTTTTTAATTCGCATAAATTTGCTTTTTTATCGTTATTTTTAAGAGAGGTAGGGCGATTTCCCGTGGGTTTCCCATTTAAATTGGAGCTGCCCAACTGGGGACTGTACCTCCACCTTACAGAAGACCGCAATGAAATAACACTACTTGATGTAGTGTTGTGTTTCTGCGGTAAGTAAGGTTGCCAGTGCTCCACGAGGATACGCTGGGCTAGTAGTAATGCTGCTAGCACAGTGAGTCCTCACCAACATCATGGTTGGCAACCCGTTAGTGATACCCGTGGTGTTGCTAGCGGCTATAGGCTACGGTGACTGCTTACCATCAGGTGGGCCGTAAGCTTGTGTGCGACCTTAGTAGTATTAAAAAAAAGATGTATGGATGATTCAGTACCTACTTCAAACGACTACAGACTGTGGTTACCGCTTACCGACAATTCTCTAGAAAAAACGAACTTTATCGGTACATACACATGTGCCTCTTTAGACATTAAATATATACTTTTAAGTTTTACAACACCAGTTGTTACCCGCGACATAGTCTGCATTTGTTAAAAGCCAAATTAAGCCTATTTCCTTCCGTAGGATATAAACTACCTCCTTGTCATATTTCAGTACGATCCGTTCAGCCGTTTAGCCCTGAAAAGGTAACATACAAACAAACAGAGACTTCATTTCTAATATTCGTATGGATTATTTATTTGTTACCTATACGCAATTTAATTAACATTATAATTTAAATTTTGTACCGAATGTGGCTACTGTTCTAAGGGCATCATTTACATTCAATTCAACGCATATTCAAAACATATTGCGACTCGAACAAAGATGCAAAAACAAGTTCTTATTGAAACTATACATTAAGAATTAATGCGTGAGTTTCTTTATAATATCCCTGTTGTGTACATGCATAATAGACCCTGCTGCGTTGAGATACCGTTTATAATGGATAATGGAACTAGTACATTACCAATGTGCGTATTTGTTCGCAGTAACATACTATTTCATGGTCTGATGGGTGGCTTTAATAACATAATTTTTCGGATAGTTAACGATCTTTTGTGCTTAGGTAACTTTGTGTTGTGAGATAGTTGTCTGCTGTGAAGTGGTCAAAGAATAAATCACTCTAAGCTGGTGTTAATAGGAATGCTCTGAACTTAAAATTTTGAGCAGTGGTTCTTTCAACCTGTCTAATTTATAATAGAGATTGAGACATCCATGTATATATATTTTGAATTATGAAACTGGCCAGAAACAAAAAGAGTATAATAAAAAGTTGAATTTAGGAACGCGAGTCTTTTGTTTTGAACACTCAATTTTTGTCACTTTTGAAATTGAAAGGAAGATTTATAGTTATTGAATTATAATTCATCTTGTTTAGTGACAGTCAGGTTTCATTACTTATTGAATTATTTACGCAACCGGCTGCACTCTTTTACTCGGGTGATGTCGCGGGCAAACGCTAGTATGTTTACTATTGCCGTGTAACTTACACAGCTAAGCAGTAAATAGGAACGATTAGTTTGCTTTACTAGTTGGTTGAAAACATCGAGACCAGTTTCAGAAACTACGGAGTACATAGCTTTATATTTTCCGTAAAATATTACTAACTGTCAGTCAAGCTACCTCGAATGATTGCGGACAATGCAAGCGTCTGACAAAGATTGATGGCAACCCTTCAACGCGTCAATTGTCAAAAGGAAATGATCCACTGAAAACATATAAAAATACACAACCTTATTGCCCACCTTATTTCTAAAGCCGTAAGCTTTATTTCACCTTGCAGTCTCGCCAGCTGATTCCCTAATTTGCCTAAGAATACGCTTTGAATGAAAGTCAACGATGCGTGAAGCGATTAAGGTCCATTGTTAAATGAGTGGTCTTTTACACTTTTAATTGATCGAGTTAGGGTTATGACAGAAATGCTTGTTTGTGTGTTTAGTTGTAAATAGGTGCGTTTGAATTGAACCATATGGCGCATGTAATGCAAATAAAGGACAACCGTTATATTATTATGTAATAAATAAATCAAAATTACATAATGTAATATCCGAGTCGATGTGGCCTTGGGGTATGAAGCGTTGCCTGCTATTCTAGCCACGCAAGCTCAAAGCTCTAGAAACTTAAGTGCAGTGTATAGTCACACCACGAGCTTTACGGTGAAGGTAAAACTCGTGAGGAAAACTGCATACCTACGTCTGAGAAGAAATTCAAGGACGTGTAGTGCCTAAAAGACGGCGACGGCCTCACCATACGTCACGTTGGCACTAATGTGGAAAACAAGCATACAACTCACCTGATGGTAAGCGGTTACCGTAGCCTATGGACGCTTGCAACACCAGGGCTGCAGGAGTATCACTCGCGCGATGCCTACCCTAATTGAATTTATTTAACATTTAAAATTAAACCTTTTTAAACATGCACCCCGAAAGATCAAATTTATGCCATAATTTAATATCTACTCGAGTAACTTTGTAATTAAGCCGACACAGTAAATATACACAAACAGTAAACAAACACGGATTTCATGTTTGTCGCGCCGCGATACCAGTAATCCACGAGATCTGTCGACTGGCACGAACATCGCACGAGAAGTTTTTACTTAATGCTCTGTGTACTTTTATTACATAACGATGTTGATTTATAGGGAGTAAGTTTGTTCTTATTATTAACTAGACGACGAGACCGCTTGTCTAGTGGTTAGTATACCTGACTGCTACGCTAGAGGTCACGGGTTCGATTCCCACCAGGGCATTAATTTATGTGTCAAATATTTGCCTTGTGTCTGGGTGTTTGGTTATGTATGTATGTATTAAAAAAAATAGGACATAAGTATTTTTATCACCCACTGGTTCCCATAGTACAAGCTTTGCTTAGTTTGGGGCCAGCTGACGCTGTGTGATAAAGTCCTAGGATTATTATTTTTATTTTAACTAAGAAACAACCCTATAATACAGTTTACTTTTAAAATATCACTTCGGATTCAAATCAATTAATTAATGTGTTCTAAAAAACTTCGCAGCATTATTTTGTTCTGGTGGTAGCTTGACCTCTTATTGTAAAAGACCAGCTAGATGAGTACCAACACAGTGCCTGATATTCTGTGTAAATATACCCACACACCTACATCGAATATATTGACATACATTGACGCCTTGCACATCCACTACATGTTTAAAAAACCAGTGTCACTTCTTTGTGCGCAAAGTTCTAACCACCTGAGATTTTACTATGAAAAGTAACAACATTTTGAAAAATCGTATTACAAGTTCAAATATAAACATGTTAGTGCAAGCAGATGAAAATCCTACCAACTTACAAGCGTCATTTAGCTCAACCCTACATAAATACGTGGATCCTGTGAAAATAGCACGTTTCCTGTAATCGAGCCCACGGCACAGGTTATCTTAGGACGTGATCTCCAGTGTTACTTCGCACTAGGGATGGCGGTCTGAGATTGATCGAAGAATCGATTTTTCTGGCCGAAAAAATCGTTTTTTTTATCGATGTATACCACTAAATAGTTCCAAAGAATTTATATTTCACCATAGAAAATTTACAATCGAGTTTTTGCGATTCGATTCCATTTGTTAAAGAAAAGCTTAAGCTATCTAGAAGAAATAAAATGTCTTCTTTTATATCTGATACATATTTTGCTATGGTTGCAAACACAATTGTATTTATTGAATTCCCTGAACTAAAGAGTTACCTGTTTAATGCTAAGAGATTGGTTATTATTATGCGTTTCTTGAATTCCATCAAATGTGTCTATATTTACATTGTAAATGCAAACTCGAAAAAGAATCGTTTTTTCGATTACAATCGATTTTATAATCGATCTATTTCGGATCGAATCGCCATCCCTATTTCGCACTGGGAATACTGTACTTAACGTTATTATCGCTAGCTGGTACCCTGGTTCTTCCTGGTGATTAAGGTGCGGTGATTGGTGATGTGGGATTAGATACAGTGAACCTGGTGACATCGATTACACCAGAATTTGTATTTTTGTGTGTATGTTTGTATTGAATAGGCTCCGAAACTACTGGACCGATTAGAAAAAAAAAATTTACTCTTAAAAAGCTTAATTGTCACTGAGTAACATAGGCTATATATTAGCTATATACTAGCTGCCCGCCCCGGCTTCGCACGGGTAGACAAAATATTTGATAAATGTCTACCCTTGCGAAGCCGGGCTGGGCCGCTAGTCTATTATAAAAATAAAATTATCACTGACTGATTTATCACTAAATCGCAATCAGTATAAACCCACCAGAATTGCACCGCAAACAATATATCCTTGATCAACATTGGAGTATCTATTTTATCTTGAAGTGGTGTGTTATCATATTAACACGCTCCTCGAAAACAAGCGTTAAGTATTATGACCATAAATATTAATTTTAGAGCCTTAAAAATAAGTTCTCAATCCCAAAATTCACTCGGCACGAATCCCCCTTTATGCAATTTTATAGCAGTTTGGCTATTGAATTATTTATTCGCCTACAGGCAAGTTGGTCGATGAAAAATGTGACGTCACCGTGCTGGGAGGCTCTCCGTTTCGGTGAAACAGGATTCGGAAAGCAATTTCCGGGCCCCGGGCGATTGTTTCGGAATCACCGACCGACGAACGGGCGTGCTTTGTACCCTTTGATGAGAATAATTTGATTCCGGTGACGTGAGCACGTTCGTTTCAATTTGTATGGCTTAGTTATGACGTGGATTTTACCAGAAGTAATATATATGAATAAGCTATCAAGCTAAGATAGCCGTCACGTTGTATAAGAGAGTTAAAGAAGCACTGGACAGGGAGAAGTGGAGAGAGATTCATCGGCTACACCGACAAGAGTATAACTCTTAAATGATTAGAAGAAGAATATCAATGAACGCGTATATATCAACACACGACGTCCCTTTCGGGAAGTTAGAAGTATCCTAACTAATAATACACGCGAATGTGAGTTTGTTGATTTGTTTATTTGTGACGCTTCCAGCCTTAACTTCTTAACCAATCATACAATTTTTTACACACGTTGCCAGTAATACAGAAAATGACATAGGGTAGCTTTTATCCAGAAAAAATACATGACTTTTTTTAGAACCATGTCGTACTATGTATGGTAAAAGACACCGTGAAAGATCGATTAATAATTGAGGGGCTCGCGGCAGATTGTCATATCGAGCGTAATGCGAAGTGAAGCAACTTTAACTAAGGCCAGGTGCTGGATCGGTGAACGTCCATACCATACCGAGTTCCCTGCATGCCTTAGAGCTCGTCAAGCCGGTGAAAACAGGTTCAACGCAGGCAATTTTTCTCCGTAAAATTCTATGTAACATGAGTTGCAAAGGTCAGATGGCAGGGGTCTTGACCCGTCCACCCACTTTTTTCACCCACTAGTGGGTGGACGCCTGATCAAGAAATTTAACAGTGACCCGTCCACCCACCGCCTTTAATTTGGAATAAATTTCAAAAAAAATCGCTGTGTGTAAATATCAGGTAACCAGCCACATCTGGTTCGATCCAGTGCCGATCTTTGTGATAAGATTAGGGTGATGATGAACGAATAATCATTGTTGGTTCTCGTCTTCTTGCCCTAGCAAGATCCTTATTGCTTGGACTTTGTTGGTCCTGATTTATTGTCATCAAGACCCTAGATTATATGTCTGACGAAAGGTCTTTAATCAAAGGTTGATACAGACTGCTAGCCACGAACCATCTTACTGTTCTTCGTGACTGTATTTCTCGATGCCCGACCGTAACGACGCGTCATCATAAAATTCAATAGAGAAGGCGTAACTACTCATTGTCAGTTAAACGTTCATCAACATTAAATATTAGCAATTTAGAGACATCTCGTATAATTAACCGGAGATTTATGACTGAAGTTATACATTAATGCTCTAGCTTATTCATGTGTATATACATAGGTATATAGTAATATATTAATGGTAAAATTAAATCAGCTCCAGTGACGGAAAAGTTGAAGGGCAAGCGTTTGTCATGGGCATGTTATGCGGAGGAATGAAGAAAGCGTGGTTAGAAAATATTTATGTATGAACGTGGGTGGGTACAGGGGTCGAGGTAGACCTAAGAAAAGATGGATGAAATGTGTGAAAGTTGACATGGCCAGAAGGGAATTGAATACAGAGATGACAACTGATAGAGAAGGATGGAAGAGAAATACATGTTGCGCCGATCTCAAATAGAATGGGATTAGGGCAGGAGAAATTATGTATATGGTAAAAAAAAAACTATTTATATTAATAAGACCGCTTCGATAAACTTGTCTGCTGCAAGTATCGCGTTACCATTCATAAATCCAACGTTTAATCGGTTCAGTAGCTCGATGCTCAACGAACATCATATCAACTTTAATTTGAATATCAAAAAGCCTATTGTTATCCAAATAAGAACTTCAGAACCGGTATCGAGTAATCGTCAAAATAAACACACACAATACCTGAACACGTTAAATGTTCACTCACGATATTAAAAAACACGCTAACCCTCCCAAAGTCGGGGTCTAAGACAGTATACATTCTCATTGTGCTCGGTCGCTGCGACCCGAGTAATGATCTCACGTCCCGCGTGCGTGTCCTGATAAAGGGTTAAGTACACAGTAACAACCTGACGTGAGTCACAAATCCACCATTATTATGTTATTGTGGGAGCCGTGTCGTTGCGGCCTCGCATTTACATACAATTTAACATGAAATGTGGGCAATAATTCATGGCGGCTGTTGCGTTATTATTTCTATTATAAAGTGTTCAACTTGACGTTTTTCATGTTGCCCGTCTGGCGTGTACGTTTTTTTCTTACTCTGTTAATGTGTTAACGGCCTCCTATTAAAGTCCAGTTTCATATCCAGCCGTTGAATTGTGGCATTTTGTTTGCATGAATTTCGTGATCGTGCCGTCCGAATGTTCTAGCTTGTATGATTAACTATTTATTTACTCAAATTGAAATAATGCCAGAATATTCACGAGGTAATAAAACGTTTTAATGAGTTTAATCGTGTTTATGAACAGAGAATTTATTTAAATTACGCTATTACTCAACAGAATTTAAAAAATCACTTATACAATAATAATACCCACATAAACAAAGCGACCTTTCAATGAAACGATCAACGACAAATCGACAAGGGTACCGTATTATCTACGCGTCGCTTATTCGAATTTAAATGAAGGCATTCACTGTTTAAAATATTAATCGGTGTGTGAAGCTTATTGAATATTTTTACAACGATTTATGCCCAATTAGCAGCCATTGCGTGAATTGAATTGTTTGTGCCCGAAATCTGAATAAATACCACAATATTTACGATAATGTCCGCTCGTTTGAATAGGCGGCTTGGTAAACGCGCGGCGGGTGAGACGCCGTCCGCCGAGTAGTTTATTATGCGGCGGCGAAGGGTTACGCTCTTTGTATGACGTTTTCATGTTAATTTACGCGCTAGCTGACAAGGTGGTCTGTTGGACCCCGGGCGTGCATCGGGGCAGGATTTTAAATATGATATTTTAGTGTTAATACGATCGTCGAATGAGCGTCCCTACTCAATTTATATGGGAGATAAGGGTTTTGAAATGAAGTAAGTATGCTAAGCTCATATTAAATTATCGGGCGCACTAGCACCTGACTTCAGAACTGGTTTGTGTTGATGGAGTAGCTCGGTAGGAATACCAAAGTATGTATGTTACTTAGCTCTTCAATTTAATGTAGCCATTTACTAGCAGATAGAAATATTCCGAGTAAGCGAGAAGTTAATATTATAGATGGGAAATTGAGAGGTAAAAACGTATAAATACTACGTATTCCTGTATTGAGTATTTAGTAGCCGAGAGATATTCAGTAGCCAAACTGCAAATTTAATATTAAGACTTAGGATTTCGAAAGAGCTTCTAAAAAAGAGGGGTAGGTCGAACTGGGATCACCCGTGGGTTTTCCCATTAATATTGGAGCCGCCCGACTGGAGACTGTACCTCCACCTTACAGAAGACCGCAATGAAATAACAGTACTTTTATGTAGTGTTGACTGTAGTTTCTGCGGTAAGGTTGCTAGTGCATAGTGCCAGTTATTCACTATACCGCGCGTGTGAAGCCGCGGGCAAAAGCTAGGCTCTTCATACACGTTATCCAGTACCGAGTACTTTTACCATTCCATCATTATCATAGTATATATTTTGTGTACCGACTGTTTGTGTAACTGTAATGAGTCGTGTTCAGTGATTATTTCCGGACGGTTAAACTTTTCATAATGGCACATTATTGCCGGTAATTAATTACGAGTATCGTTTGTTCGGCTTAGTCGGTTTAATTAGTATGAAACGCCGCTTGGTGATCAAAGCTTTGTGCCTGCGATCACTCGGATATAAATCGTTTCGTAGACGCGGCGTAAATCCGATTCCTGTCAAGTGTAAACTAACTTCAGAGCCAACTTTAAAGTCAGCTTCACCCTTAAGTAACTTTTTTTTATACCACTAAAGTTGCACACAAGCATACGGCCCACCTGATGGTAAGCAGTCACCGTAGCCTATAGCCGCTAGCAATACCAGGGGTATCACTAACGGGGTGCCAACCGTGTTGTTGATGAGGACTCACTGAACTAGCAGTAGTACTAGCCCAGCGTATCCTCGTGGAAGGAGAAGGCTTTATACAGCACTAATGTACAAGACAAAGACACAGCTATACTGTTTTTGTACCTTACCACGTTCAGGACGAGTTTTTCACGCTTCGTAACATACTTTTCGTAACTTAACCTATCTTTTGGTTCAGCGGGAGAAGCCTTTTGTGTCAGCACTTTTCGCTCACGGAAGCACACATTGGTCACCACTTTCTTCATCACTTTCTAGACCTTCATCAATTAGTTACTCAATCTACGATTAAACATGTTTTATATGAATAATATTCAACAATGGTGTCTCTATAAGATTTTGCAGGAAGTGTTTGTTTCCAGTACCACGAAAATATATTTATCCTATCCAGATATACGACTTAGTTTATTTTGCACATTGGCCGGCTTCTGTTGTTGGTTCCCTCAGGCTGAGTGAGTAATTGGTGTAAATATGTCATCGTCCTTTGATTTGATACATTAATCACGAGCCGACACAAACGTATGAGTTACGGCGAGTGGAAATAGATAGTTCTGTAGAGGAGGGCCGGTGTCGATAGATCTTTATATGCATCTAGTTTTTACCAGCGGCCGCCCTATTCTAATATCCATCTGGACGCAATTTTCCGGGATAACAAATATCCAATATTTTAGTTAATCCAGCTTTTAAGCTACCTCCATTCAAAAAATCATACAAATCTATTGAGCCATTTAGGCCTGCGAAAGTTTGTGTGTTTGTACCCTCAAACACACAAACTTTCGCATTTATAATATTATTAGTGTGATAGTGTTTCAATAGGAACATATTTACTTTGTCGGCGCGCGAGTGAAACCCCTGGTGTTGCCAGCGTTAAAGAATACGGTAACCGCATACCATTAGGTGGTCGTTTACGTATTCGCTGAAGTAGTGGTATATATACTTTTACATGTATACATATACATTCAAATCTAACAACTATCTGCAACTATTTTATTGCAATATTAAATTAAGCAAATACTCTGAATTATATTATACCTACAGAAACTATTTCATCTTACTTAGGACAGAATGAAGCCTATAAATATGACATCGACAACGTTGCAAAATGTTTTTTTTAAAAACCCATATACTTAAAAATGCCGAGTTATCAGCCAAACACACAATATTATGTGAGGAAATACAGCTGACAAAGCACAACAATATTACTCCTTATTTAATAGACCCGCCACGGGTTCGCAAGGGTTATACAAAACCTAAATGCATAAAAACCTTCCTCTTGAATCACTCTATCTATTAAAAAAACCGCATCAAAATTCGTTGCATAAGCATACATCTAAGCAGAAGACGGACAGCGGGAAACATATTTTTATAGTATGTAGTCATAAACGACTATTAAAAATAAACTTTATACTGAAGTACGACGGGTAGCGTGTGGAGGTAATTAATGAAGGAAAGACGAAAAAATAGTAGAATGGATTTATTTGAGTTTAAGAGAATGGCAAGTCGCTAAAACGTCCCGACAGTGGAAGCGATTAGCAAGCATGTCATATCTACATACAAATATCCACAGGTAACAAACAACACCAGGTAAGGTCATTAATCGGCGGAGACTCTCTACCGCGCGATCTAGTAAGGCCTTCAATAGGTACAGCGCCATCTATCGCAGTTTGTCGGAAGTACTGTTATAATACTAATAATATAACGTATAGTTAATCCAGCAATACTTGTTGAAACATCGACATGGCACGACATAGTGGGCACGACTCTAACAAACTGCTGACACCTGTCTGCCATAAAGCATCTGCGGCTGAGCACAAATCAACTTGAATGCACCCACTTTTATCTCAGTTTAGGATAATGATTAAATTCTGGCAGACTATAATATAACTACCTACTCCAAAGCTTATTTTGCCTTAGATCAAATTAAGAGGTAGATGGATATTGCGAACAACGAAATGATTACCTTTACACAGTTACACGCACACAACTACAAATAAACTACGCCTTGTCCACGCACTACATGTTTAAAAAACCGGCGTCACTTTGTTGTTCGCTTAATTCTATCTACGTTCTTAATTTATTTTAAGATTAATGCCAAGTAGATAACACAATCTATGATCATAAGAACGAAATATTAGCTGTGAATTCAATGAATTTATTAGTCACGTCACGAGCTTTACGGTGAAGGAAAACATCCGAAAGGAACCAGCATACGTCTGAGAAGATATTCAAGGGCGTATGTAGTGCCTAAGAGACGGCGACGGTCTCACCATCTGTCACGTTGGCAGCAAATTATCTTCGGTGGAAAGTCGGTGTTGTAACACCTCACATCGGGGACCCTTGTGGGAACACATGAAGATGATAAATAAAATTAATTAAGCACGACGATTGAGTATTCGGATGATTTAGGTTATTTATCCTCTATTCTAGAATGCAAAAGAGAAGGGCATGCAAGTCAAGAGCGAAATGACGCTGTATACTCTCAGCTCAAAGGGAGTCAGCGTGATGAAATGTTTTTGTTTTTTAATCAGGATTTTTCTCTTCAGAAACATTAAAACTGCATTTAATTTAATTTCAACTTACTTATTATATTGTGCAAAGGCGCTTAAATTTAAGAACCTTCAAAATAATAAATGTCCATGATTAATAACAATAAAACTGTCGAAAGATTAGCTCCAACCACGAAGCAGGAATATAAATGATAAAATTATAAGCTTAATAAACCAAAACGCATAACAAATTTGCATCGAGTCATAGACAACGTTTCCAATCATTATTAAAAAAATTAATACCTTTATAAAAATGACGAGATGACGCAAATAGATGCCTGACATGCGAAATATGCATTGAAAACTTTGCATAAATAGATTTATATCTGGTTATCCATTAGAACTATGCTTGATTTATGATCCTCTAACACGCAAACATACATCGTAAAAGCATAGGAACGCATTGGAAATTGACTTCAAACTCGACCTGGTTTGATGAATGAAATAATATGAGTTTCATAACAAAGTATTATTCAACAGATTAAACTACATATTTACAAAAAAAGGACTTATACTAACTACTTATAGATAAAAGAATTGACCCAAACCAGAATCATGTGGAAGCGTGCTAAGAATGCTGGCAGCATTGCCACACTGGATAGCAATGCTGATGCTCTGAGCGAGATATTTTCAGCACGCCTGTCACGGGAGGCCTCAACCAGCCGACGTGAGACCTCCTTAAAAAGCTGAAGAGCATCCGTGCCCCAGGGACCCAGAGTTACAAAGTATTGTATTGGAAAATATTTGGTGGGAATGTTATACGTTTGAATGTTCTAACAAGTCTCTTGACAAAAATCCATACGTACTCCGTCTTATAATGAGCCTATATCGTAGTCTTTCTCATAGGTTTGTTCTGTTTCAAACTGTCTTTAAAAAAGGTGGAGGATTTTTTATGTTTCCATCGACATTTTAGTTAATTTTTAAAAATATTTTCCAAAACTGTTTATGAGAGAATTCATTAAAACATTAGGTAGCTTTGGCGCTATTGTATAATTAACAATTTAAGTCATAAATAACCCAAACTATACACCACCTGTAATTTATCTGGCACGACTGGTTGTCAGAACCAGTATACCAGAACAAGCAGTAGTTAAGTATAATTAACCTGACACACGTTTAGTTATAATTACCTTCGTGAAATCCTAATTTCATTTAGACACGTCATCAAATTCCTTTTGTAAATCAAGCGTAGGTATTTGTTTTTGTATATGCTATATATCCGACATCGCGTGTCACGTAGTCATTGGCGAGTAGGTAAGCGTGTCATTACTGTGTCACGTCGGTAGAACAAGCAATAGTTGACATACAAATTATAATTTATTTTGCTTGTATGATTGCATGTATTTAGACAAATTATTAGGTTACTGAGTGCAAGAGAATATTGTGGCGTTTCTTCAAAGGACTGTGTTAAGGCGAGTTTAGTTCGTTTTAATTTATATATATACAGACGAACATCGACACGCGTTCTTTTCTGAAGTCGTCTAAAGAGTGAAATCATTTGACATCCAACATACGGAACAAAATTCCGGTCCTAAAAATACTATTGATTAAATATGATAAAAACAGCAGCGGTAGTTATATTTTATGAATTAAAGAGCTACAATAGTGTTTTAAAATTTTCTGCTATTAGTATCGTAAAAGAACGCTTGAATCTCGGTTCTCTTACACTGCGCTATACATACTGCTTTCAATCCAGTACAAATAAAATAAAGTATTTTAATGCAAAATTAAGGCAAAATACCGTACATTTAAATAGACAGTCGGGGAACTAAATCAACTTTTTTATCCGCTGCTTTAGCTACCTTATTTTATTTTTGACGACAGAATAACGACAAAATTATGCACCATAGCTAAGATTGACGAACGTGAGACGTAACGAGAATTGTTTATTTAAATAAACCGCCACACAAACAAAACAATACAAATCTAGACAGAAATACAATGCAACGGTAAGACAGACCTGAAAGGAGATCCATCAAATTCTGTTAAATCAAATACACCCCACGTATCAGTTGTGTAGACACGTTCCAATCAACCTTTACTTCAGAGAGGCATGCCGCAGACGTCTCTCGATTCAATCGAGACTGCAACTGCATTTCCAGTTGCTAGTCCTTTGATACGTCCATCGCTTGTCTGTCCAACGATTGTACGACATGTCCAGGCTTACTTGGTCTCCAGGGGCGTTGAAACAACCCTTCGCCAAAGCCAAAACTAAAGCTCCAAGGGAAACGCGGAAGTTCCACCCTTTCTGGCCAGCTGTCAGTCTTTGAGTTCAGTATACACCATTCCAATTGTCAAGTCGTAACTCGTAAACAGGAGGAGGTGATAAATTAATGCACTAGTACATTAGAAGGTCGGTGATAATAAAACACGCATTAAAGTGTAATTACCATCACTCCGTTTTGTTAGAGTTCCATTACGGATTAGGTTACGTTTGAAAATAAGAGAGAGGAGGAACAAAGAGCAATGGTATTGGAAGCTAAAGATGCAGACGTAAATAAAGTTGTACAAAGTTCTGGATAGGGAGACCATAACAGCAGAACTCACTCCGGAGGGTAATCGGGCACGAAAGCGTCTAGTAATAAAAGTAGTCGTAAAATTGTAACGTTACGACGGTAGAGTGCACTGGGATGGCACACTGATACGTTTTTCGACTCGACTGCCGCTGAACCACTACATACGGCTGTTTAGTTTGATTTATGTGTTTACATTTCTGTATTGACAGTATGTTATTTAATCGGAAGTGCCTTCGGTTTTATAGGGTTCATATTATTTTGCTTCCCTTCAACATCGATCTACTTACTGCATAGTATACGCACTTCTGTAGTTTCAACTGAGATTTACATATGAAATTCACGAATTAGATATGCAGTAAGGTAGACTATCTAGACGTCGACGTAACAAAAATATTCCACGTAATTTTCTTTTCTTACAATTTACTGTCAAACAAATTCCAATTTATTCGCTCATAAACCCAAATACCACTAATTGTCAGCTTTACAACAGAGCACAATCTCCACTTTGTACTTGGCACCCGGCGGGATATTTTAACAAAAATTTGTTGGGTGCTCAAATAGACTGCGAGATTAACTCGGACTTTCCATTTCTAAGGAGCCGTATCTTGCTAAACGGGCTGGCGTTTCAAAGGTTTTATCTCCCCCCCTAATTGGTCGTAAGACGGGAGCTTTACAACGCGGAGGGTATTTATTTAAGCCTCTGTACGCCATTGTACCGTGGTGATTGTTAGCAAGACGATTATTGATAGCTGATATAAGATTTATCTTCGGAGCTACTTCTATGTGTGGTGGTACTGATAGATTGCAGTTTGCTTGCGTCGGAACTTTGAATATTATGAAAGTAATGAAATCCAGTTGACAGCATCGTTGGTTTAGTGGTTATTAAGCCGGAAGTCTACGCTCGATGTCATGGGTTCAATTTTCACCAGGGCAAACATTTAGTAAAAATGTATGTAGCTATTCTATCAGTTGTTTGGTATGTTTAATGCAAGCTTCACTTGGTTTGGGATCTGATAATCATGTTACTATGTACTAAAAATATTTATCATATGTAGCTAGAATGTGATAGAAGAGAATTTAAGCATATCAAAAATATATTTTCAAGATATTTTTAATCTTGCAATTTTTTGTCTTAATAAAAGTGAAGAAGGGATTAAATTCACTATTGTTATCTGCATAAGCTACAACTTCAGTTGTTTATAAGTACTTTAGTAAAACTTCACTGGATTCTCCTTTCAGCAGACAGAGAGGATAGTTTTTAAAAAGAAAAAATATTAAAACACAGAGTAGTGGTTTTTAAGTTACAACTGAACATAACCTAAGACCAGACAAGGTGACCCCCGGCCTCGAATTCAACTACCCTTGTTTTATCTCGCTAACTAAGATTTACGAGAGGGCAGACGGCTCTACAAATTTGGTCGGAGCTAAAAATGTTTTTAATTTATGACTCCGCCGTGTGTTTTCGGACGTATTTTGTAAAATATGGTCCCTCGAGCTTAGCATAGCAAATTGCCTTGAAAATATTAGTCTTTTAACCCCGCATGAGTAAGTTGAAAAATTCATAAATAATAGCGGGGCTGTTCTACCACCAGAATCTGCGACTGAATTCGTTACATAATTTTTGATGCGAAATGTTAAAGTGATTTGACATATCGCAGTAGGTACAACACAATCTGTAGTGAAATCAGACACAGATATTTTGTTGGATGGTATAGTGTTCCATCGTTAAATACTCTGATTTATCCGAATGATGGATATGACTTCATTTTATTTATAGTCAATGGTGTCGATTTAATGATTGAATTTGACAGGACTAAAAGTCTTACTACGTCTTTCTCATGTGCGGGATTAAATAAGGATGGCAACACTTTAAGTCCTGTCAAAATTGTTTAGCTTATTGATTTCGTACAACAGAATGAGCACCAATATTTCAGCATGTACACTACTTACTTTTAATTTTGGCATTTTAACAAACATAATATGTATACACCTTTTTTAAATAATTGTTAAATTAACAGAATTTGTGGCTATTTATTCAAAAGTGAAAAAATCTTTCATACCGAAAATATCTAAGAATCTTATCCAGCAAAAGACCACGATAAAAATTATTTTATGTAAAATGGCCAGAAGGTGGCAGTAATGTGGGCGAAATAACATAAAAAGGATAGAACGTATTTTCACGTAATTTAGTTTGGTGTTGCCAGAGATTATGATAAAGTACCCTAAGATATTACAAGCTAAAACTATAATAACAGGTGAGCAACTAGGATTTATTGCCGTCAGTGATGAGTAAAAATTAAATATCCCTAAATTCTGTATCCTATTATAACGTTAATTATAAATAACTGGTTCAGAAATAGCTTCTGGAAAGCTGGTAACAGGTTTTTTTTTTTAAAGTGCAACAATATTATTTACATTATGAAACAACTACTTCGCTTTAGTCACTTATGAGACTAACCGATAGCTGCTTTGGTAACTGTAAAAATATCCAAGACAGTGAGATTTATTACAAAATCAGTGGAAAGTTTTAGCAACTGGCAGCACTGGCCGGGAGCAACGCCTCTCTGAGCGCGAAGCGACAGCGGTAATGACGCTTGAAAGATTGATCGCCCGCCCTTGAAGCGAACCAAATTATTCTGTAACGCACTTTCAACTACACATTCTACATTAATATAACTTCACTAGTTATTACCCGCGACTTTGCCTGTATTGGTTTAAAGACAAAGAAAAAAAGCCTATGTCCTTCCCCAGGTTATGATCTATCTCATTGCAAAATTACATTACGATGCGTCCAGCCGTTTAGTCGTAAAAAGGTAGCAAACAAACAAACAGTTACTTTTGCATTTATTATATTAGAATCGATGTATGGATGGCGATCATGAATATCCACTGTATATCTTTTAAAGCGGTGTTGATTATAAAAAAATATTAACAATATGACAATTTTTCGCCAGCCATTATATAAAATTCTAGTATCGACCGACCAAGATCAACTTTTTTTCAAATTTGGCATTGAAGAAAATTATTGAAATTTATGTTTTTCTCGTTCTAAATTGCTTACACTTTTGCACACGCCAAGGTACACTTGTGTATAATATTTTATGTAGATTCTCTTCAAAATGTTGAATCATATTACAACTAAAAATAAAGAAAATTTTAAAGAATTCAAAAATTTCCTGAAAATTATTTATTAAATACAAAGGGGCTTTTGGGACCGCGGGCCGGTCCCGAAAACCCCACGACTCATTGTGAGGACATCCAGACAAACAATTGATAATGTAAAGGATATATATGATGGATATAAACATAATATGTATGTTATTAAGGCGTTGATACTTACCAAAAATATTATCCTAAGATGTTAGGATAAGACAATTTTAATTCCAATTACCATCATTAAACTAAAATTTGTTTATTATTGTAATTATGCCATTCAAAGTACACATTAGCGTTATCTTTATAACGTAATTAAAATATTTTATTACTAGATTGTTATTAATTTAATTTTCATATTATGTAATAAATAACCCTGCTTATTTATAGCAGCCGTCATTTTAATGTGCAATGTAATGAGGGCGCAATAACTCGGTAGCACTCAGCACTCAGATAAATATTTATGAACGTTAAGCCGAAATGTACTAGGAAGCGACATTAAATTAATATTAAAAGGCTACAACATTAATTAACCGAATTAGAATGCAGAAACATTTTATTGACATAACTAGCGGCCCGCCCCGGCTTCGCACGGGTAGACATTGATATCAAATATTTTGTCTAGCCGTGCAAAGCCGGGGCGGGCAGCTAGCCTATGTTACTCAGTGATAGTGTAGCTTTCTAACGGTGAAAGATTTTTTGAAATCGGTTTAGTAGTTTCGGAGCCTATAGACATTTATCAAATATTTTGTCTACCCGAGCGAAACCGGGGCGGGCAGCTAGTATAATATATAACCTATGTTACTCAGTGATGATGTAGCTTTCTAATGAAAAAATAATTATTAAAATCGGTCCAGTACTTTTTGACTTTATTCGTTACATACATAATACAAAAATACAAATCTTTCCTCTTTATAATATTATTAGTGTAGATATTATATAAAATGTTATCACAGAAAAATAAAAGGATTAGTTTAATAACGAATGCAATAATAATATATATTGAATTTCGACAGTGTGAATAAATCAAAAAATATAATGAAACTGCAAATTTGATGTAGCTCTGGTCGGCAACGCGCAAGTGCAGTGATACCCGTGGTGTTGCCAGGCTGCGGTAAATGCTTACTATCAGGGGAATGCTTGGTTGCCACTTTAGTGGTATAACAAAAGAAGCTACGAGATACAAATTTTGGTGCTCGTCAATAATTTATCCTAAACATGATCCTGAAAATTTCTCAAGGAGAGTTCGAAGAATGTGGCTAATGTTGCTCTGATTATAACATGTAAGTAGGATGTATAAAACGGAATAAAACAATTTGAATAAGAATAGTTTGCAGACTATCGTAAGGACGAATTGGCGAATCATTTCACACACGACGTTCTTTAGTTGTAATACTGGTGATAGATATGTCAGCAAAATTGTCACAAAACGCCCACCAGTCAACGCTTCCCGTCACAAATTGACATTTAAATATCAACTTTACGCCTAATTTAGCTGACGTTAGCCAAGACGACAACAGAAAACGTTGCAAAGTATTTCAATGAGACATTATGGGAACTGGATTTGGCAGTCTACGCTTTCGTGACTCATTTCAATTCGCCTGTATTTTATTATACAGTTTTTGTGTCGTCCCAAGCAGTTGTTAAATTAGTATGTTCATTACTTTATGCTAAGCTTGCAGTGATAAATATTCGCCAGTAAGTGTTCCTGCTATTTTAAGTTTGTAATTTAGAGCACTTTTAATAACAGTGCCACTAATGTGGTACTGATTGCTAAAAGCCAATAAGAATTTTACACGTAATTCTTGGTTGAACAATTTGTCCAACTCTCGGATGACAAAAGCACACAATCAACCTGATAGTAAGCAGTATCATGTGGAAGTAACATATAGTCGCTTGCAATACCAAAGGTATTACTCACCTAATCTTGCTTGAGGAACCCCATGCAGCATTTATTCCCTTGGGAAAACCACGGCAGGGAGGTCGGTCCGCAACCTCACCATCCGCGGAAGGCACTTTCATGGAAACGTATTGATGATCTAGGAAGTAAAGTAACCATAACTATGGTCAGGTGTTGGATAAGTCAGATGGTAGAAGATACAATACTTATTGACAATCACCACGACAAGATTGAAATACAAGCTGTCAACAAAATTTCAGTGAAGCTAATTGATGTGTTTATTGCCTCTCGCTTTCCTGGGACTAATTTCGAAAGAAAGAAAGAGGACTTGAAAGTTACAGAAAGAAGGGGAACAGTGTTGCCAATTTCAAGAAGAAGAAGTGATGACTTTGGTGTAAGTCTTAGCGTCAAAAAAGAGCTGTCAGATGTTACACATTACCATATGCGACTGTAGGCACGGCTCGCTCGTTTTTTAGCCACTGCATCGGGTGTAGCTTCAAACAGGACTCCTCAATTACCGCGGGTCAAGCAGCAATTACTCGCCGTCGTTTTGACACGTCGTGGCGACGTAATTGCACGTCAACTGCGGTCTGCGCTCGCTATGCGCTGACTTTTTACGACCGAGCTATATGGTGGTTAAGTAGCGTTAGTTTGCGAGAGGGAATTTTATTTAATGTATTTTTTATTGCTGATGAAATATTACTGGCTTGTGTCGTGAGTGGCAGACATATCGTACTCATTATCTTAAAGTAAGTAGGGCCGACTTCGTCAACGATTTTAAGTTAACTAATATATTTAACATTTCACTCTTTTCATTTAATTCACTCTGAGAGTGATTTATGATAACTATGAAAACTATGAGATACTCACATACTTTACTAGATGTAATAAAATATTTTGGTCTCCTCACACGCAAAGAGAAGGCTACATACGGTACTAATGTACGAGACAAGGACACAGCTATACGTTTTTTGTCCTTTACTGCGTGCAGGGTTTTGTAAATTAAACAATCTTTTGGTTCAGCCAAGCCCGTGAAGTCACATGGACACACGCATTGATAACTATCTCCATCTCATCTTCTCTCATCAACACCTTCGTATATTAGTTACTCAGTCCACGTTTATAATAGATCTTGAGCTGTCAATCCTGATATTTTGAATGTTTCTCTTTAACCGTCATATTTATTATCATCATGATCATCGTCATCAGCTTTGCTTTAGATAACACTGCTGGGTAGCCTCCTCCCCAGAGCGCCATGTATTCTTGGGATAGCATGCAGATGTTATAGCAAAACTCAATTGAATAGACCAGCTACCCAACTAGTTTTTTTTTAGTAACTCTAAAAAAATACTAATTGGGTAGCTGGTCACTCCATACTGATTCTGAATCCGTAGTCAATATAATTTCACACTTGATCATAGCACGCCAACAGTTTGGCATGGACTAACAATGGGAACATATTACTCCTCAAATCCGCATAAATAACATTATTTGGCAGCCAACATTCGCCAGCCCCTTGTTATAAATCTACGGATTGCGCACCAATAAATTATCTCTTTAAAATATAACGCTATTGTGATATTTTTTGTTAGCTAATACAGTTTATTTGTTTGGCTCGGGCTCACAATAGCTTGAAATTCGACGGATGTTATTTATTGGCGAACATTCTAGCCCATTATTTTTGGCCTGCCACGTCCGAGTAATTGAGGATATGATAAGTTTGTTTGTGAACATGACAGTTAAACTATAGATAGAGAAAAGCTATTGTACGGAGACAAGAACTTCTACTTTATGTTTTTATGACGCTTCGTCAATCAGGTCAGTAGAAAGTCAGCCAAGTCAAGTATGAAATATGGAGTGTGATTGGTACGATGAAAAAGAGAATGATATGTTGGACATATAAGAACGAATGAGTGATGCAAGACTAAGAAAGAAAAAGTTCTGGTATTTATCGATAGATGGAGTTGTCGGTCGGAGTGGAGGGTGTTAGGTTTTTTTCGTTACGGAATTTCTGGATTCGGTCCCCACGCTCAAGGCCCGCGATAAAAGCTATGCAATAGCTTAAAAAAATATAATGTGAATGAGAATGAAGGAGAAGCTATGGAAGGCCAAGGATTGAAAGTTAAGCTTTAACTTAAAATCATTGATCTAGAATTCTAGATCTAGATCTAATTAAATAGTACTCAACGAAAGAACACGACGATGAGAAAGTAAAGAGTACTCTGAACCGGCGGGCGTGTATGAAGTGATTGATGAATGTAAAAGAAGCAAAAGAGTGTGCAAGTCAAGAGTGAAACGCTCTTTACCACATTACCACCGATTCGAAAAAAAAACACCTGAGACGAACCGACAGGAAACTCAGAGTTCTGTCTTTTATATCATGTTTTTTTTTATATATATTATGTGTTCTTTTGTCCACAAACTATGAACAGATGACAAGATTTTAAGTTTAGTTGTCGCTTCCATAATAATTAGCATAATACACTCGACGTCATAAGGGCTACTTCAAATCGTAGCTACAGCTGCACAGTAGTTGCACATTTGAATTGCTAAAACCCTTACATTGCATCCGAAGTGACTATTACAATGCTAATTGCTTTACACTTCAACTATATTGTTGGTTGATATAATATTGTAACTTTGTAACGCGGTTAAGCATTAAAACAATTTTTCTTCTGAGCGTCTTTGAGTTTGGGACATGATAAAGATTTCAGTTTTTAAATGTATGATAGTTAAGCGCTTAAACCTTAAGATAATTATATTCATGTCGATAATTGTACAATATAATTGAAATACAAAATAAATTTCCCATTGGATTATATAAAAAATATTCAATAAGTAAAAACTATGAAGGCTTCTTCTTCTTTGGAAATAATTTTGTAAAAGTTATTTGATTTACATGAATAAAATTAATAATATGTGGTGACTCTACAGGAATTATTATCATAAAATCTATCTACACTGCAAGCGTCTATAGGCAACCGCTTACCATCAGGCACATGCGTGTTTCATACTTCTTTATTAAGTGGTAAACAGAAAAAAAAAGTCGCTCGTTGTTTTTTTTTTATCTAGCCTATGCTATCTCCATGTCCCCTATCTCCAGCAATATGGACCCAGTCACTCTGGAAGGCATCCAGGTCATCACGCCATGTCGCCCATCCTGAGAGACCCAAGTTGTTGCTGAACTGGCCCATCTATCCGGATGCATACGGTTTTCCCAAACCCATTTTAGTTTTGCACTTCACTAAATTTTACGTTTTCATAGATATAAATCTCGCTGGTTTAATGTCGAAGCTATCGAAAATGTAGATGACGCGGAAAAGCTTCTATGGAACTGAGTGAATCCCTTACGAGGATCGTTATAAAGGGTTTACTCCAAACATCACGAACTCCCCCCAGCAATAACGGGGCTCTCGTCACACGTAATCGCATATATAAATCAGCCATTATCTCACTCTCGAAGGCAACAGAACAAAACGGTGACGCCAACAAATGACCGCCATTTTTCAACGGCATCCGTAGCCGAGGACTCTGTCAATATATCCATGTTGCGTGGACTTACTCTGAGCGGGAGAAATTCGTTCAATTAGCGAGATTGTGCGCTTGTGGAGGCTGGTCATCAAGCCTTGTTATTTATTAACTACTAGCTTATATTTGTAATTCCAGCATGATATACTTGTTTATGTGTTAACTTTTTGTGATATATTCTTGTAATGTAAGTATGTAATTTAAATGTAAATGATAATATTTTGTTTGATAATAATTGCTAAGGTCTTACCGGATTTTTCTCAGCATAAAACGACCTTCCGAATCCGGTGATAGATTCTGACTATATTTGAAAGTACTTATTTGTAAAGTCTAGTCAAGTAAAAGATTATTTTGGGTTTGAGTTTGAGGTAGTCAGCCACTTGTACCACTGACAATATTAGGTATGTCTTATTTGCTATCGACACGTTATCGCCCCAAAAGAGAGATAAGGATGGAATTAGCAGAGAGAAAGATAGAATATAGAAATGTGTTGATCCTAACTAGAACTAACTAGTGTCACAGGTTCGACACTCGTGTCAGTGCAATAATTTTCTTGAACATTTATGTTGCAGAACAAGTACTATAAGTATATATACCAGTATAAACACAGTATACTTGGATTCCAGAAGGCACTGTGACATAATATCAGAATATTATTATTATTTATAATCGGCTACCGTCGAGTAACAGACACTTTAAACGAAAGAGAGATAAGGATGGAATTATAAATGAAAGAGTAAAAAAATACTTGATCTTCGCGACTAGTTACGATAGGATTGGTTAAAGAAAATAGCTTACGTAGAACTTTATAAATTGCTATGCATATGGCTTCAATTTCTACTAAACAATATAAACTATATTGTAAGTATGTTTACCAAATATTTTGACCCCACGTCGAGGCTAAATCTTCTACAATATAATATATAATATTATTATAAAGTGGAATGATTTGTATTTTTGTATGTAATGAATAAACTCAAAAACTACTGTACCGACTTTATAAATTCTTTCACCGACAGAATTCTGTTATATGACTGCGTAACATAGGCTATATATTACATTGCTAAAAAGCTATATGCTTTAAAGAACTAGATCTTGGCTAAGCCTATGACTTATTATCGCTAACACTCGCGCCACACTGCGCCTCTTTCGCCCCATCTGCCGTCCCTAACCACTGTTATATTTTATTTGCGCGATAAATTACGTTTTATTACACATATTTTGTCGTGTTATAATAACTAATGTACCCACTCTCTCAATTCGCATGTAATGCTCCGTAACGCGTTTTTTCGTTATTTTTTTGTTTTTTTATTGCAGTGCACCCTCGTGTTTGTTTGCGTGGAATGGAATCATGGAAATTATATTGATGACTTAGCATTTTTTGATTTACGTACAAAGGATCCGCTACCCGATTCTAAATTAACAGCGTCTGAATTAGCTTGTATTTTTTTATGTAGAAAACGGACTGTGTAAAATGTGTAGGTATGTTAAAATATATTGTGTATATATCCGTTTCTGAGAATATGACGTAAACTATAAATATGGCAAAACAACGTTTGCCGGGTCAGTTTGTATAACATAATTTTTATAACGAAGTTACCGCGTCTTTACATCGACTGGTAGGAATCGTCACGTAACGGTAAAGCGTTGTCTATCTCTGTCTCTTTCCATTTCATCCGAGTGTATGTGCATGCGAGTATCGACATTCGGGCAGTAGGCAGATTTGAGCTCTGTTCCTTACACCCCACGGCTCACATTATTTATTTGTAATAAATATTCTCAATATCTTTATATGAACCATGTACTTCAGTATGTATCTTCCTGAGCTGCAGAGCACTCCTACTCATGTCATGACTCAAGCGAACCACCACGGGGTTTTATATGTTGACATTAAATTATTCTGTCCAATAGAGTACTTATCGCATTAACGATAGGAACATGTGCAAACGCAAATAATTCATGACAATTTATTAGACATTCAAAATCCGAGTGCCAGATATAAATAATGATAATGGTTAAAATATAAAAATGAAACGGGCATTTGTAATGTGAACGTTTGAATGTGTAGCTGCGATTATTCAAACATTACAATTCGGTCCCGTGGGTTTTCCCATTTAAATTGGAGCCGCCCGACTGAGGACTGTACCTCCACCTTACAGAAGACCCCAGTGAAATAACACTACTTGATGTAGTGTTGTGTTTCTGCGGTAAGGTTGCCAGTGCTCCACGAGGATACGATGGGCTAGTAGTAATGCTGCTAGCACAGTGAGTCCTAATCAATAACATGGTTAGCAACCCGTCAGTGATACTCCTGGTAATGCTAGCGGCTATAGGCTACGGTGACCTCTTACCATCAGGTGGGCCGTAAGCTTGTGTGCAACCTTAGTGGTATAAAAAGAAACTGAATTAAAATCTTGTCTGTCAAATATTAGGACAATGAGTTGTGTGACTTGGTAGGTTTTATTATGACCCTTCACTCATTCCTTGCAATATTTATTTGCTTGAATAGTGTAGTTGGTTCACCATATACACCCAACACATCAAAATTAATTCACTTGATATTATATACACCTATGATATATATACCTAGAATACCTACTAATATTAAAGTTATAAGAAAATAGAATTTTCTTTTGTAATAAATATCTTAAAAACTAGTGAATGATTTTAAAATTCTTTAACATTGAGTAACATAATTGAGTAACATAGAAAATGCTGATATATTATTTTGCTAGGACAGTCGCGGGGAAAAGCATCTGTGTTGTTGAAATATTTTCTTATATCGGTCGATGTTTTTGAGTTATTAATCACATAAAAAATACGAATATTATGAATTTACAGTATATAGAGTAAATTTGACTTACACATACTAAGGATTGTTGCTCCATCTCCTGTCAAGCTGAGCTGCAAAGAATCTTTTCTTTTTTAAGGGTCGGCAACGCGCGACTGATACCCCTGGTGTAGCAAGCGTCCATCGGCTACGGTGACCGCTTACCATCAGGTGGGCCGTATGCTTGTTTACCACCTTAGTAGTATAAAAAGAAATTGTTAAAAGTAGCTGGTGTTCATATCGTTCATTTTTTTTCTTTTTACATTAATTTGAAAATGAGTTTCAATGCTATTGAAGCTAATTTGCTACGAAAGCTACATTTGACGTAACCAATGGTGCTTGAATCTTCACACCAACATAAAAGTATCAATAGTTGGGGTGTCGTGATGGATGGAGCGGACATAATTGGCTGTCCCCCACATGTTAATGAATCGTACGTAATGTAAAATTATTGTGCAGCCATGTCGCGGCGTGTCCGGCCTCGGCGTGATGTATGGTCACACTACTTCGTGTAACAAATGACATTACAAATGGCGGCGTATTGTTTGTGGATTTGAAGGGTTTTGATGTTGAAAATAGTGACAGCTAAGTGCACTTGATTTATGGTGATTGCACCGATATAAATACGCAAATGTATTAAATTGAATGCTTGTTAATTGTTGAAGAGGGTTCGGGTCGTTATTGTGATTTATTCGCACTTTGTCGTCAAATCAATCTCGGTATTATTGAAAGATTATGGCAAACTTATTGACTTTCGTAATAAGTCATCTTTCTTTCTAAATTAAAATTATTTATTTAGCTTAGGTCCTAATGACGCACGTATGAATGACTGCTTTTCCACTTAGTAAACTAACTTTCTGCTTATAAGGAAATCGTTTTTACGGAGACTTAGTGTACCATTGTGCAATTATTTTTTTTGACATTGCATCTCCATGTTTTATGTAATTTTACATAATAACTAGCGGCCCGCCCCGGCTTCGCACGGGTAGACTTTTATATCAAATATATTTTGTCTACCCGAGCGAAGCCGGGGCGGGAAGCTAGTATAATATATAGCCTTTGTTACTCAGTGATGATGTAGCTTTCTAACGGTGAAAGAATTTTTGAAATCGGTCTAAAAAATTAAAAAATAAAATTTAGGGGTGGACTACCCCTAACATTTAGGGGGATGAAAAATAGATGTTGGCCGATTCTCATAGATACCGGATAAGCACAAAAAATTTCATCAAAATCGGTCAAGCCATTTCGGAGGAGTATGGCAACGAAAACTGTGACACGAGAACTTTATATATTAGATAATTTCATACTTTCCCACATGGGTCCCGGAAGAGGTAGGCAGATGTGTTACAACGTCCACTTTTCACCGAATATAATTTGGTGCCAGCGATACATCCTTGATTCCGTCTCAGACGCATGCAGTTTCCCAAGATGCTTTCCTTCACCGTAAAGCTCGTAGTGTGAATAATAACTGCACTTAAGTGTTTACTTGACTGTAATAAGTAAAAAATACAATAATTTTTCGGCTCCATAGCTCTATTGGCAGCCCCATGTTTTGAATGACCAGTGGCCCCATAAAAACGTCCCCGTTCTATACTACCCAACACTTTATGCCCTTTTATCGCTAACGGCTCTAGTAAACGACTTGTGCATTTCAACGATTCATTTTTCGAACATTGTCTTTGGGGTGTCCAGTATTATTGCATTCCTGGGAGACATTGATCATTGCTAAATTTGAATTTCTATCTTTCTGGCCAGTAACAAAAATTTAATACGTGGAATTAAATTGGATAGATTTTTTCGTGATGGTTAAGGCAAAATAAGATCGGAATTGATTTCAATATTAAAATTACCATTATTATTAAAATTAATGCATCAGAATTGATCGGCAATAAAACGAACATTCCATTGAAAATAGCGTCGAATTATTTATGGCATTAATGTTGTCTATAATCGATTAGATGTTGAACATAACTCACAAACAATTCTGTTAAGCTATCAACGAAAATTTTATCGATAAATCGGGGATTAAATCTAATTTATTTATCTGTGAGTGTTGTCGGCGCTTTGTGTTAAACGATGCTCGATTAATTTTATCGATTTACGTACGGTATATTCTAATCGATACAATAAAATGTGAAAGCCCTTCTATCGTTGTCTTCTGTAGTCTTTGTGTTGACATTATTTTCGTGTGAAAGGAGGGTGTGATCATTAATATTTATGATCATGAATTTATCGATAACGACGTCTTTGCGATAAATTTGAATTGATTCAACTTAAGGGAACGATTTATTTAATTTGAGTGTTCGGTAAGGGTGAACGAAACTCGAGTGCTTTATCAAAATATCTCGCTACATAGAGAACAATATTTTTTATGGTTGAAGTTTGGATATTCATAATTTACAAGAAGCAATAGAAAAGTTTGATGAATATTAAAGCAAAAGCGATGTGCAAGTGTCTTCTTCTTTTTCCAAGTATGGCTGTCAATCGTTTTCAGGGACTACTTTTGCCAGTGTCGAGCATTAGAAAATTCTCAAGTAAGTAAGGTTGCCAGTCCACATGGAAACGCTGCGCTAGTAATAATGGTCTAGCACAGTGTGTCCTCATCAACAACAGGGTTGGCAACGCGTTAGTGATACCCCTGGGGCTGCTAACGGCTATAGGCAACGTTGACTGCTTACCATCAGGTGGGCTGTACCTATGTGTGCCAGCTTAGTGGCATAAAACAATTGATGTATGAAGTTAGTATACACTAGCACATACAAATGTCCGTAATCTAATGTCTGCACGGTAAGGTGGGTGACAGTCGGCCGCGTCTGACACCCTTGATGGATGGCGGTGGAAGATGGATTGTGGCGGTGTCTAGTTCACAATTGGGTTAAGTGCGAGTAATTGTTCACTTTCATTTTGATTGTTTTGTTGTTTTGTGTGTTTTGAACAGTGTTCATGTTTCGCTTATTCAGTTATTAAATAAATGACTAGTCAAAATGGGCCAAGTGCGAGTTGGGCACACCGAGGGTTCCGTACTAAAAACAACCCAGTTTAAATGAAAAACTTAACTTTGCGGTTCGATCCTTAAATATGGGATGAATAAATCGTCATCGACATTCGCCTTGCAAATTCGTTGGATTTTTAAATAAAGTATGTTACAATAAAAATAAAAAACCTTATAAAAGTGGCAGTATTAAAACCTCAATGCTATTTTGAAAAAGTCTGCATTTGAATGTGGAACGGGAGTTTGATTCGTGTGGTGTCAAACAAAAACGAAGTTTGATATCTGAAAGCTTCTAAACTCGGTGACGAATAGCAGGAATATATTTCATCGATTATATACCTTAAATAATCAAAGAAAATCGCTTTGCTATTTGTAAAATATCATATGAATAAATAGCTCCCCCTATTTTGGTATCCAATTCGCGCACGCACAAAACACCCCGACAAAAGCTAATTCTAACAAGAGTTTGACATAACAAAATCGGAAAGCCGAAAATTCAAATTAGATCACGTCACTGGCTCAAAGACGCAACATGACATGAGTATCTATCTCTTTCTAACGCACGAGCGGCCAATCTAGAGCGAATGTTAACAGGGCAATGAGATTATTATATTTGACAGGGTAATTCGGCTACACTGGCGTGTCGCGTCGATCTTATTAGGGATGTAAATGAATATGGAATGAATCCATTATTTCATAAACAAGCCTCGAGTTGGGGGCGATAATATTTTTAGGAAACGAGCGGTCTAAATTTTATGGTCCTCGTTTCAGTTGCTGAGCTTTGATTAAAGATTACCTTATTAACTCAAATTGCTGCAAAGTCTTCTCAATGTGATGGCTTGGGCATTTCTTTATTCGCTTTTGCTTTAAATATGTCTGTCATAAAAATGCACCCACGATTTAATATAGGTAAATAATTTGTGTAATAAACAAAGCTAATGCACATAAAAGTAAGTTTATGCATCAACTATTACTGAATATTCTAATTCGCATTTCATTTTGTATAACCCCAATATGTTGTAAAAATATTATTCAAATTTCAACCAGAAGCATTATCATCTCTATACAATTCCACGTCATCGCCGCGGCCATTAAGAGGGGAGATGTGGGTATAATAAATGCGTTACCATATTTTCGTCTGTATTACGCGGCGTGTTATTTATTGGCTTAAAATTGTAGTCATCGCATACATTATGTATGACGCCCGTGGTAATTACCCGGGGTTTGCACCGGGTTTTCGTATGGATCGGGAGACCGATGACTTGAGACATGCCACAGATTAAATAAATAGCAGTCATTTCGTTAATTTGTTAACTAAATAACTCAAGATTATTGGAGTTCCTCGGCTTTTACAATCTTTTACAAGAATCCTATGAAATTAAATGCAAACAAAATAACGTTTTGTTAACATAAAACAATATGTTTAATGTGTCGCTAGTAAAATGACGCGGTACAAGTTTAGATTGCTAAAAATAAGTATTTTTTTTATTTAAATGATAATATATTTATATACACCCAATTATTTATTTATTTACTTAATGGAGGCATTTTTTTATAAATATTATAAACAAGAAAAATATAATTAAAAAAACATGTAATCAAGAGCCATCGGCTGCGAGGCGCAAGCCCAAGCTACCGGTGGATAGGGTAGGGTTACAGGTGGAGGAACGTCCCGACTATGCGTGGATTATTATTATTAACTAAAATTAATTGATTCTTAATTTAATGTTTCTTAATAAGACATCATTTCACACTAATGCAAGCTGTTGGTGCTCAAAAATGTTTATTTCAAACTTTCAATGACATTTTGAGTTGGTATTTTTTATTTCCTAAAATATTATGGTCCAAATGATATAACAATTTATGAGCGTACCTAACAACACGCTAGATATTTTCTAGTATGAGTGTTAGAAAATGTCTAGCGTGTTGTTAGATACGCTTAATTAAAATAGCTTATTTAATAATACGCTTATTTAAGAAGTATATTAAAACATGGCGTTTGGGAATAAAAAAATAAAAAAGGTTTTACATTTCTTTTTGATCGATATTTTTTTCATCACCGAAAATATTTAAGCAAGTCAGATTAAAAAATAATTCGTTTATTTCTTGTTCGACGATAATTATATTCCCAAACAACGTAAAAAAACTATAATGGACTGAGTTCTCTACTCTGTAGGACCCCGATAGCTAAGTATGAACGCTTCTCCCCATTCTCCCCAGTCTCGTTGGCAGCTCGATGACACTTCACTTTGTCGACAGCGGATGATTAATTCATATTTTGTGGGGGACGGCTACCCGATGTTTTGTGGATATAAATATAGTTTGAAGGGCTGGGGGCAAGCTTGATCGCTACTTTAACTAACTGTTGAATAGAAAGAATGCAACACTTTACTTGGTTAAGAAGTTGGTTACAAAAGAGGTGTGTAAGTCACGAGTGAAATGGCACTCTGTGCTCTTTTTTTGTGTTCTGTACCTTAAAAGGAACCCTCATAGGATCACTTTGTTGTCCGTCTGTCTGTCTGTCATGATTTTTTATCTCAAGAACGCGTGGAGTTATCAAATTGAAATTAAGCTGTAAAACAATCAAACATGTAAGTCAATATGAAGAAAAGGTATGACCGTTTATGTCGCAAATTCTCGCATGTTTTGCGATTTCCCGTTGACCTAGAATCATGAAATTTGTCAAGAAGCAGTGTCTTACAGCACCAGTCAAGGAAAAAATCTAAAAACCGTAAAAATGGTTCTATTTTATCAGAATTTACTAAAAAATATTCCTGAATCGCGCTGTTGAGAGTCACCGACAAATAATTACCTCATTTGACTCATGCTACTTGATGCGATCATATACATTTTTGCACTCAATGCAACGCAATAAAATAATCTAATTTACAAAGTAAATACAGTGTTCGTACCACAATAAGTAACACAATTACAAGACACCGCGATTATTCCCGTTGTTAACCCTGGTTCCACCAGTTTAATTCAATTAACACGCAACAATCTTCATCCCTCTCTGTCTTAATACGAAATGTACCTTTGTCTCGCTCTCACAGTAATCTGTTTGCGGTGTCCCGAGGTAGTTAACATGTTGGCCATTGTTTCGGGGTACTATTGACCCGCAAGGATAAACTTGTAGGCTTAGTACATTTGTCGTTGTAAGGCGCGTGCTACGTCAGCTCTGGTTTGGATGAATTCAAACTTTACAAAGTTTTTAATGTATGAATACAATTTCTGACATGTGCACCAATAACAGGCACATTCAACATTTTAAGCAGATATGGTTTAACTTAATATTATTCTTATTATAGAACTAGCGGCCCGCCCCGGCTTCGCACGGGTAGACATTGATATCAAATATTTTGTCTACCCGTGCAAAGCCGGGGCGGGGAGCTAGCCTATGTTACTCAGTAATAGTGTAGCTTTCTAACGGTGAAAGATTTTTTGAAATCGGTTCAGTAGTTTCGGAGCCTATAGACATTTATCAAATATTTTGTCTACCCGAGCGAAGCCGGGGCGGGCAGCTAGTATAATATATAGCCTATGTTACTCAGTGATGATGTAGCTTTCTAATGAAAAAAGAATTATTAAAATCGGTCCAGTACTTTTTGAGTTTATTCGTTACATACAAATCTTTCCTCTTTATACTATTATTAGTGTAGATTTTGGATGAATACTTCAGATACTCTAGCTTCTGGCGACTACGTCCGCGTTGAGCCTAGAATCTCAGAGGAACCTAAAATTTTCCAGGGATAAAAACTCCTAAGTCTAGGTAGGTGCTTACCTAAAGAAAAAAACTTTTCTTCTAATAAATTATATTAGCACAGCACTTATTATATTATAGATAGCCATTTAATGCTTGAACCGGCTTCCAAAAGCCATATTTTACGCTAAGACAATTATTTTAATACCATCCCATTTGAGGATTAGGCGCAGTTCGAATAAGGCCCCTGTAATCCCCGACAATGTATCTAAACTAGCCTTTAATTTCCCGACCGGACCCGAGGGTTGACCGCAAGATTTATAGATTTAATAGTCGCCAACTGCGGTCATGTCCACTATCTACTAGGGCTGTCTACCGCTACATTGAATTGATGGCTCAGGAAATTTTATAATTAAATAAAGAATATCCCTTTTTCTCTGGGTCACAGTATCACGCGTGAACAGCTTGACCGCGATTTCGAAAATGTCTTTTTGTGTTTTTATTTTCACGGGAAGGTTCGTATTAAAAAAAAACGGAAAATTTTAAATTTTCTATCGTGTATCTGAAATTTGAATTCATAACTAAGACAGAACAACAACGACGGTCGGGACCACATATATCAAATAAAATTGCCTGCTCAAAATAAGTATAATTAATAGAATTTTATTACTAGGAAAAAGGTATAAATTTGTGTCTGGGTGTTTGGTATGCACATATTATAAGTAGGTATGTATAAAATAATTATTTTTTTGGTATTTCTGCTACATAAAGTTTGGGTGACAACCATAACGCAATAAAACTGGCGGGGTAGATTCGGAAATGGCTGCATTATTAACTAATGTTTTGGGGTGTTCAACGGAATTTGGTTTCCCTGTCAGTAATTTGTCTTGATAATTCAATCACCAAGACACCTCTGGCAAATTACGACTCGCCTGATGCTAAGCAGTTATCGCAGGTTAGGCGTTTCACGGCGTTAGCATTTTTTTTTGCCAAAACTGCTTGTATAGTTTTTCAAAATTATATATGGCTACCTTGATTTTTCCTTTCTTTAAAATACGGTCATATCATTTCTGCATATTGACATACAGGTTTGATTATTTTACAGCCGAAAGAGACCATAGACCCGGGTATTTCATATTAATTTCAATTTGATAACTCCACGCGTTCTTGAGATAAAAAAATCTTGACAGACAGACAAACAGGCAGACGGACAACAAAGTGATCCTATAAGGTACGGAACCCTAAAACAATAAAGAAATCGACGCCCTCGGGGAATAAAATCGTAATAGACAAAAGTAAATTTTACAGGACGAGCAAAAAACTGTTTATCTGTTTTAGCTCATAAACTAACCGGCCTATATTAACATACAATACATAATTTTTTTCAGTATTTTTTTTCATAATAAGTACCTATAATAAAAAATATATAATGTTTATTATTTTAAAGTTATTACGAAAGATGTATAATACTGATTTTATATTTAAGTGTATCCTAAGTAACGGCACATAACGATTTTACTCTCGTGAAATTGTAATATCATGAAAACTATATCCCTACATTACGATGTTTTTCTACAGTATTTTCATGAATGAATGGTACTAATTATTATTAATACTCTATTCATAGAAGGAGAAAAAAATAGTATCACATTACTACATGTTTTCAAATTCATAAAGAATATTGTAATAGGTGTTTACGTGAAATAGTATTGATAATTATGTCAATAATAAAGCAGTAATATACGTTTACCGTTCAAGATTTACCAAACTAATTTAGGTAAAGCATGTTATTGAAAAGAGTTATCAATTTATTTACCTGAATAAAATCGTATAATGCCTTACCGATTTCTCGCGACATGCGTTCCATTCCATAATGAACGACTACGATGTTTTTACGGGAAGAATTTGTTACATGATTTCCGTAGAGTAAAAATAAAAATTGTTATAACTTTATGAATTTCCTGTAAAAAAATCAAAAAAAAATCAGTAGGTGTATATCGACACCATAGATGCCGAAAATGCAAAAACATTAAAAAAGTGGTAATAGCGCATAACCATTTTATTCCCCGGGGGCGTCGAAATGCTGTTCATTTTTTATTTATCACATCAATAGGATAGTAATATGATAAGTACCTTTTTCAATCTGTTGCTCGTAGCGTGTGTTAGAAATTGCTACATAACCGAACAAACGAAATTGTGTCACTATTCAAAAAACTGTTCCTAATATAATAACATGTCTTCTAACGAATCAAGTCCAATATTACGTTCTAAACTACGGCTACGAATGTCGGGATAGGCTGAATCACGCGGCTGAATTACAAGGCAGCCTGAGCCGGGATTTGGCGCGGGATTGCGAGGTAAGTTACAACAGATCTTGTGGTCAGTCCGGGATTCAAGGATTGTTGGGGTTGACGGTTTACTTGTTGAAGTTACGAGTCCGGGCTCTAAATGGCTGAATTGTATGGAATAAGGACTTAAATTTTGCTTTTGTATAACGCAGGGCTTACCTAGTTCTATGTTCAACATAGTTGCTGTTCGTTTGATTTGATTCTTTGAAGTTTTTGGTCCTTTGAAATGATTTTGCGGCCTATCTGATGGTAAGCAGTCACCGTAGCCTATAGCCGCTAGCAATACCAGGGATATTACTAACGGGTTTCCAACCATGCTGTTGATGAGGGCTCACTGTGCTAGCAGCATTACTACTACTCAAAATTGCCCAGCGTATCCTCGTGGAGCACTGGCAACCTTACTTACCGCAGAAACACAACACTAAAAAAGTAGTGTAATTACACTGCGGTCTTCTGTAAGGTGGAGGTACAGTCCCCAGTCGGGCGGCTCAATTTAAATGGGAAACCCGACGGGAAATCCCAAATCACCCTACCTCTCGAAATTCTCACTCATATTGTGTGTAAGTGTGTAACACATTCTTGGCGAAAATCCTAGGTCTGTGGTAAAACATGGCTTGGAGACGAAGTCTTTTGAGCTCAGTGAGCTGGCCGGTAGATGGCGCGCAAAATAAATATCAGAGCTCATATTGTTAAATCAGAATTAGTGGTGGCACATAATTACCGTGATGCCAAAGCCTTTAACGTCGCTTTAAAACCTAATCTCTATTAAAACTAATAAAATTAACATATAAATAGGTTGGTTTTTCAAACTTACTCCCGGTATGGTTTTATTATAACGTCACGGGATTAGCAGAGGATTAACCCAATGGTTTAGATGGGAAAATGATCTGCAGGGTCCATAATAGTAGGTTTATTAAAATTATGGTTGACTACTAGAACCGTGTTGGCCTTGTGGTATGAAGCGTTGCTTGCTTTTCTAGCGAAAGTACGAATGAAATTTAGTACGAAAGAAAGTAAGGCTTGAAGATATATTATTATTGTTATTATATGGTGGACTTGCTGCGGTCAGGTGCCTCAAGGGGTAGACAAAGAGTAGAGAGCGCCCTTGCACTCTTAATTTGCACACCTCTTTTGCGTCTTTTACGTATATTAATGTCTGCTTACATGTTTCTGAGTGCCCTATATCCTTCACTGAGTATTTTATAGTTACAGTTAAAAATCAAGTAACAGTAACGTTATACAATTTAATGAAACCCTAAAATGCAACATCCCTATGAGAAAAATATAAATTAAATGCTTTAAATTTCGCGCCACATATAATAAAACAGCTTAACAGTAAAAATATACACTCCCCCAGAATGGGGTCAGTAAAAATGTGTCTGTATAAAGCACCATTTCTATGTAAATGTTATTGAGGCGTCCGCTTAATCCAGCTTTCCGCTTGGAACGAGCGTGTTCTGCTGTAAACTGGATTAGGGGTGGCGAGGCATTAGTTTCAGTCCACCTGTTTATATTAATATACTGTGACATTACAATGTAATGTTTAATGACGTTATTAACTTTGCTATTTACGAGTAAATGTTAACGGTATTTGGAACGTATCTTAGCTTGTTTATTACTAGCTTTCCGTACGCGACTTCGTATGTGTTAAAGTCGGAATATGAAATCGACCAAGTGTAAGTTGGGCACGCACACCGAGGGATCCGTATTTAAAACTTACCAGTTGAAATATTAAGCTTAACTTTGCGGTTCGATTTCTGAACACGGCTATTGAATCAACCGCAAATAATTAGTTTGTAATAGTAAAATCGCTCTTTTTTAAATATAGCAATACATACTCTTTTAGCTTTCCAATTAGCGTCTACTTGTCACCATTATTAAGATATGCTCTATCTACCTACTACTTGTACGAAGTATATTATCCACTCTGAGCTACTACTAACAAATCCAAAAATCACGTTTCTTTAGGGGAACCCCCTTTAATTTTCCCGTTATAGCAGCAACAGAAATACACATGCTGTAAAATATTAATTAAAAGCAAGTTATTTCGTTTATATCACAATTAAAGGCAAATAGTTTTAAGAAATATTTTTTTCAGTCGCATTGTGTCTCCTTTTTGTAAGGCTATATTTTGAGGTTGTCAGCCCTGAATTTAAGTAGATTTCCAGAGCAGATTCTGTGTTTATCTGATAGTTTGGCGAGTCCAATCTAAGTTAATGTTTATACAAAGTACTAACTTTGTACAATATTGCTCAAATGCCACGCTTACATTTGGAGATAGTGCTCGCTGCCTACTTACTCTAAGGCTTACTAAACTATTTGGTTGCAGAAGGCCAAGTAATGTATTATTATTATTATAGAACTAGGTACCTACAGTCAAATTTATGTTCAAATTAAACATCATTATTTTATTGAAAATCGATAGTTGTAAAAAAAAAAGTGTTCGGTTGGTAGACCGCCGCCATGAGCGCATTTCCTCGTAAAAACAATTTTATCAGCATATTTTTCTAAGTGTGTGCGTGTGTGTGTTTTTCTTATATGTATATAAGACAAGGCAAAGAGAAACGGGCGAAACGCTTTTTCGTTACGTGACGATATCTACCAGTCAACTCTTACCGTAAGCTAAGCCTAGCAACAAAAGTTTTCGACTACGTAATCGTATCGGAAAATGAACAGGCGCTGCGCCGGTGAAAAGTGGAACAAATTTTTTAAACTTTAATTTTGACATTTTGCGAGTTACGTTTACTTTTACTGCAATACGTAGTCGGAAGCTGTTCTTGCTCGGGCTACTGAACGTTCATGCGCAAAAAACGCTGTCTTAAAATGCAATTTAAAAATCCTTGTATGGAATATCGCGAGTGCCAATCAATACTTTATTCAATTCTAACGATTTCAATTTTATCTCGATGCGAAGCCTATTCGATATCTGATTCCAAACGGCTGTGTTGATAGCAAAACCGGTGGAATACCAAGCAGATTCAACTGCACTCACTATCTCAAGGTTCCAATTTGCAACCACACGTGAGAACAATGCAACTTTGTCGCATTAAGCGTAACTGGCAAGTGAACTGCCGATCTAAATTTGGCTCTTAAGGAGTTTGTTCAAAGTTCTTATTGTAATAGCAATATAGGTGTGATAAGTCCTTTGTCAAATTGAAGTTATGTCGGAGGCTAGTGTTGGTACAATTCCCTATTATCGATAAAGATAAGGCTGTTCTTAGGCGGTTATTAGATCGTATGAGGCTCTAAAGGCTCTATTAAGTTGTTTCAACACGCTGTCCCCTTTTATCTTACTTTGCGACAGTAATAATACTCTAAGACTAGAGTAGAGTTTCAAAAATTAACAGAATTGTTTTCAAGGCTCATATGTTATTAGAAAAAGTGAGTTTATAGCTATCTCATTCATCTTTAAAGAATATTTAAGTGAAAGAAATATGGAATGGAGTTTTTTTTGTTGATTTGAGAGACATACACATTAGTTGATTTAAAGAGTGAGACGAAATCATCCAAGAAGAGGATTGATTGCCATAGCTAGGAAAAAGAAGTAGTAGAGTAAATTACGTTGTAACGGTTGCAATAGCACGAATGGTGTCAGTGTTGTAAATACAATTTGAAGATATGTACATATATATATATATTGACACAAAAAAGATTTAACTATTTACAAAAACATCTTAACCTACCTACTTATAGATAAAAGATCTGACCCAAACCGGAATCATGCGGTAGCGCGCCAAGAATGCTGGCAGCATTGCCACGCTGGATAGCAATGCTGATTCTCTGAGCGAGATACGTTCCAGCACGCAAAATATTGAAGATATTAATTATGGCGAGCCATTTTTTGGTTTCCAATTTTTTTTTTAAATCAATTTCGCTGCCATTACAACTTTAATGTAATCACTATAAACTATATAATATGACTGTATACTTAAAATATATTTAGATATAGCCACATTTTCTCGAGCCTGTGTTTGAACTTGGAATACAATGTGTAATTTACCCATTATGCTAAGCAAGACAAAGAGCGGGAGTCAAAACAACGCAACGCAGGTACTACATACATCCTGTTACTTTCCGGGTATTATTTTTATTTATGACCACTAAGTATAACATTTGGCAATGTGGTAAAACAAACATCATGCCAATTCTCCGAAGAAACAAAACACAATATACATATCATCACGCCAAGTCGTTCACGGGTATAGGGTGCCTTTTTACTTGTGACTTGCACACCTTTCTTGCTTTTCAGGGTTCTGTACCCGAAGGAGCCCTTTTACCATCCAGCCGCCCGTCCGACAGTCCGTCTTCTGCATCGGCTGTATCTCATGATCCACAATAGGTAGACAGTTAAAATTTAATTTTTAATTTAATAACAGCTCTATCAATAAAGGCAACTAGTAGACGCTCATAGTGTATATTGCTATAATCCCTAAATGAAAAGAGCGAATTTAATATTACAAACATATTATTTGCAGTTGGTTTAGTAGCCGTGTCTAGGGATCGAACCCAAATCAAATTTGTAATTTTTAACCTAGTTTGTTTTCAGTACGAAACCCTCGGAGTGCGATTTCAACTCGCTGTTGGCCAATTTTTTATTCATCAGTTTTTTCATACATGCCCACATTTTAATACGCAATTAATTAACCAACGTCTGAAATAAAAGCTCTGAATAGCTTGCAGATTCGGTTGAAACGGTAAAAAATAACACAACCGAACATAAACCACGTTTTATTGCGGCAATCAATAATATTTTATGGACGCCATTCAATAACATCTAGAACGCGAGTTGCTCAAGCGAATAAAGCAACAATTACTGCGTACGATACATAAATAACATTTACGCCAAAACAGTGAGCTGGAACCGTCCCCCTACCGACTATAAAATGGCTACACACGTTTATCCCGGCCGCTTTCTCGATAAACAAACCGAAGCAGCGAACGGATAAGTCGAAAGACTAGCATACATCTCGCGAGGCAATAAAATAAATCCGCCTCGGCTCCATAATAACATTCAGAGAGCTGAATTATTTTCTAATCCGCCGGCGGGAAGCTAATAGTTCGCACGTGTCGGCGTTTCTTCGTGAGTTACTGGTGAAAACATCCCAAGAAAAACATGAATTTCCGGCGGAACGCTCGCCGGTAATGCCCCTTTAATGCGGACACCTTAATAATTGTCAAATAAATTTGGTGGTAAAGCTGGGCTGGAAAAAGAGCTGCATTAGGGGGCGTAATGACGTCATAAAGTTGGGAGGTGATGTCTTGCCGACGGCGTTCACCGCTTGACTCGGGATAACCTATGAGCCTCACGCCTGTTCTAAGCTCGGAGGTGGTTTTATTAGTTCACCACTGTACCAACATTTCTTTGGATGTTCTTAAATAAGTGCTACCAATATTTATAGTGTAATAAATACTCTGTAAGCGCATAGAGCCGAGGGTGTGTGGTATGTAACGGTGCCTGCTAATCTAGCGACGCAAGTTCGAATCCCACCGGTCTGTACCAATGGTTAGTCACACCACGAGCTATAGCGGTGAAGGAAATCTTGAGGATATATTCCTGTATACGCTTGAGAAGAAATTCAAGGACGTATGTACTGCCCTAAGACGGTTCACCATCTGTCACGTTGACACCAAATTATCTTGGGGCAAAAGTGGGTGTTGTAACACCTCAACAGCTTAGTACCAGATAAGATATTCTGTCTCCAAGCATTAGTGGAGCCTATTCAATTCACACGTGGATCATAGTGATCTATTACCAATAAATCGTACTTTACCTTCCTATCACTGTTAATAAAACCTTTTCAAAGCTCAGCATTTTATTTTAAAATATTATAACACTGCAATTGAATTAAAGTACGAGAGAATTGCCCATAAATCTAATAACCCCGTCATGTATTGTATTATAAAACGTAGGAAGAGCGCGACCGCGCCAAAATTTCATCTCACGCCTGACACCAGACATAAATAACGACTCATATTTTCACGCCATTTCAACTCTGCCCTCCACAAAGGAATGCACGTCTGTTTGGATTAATGTACCTTCATACATTTATACTCAGCTCTCGCGCTCAACAACCCAAATCCTAGAAGCATTAACACCTTCACAGCCGATGCTTGATCAATGAAAGTGAAGCCTGTTACTGTTACAGTAGGGTGCGTTTTCGGTTGGATGAAAACGGTCGGTTTGGACATCAAAAGGTAAGTAAGGTGATGAATTTTCCAGCAAACTTCTTCCCGTGTCTATCCGAGCACTTTGTAAGATAAAAATGTGGACGCGAAAGAGCATAGATCAAGAGTGCGGCTCGCTTGCAGACAACTGACAAAAAGTGGCTCCGGATTAGACAGCTGCTATTTAACTTCAAGACTCTTTGTTAAAAGTTTTCTTGACTGTAATGTGACTTGCGAATGACATCAACTCCAGTATTTAATTAGTTATCGGTCTGTAATTGTAATCTGCATGCTAACATGAAGTGCATTTAGAGCTTAAAATAAAACCTGAAACACAAATAAAAAAATCAAAATTTATTCAGTTAAAACATTATTTGCCGTAAGTTATTAAATTAAATATAGTACTGGAACTTAAACTACCTAATTATATGTAAATAAAAAATATGGATCTAGCCAAGTAGCTGTCACGCCGGATAGCGTGATATTCATTATTTAAAGGACGAATAAAAAAAATGGAAAAATATATTGATTCGGTCCATTATTAGTTCGGCGTAATCAGCTTTTCTAAAATTTTCAGATGAACGTAGCCATTTAATTCTACCTACATAATATTGCAATCGAGTGCATAAAAATACGATTCTTTTTAAACTCTTTGTATTTTACCATAAGAATATTTTTCTTAATATTTAAAGTCACAGTCATCAATGCTCCACGAGGATACGCTGGGCTAGTAGTAATGCTGCTAGCACAGTGACTCCTCATCAACAACAGGGTTGTCAACTCGCTAGTGATATCCCTGGTATTGCAAGCGGCTATAGGCTACGATGACCGCTTAACATCAGATGGGCCGTATGCTTGCGTAAAAGGCACTTTTGATACCCAAGCTGTAGCTTACGGCTGTCCTCCGTTTTCGTGTTGAGTTTTAAATTGAATAAGATATAAATCTTGTCAGTTTTTAAGATCGTATTGACGCTACGTTGACACAGCTGGTTTATGTTCATCTGGTACTAAAGTTATACTCGAGTGTCAACGTTAATCAAACCGCATAAATTACCGTTTTTATTATCAAAGTAAAGAGTTGAGGAGAAGCTTTGTATTAACTTAATAGCCGGGTTGTAGATTGAATGCCTTTATAAATAATTTAGATATGTTTACTAATAATAATAAATCTTCACGCCTTCCACAAGCGAAAGGTAAGCTAAGGTAAGGTAAGGAGATGTTACAACACCAACTTTTCATGGAAGATAATTTGGTGCCAACGTGACAGCTGATGGTGAGTCCGTTGCCGTGTTAAAGGAACTACATACGATACGTACTTGAATTTCTTCTCAGACATGCAGATTTGATCACAATGTTTTCATTTACATTAAAGCTTGTGTCATGACTAAACACTTAGATATATCGATTATTTATTGAGTAATTAGGTAAGGGACGTGACGATACGAAATTTGGTAAGGGACGCTGGTGTATAGTGAACGCCCGGAAACCATAGCATGATGGGACCTAGGTAATATGCGTGTTCGTTGATATTATTACTTACACTAGGGACTGCAGCAGACCTTAGGGTCGATATTGCATATCCGTATGCTGACAACCTAATGGAATTAGCAAATTTCTTTAGGGTACTGTTTTGTCACGAAGCACTTTCCGTATTAATAAATAACTATAAGACTAATTACAAAGTAGTTAAGTGGATACTATGAAACAGTAACGATATTTACAGTTGCAAACGTGTGATTGGACATAACGCACGACTGCAGGAGGCTAAACCGGCATCAGCGGAGTGAGTGTTGATTTTTATTTAAAACTAGATGACCCGGTGAACTGCTTATCACCATTCACCAAATGTTTGACAGGTAAGAACAGTTTGTATGGGAAAATAAATTTGTCGTTTTTAGTGTTTTACTCGCAATTTTTCCATTATTTTTCTCACCGTTTCTTATTCTTTCACAAAATCTCAAAAGTTCCTTCCCTGGACTTCCACGAATATTTCAAGACTAAAATTTGCCAAATCGGTTTAGGCGTTCTCGAGTATATATATATATAGATAGATAGTCACTCGTATGTCGAGCTTGTAGCTTAGATTAATATGGTACTCATCTTACTTGGAGTAATTAAGTGTATTTTGATTTAATCCTACAAATATACGACAAATAAAAAAAAAACATAAACTAATTCAGTCAAAGAAAAACTAATTGTCCCAGACGGATTTAAAACACAAATTATTTATAGGTACAGACAGACAAGGTAAATTGTTGTAAAACCGTAAAATAAGAAAATTAAATTTTATGAAAATTCAGATTTCCGAACTCAAATATATTTACTCAAATATAACTACAGCTTTGGTGCCATAGTAAAAAATGTTCAGACGGGCAAGTTCTAACAGAATATTTAAAAAAATGCGGCACTTTCAGATTTGGACCAAAATGGATCATGTCCTTTGGCACGCACTTATTATGGCGCAGGCGTCCGCTAAGAAAGAATTATCTTAAATCACCCCTGAGGGGATGAAACAGGGGTCCAAAGTTTGTGTGGAGCAACAAGGTTAGACTTTTTTTATTGTAGACTTAGCAGAAGTACTTATGTAAAGATTATGATGATGGATATACGTGGATATAAAAGAAGACCGAAGAAGTGATGATGAATGGATTGTTTGAAAGATGATGAGAGACTGAAAGGAGAGAACGAAATTAATGGATAAAGGGAATGAACGGAAGGATATATATTGCACCGATCTCATACAATTGAAAACAGTGCAGACAAAATAAACCACTGAAAAGGACACCAGCACATTGCTTCCATGGAAAGGAGTTCATGCGACTGTGAGGCGAGCAAGGTGATCGGTCACCGCACCGCAAAGGCAAGATCTTCCGGCCAGGCGAGTGTTGTGCCCACGTCTCCAACTGCTCTACTTGGAGATTTGTATATATACTGAGTTGCGTAGCAAACTTCGCTAGTGCGCTGTAGGATTGTGTCATTTTTTTTATACCACTAAGATGGCACACAAGCATACGGCCCACCGGATGGTAAGCAGTCACCGTAGCCTATAGCCGCTAGAAATACCAGGGGTATCACTAACGGATTGCCAACCATGTTGTTGATGAGGTTGAGGACTCACTGTGCTAGCAGCATTACTACTAGCCCAGCGTATCCTCGTGGAGCACTGACAACCTTACTTACCACAGAAACACAATACTACATCAAGTAGTGTTATTTCACTGCGGTTTAGAAAAACTAATTGGTACGGGCCGGGGTTTGAACCTGGGCCCATCAGATAACAGGCTGTTGCTTCACCCACAAGGCCACCACGTATGTATGGACTTGTCAACCATTGCATGTTATGTCAGTCAGAAAATTCCACGTTTGTTTATACAGCGAAGATGTCGGTACATAACCTATATCAAATGCGTGTTTTCTAATAATATCATTTACACAGGAGACTACAGAAGACCTTGGGTGCGATATCACACGTCCCAATGGGACCACTCTAATGAAATTAGCTAATTTTCAGGAATAGGTTATGTCACTTAATTATTCCCTTTCTAATTAGTAACTAGCCATTACCTCATTGTAAGTACTATGATAGAGCAACCATATGTTCACTCGCGCAAGTGTAACGTGGACGTACTGCACGGGCAAGATGGAAGACAAACCGGAATTAACAGAGTGAGTGTTGTTTTTTAATAAATTGTTACTGGTGATTATTTCTTGTATCAAGAATGCCACAAAAATTTAATATATCTCTAGCCATACATATTACAAATATACCAACAGGAATTATGAACAAAATAATGTTTCAGTAGTATGATTCTTGTTTATTTTGGCACAAACTCTTATTTTCATCATTCGTTACATTAACTCCTCTTTATGGGACTAATCCTATAATTCGCTAACCCCACATCACCCAGCGCTATAACAATACACAATAAATTATTGTATAATTGCAAAGTAAGGAATTTCACTTCTATAAGTGAGATTGTGTAAATTTTAATCTTTTCAGCATTAAAATCGTTCAAACCAATATATTCGGTGATGTGTGCCTCAGGAAACAGAGACGGAAACGACATAAGTTTCTAATAATTGATCTACTTCACGATTTTGCTAAAAACAGCACCCTGCATGGGCTCAGGAATATAATCGATAAAAAATTAAGCCTTATTGAACGGTATGTAAATTATAATCCCATTAAATGTCCTAAATTTTCCTCAAAATACATGAAACTACACGTGACTTATGTGGTGCACAAGATAATTATGGACCTGACTTAGCTATAAAACCTACATGAACCAGATGGTAACAATCCAAAATTGTATTTGTAGAATATAACAGGATCATAGACCAAAATATATTTAAAGCTAATAACCGTTTCGATTAACTATTTTCAGGACCAGACAAAGCTTTTACCACCTTCTCCAATTCTTTTCATTTTATAACTATGAAGGTATTACATGATACTTTCAGAATATTCTGGCTAGTAACGTTTCTAACGAGTGTGGGCATGTGTTTCTACTTGATGAGTAACGTTTGGGTGAAGTGGCATACGAGCCCTGTCATTGTCACTATCAGCGAGCATCTCGTGCCGGTGGGCAAGGTCAGTTTATATTTTATCTTCACAGACTTCTTACCTATCTAAGGCGTTTGATTGCGTGGACCACTGTATTCTCTTTGATATGCTTAAACATTAAAATGTTCATAGAACTGTTCATTTCTTGGTATCCTCCTACTTGTCCGCTCTCCTTTAGAAAGTACACGTCAGTGGTATAATATGAAGTGGGTCGTTTATTGTATAAGGAGTACCGAAGGGCTCTATTTTAGGTAATTTTCTCTATTTAAGGTACATAACTGACCCACCACATACATATAATTTACAGTATATTTTTTACGACACTGGATTTATGTTATGATATGCATGTATTTTGATACTGGCTAACTGTTAAAAATCCAATTGGATGATAACATTTTCTTTGATTACTAAATAAATAATGCTCTTCCTAAAATTTTTTTTACTAATCGATGCTCGCGGTCTGCGAAAGCTTTTGCCAGATGAAAATAAAAACTTAGTCAAATTTTAGTAATTTTGCAGGTACCCTTCCCATCAGTAACAATTTGCCCACAATCCAAATGCAACTGGAACATCTACAATTATACAGAAGAGTACGAAAGATTGTCGTCTTATTCTCCCGAAAACATAGCATTCCGGTAAGAAGAGTCCGTCTATTAAGCACTCGCAATGAGATTTATTCGCGGTGTGAATTTCTTCTCAGACGTATGCAGATAGTTATCCTCGCGATGTCCTCCTTGACATTTGTTTCGCATTAATTATAACAATTTATTCTAAAATTTTCCTTTATAGGGTTCCGTTACCCTTACATGATCACTTTGTTGTCCGCCTGTCTTTCTGTCAAGAATTTGTATTTCAAAAACGCGTGGAGTTATCAATTTGAAAATGATATGAAATACCCGGGGCTATGGTCTCTTTCGGCTGTAATATAATCAAACCTGTAAGTCAATATGAATAAATGATATGACCGTTTACGTTGCGAATTTTCGCATATTTTGCGATTTCACAAGGGAATCAAAACCTACGTGGTACTTCCCGTTGACCTAGAACCATGAAATTCAGCAGGAAGCAGTGTCTTATAGCACAAGTAAAGGGAAAAATCTGAAAACTGTAAATATGTAGTTTTTTTAAATGCGAATTTACTAAAAAATATTCCTGTTTCGCGCTGTTGAGAGTCACCGACGAATAATAACCTCATTTGAAGTTCGCCTACTTTTAACCTTACCTACAAGTGTATACGGAACCCTCAGTGTGCGAGTCCGACTCGCACTTGGCCGGATTTTTTATTACAGTTCGCCCGATGAAATAGCTGCAGCTACAAAATTTGAAGATATTAGCTTAGTGTGCCAAGATACTACGATTGGAGTTCTGGACCGTACCGGAAACGCTTCTATGGTTAACAATATTTTTGAGGTACTGTATAGAGGAAGAGATACTGTATAGATAAATGTTGGAGAAGTAAAAGAGGCTTTCAATTTAAGAGTGAAATGGCGCTATATACCCACTTCCTACCTAGTAAGAAACTAAGAAGCTTCGGAAAACGTTAACATAATCTGATATAGGACACGAAACTGTCTCGATCACAGAATACTAAATTATTTACAGATGATATAATATCCTTATTCTGTTTTTTTTATATCACTAATGTGGCCCACAAGCATACGGCCCACCTGATTCTGTTCTTTAGATCTCTTTTTTAAGCATACGCCCCGCATTATGGCAAGCGGTTACCGTAGCCTATGATTACTTTCAACACCAGGGGTATCATTCGCGAGTTGCTGACCCTTAATCAATCTCAATGTTATCTCATCAAAATCTATCTGTTCTGATCTGAAAGCTAGTGAATGTAATAACAAAATTTTCTAACAATAAATACATCCCAGCCATATTAAAGTGTTTCCAGTTGTCATCAATTATATGTTTTTAGGTGGCTTTGGATAATCCTATGTATCACTGCATGTGGCGCGACCACTTTATTCATTGTGAAGATATATTCAAGCTTGTCTTGACAAAAGAAGGTCCTTGTTACAATATGAATTCACTAGCGGTCAACGAAATGTTCCACGTTGATAAGTAAGATAATATGTTTTATTTCTCCTTTCTTCATTGGCATATCAATGGAACTTAAAGATATCAGTGATTCAAGAGAAAATATTTGCAGTAGCGAGTTCCGTTATGAGTTATTAAATGCAGGAATACTTTTAACATTGTAACAATTTTCTTAAAAAGATGAATGATCGCAGGTAGGTAGTTGTGCAAGTATGTGGCAATACAAATAAGTTAAACTATTATGAACGACGAAGCAATGAAATGTAAACTTTGATGTAGTGTTGTGTTTCTGCGCTGAGTAAGGTTGCCAGTATTCCACGAAGAAACGCTGCGCTGAGGATAAGATGTTGCTAGCACAGTCAGTCCTCATCCACAACATAGTTAGCAACGCGTTAGTGTTACCCCTGGTATTGCTTGTGGCTATAGACAACTGCTTACAGCCAGTTGGGCCATATGCTTGAGTGCCACGGTAGCGGTATAAAAAAAACCACATCCACAGGACTTTATGATCAGCCTCCACAAGTAGCACCTGTTCACAAGTGTGACGCAATTGTAATTGTTTTCATCTCCAAACCACTATGGAGGGAAGTGAGCGATCTGTCTTCCGGACGCCGCCGCAAGCAATGGCAGTTTAGTGAGCATGATATACTTATACTCACACTAAATAAGTAATCATATTTATAGGTATAATAATAGTGATAACTTAAATTGAACATTCAGGAGGACCATAGAAGGAAGATGTGAAAATCTTTCATAACTCCACTTAAACATTACTTCCTTACAGGATTCAGAACGAGTATAATTATTCATGGGCTGAAAATTCAAGCAAAGGTTGGTCGCTGGAAGACGGATACGATAACGTGGACCCTGATCCCTACCCAAGACGTGGAAGAGTTAGTGTGTCTAAATTTGCATCATTCAAAATATTCGTTCAGTTGCGAGAATGCAGAAACTCATTATCTATTGCGATTTAAAAAAGCCGTGGTGGCCTTGTGGTTGAAGCAACGGCCTGTCATCTGATGGGCCCAGGTTCAATTCCCGGCCTGTACCAATGAGTTTTTCTAAGCTTAAGTACAGTGATTAATCACACCATGAGTTTTTAAAAAGAGAGGTAGGGCGGTTTGGGATTTCCCGTGGGATTTCCTCGTAGTGTTTCTGCAGTAAGTAAGGTTGCCAGTGCTCCATGAGTATACGCTGGGTTAGTAGTAATGCTGCTAGCACAGTGCGTTCTGATCAACAAAATATGGTTGCAAACCCGTTAGTCATACCCCTGGTATTGCTAGCGGCTATAGGCTACGGTGACTGCTTACCATCAAGTGGGCCGTATGCTAGTGTGCCACCTTAGTGGTGTAAAAAAAATCTAGGATAACAAAATTCAAAGTTGTCTATTCAAGCCCAAATATTTTAGACATAATTTAATATTTATTAAATGTTTTAGGAAAGCGCTGGCTCAGTGGATTTGGCGATATGGTTGCAAGAGTATATCCCCAACGCAGATCAAAGATGCAATAATTTTCAATCAGGATACAAGGCTGGTATACTTTAATGCTTAAATAAGGTTTCCGGTCAGGAACTCAGTATGAACTTGGATACATATCTAATTAAAATCTATAAACACTTAAAATGTTGTCTTATCTCATTACCACACAGGTTAATTTAGCTTGCGTAATAGTCGACGGCGCGCGATTGTATTCCTTTCAATTTTTGTTGTGTTTTAGTTATAGCCTCTCATTTCAATAATAGAGTGCTGAGTCTATAGTCTCCGAACTCATTATACATCTCATAACACATTATTCAGAACACGATAGACGACTTTGGCCATTAACCATACAAGCTTTGGGGACACTACATTTTGATCAAATATTCAGTTGGCAAAACTTAAAATAAGAGCTATTCCACCATAATAATAACTGTATTTGATCCATTGCGATCAATATAATAACAATTTAGGAAAATTTTATATAAACGGAGGATTGTTTTTTGCTTCCCAGAGAGTAATGCAACCGTTGCAGTGGTGTCCTTTGCCTTATTTTAACTTAGTAATTTGTTTTAAATATATTTTATTTAATATTGTAGGTAAACTTAGGTATAGAATATTGTCTCTTCCGATGAACTAATTATATCAATTATCACATAGACAACTTTACTTCTACTTGAATAGACTTTTCATATATTTTGCTTTAATTGGTTTTTTAATGTCATGCTCAGTATAATGCTTTTGCTTGCGGTGGCGTCCGGAAGACGGGTCGCTCACTTCCCTTCATTCTGCATGATTCGCTGCATTCGCGTCATACTTGTGATCAGGTGCTGCTTGTGGAGGCTGATCATCAAGCCTTTTTATTTATTAACTACTAGCATATATTTGTAAATCAAGCATTTTGTGATATATTCTTGTCATGTAATGTGTTGAGTAATTTAAATGCCTTCTTGGCACACTTCCCCGTGACAGTGATTCGGGACATTTATTTTACGTGAAAGTATTTAAGTTTTGTACTTCTTAGTTTAGTTTATTTTAAGTTTTTAATATTAGTTTATGTCCTAATATATTCTTATGGAAATATTCGTATACAACAATCTCCAAAAAAATATTAAATTATGTATTTTATTTGAAAAGAGTAATTGCTGAGTTTCGTACCGGATTGTTCGCAGCAAAAAATAACTTTCCGAATCTAGCCAAATAAAGATGATTTTGAGTTTGAGAGATACGATACATAATTTTTACACGATCTATAGTTGTGCATTAGGATCTCAGAAAGGTGTATCAATTAAATGTAATACACTCTAAAGTTATATACACATGGTTAATATTATGTTTCTAGATATACCTCCAGCATCCGGCTGATTTGCCACAGTCCACGCTATATTACTACTCCAATCTGCCAGGGAAGACCACTTCGTTAGCTGTCAACATCAATATACTAAACACATCTAGGAATTTAATCAGCTATCCACCGGAAACGTACGTATTGAAATATCTAAACCACTTTATGTATTAGCTATGATATATGATTTCCAGAATGGTTTGACTGTAATTAACAAAGCGAAAAAAAATCGTTAACGAGCTTATTACTCGAGGGTCAACTCTTATATTATTAGGCATAAGGTAGAATTTCGCAAATTTATATTTTGTTCCGACTTGGATGGCACCACTCTTATTAATAGACCTTGCCTTCAGAGCCCAATCTAACACTATTAATTTTATTGTTACATTTACAGACGACAATGCTATTTCCCAAATGAACGCCGATTAGATTATTTCCGAATATACACAGCAAGCAACTGCAGGATCGAGTGTTTTTCCAAATTTGTCTATAAACAGTGCCAATGCGTTTGGTTCCACATGCCACGTATGTTAAGTATCCATTATTATAAGCCCTTTGCATTACCTCTTGTAAGGTTGCAACACAAAATTCTAAACAAATGTAAAATTTTCAGATATTAACAGTTCACAACTGTGCACATGCAAGGATGAATATTGTGTGGAGCAGGCTGAAGGTACGACGAGTTCAGAGATTTACACTATTTTTTTTATACCAAGGTTAGCTCATGGTGCGATTAATCACTGTACTTAACATATATGAAATAGCTTAGCATACATGAAAATAATTGCTACAGGCCGGGATTTTATCCTGGGCCCAGATGACAGACCGTTGCTTCAACCACAAGCCTACCACGGCTTTTGAAAGAATTCATTCATTTCTCATTGACGATATCATTATATCATCAGATTATCTAAAAATGACTCCAAATATCCATCTCGGTAGCTGCCATTGCTAATTGATTCATAAAATAATCGGAACTGAGAACATTTTCGAGAAGTGTTGTTAGGGTTGAATTTAAACTAACTTTTAACACAAGAACGATTGAATTGTCAAATTGATATAATTTTTCAGAAAGATTAGCAGAAGAGGAGCTAAAGCTAATTAAAGGCATCGAGAATGATGCATGTAACTGTCTCCCCCCTTGCGACAGCGTGGAATACGACGCAGAAGTACTCAAGACTGCGTATAATGCAAAAAAAGCATATGAAATGATATTCAAGCAGAATTTTACAGGGTTTGTTTTTTTTTTCTTCTGGTATGGACCAATCGCAATACTGACGTGAGTTAAACACATTGTTATTACAAGATTTTATTTAGTTTTCCTCAAAGATAGCTTATTTTCTAAAAAAAAGACTGACTTATTTCCTTGAAAATTCTGTTCTCTTGTGACACCCCCACATTCTTGTGCCGCAGTACTCAACTTTAGGTACCCATTGGTACGAGGATATTTTCGATTTCCAGATTTAAGCGCTATTGTTGCTTGACGTTGACTTTTCTGACGTCACAGGTTCACATTTTCCAATATAGAGCTGTACTTCAAAAAACCAAAGTACCTGTCGATGCGTCGCTCGGAGTTGTTCGGCGTGACGGACTTCCTCGCCAACTGCGGCGGCTTGCTGGGGCTCTTCCTCGGCTTCTCCTTCCTCAGCCTGGTCGAGATATTCTACTACCTCACGTTAAGGTGACTATTGTGACAATAATGGTGCCGCAATGGTTGTTTAAAATAACTGCGTGTGAATTTGTATATATGGATGATTTATTGATCCTAGTTGTGTTATCAAATGTCCCTCGGGAACGTAGCCTTGCCATCTCGCGTCAAATTCTTTAACTGATGTAGAGGCAGATTTTTTTAAAATGGCACTGAAGCACCAATAAGATAATTTTGAATTTTCTCTCTATAGCCTTACTTAATAATTTATGCTGCACTTTGAACATTTGTTTTTGATAAAAAAGTTTCGTATGGAACTTTTTTTTATACCACTACCCTGGCACACAAGCACACCTGATAGTAAACAGTCACCGTAGCTTATAGCCGCCAGCAATACCAGGGATATCACTAACGAGTTGCTTAAAATATTGGATAAAAATTAATTAAAATTTGGCTACCCCTTTTAAGAAAACTTTTTAAAATAGCTAACACGTTAATCTTCATTAGATTTAAAATTATAAAGGGAAATGAACAGTGTATTACCGAGATGTATAATTCAAGTCGGGCAGCTCTGATTTTGACTTTCCTCTCAAACGTAAAATAATATTTTATTTTGCATAATTCCTCAGAATTGGCTGCATTTTGAAGAAGGACATAGAGAACGAGAAACTGACCAAAGGGCATCAAAATTGAACAATTTAAGGCTCGTCTGCCTGTGGAGTCTGCTTATTCTTAGCTTGGCGTAAATTAGACATAGTTAATTGATTTCATAAATGACTAATGAAATTGTTAAAATATCTTTCTTCGGCTGTGGTGTCTAGATACGTGTATTAATATTAAAATTTAATTGTCACCATTCCGAGTGATTTGAAACTAAATAAGGCATATTTTGTAATTGAAAAAGAAATTATCTGCCGTAAGACGGGAGCTGGCGATAAAACGCGCTCGTTTATAAAATTCATTACGATATCATTAGAATGACGGCGGGTGATCCGTTACACTTATCCGGTAGCCGATTGTACTGGCATGATACGTAGCGTCAACAGAAAAATATACCTCACTAACGGCTGAATACTGAAACGACATACAAAGTTCAAAGTGCACCACGTAACTACATATTTAAGGCGTCGACAAATACAATTTCGTTTGTGAAACAGGGAGACAAACAAATTATGTAGCGTCCAATTTGAGTGGCATTTCAGTATTTGGCCATTTATGATTTGAAAAAGTAAATAAAATTTACTACGATTAAAAAAAATATGTTATTTTTCATTGCTTTCAGGATAGAGAATATAGAGCGTCAATTCCCAATTTTGCTTCGTTACCATTAAATGATCCCTTTATACATGCCCGCCGGTTCCTAGCACTCCTTAGCTTTTCATGCCTGAGTAGGTACATTCGTAGTTTGATCTAAAAAGTTATACCCTAGCCTTCCACGTCTTCTTCCACTCGCATTCTCGCATTTTTCTTAATCTTTATCACTGGCGCGTTGCCCTGCAGTAACTTCTTCACACCCTTCTTGAAGCACTCTATCATACGATGAGCCACAATTTCATCGTATTTGACACTATCATATTTATCCAACTACGGCGAAGCAAAAAGGAGGGTTATTTATATTGTGTATGGTTTGTGTTTCTAATCTATATTTTCATGCTTCGACGTTGATATCGAAAGATCGAACGGCCACGATCGATTGCAGACACTAAATGATATACTTTCGACAGTTGGAGATATAATACTATACCTGACTCAATTGACGGCAGCCAATCCACCCACAATGGCACCAGATAATACGATTATGTATAACAGCAAATGAAACAAATGAATCTTTTATTAGATACGGTCTTAAATGTAATTCGTATCCGTAATTACTTAGTAAAAAACAATCTACCAACATCGGCGTGATAACATTCTAAGAATTTTACCTGCCAGAACTGTCACTTATTTCTATAATAATAGATTAAAAATACTGTAGTTAATTATCGATGTATTGATGGTAAATATTAAAGGATTGAATGCTTGATACTGTTTTTAATTGAAATGTCCTCATCAAAAAACTATGTTATGTTATAACAGAAAAACGTGTATTTTTATAACGTTTGATGTCATTCAGCGTTTTGTAGATAAGATCAATGTAGCCACATTGTCCTCAGATGATTTAAAATAATACTTGGTATAAATTAATGATACAATTTTATTTGTCTCAAACAGAATTCAACGAGCACATAGCCACTGGTGCATTGATATGTTATTTCATTAAGAAGGCCATATGTATATACTGAATTGAATTGATTCAGGTTTTACTTTGCGGAAATTCATATTTATAGAATACAAAATATATTATAATTTGCTTTTTCCGCTTAATGAGTGTGATACGCTCGAACGGCCTGCGCCCAGGTGTGAGCTCAGATTTTTCATCAGCTTCTTTTTTGTTTTTGATCAGCTTCTTTAGCATTACATGTTTATTTCGCGTCTTATAGGCAACATGTATATCATATTTACGTAGTACGTATAAAGAAAAAATAGATCGCGGCCAAAAATCCGGTGTATACAAATTATCATGTCAGGAATGCGATAGCTTTTACGTAGGACAGACAGGACGTAACTTCAATACTCGTTATAAAGAACACATATCAGCCTATAAAAACAAATATCCCGAAAAATCAAATTTCGCCAAACATCTCTTAGAGACAGGACACAGCCTAAACGATAGTCACACATTTAATATTTTACACACCTGTAATAAAGGCCAAAAATTATGTGTTTTGGAGGGTTTAGAAATAATCAAACATATAAATAATGAATCATTGTTGAATGAACAAACCGACGTTACACATTCCCCTCTATTACGTATGTTTACACGATAAAATACGATGTGTCACGACATACGAGTTCCACCACCACTCTACTACTATAAAAGGACGGGACGCACCGCTAAACAATCACTCATTTCTCAGCTTTAGTTACAGAAGGGTCTACGTGCTGTCGTGGCGTCTAACGCCACCATCATGCTGTGACGCTGCTCCAGCATCCTGTGACGCTGCTCCAGCATCCTGCGACGCTGCTCCAGCGTCCGACCATCGTGCTGCGGCGCTGCTCCAGCATCCAGACCTCGACGTGACATCACGCTGCTCGACCAACGCGGCGGCACCCTGATGATGGGACGTGGAAGTCCTGAAACACGTGTCGGAAGAAACCACTTCTGAGCTCACACCTGGGCGCAGGCCGTTCGACCGTATCACACTCATTAAGCGGAAAAAGCAAATTATAATATATTTTGTATTCTATATGTATATCCATTATATATATGAAGCCTAAATTATTAGCGAAATAATATGCTATTTTTACAAGCATACGGCCCACCTGATGGTAAGCAGTCACCGTAGCCTATAGCCACTAGCAATACCAGCGATATCACTAACGAGTTGCCAACCCTGTTGTTCATGAGGAGTCACTGTGCTAACAGCAGCATTACTAGTACCCCAGCGTATTCTCTTGGAGCACTGGCAATCTTATTTACCACAGAAACACAACACTACATCAAAGTAGTGGTATTTTACTGCGGTCTTCTGTAAAGTGGAGGTACAGTCCCCAGTCGGGCGGCTCCAATATGGGAAAACCCACGGGAGATCCCAATTTGCCCTACCACTCTTTTTTTTAGATGATGGTGTGATTAATCACTGTACCTAAGCTTAGAAAAACTTATTGGTACAGGCCGGGATTTGCACCTGGGCCCATCAGACCACAGACCGTTGCTTCAACCACAAGACCGCCACGGCTATGCCTATGGCTATGCTTTCAAAATGTATGAAATTTTAATAATGATTTAATTTTTACACAAATTAAAAATGGATTTTAATTATGTACTTAATTGTTTAGCACAGGATTGAGGCAAATAAAATTGTGGGACAGTTAAGGCTTAAACAAGATATTTCATACAAAAAATTAAACGAGCTAACAGTTCATACAGAATATACGACTGTTGCCTCGAACCTTAAGTTCTAACCGACCGAATTATCAGTAAACATGTGCAGATAAGTTGAGTGAACCCTTAAATAAACACTTGGCACATCAAACGAAAAAATCTCAACCGCTCCACCTGATTCCCGCCAAAAACTCCCTATGTACGGAGTTGTCAACTATCGAATGTTATGTCAGTCAGAAGATTCCAACCTTGGTTTATGTAGCGATGAGGTGCTACATGACCTATTTCATATGCGTGCTCTCTAATATTATCATTTACACTGGAGACTGCAGAAGACCTTGGGTGCGATATCACACGTCCTAATGGGACCACTCTAATGAAATTAGCTAATTTTAAGGAAAAGGTTTTGTCACTTAATTATTCCCTTTCTAATTAGTAACTAGCCATTAACACATTTTTAGTACTATGATAGAGCAACCATATGTTCACTCGCGAAAGTGTAACGTGGACGTACTGCACGGGCAAGATGGAAGACAAACCGGAATTAACAGAGTGAGTGTTGTTTGTTACTGGTGCCTATTTCTTGTATCAAGAATGCCACAAATATTTAATATGTCTCTAGCCATACATATTACAAATATACCAACAGGAATTATGAACAAAATAATGTTTCAGTAGTATGATTATTTTTTATTTTGGCACAAACTCGTATTTTCAGTCACAGGTTCGTTACATTTATGACCTCCTTCTGGGACTTCTATAATTAGCTGACCCCATATCACCCAGCGCTATAACAATACACAATAAATTTAAGTGAGATTGTATAAATTTAAATCTTTTCAGCATTAAAATCATTCAAAACAATATATTCGGTGATGTGTGCCTCAGGAAACAGAGACGGAAACGACATAAGTTTCTAATAATTGAGCTGCTTCACGATTTTGCTAAAAACAGCACCCTGCATGGGCTCAGAAATATTATCGATAAAAAATTAAGCATTATTGAACGGTATGTAAATTATAATCCCATTAAATGTCCTAAATTTTCCTCATAATACATGAAACTACACGTGACTCCTATGTGGTGCACGAGATTTGGAGCTACCTGACTGAGCTTTTAAACCTACATGAACTAGACAAAGCTTTTATTTTGTTGTATTCTACAAATACAATATTTGATTGTTACCAACAATCCAATATTGTATTTGTAGAATATAACGGGATCATAGACAATAATAAATGTAAAGCTAATAACCGTTTCGATTAACTATTTTGAGGACCAGACAAAGCTTTTACCACCTTCTCCAATTCTTTTCATTTTATAACTATGAAGGTATTACATGATATTTTCTGAATATTCTGGCTAGTAACGTTTCTAACGAGTGTGGGCATAAGTTTCTACTTGATGAGTAACGTTTGGGTGAAGTGGCATACGAGCCCTGTCATTGTCTCTGTCAGCGAACATCTCGTGCCGGTGGGCAAGGTCAGTTCATATTTTATCTTAACAGACTTCTTACCTCTCTAAGGGGTTTGATTGCGTTGACTACTGTATGTTCTTCTATATGCTTAAACATTAAAATGTTCATAGTACTAACTGTTCTTTACTTGGTATCCTCATACTTGTCCGCTCTCCTTCAGAAAGTATACGTCAGTGGTATGCTATGAAGTGGGTCGTTTATTGTATAAGGAGTACCGAAGGGCTCTATTTTAGGTCATTTTCTCTATTTAAGGTACATAAATGACCCGCCACATACATATAATTTACGTCTGATGATAAAAATGGGAATTTTTTTACTAACGGGTGCTCGCGTTATGCGAAAGCTTTTGATAAATAAAAACTTTGTCAAATTTAAGTAATTTTGCAGGTACCCTTCCCATCAGTAACAATATGCCCACAAACCAAATGCAACTGGAGAATATACAATTATACAGAAGAGTACCAAAGATTGTTTTATTTTCAAGGACGCTTAGTAATCCGGTAAGAACAGTCTATTAAGCACTAGATTTATTCGCGGTGTGAATTTCTTCTCAGACGTATGCAGGTTGTTGTCCTCGCGATGTCTTCTTTGACATTTTTGTATCGCGTTAATAATTTAATAACAACTATATCTAAAATTTTCCTTTTTTAAAACAGTTCTCCTGATGATGAAATTGCAGCTACAAAATGTGAAGATGTTAGCTTAGTGTGCAAAGATAGTACGTTTGGAGGTCTGAACCGTACCGGAAATGCTTCTATTGTTAGCAATATTTTGGAGGTACTGTATAGAGCAGCGATCATTTAGGCATGCGCATTCGTCTATATAATTCGACTAAGTTCTTTTTTTACTTTTCTTACAAGATATTATTCAAACTATACAGAAATTGACAAGCGGTTACCGTAGCCTATGGCCGCTTGCAACACCAGGGTTATCATTCGCGCGCTGCTGACCCTAAATCAATCTCAATCGCATCTCATCAAAATCTATCTGTTCTGATCTGAAAGCTAGTGAGTGTAATAACAAAGTTTTGTTACAATAAATACATCCCAACCCAACTTAAGTGTTATCAGTTTTCATGATTTTTATGTACCTGTTTTTAGGTGGCTTTGGATAATCCTATGTATCAATGCAATTGGCGCGACCACTCTCTACCTTGTGAAGATATATTCAAGCTTGTCTTGACAAGAGAAGGTCCTTGTTACAATATGAATTCACTAGCGGTCAACGAAATGTTCCACGTTGATAAGTAAGATAATATGTTTTATTTCTCCTTTCTTCATTGGCATATCAATGGACCTTAAAGATATCAGTGATTCAAGAGAAAATATATGCAGTAGCGAGTTTCGTTATGAATTATTGAATACAGGAATAATGATAATGATCGCCGGTTATTTTACAATAATATGGCAATACAAACAAGTTTATTAATTATGAACGACGAAGCAATGAAGAAAGTGTAAACATTGAGGCTACTGCTTACCATCACTTGGGCCGTAGACTTGCGAGCCACTAGAGCGTAAGATAAAACAACGTCAACAGGACTTGATGATCAGCCTCCAGAAGCAGCACCTGTTAACAAATGTGACGCAAAAGCAATAATATCAAGGCTTCAATCACTATGGAGGGAAGTGAGCGATCCGTCTTCCGGACGCCGCCGCAAGCATAGGCAGTTTAGTGAGCATGATATACTCATTCTCACACTAAATAATTGATCATATTTATAGGTATAACAATAGTTATAACTAATTACAATTTATTGACACAAAACAGATTAAACTATTTACAAAAACATATCTTAACCTACCTACTTATAGATAAAAGATCTGACCCAAACCGGAATCAAGCGGTAGCGTGCCAAGAATGCTGGCAGCATTGCCACGCTGGATAGCAATGCTGATTCTCTGAGCGAGATATGTTTCAGCACGCCTGTCACGGGAAGTTATAACTTAAAATGAACATTCAGGAGGACCATTGAAGGAAGATGTGAAAATCTTTCAGAACTCCACGTCTTAGTGGAGTTCACAAATATTATTATACATTTTTTCCTTACAGGATCCAGCACGACTATAATTATTCGTGGGCTGAAAAGCCAAGCAGAGGTTGGTCGTTGGATGAAGGATACAATAACGTGGACCCTGATCCCTACCCAAGACGTGGAAGGGTAAGTGATGGCGATGAAGATTCAAATCTAGACAAGATTTGCATCATTTTAAATATTCGTTCAGCTGCGAGAGCGCAGTAACTCATAATCACAGGAAAATCTGCTTGCTTAAAAATTAGAATAGCTTGTCCTAAGACCAATTTTCTCAGACATGAACCTAATTTAATATAAATCAACTGTTTTAGGAAAACGCTGGTTCAGTGGATTTGGCGATATGGTTTCAAGAGTATGTCTCCGACGCAGATCAATTATGCAATAATTTAGAATCAGGATATAGGGCTAGTATATTAGGTCCTTACATATGAAATTGGCGTTTTGTATGGGAGGAACAAAAAGTCGAATATTTTTTAATATAATATATTTAATTAATCAAAGTATGAACCATTATATTCTATGCACTTTTGCCATCTCATAGGTAGTTCATTGATCCCTTTACTAAAAAAACCAGTCGGACGGGAATCAATAAAATCTTTGAAGGCGATTTGGACTGCCCCATCGGAGTTGAATTTTTTCCCTTGCAAGAAGTTATCCAAATTTCGGAAAAAATGGTAATCTGTTGGAGCAAGGTCCGGGGAGTACGGAGGATGTCTTAGACTTTCCAATTGAAGCTCTTCTAATTTAGTAGCCGTCTGTAGCGCAGTGTGTGGTCTAGCGTTGTCGTGAAGCAGCAGTGGCGTGGAGCGATTGACCAGCCTAGGTTGTTTAGCCGCTAGCTTTTCCATCATGGTTTGCAATTCCTGACAATAGACATCAGCCGTAATAGTCTGGCCAGATTTGAAAAAACTGTAATGAACAATACCGGCACTAGTCCACCAAACGCTTACAAGTAACTTTTTTGGGGTTAATTTTCGCTTGGGGCAGGATTTGGCTGGCTGGCCAGGATCTAACCATTGCGCTGAGCGCTTCCGATTATCGTAAAGAACCCATTTTTCATCACAGGTAATGATTCGGTTTAAAATACCTTCATTATTGTGCCGGTTTAGTAATGTAACGCAGCAGTCGACGCGCGTTTGCCGGTTTGTTTCAGTCAATTCGTGAGGTACCCACCTTTCAAGCTTTTTAATCTTCCCAATTTGCTTCAAGTGAATTAAAACAGTTTTATCACTAACATTGCAGCCTGCAGCTAACTCGGACGTGGTTTGCAATGGATCCGCTTCCACAATAGCCTTCAACTCTTCATTATCAACTTGAGTCTCAGGCCGTCCACGGGGCTTGTTCTGCAGGTCGAAATTTCCAGAACGAAAACGTTGGAACCAAAAACGAACTGTGTTTTCTTTTGCAACACGACCGCCATACACATCATTCACCCTTCGAGTTGTTTCCGCAGCACTAGTGCCACGGCGGAACTCGTACTCGTAAATAATGCGATATTTAAGGTTTTCCATTTTGTAAAATGAGTGACGCAAACAGAAAAAAACAGAAGAAAAAAAACAAATGAATGACGATCATCGAAGCACAAATACATGAGTCTATAGCTGTACAAATTTGAATTTCGAATTCCTTACCAAAGAGGAGAAATTCGTGATTAAAGTGCCCAGTACGAAAAACGCCAATTTCATATGTAAGGACCTAATATTATATTTTATTCCTTAATAAGGTCCCCGGTCGGGAGCTCACTATGAACTTAAATTATTGTCTAATTTAAATCTAGGGTACTTAAAATTAAGTCTTATCTCATTATCATACAGGTTAATTTAGCTGTGCAAATTTTGTTGTGTTTTAGCTCTGGACAAGTATCTTACTATAGACCACTGTGTGTATATTCTTTGCGGTCTTTTACATCTCATAAAAAATATTGAGACGAGTTTATACATTCAGCATCGAAACTTTCGGGACTCTAAAATTTTACCAAATATTCGGTTGGTTGGCTACTCTACAACAATGATATATTTATTTCGCCAGTGCGATTATTAAGACAAATCAATTAACGCCTTATGAAAATGTTATACGCAGTTGAGGATAATATTATGTTTCTAGATATACCTCCAGCATCCGGCTGATTTGCCACAGTCCACGCTATATTACTACTCCAATCTGCCAGGGAAGACCACTTCGTTAGCTGTCAACATCAATATACTAAACACATCTAGGAATTTAATCAGCTATCCACCGGAAACGTACGTATTGAAATATCTAAACCACTTTATGCTATATATTAGCTATGATATATGACTTCCAGAAAGGTTTGACTGTAATTAACAAAGCGAAAAAAATCGTTCACGAGCTTATTACTCGATTGTTAACTCTTGTAAAAGCTTATGCTCTACCTTATGGTAGAATTTCGCAAATTTCTGACTTGTTACGACTGGGATGCCACTACTCATATTAATAGACATTTCCTCCAGTGCCCAAGGATCTAACAATAATTATTTTATTATTACATTTACAGACGTCAATGCTATTTTCCAAATGAACGTCAATTAGACTATTTCCAAATATACACAGCAAGCAACTGCAGGATCGAGTGTTTGTCCAAATTTGTCTATAAACAGTGCCAATGCGTTTGGTTCCACATGCCACGTATGCTAAGTATCCATTATTATAAGCCCTTTGCATAACTGGCTGTTGTCTTCTAATAGGTTTCTATATCTTTGTAAATCTTGAATCTGAATTTACGGCACCCTTTGTTTTTTAACTAGTCAGCTGCAATTACACTATTTAACAAACCATACATCATACACTGATGTCACAATTCTCCAAGCACAATTATCATCTGCCATCCATCTGCAAATATATCACAGTTCTCTGAACTATTGCGAGGGAAAAGTACTTGTTGTAATGAATCTATCAAAAATATTACAACAACTGACTGTAGTATCAAACTGAGTTAATTCATATTCCGATGATTCTGCTTATGGCCTTCATATGAATTTATAGCCTCGATTAAGCAAGTAACCCGGGTGTATAAGGTTAGCCCAAACTTGTTTCGCTTTTTCCCGATCATCAATTTCATCAAGGTTTGTTCAGTTCTGATGTATCCAGCTTCAGTTGCAATCCTATTAATACTACCTGTGATATTTGTATCGGCTATAATTTTTGTATCATAAGCCTGTGTAACGTATTATACGTAAATTATGGGCTCAAATTGTAAAAAAAACAACTGGTTTGTATCGAAATAGCTGTACAGCAAAAAAACTTGTATGTTGTGGGAAGAATTGTTTGATGTATATTTACTATTTTGTATTATTTCTTAAACCATATTTTTTACTTATCATTCTAAACCAATTGTCAATTTTCAGACATTAACAGTTCACAACTGTGCACAAGTAAGGATAAATATTGTGTGGAGGAGGCTGAAGGTACGACGAGTTCAGAGATTTATATAATTAATTAGTCTTGGACGATATCATTCAATCATAGGAATTTCTAAAAATGACATTGTATCCATCTCGGTCGTTTCTCTTGCTTATTTTTTTTTATACCACTAAGGTGGCACACAAGTATACACCTGATGGTAAGCAGTTACCGTAGCCTATAGCCGCTAGAAATACCAGAGATATTACTTACGAGTTTCCAACCTGGTTTTTGAAGAATCACTGTGCTAGTAGCATTGCTACTAGCGCAGCACGAGGATACCCTCGTGGAGCATTGATAAACATTCCACAGAAACACAACACTAACTCAAAGAAGTGCTATTTGACTGCAGCTTCTGTAAGGTGGTGTTGGTGGTCATGGTGTCAAAATGATTTAAATTTTTCAGAAAGTTTGGCTGAAGAGGAGTTAAAGCTAATCAAAGGCATCGAGAATGATGCATGTAACTGTCTCCCCCCTTGCGACAGCGTGGAATACGACGCAGAAGTACTCAAGACTGCGCATAATGCTAAAAAAGCCTTTGAAGTGCAATTCAAACTGAATTTGACAGGGTTTGTTCAATTTATAATAGATTTTTCAATTGGTTTAAAAATTGCAATAGTGATGTGAGTCAAACACATAGTGTTTTTAAAGCTTATTCAGTCCTCTTGCTCAAAAAGCCCGTCTTTGTAGCGTACCAGATTGGGGATAAATCGATAATCATGCTCTAGGGAAAAACTTGTTCCAAAATGGGCTACCTTACTATTAGCACCTCGTACAACAATATACTATTATTATTTGTTACATCAAAAAAATATTAGTCTTGTTTACTTAAAAAATCAGCACTCTAGTTGTCACTAGAGCTCTTGAGATTTTTTAACGCGGGGTGTCCCTACGCCCTTCAGCCTCAGTTCTCAACTATAGTTCATACTATATATTAGTACAAGCATATTTCCTATTTCCTAAATGTGGAAATAGAAAATATGCTAGTGCTATTGTTGTCCATGATCCTCTACGGGATTACTGTAATAGTCTTTCTTAAAGTGTCTTATAATCACAACAACAAAAAATCGATGTAATCGCCGCCGTTGTCTGACATCACAGGAACACATTTTCCAAAATAGAGCTGTACTTCAAAAAACCGCAGTACGTTTCAATGCGTCGCTCGGAGCTGTTCGGTGTGACGGACTTCCTCGCCAACTGCGGCGGCCTGCTGGGGCTCTTCCTCGGCTTCTCCTTCCTCAGCCTGGTCGAGATATTCTACTACCTCACGTTAAGGTAACTATTGTGACAATAATGGTGCCACAATGGTTCTTCAAAATAACTGCGTGTGAATTTGTATATATGGATGATTTATTGATGCTAGTTGTGTTATCAGAAGTCCCTCAGGAACGTAGCCTTGCCATCTCGCGTCAAATTCTTAAACTGATGTAGAGGCAGGTTTTTGTAGAATGGCACTGAAGCACTTACTAGAAAGATTTGAATTTTGTGTCTTTAACGTTAACTAGTTATTTTTATTACTAATTACGCTGCACTTTAAATATGTGTTTATGATAAATTAGGTTCGTATGGAATTCGATATTGGCCAAATGTCTTTAAAATGTGGCTACCCCTTTTAAGAATAATAGCTAAAACGTTGATCTGCATTATTAAATTATATAGGAAGTCGAAAATTTTGCCCGAAATGTATATTCCAGTCATTCAACTCTGATTTTGAACGGAGAAGGCGTGTTCACATTATATCCTACATGTTAAAAATAATATTTTGTTTTACATTATCCCTCAGAATTGGCTGCATTTTGAAGAAGGACATAGAGAACGAAAAACTGACAAAAGGGCATTAGAATTGAACAATTGAAGGCTCGTCTGCCTGTGGAGTCTTATTCTTAGCTTAGTATTAGTTATTAATAATTAATTGATTGCATAAATGTCTAATGCACTTGTCAAAATATATTTCTTTAGCTGTGGTGTCTAGATACGTGTATTTATATTAAAAACTGAATTGTCTCCATTCTTAGTGATTCAAAACTTAATAAGGCATATTTTGTAATTGAAAATGAAATTATCTGCCGTAAGACGGGAGCTGGCGATAAAACGCGCTCGTTTATAAAATTCATTACGATATCATTAGGATGACGGCGGGTGATCCGTTACACTTATCCGGTAGCCGATTGTACTGGCATGATACGTAGCGTCAACAGAAAAATATACCGCACTAACGGCTGAATACTGAAACGACATTCAAAATTCAAAGTGCACTATGTTACTACATATTTGAGGCGCCGTCATACTTTGCAAGTAAACTAAGAAGCCACTCAAAATTTACGTGGCATCAGATTTGAGTAACATTTCAGCATTCTGGCATAAAACATCTTTACCAATCATTTTAAATATAGGCATCTGTCTACGATTTGAAAATAAAATATTTTTCTTTAAGTCTTTTTTTCATTGCTTTCCGAATAGTAGAGAATTTAACTTCAAAAAGACAGGAGGTTCTATGTTTGCCTCTGTTACATATCTTTAAAATTTAGTAATTAGTCATTTTCTTATTTATTTATTAACACTCACAGTAACTTCTTCACACCCTTCTTGAAGTACCCCATCAAACGATGACCCCCAATTTAATCGTATTTGACATTTTATCATATTTGACCACAGCGAAGCAAAAAGGAGGGTTATTGGCTTTATATTGTGTATGGTTTGTGTTGCTAACTGTACTCTCATGCTTCAACGTTGATATCGGAAGATCGAACGGCCACGACCGGTTGCAGACACTAAATGATATACTTTTGACAGTTGGAGATATAATACGATACCTGACACAATTGACGGCAGCCAAACCACCCACAATGGCACCAGATAATACGATAATATATTACTAATGAAACAATTATTATTATATACGCTCTTAAATGTAATTTGTATCAGTAATTACTTAGTAAAAAATCAATCTACCGACATCGGCGATATGACATTCTAAAAAAAAAATTTACTAGCCTGGAACTGTCACTTATTTCTATAATAATAGATTAAAAATACTGTAGATAATTATCGATGTTTTGATGGAAAATATTAAAGGATTTAATGCTTGATACTGTTCTTAATTTACATGTCCTCATTAATATAACATCGTATTTTGATGAGAAAAACGTGATTTTTTTAACGTCTGATGTCATTCATACTTTTGTAGATAAGATCAATGTCGCTACATTGCCCTCAGATGATTTAAAATAACAGTTGGTATAAATAAATGATACAATTTACAGACAGTTGAGGCTTAAACAAGATATTTCATACAAAAAATTAAACGAGCTAACAGTTCATACAGAATATACGACTGTTGCCTCGAACCTTAAGTTCTAACCGACCGAATTATCAGTAAACATGAGCAGATAAGTTGAGTGAACGCTTAAATAAACACTTGGCACATCAAACGGCGCAGGAAGCACAAATCACTTTCAAGTCGATATAGTATCATTTTAGCTCGTTTCGTTCCCACTTGAGACAGTAAAAACTGATATAAGTGTTACTATATTATGTGCATTGGGTCGGACGCTCGAGTGTAGACTTCCTTTTTAACCGCCTTCACAAAAGGATGATGTTCTTGGTATTTTATTTGAAATGAAATGGAAATCGTTTACTTAATGTTTTAAAAAAAATCCTTATTAGTAGAACTGATAACTAAATAATAAATAATTCGGTGAAAGTGGCAAGCCCACGGTTCGCCTGATGATAGGCGGTCACCGTAACCTTCAGTCGCTTACAATGCCAATGGTGTCACTAGCGCATTACTAAACTTATATTTGGATTGACACTACGCTAGCATGTTATTTTATAGAAAGATTACTCACTGAGTACTACTACTAGTAATATTGTCTAAGATATTCAAAATGTTTAAAGAGAGTTAGCGCGATTCGGGATCTTCCGTGGGTTTTCTCATTAAAATTGGAGCCGCCCGACAGGGGATTATACCTCCACCTTACAGAAGACCGCAGTCAAATAACACTACTTTGATGTAGTGTTTTGTTTCAGCGGTAAGGTTGCCAGTGCTCCACGAGGATACGCCGCGCTAGTAGTAATGCTGCTATCACAGTGAGTCATCAACAACAGGTATGAAAACTTTGTTAGTGATATCCCCGGTATTGCTAGCGGCTATATGCTACGTTGACTGCTTACCATCAGGAGGGCCGCAGGCTTGTATGCCACCTTAGTGGTATATAAAAAAGAACATCTTCCAAAGAGTTAATTAAATAAATACCTACGTAACTTTAAGCATTGTTATTAAATGTTTACCGGGTAGACTTTGCCTCAATTCTGTTGAAATTAATGTTGATTCGGAGCCGATTGGACGGATGATGGATGGGCCCTCGCTTTTTGTATAATGACGGCATTTTGAGCAACCGACGATTATTTACACGCATATCTTTGAATGATTGCTGCAGGTGATCATTTTGATGGAATAAACTTTGCATTATAGGAATGGGGCGGTAGACTTAAACCCCACCAGTACTTGAGTTATTCCTCTGTCATCGCTATCTATACAAATAAATAAAATTGAAGTGTCTATTTGTAATGTCAAAATAACAGCTCTTTACTTAATGCATACGAAAGTAGGTATATCCCTTGCAGGTTAAAATGATTTTGTTAACCAAAAATGTATAGTTTCAAAATGACAGGGATATTTTTGCAAAAAAGTGATGTAATTTTTAGCTGCATGCATTTTTTCATACACTAGCTGTTTCCCGCAACTTCGCCCGCGTACCAATATAATATATAGACTATGTTACTCAGTGGTAATGTAGCTTTCTAACGGTGAAAGAATTTTTGAAATCGGTCCAGTAGTTTCGGAGCCTATTGAATACAAACAATAAACAACATACGAAAATAAAATACTACAAATCTTTCCTCTTTATTATATATATATATTATATATTATAAGTATAGATAACAGAAATTACCTATTGTAAAAATTCAAGGTTCCCCAAATACCTACTCAAAATTGTCAACTAGCTTTGCAAGCAACTAGGTAGTAGTTGGATACTACTACCACATTACTAGGAACTGTAGTTTGGACAGACCTTTACCTGGTGAAGTGTTTACACAGTGCCACGTACTTGAACGAGTCAACTCGACTGCACCACCGGTAGCGCGTTTTGTTTACACTGCTGTGTAAATACAGCCGAGTACTAGTGAATAATTGAGCGGTGCAGTGTTGGATGGCGTAGTGTTGGGAGATGTCGCTACTCTCAGAAATTGAAATGGTCAATAATTATTTCAATTAGGGCATGGCATTTTGATTATATTTTCGTTTTTAAGGTGTTGGAATAAAATATTGTTATTCCAAACAAAATAAGATTAAAATAATGAACTATGTTTCGTTTTATCACTAAAGTTAGCATTACTATGTATTATTGGAAATCTTAGTAACCGATAAGTAAGATTACCCCTACGGAACCCTAAAATAGATAAATAAATGTTCGATAATCGAAAACGTCTAGCAACGAAGCATAGAACTAACATCTTGATAATTTTATTGTCATAGCCACCACTTAATGTCGAAGTTTCAAAAATCTGCGTGTGGTCGGCTACTGTTGGTTTTTACCTTCAATTTGAACGCTACTACAAAAGTTTCAAATCAAACAACCTTTCGAAAGATAAGTCCACTCGATAATAGACTTTATTTTCGTACAGATACGTACGTCGATAGAGAACATCTTATTATGAAAAATGGAGTGCTGTTCTAAATACAATTTTATCTCGCTATCAGAAGGTAAAATATTCAAAGCTTTCTTGCAATGTTGGGATTGAGAATAATAACTCTATTCTTAACAATCTCTTGAGTAAATAGAACCTAATGGAATATTATAAAGATGTCAGCTGGCAGTTGTTCCACGTAACTAATTACGTAACTAGTTTTTTCCAGCGAATTCTCTCGCGTAATAATTTGTATGTCAAGGACAGCGCCACCTACCGGTTCCAACTATAGCTACCACGGATAGCCACCAGAAGACCCTATAGTACAAAACAAACATCAAAATCTGTTAAACGGCTTAGGAGGTGAATAATTATACACACGCGTACCTACAGTTAGAATATACACCGTTATTCTGCCTTAAAAATACTCATCAAAATTCTTTTAATTTTGATAAAGAATTTTAGGTATTCTCAATTCGTCAGAATCTACCGCGGCAGGTCATATTTTCAGAGAAAATACCGACAAGTAGACGGCTAATTACTCACATAAAAATATGTAAAAAGCTTACATACTCGTATTCGCGCTAAAAGTACTTTGTGAAAACTTTGCGTTTGTCGGCTACCTGTCAAATGTATCACACAATAAATTAATTTAATTTGAGCCGTATCAAACTGTTTTTAAAAATAAAATGTCTTAATTATGTCCACTGTGGAAATATTAAAGCATCCGTATCGCATTTAAGTGCACAGTGACGCAGATACTAATCGCTTGACGGGTTTTGATACTTGAACGCGGCATTATTTTTATGCGTTGACTGGTTTATAAAATATTAACTACATTTTTTGATACGTATTTATTTGCTGAAAAAAATATGCTTATCAAAATATTTAGTATCAAGTACATATAATGAATATCTCTAAACTATGATAAAGTTATTAAATGAAAACAAATAGTAGGGTACTATGGCGTCGAATGAAACGCCATATTACAGCTGTGAACACTATTTATTCACAATTAATTAAATTATTTTAAATTAAACTATTTTTCTTCACGACAGGAGCCATGTCTACTCCCTGTCTCTAACACAAGTCTTTTTTAAAATAATATTTCCTTAATTTATCATATCCGACCAGGCAATTGAAGCAAAGCGCTGCAGTACAATGACATCATAAAATATTTTACATGCAACATCGTTAGTATCAACTCGATTTTATTGACAGGAAGCTAAGTGCGGTCGCCTTAATTACGTTTAATTACACGGAACCTTCCGTCGGTAATTCTGCAATACTGGCGACCTGAAATTTAGGTACATGTTTATTTTTTGAACATTACAGTATTTTTAACATGTTTTTTAACTTCCCCTGTATGAATGTATCTATCAATAGAATCTTTCAACGTCATTTTGACCGATTTCAAGACGACTGCTCATTTTGAAAATTTGCACACGTATTAAGGACCGATGACAATACAATAATTTCATAATTTTCAGATCATCATAAATATTATATTTTTTAATGCCCGAGTCTGGCGGCTTAACGTATGCCGAGGCAAAAAAGAACCCGGTATGGTATAGGCGGTCACCCATCCAATATCTGGACACGGGTTGCTTAATTTCGCAGATCGGTCAATATGCGCTGTGACAACTTTTCCACGAGCCACTCACAACGCAAGCAAAGTTCAAAGGCGATCTAATCGTTAATGTCGATGACCCAATAATGTTAGCAGTCTTCCACATACAAATACGTTAGTTTTCTCATGTCAAGTGACGTCACACGGTCGCCTGACGTGTCGTTCATCATCGTCACGGATGATTGATATCACTTTTTCACTCACCATCGTATTGTCACCCGATTGAAGCAGTCGCCTTAACAAACACGTCACCTCCAACCCAATCCCAACCCTAAATCAACAAACTTAAGTACATTTTACGCCAAACGTCTTCGTTAATTCAATTCTTTCACACCCCAAAGTGAAAAGCGTTTTAATTCAAAGAGCTAAGGTTGATTTTGATAATCAGGGGCAGGAGTTAAGGGGTCGTTTGCGAGCACTTAGCACACAATGAGACGACACAACTTTGAGCGTTTTTGCGGTGCCATTGATGGATAAGGCTAGTGTTGTGGGAAATGATTAATTTTCTTAAGGTTACCAGTTTTCTGTGAAATATATTTTATTCTTAAAAAAAAATATTATACCACTAAGGTGGCAAACAAGCATACGGCCCACCTGTTGGTAAGCGGTCACCGTAGCCTATAGCCGGGCATTACCAGGGGTATCACTAACGAGTTGCCAACCCTGTTGTTGATGAGGAGTCACTGTGCTAGCAGCATCTCTACTAGCGCAGCGTATCCTCGTGAAGCACTGGCAACCTTACTCACTGCAGAAACAACACTACATCCAATAATGTTATTTCACTATTCTCACTGCTGTCTTCTGTAAGGTGGAGGTACAGTCCCCAGCCGGGCGGCTCCAATATTAATGGGAAAACCAACGGGAGATGCCAATTCGTCCTACCTCTCTTTTTTAAGCTCATTGTGTGATTAATCGCTTAGAAAAACGAATTGGTACAGGCCGGGATTTGAACCTGGGCCCATCAGATGACAGGCCGTTGCTTCAACCACAAGGCCACCACAGCGTTGAAATTTTTTTAACTAAGCTAAAATATGGTTCTTATATGATTTTTTGTTTCAACTATTCGACACTAGATTACATGGTACAACAGCAAGTAACTGTTTTTTTAAATAAGGATTTCTTTTTTCGATTTTACTCACGACCTTAAATATATGTAAGTAGGTACCTACTATAACAAAACCCTTATTATTATCAGTATCAAAACATGATAACGTCGCGCTGCAGACACAAAAGAAATGCTCATCAGCATTCAGAAGCCGCACATCATTCAAGCGTTCTAACCAATGCGTCTGAGTTGCATTTGTAAAGCGAATACGCCGAAGCTACGCCTGACATTTGACGAAAAAACCTGCGTGCCTGACGCATCGCGCAGTGGTGACATTTCGACAGACGGCTGTCAGTTGATCGGTACCACGGTTTTTTAAGTCCACTCTTCGCCGGCCCAGCCCTGTTCATTTTCCCATACAAAAATAGTCGAAAGCGATACGAATAGAGTCGAAAGCTGTTGTAGCATAAGCAACAAGTCGAAAGCTGAAGTTGCTATGAGTGGAACTACTTAAAAAAACTTATGAAAATTTTGACACTTTGCAAGTTACGTTTTCGACTCTGTGCCGGTAGCATGAATATTTTTCGACTACGTATTCGAAAACTTATCTCGCGAAATGTCAAAATTGTCATACAAGATTTTAGTTCCACTTTTCGCCGCCGCAGCGCTGTACGTCTTTCAATACAAAAACAGTCGAAGGCGATACGAAACGTTAAGAGAGGTAGGGCGATTTGGGAATTCCCGTGGGTTATCCCATTAAAATTGGAGCCGCCCGACTGGGGACTGTACCTCCGCCTTACAGAAGACCGCAGTGAAATAACACTACTTGATGTGTTTCTGCGGTAAGTAAGGTTGCCAGTGCTCCACGAGGATACGCTGAGCTAGTAGTATTGCTGCTAGCACAGTGAGTCCTCATCAGCAACATGGTTGGCACCCCGTAGTGATACCCATGGTATTGCTAGCGGCTATAGGCTACGGTGACTGCTTACGTAGCACTCAAAAAGTAAAAAAAAACATATGAGTTTTAGTTCTACTCTTCGCTGCCGCAGCGCTCTTCATTTTCACATAAAAAAATGGTTGAAAGCGATATGGATACATAGTCGAAAGTTTATCTTGCTTGCTACACCAACAATTACAAATTACAAAATACAACAGTATTCATTGAAACTAAAAGATTCATCGTTTGACAGCTCTTAGCTTAAATTTTGTGTTATTAAGGCTAGGCGACAAGAGAATTAACTCGTAAGTTTTTCAAAATGTCGTCAATTTGACATCTCTGCCGACAACCCGGGAGGTCCCAACTAATTAGTGGTTCAGTTACAATGCGATTGTATGAAATATGCATGCAGATTGAGCGGATTTGCATTCCCTGCGACGAATACCAACTGACTCGATTGTCGATTCGATTGTCTGTCTGTCCGTCAGAATATCGATTAGATTTTCAGTGTGGCGATACAAGTGCGTCGACGTGCAGTGAAAGACATTAATATGGTATGGTTTATTCATATTATGTAGAATCTTAAAGAATGGACCGACTTATTTAGTGTTATTTTTAATATAAATCACCAAAAATAATTCAGTTAAGTTGAGTCAGAAAAAAAGACGATCGGTGCACAGAACATTAAAATTAAGAAAATTTTAATAAACTAATTGAGTGAAGAAGTTCGATTTTAAAACTAAGTAATATGGTGGCAAGCCAGCGTAGTCTACCTTAATCGTAATCTGATGTTGCAAGCAATGAGTAAAGATGGTGATGTTTTCTGATAAATTGACAATATAAAATTCAGAGAATCATTGACATTTTATATCTTCACCCACAAGGGTCCCTGAAGAGGTAGACAGAGGTGTTACAACACCCACTTTCCACCGAAGATGATTTAGTTCCAACGTGACAGATGGTGAGTCCGTCGCCGTCTCTAAGGCACTACATACGTAATTTTTTTTAAATACTCATTGACATACATATCTCCTCTGGCAGCAATGGCGCTACACATCGTGAATGTATTCCTATATTTAACATTGTTCGAGGACTGTATGTGGATAATTCTTAGGAGAAACGATTCTCTAATAATTTTCTACATATCTGCGACGTTACCTACAACTCTTGTATGAATTCATAGCTAAGACAGGACATCGTCTATATAATATAATTATATACTATATACTTATAGGAGCGTATAGGGACAGCTATTTTTCTTATAGATACGTTGACAGACATCAAAGTATTAAGCAGAACCTTTGAATAAAACAATTCCACGTGCGCGCATCGGCTATAAATCTCAGATTCCCGACAGCGAATGATTAAGACTGACAAAGAAACCGTTTCTGCTAGAGAAATACCGAAATCCGAATAATTTTCCTTCTATGGCCACTAAATTCTTCAGAATCGATTAAGGAACAAAAGAAGTGCCGCCCAAATAAATAATAGGACAAAACACGTCGAAAATATTCGCGGACGTCGCCGACAAGCGGGTAGCCACGCCACGTCCAGAAATGTCAGATTTGTGACCATCACGGGTGGGAGCGGCAAAAACATAAGAATCCTAAGCTCAAACTGAAGCGCTGTGTCTAATTTCGAATGCTGCAAGCGCTGCATCTCGACCCCTCTATTATTATTTCAATCAGAGATAATTGGACACTTGTCACCGTAAAAAGCGATGGAACGGCTGATTGGTAACCGCGAGTCACGAGAGTGCGGCGCCTTTGATTTTAGAATGGTATCGTTTGAAATTCAAATCGTCGAGACGTTTGGAGGACGTTGGGAAGTATGAATAGAGTCTCCGCGTCTGCGTAAGGAAGCCTGCGTTTGAAGGTTCAATAAAGGCGATGATATAACAAGCTCCCGTCCTGCAATTGAGACTTAATTAAATATATTGTTCCAGTCCATTGCGCTGCAGCGCTGTCAATACAACGGACATATTTTGAACTAAACCTCTTGCTATTGAAAAGTGAATGTGATTGGATTATATTATTATTCTTCGCTCCCGTTCACTCGTGGCCTCAATATGTTAGTATTTTATTCTTGTCTTATACGTTTCACTTTTACTTAACGTGTGGTAAATTTTTATAAGTATCGCCAATGGGGATTATCCATGTATTTTTTTTTAAATAAAAATACAACAGTCACTGTAAAATTAGGAGTTCGCTTCACTATTTACAATACAGGTAGATTACGGATATTTTTATATAGGGAATAACAAATCTCATTTTTTGCATAATTTCAAATTCTTAAAAAGACACGAGTTATTTTTTTCTTTGTCTATGATTGTGCCAAAATTATCTAAAGTATTATGTTTAAGAGCTAATCCTGATTTTACGACCTGCGCTAAAACTATTCTTATACTTTACGGTTTAAAAAATACTAATACATACTATAAAATAATCTCAGCCGGTCGTTAAAAGTTTATTATGAGCACAGTTATTAGTGAACACTCAAACAATACACTTTATCTTTTCCTCAACACTTAGCTTAGTTTAAAAAAAACAAAGGACGTGCAAGCTCATTCATAACTACCACCCAGGAAGTCTCTCAAATTACCTTTTTTCTGGATAAACACACAAAAGGCATCAAAAGGCAGGTAAAACGTAACAATTTGTTTTGGCGCCAGTCGAAACAATGAGCGTGGCGCCAACAAATTTCGAATAAGTACCTATTATGCTAGTCATTCGTCAAATTTTGACAGACAAATTTGGCAAATTCGCGGCCCACTAATATGGCCAATAGTTGATTAAGCGGCGATATCTCACACGATCTGTAATTTGGCTAGCGCCGCGGTTAGCTTTTCTAATTGGTTTGGAATCGGTCCGATGGAAATGGCATCGTGATTGTCTGTGGTTTCAGCAAATTATATATCATTTTGTCGGGCCCAAAGCCGAAAGACCTATGTTGGCGCCTCGTTGGTCGACCCGTCATTACCTTATTGAGGGGCACGCCGAATCATGACTGGTGCACAGAGACGAATCCGAGGTGTGGGAACTAAATTAATATTATTATAACAGAGGTGTACTGATTCGAAATATCATAAAATTCAAATTCGAAGGAGTGGTAGGATAAGTAAGTACTTATTCTTTCGCAGATAAAAGGCTAACGTTACCTATGTCGAATTGACAAATAGCTTCATCTGTTTGTACAGAAAGATGAAGAACTATACGATTTGACTATAGCACCAAGGAGAAGGGCCTAGCTATGATCCTGGTGTTAGTATCAATGTCAAATGGCAGTGTCATATATGAATCAATTAACTCCAAAAAATAGAGCTTAATTTATATTGACCAACAGTCTCAGTCTTCTTAAAAGCTTTTGTTTTAGTTTGTTGAAAATGTTCCTTCTTAATGTAAAAGAAGTCAAAGTCTGTAAGTCGAGAGTGAGATGGCACTCTATACTCTCTGCCTATCCCGTGGGGAAATATATAAATACTTGTTTACATAGTCAAATTTGTGCCTACCCACAACAATCACCGTCATTTCCACGTACTTACGATATTTTGCAATTATGTGAAGTTCATGCCTTTATCCAGATCAGGTACTGTATTGCAAGTTTAATATTAAATTAAATTTAAATTTCATTCATTAAAATTTTGCACTTCAATAAAACGATTAAATTCGTTAAATATTAATCAACCCAAGTCCGTGCCAGTTTTCAATCGGAAATCATAATAATAACTGGAATTACGTGATTAGAGGCCCGGCCGCGGTTAAGTTAAGTATTTTTACTTAAGACCTCAGAACCGGAACTGTAATGACCGTTACTTAAGTTGGAAATTGCAGCTAAGTATAGCTTAGTGTTATAACTTGGACTCGTCGGTTTGTGTATTACAGAAATTAGCTCATGAGATTGTGCTTGTAATTTTGTGCAAGTCTCTGATACAGCATTTTTTTACAACACTAAGGTACGGCCCACCTGATCGTAAGCAGTCACCGTAGCCTATAGCCGCTAGCAATACCAGGGGTATCACTAACGCGTTGCCAACCATGTTGTTCATGAGGACTCACTGAGCTAACAGCATTACTAAAGGCGCAGCGTATCCTCGTGGAGCACTGGCAACCTTACTTACAGCAGAACCCAATACTACATCAAAGTGGTGTTATTTGACTGCTGTCTTCTGTAAGGTGAAGGTACAGTCCCCGTCAGGCGGCTCCAAATTTAATGGGAAAACCCATGGGAGAGGAGATCCCATTTCGAATTTCTCACGCTTACTACTCACAGGGTAGGAAGTAAGTATAGAGAGACCCTGAAAGAAAGTTTAGCTCTGAATTGCTTATTAAAGCATGTATAAACAAACAAACTATATCAACAGAATCTTAAACGGAAGCTCTCAAAAGGGAGCAAAGTGGAAGCTCGTCAGTGCAGTTGCATCGTGCAAGTGGCGGCCATGTTGGCGAGTGACGTCACTGGGCGGGGCGACGCTGACCCCGCCCCACAGACCGCCCGCGCTTCGAACGCCACAGCTGATACAACTTCGCAACTTTTATAGCGAAGTTAACGGTTCTTTTTTTGAATAAAAAGTTTATTTGTCTGAATAATAGAATAGAATAGTGTTTAAAAATTACGTAACGGTCATGAAGCATAATTTTTTTAACAATATTTTTGAAGCAAGTCGTCTTTTAAATAAGGATAATAAGAATTCATTTTTCAAATTTAGAAATCGTCCAGTTCTTTTTGAGTACATATATTATTTAGAAACAAAAATACAAAATGTTTGATTTTAATAGAATAAAACATTAGAGAATAAAACTTCCTTGCCTTCTATATATAAAACTAGCTATGCCATGTGTGTACTCCTCCGTCCGCGTAGGGTACAAAGTTACGTAGTTTGTTTCACATATTAAAATTATATTATGATCAATAAAATGCCCGAACATTTTTTGTGTTAAATCAACTCACCACCGACCCCAGTTATTTTCCAATGATATTAGTGAAGAAACCAATTAAAAAATATGTAACTCATCATGCTTTATCAATAAATCATAATTATTATTTCAGTTACGCTTGTTTCTGTCTGAAATGTAGCGTAGCTCGGGAGTCGGGATGCAGCCGTGACTCGTCACCGCCAGAATAGCAATAACTCAACGGGCAAAAAGCGGCGGCGAGATCAAAGTGGCGGTGCGTCAGACGCTGAAATGACTTGTTTCCCAGTTAGCTTAGTGTAAACATGCCGCAACATCAAACGCGCCGGCTGGGGCCAACGGATGTCGGTTTTCGCTGGATATATTTCGCCTTCGATTTTCAAAATTTACTGATTTAAAAGTTACGTTGCTAGTGTACTTTATTCAGGTGACATACTGCCCACCTGATGAAAAGCGGTCATCGCAATTGGATTTTTTACAGACATATCACGCAAGGTCCCACACGAGGTAGGCAGAGAGTATAGAGCGCCATTTCTCTCTTGACGTGCATATCACCTTTGTTTATTTTACATTCATCAATCATTGTATACATGTCCGCCGGTAGGTACGTACTCCGAACATGGCGCCAGTACAATTAACTTTCTTAGACCATCCTTAGTTAATTTGACAGAAATACAATATTTATTCAAAGTCGGGGGTCTTTTGCAGTTATTTGATCCCAAACTATCAATTAAACGGCGCCCCTCGTCCTCAAAGGGACCGACCATCTAATGCGTGATTAATGGACTTTCGACCGAACTAATGATAGCTAAAATCACCGTAATTTCATCTTCAATCGTAGACCCACACGCGGTCAGTCTGAAGTGGTTTAAAAATACAGATTTTCGGTGAAGTTTTTACAAGTGTAATGGTGCCAATTCTGTTGTTCAAAATGATTAAACTTAACTAATATGACAGGTCTAAAAAGTTTTGCTATCCCTTTCCCATGTGTGGGGCTAAATAAGGATGGGAATATTTTTAGACCTGTTAAATTAGTAAGTTTAGTAATTTTGAACAACAGAATTGGCACCAATTTGTACTTCAAATGGCGGATGGATGATGGATTAGTGTATCATTATTTGCAATTGTTTAAGTATATAATATTACGGTTCGGTTTACATCGGTTTCCTGCTCTAGGAGCGGTGATAATCGGTCAATTTTCCGTCATAAATCACGGTGTCTGACAGTTCTTCTAAGCATTTGGGTTAAGGTTGCATGATCTTGTATAATTGCTATTGATGGGCATCAACTCATTAAACAATTAACCCATTTTTTACCATGGCCAAATCATGTTATTTATATATAAGATTTTTTATATACCAAGCGTCTATAGGCTACGGTAACCGTTTACCATCATGCGGGCCGTATACTTGAATTATTAGTATAATTGGGATCTTCCGTGGGTTTTCCCATTTTAATTGGAGCCGTCCGACTGGGACCTGTATCTCCACCTTACAGAAGACCGCAGTGAAATAACACTACTTTGATAAAGTTTTGTGTTTCTGCGGTAAGTAAGGTTGCCAGTGCTCCACGAGGATACGCTGGGCTAGTAGTAATGCTGCTAGCACAGGTAGTCCTCATCAACAACATGGTTGGCAACTCGTTAGCGATACCCCTGGTATTGCTAGTGGCTTTAGTCTATGGTGACTGCTTACCATCTGGTAGGCCGTATGTTTGTCTGCCACCTTAGTGGTTAAAAAAAGGAGATGATATATTTTTAAAGCTTCTAAATTCCCTAGATGCCATGCCAATTAACCTATATGAAAGTCGTCTGCTAACCATCGCGTGCGCACACGACATTAATACTGAGCATTCGTGTCAGAATCACTGCGATCGGCCCGTATCCGTCGCGTCGACGTTACGATAACGTTGATTAATGTGTCGGCAATACACCTACAAAACACAAAAAAGGTGCTATTTTTTTAAAGCTTAATTATTTTAAGTTGTAAGACGCAAATGGTTTGGCGTTCCACTTACAAGTTTTAAAACTTAAAAAGTTTGAGAAACACGACGTCGGAGACATAATAAGGTTTACATAATCAACTTCACTTATTGTTGAAGTCGGTTAAAATGTAGCTTTTGTTACCCGGGCCATAATAACGAATCGATTGACACCTTATTCATCAAAGTCGGATGAATAGTATTAGGCTCTACGGAGGAACATACATAAATACAATCATACATACATAGATTGCTCAAATCATTACCTTTCCCTTTGGCGTCGCCGTAATTGGGTAAACGAATAACAACAAGAATCAAACGCGCGTTGCTGACAATCTTTCTTTTCAGAGATAAATCTGGTCCCATCCCCTTTGTACAGTCATTTTTAAATAAACCTTCCTATCAAATACAAGTACAAGGTACTTTTCATAATTTTAATTAATCGTAGGAGTGAAAGAGAAAGGAGAATCAGAAGATTTTTTAAGCTCATGGTGTGATTAATCACTGTCCTAAAGCTTAGAAAAACTCATTGGTACAGAGTTTTGAACCTGGGCCCATCAGTTGGCAGGTTGCTTCAACCACAAGGCCAGCATCTAATATGTACTAGTTGTAATGTGTTCATGTAAGCTGTATGAGATCTAGATGTAATGTTACCTGCGTGATCCGTCACGTAACATAAGCAATCTCATCGTGAGTCGGCGATGCGCAACACGTCGCGCGCACGTCAACTATCTCTGACAGGACCATTACCGACCACTGCGCACCGACAGACTTCACACGCGGGCTTTAGTGATGGGACACGAGCTTTGGGTCTAGCTACCATATCGATGTTCTGTCGGTTAAGTGTTATTAATAAAATAGGCCTAATTTAAACCTAGCCGCGTTTGTTTCATAAAGGGTTGTGTATTCTCTGTCTCTAACTAGATTATTCATATTAAAGGAATATAATTTGAATTTGACACGATTATATTCCAATGCTTTTTATTTCAATTATTTCTGGATTGCAATGACGAGCTTTCGTATTGCATTGTCAAATTGTTAAATCAGCTTGCTGTAAATAAAATATTTGTTCGGTTAATTGTGGTTCAATTAATAAGAATTATAATACACGTGAATTGGAAATTCAAATGAATTCTTTAAATAAAGAAATAAGAATTACCAGCAAGAGCATTCGATCACCAACTCTATTACAATAAAAACAAGACCGAAATACCGATGAGATCAAAGATGACGCAATTAGGTCGATGTTACACGATACGACTTCAAAGTGTTAAGACTAATTTCTTTTTTCGGCAGCGACGTACTCCGTCAAACCCTTTTAGTGGCTTGGCGGGTTGTTTGTGCCCGGCGCCCACCCGCACTCTATTAGGGTTGTCAATTTGACATGGTGTAACTGTCACAGCCATTAGCTGTTAAATGTCATTAACAGAGGTATGCAAAGAGGATGGAATTATTTTGGAGGTATGTATTTTTTTTCCACATAATGTCTGATTTATAGGCGTAAATTTTAATATAACAAGACGGATAACAGTTCGAAGATCTTGTGTTTCTTTATCACGAAGACAAAAAGCAACGGACTACAAGTTTGGTAAAAAATAACGTGCTAAGCCACTTATGTTACGTTTATTGCTTTACTTAACTGTGGGCAGCACTAAAACACCTAAAACTAAGTAAAGTAAAAATATTTTAAAATGTGTAAGTTGTGTATATCTTACCAGTAACACAACTCATTCAACTGATTTAGATTAATATTATAAATAGAAAAAGAAAAGATTTTAAAGTAATTATATTACGCGGCGAAGTCGCGATGGAAAGCTAGTACTTAATAAGTGTTCCAATTGTAATTTTTTTTCTTATTTTTTTGGTTTAGTTTGTCACGACTAACACTTAGTCAGCCCTACGGGGTCTCAATGCACTGCCGGCGTGAAAATGCGCCTAATTGAAAAACGCCCTGCGATTACCGACCACAATGCGGCGCTTCATAGCTACGATGAGAATTTTAATTGCTCTCCGCATTTCAACCGACATCGAGCGTTTAAAATACTACGTTCTCAAATTAAACTTGATGAGACGTTGAGAGTTGTGATTAGGTTTGTAGGTAGTTCGAATTTATTTTCTTGTCTTGATTTTGTGGCATCCATACTTCCACACCGTAATATTATAAATGCGATAGCAACTCTGTTTGTTTGCTACATTTGCACGGTTGAACGGATCGTAATAAAATTTGACAAGCAGCTTATATCCTGGGGAAGGACAGGCTACTTTTAGTCCTTTCACAAATGCCGCCCAAAACAGCTAGTAATTTATAGTTACAAATTATATCAGTAAAAATGGATTGTGTAAGCTTTTACGTCCGCATTGGTGAAAATCTTCCGTTTCATAAACTACTTTACAACAGTAAAGCTATATAACGTTAATGCCATTTGTTTTTAAAAAGCATACTTATATTTTTTACTTATACAATTAGAATCACTTCTGAATGTTATTTATTCACCAAAATGTTATTAAAAAAACCAAAATTGTATAACAAAGTTCGTGACATCGAAGTTTAAGTTCAAATTTAAGACGGGTGTAATAAATGAGTCTGCCACTTCCTTGTTTTGGTCAAAATGTTCGCTATGCACCGCACGTGTTAATAAAACATATGCCTTCCAAATTCACTCCTTTTGATTTCCTTTTGGATATTGTTTGTGGCTTACATGTAATATAAGTTTCTGGGGATATGTTTTCTTAAATGAAAACCAAAATTTTGGATATATTAACAGTAAACCAATTTACATATTTCATTCAATACTGAATAAAAACGATCAGTAAAATAAAATATATAAATCTTTACTTCTGAGGCTTTAAAACTAGTGCAAATAATTTTATATTTAAATATATATTTTTTTAAACCAAACAAACAAGATTACGGCCCATCTGATGGTAAGCGGTCACCGTAGCCTATGGACGCTTGCAACACCACGGGCATTACACACGCGTTGCCGACCCTAAAAATTTTCTTTAACAATTGGCTTTAAAATCTGTTACATTGTCTTTTAGTTTTTCCTGTTCCCTCAAATTATTTCTTAACGAAAATCTTTTGCAGTAAATATATTATGCTACCTATTCAGTACCTAACGGTTTCTTAAAAACTTTTTAACGATGAGCATCGATATAAAACATTAAACTTTCGCTAAAATGGAATCCACATTACATTATACGCTATCAAAACTAAAGGTCAGGGAATAATTAAAAATGGTAAGCGTTCGCGATAAAAGCATACAGGATGAAGTCTTAATAACTAATTAAAATGTAACTAATGACATTTACACTGTTCCTTACTGGAATGGAAAAACTACTCAATTGAATACATAGATACATAGGATAGTCCATTTTGGGGTGGGAAAAGTATGAAGCATTTCACTCTTGACTTGCAAACCAGTTTTGCTTCTTCAACATTAATCAATCTCATCATATACACCGGTCAGTTCCGATTACCGATTACCTTTTCATTACTGAGTACATACCAAGTAAACGGTGCTAATTCGCTTACTAGCCTAAATTTTAAGTTTTAGAGCTGTCAAACAACGTTTGCTATTCAGAGTTCCGTAGATTAACGTAAAATTAAGTCTGTGGGATTAAAATTACTTTTCTTAATAATTTCTTCATGACTGAAGGTCGTGCCTGTTTTGGAGGTTGTTTACTACCCTTCTCCACCAGCAGCGGTCTTCGGCCTGTCGTAGGGCGGAGCTGATGGAGAGCCCAGTTAGATTTCGAATCTGGTCCGTCCATCTGATTGGAGAGCGAGAACATAGTCGTTTCCCCTCCAAAATTAATTAGTTTTAATTGGTACTTTGCTATTAGGTTGTTCATAATTTTCGTCAAATTATTCCTAGAATTAGAAACGTCAAACTAAAATCCTATAAATTTAGGTGGCATACAAATATAGTTGAAGTGTACAACACATTAGCTTATAGGATATCCCTAACTAAAATTAAAGGATTTTAAATTGAGTTTAGGCTGGTGACCATCTAAATTGGCACCAATATCTACTTAAGTTTCCTCAGTTTAGCTATATTTCTTATAGCAATTCATAACCATTATAATGAGTACCATTCTTGTAAATTTACGAGCGCGTAATAGGCTCCGTACGGCTAATTATGGTTACTATTACCATACTCGATAAAACACGTAAGTACATCACACACCAAGTTATCCAACTGCGATATAAGGTAGTCGTTATTACACGACTTGATGGATGGACTGACGGACCAATTACACGTTGACATGCCCATAATTATTATGGATTGGACACTTCATTATTATATTTTGACGCACCGTGTATTTTTTGGTGTAGATTAAAATAATAAGCATTTTGAACCAACTATGGATGATATCTGAATTTATATATTTCATCAAAATAATAATAAATTGCCACGCTTTCTCAGAAGGGTCTTCGAATAGGTAGGCAGATGTGTTAAAAACACTCACTTTCCACCTAAGATAATTAGGTGCCAACGTGACAGATGGTCAGACCGTCGCCATCTTTTAGACACTACACTACCATACGTCCTTGAATTTCTATTCAAAAGGTGTCTTCGCGATGTTTTCCTTCACCGCTTTTGATAAAAACTCATTGGGAACTTCGTTCGAGATAGATTCGAACTTACGTCGCTAGAATGGCAGGCAACGTTTCATACCACACCACATATATTTTTTAATTATTATTATAAGCACTGTTGTGTAGTTTTATCGAATTAATAGCACATAATGGTGTACGTGAATATCAACTATCGGCATACTTATTTTCAAAGCGAATAGTTTTGAGCTTGTCCGTAATTATATTACGCCGTCTCCATATTAATTAATATCAATGCTTAAAGAATAATAATGCCAAATGCGCTTAGTAAGGGGGTAGCGGATGTTGGCATATGCCATGAAAAGAAACATAGAATAGGTGTTTTGGAAGGCATTACTATAAGATAGTATTATCAGGACTTCATGAGTTGTTCCCTCAAAGTTGACTTTGAACTAAGGTTATTTCTCTTAAACCTGTAAAGAATACCAACATTAAAGTGGAATCCAGAAGTGGTACCAAAGGAGGAAACCTGAATGGTACTTCACTTTGAAAGCGACCCTACTTAGCAAAAGTCCGATTAAAATACCAACGTCAAATAAAAGTAATTAAGTACTTACAATTTAAATTGTAATTGCACCAGTCTCCATATTTCGACAATCTCCAACAAGATAGATGTCTGGAGTTAGGACGACGATTATGTGAAAATATGTCAAACATTTCAAACGTAACAAAATATGGGTTCGTAATATCCCGTACGCGAAGGCATGTGTGAACGGTCCGTAATGAGTGCTAAATAACAGAACTAGATCCGGTATTTCCTAAGTAGGATGGTGCTAATGAATTTATTCACATTGTTTCATTTTTTTCTCTCCACAAGCATTAAATACATTCTGGTTTTTAAGTACATGTGTGTTAAAAGATGTTTGTAATTCCTAAGTCTATGAAAGGTAACGCGTCGTTTTTACTGTTCAAAAGTCGTGGTGGAATTTCTGCATGAATATTGAAATGTTTTAACTTGGGGCTGGTGTAAAAAGATATCGTAATTAGTTCGTATGTTTACTGAGAAGCATTTATTGCATTACGTGGTTTTTAATTACTTAAACGGAAAAAACTCGGTTCCTTAATACAATTCCGATTGCATGTGAATGCCAATACGAAAGTGAAGTAAATGGTTGTAAGCCATTACGCAAATAAATATTTGCAATTAAAGAATTTCACCACCAGTAAACCTTTAAAAGGTTATCAAAATGCTTATCGTTAAATTATATGAAAAGTGATTGCAATTAGCTATAATTTGACCATAAACTGCTGTTTACAGTATTCGTGAAAATTGCAGTAATGACGATTATAATAATTGAGGAATTATTACCTGCTTACCACCTACCGCATTTTATCTCATTGACGCCCACTGCGGCACATTTAAGCTTCAGTAATTGGGATTCTTGGAAACCGATAATGTTTATTTCCTTGGAATATGTTTTTGTTTTCAAGCAACAACTTTGACAACAAGCAATGTGATAAATTTGACGATACATCAGTAAAATAATTTATGTTGACAAGTCGATTTCACACAGATATTTTAACGTTAGAAGGTGAAAACATGATAATGAACAAATAAAAGAAAGCTTATTATAATATAATCCATCAGCGTTATGAAGAATTAATATAAGATAGAAATGCTATGGCTCACAGATTGTATTGAATCAGTGATATCTTGAATTATGTCATCCATGTTCTCAACATCAGACGGACAGACATGTAGTATTATAAAAGGAAAGAGATTATTACAGACCTTGTTTCCACGATCAATAATACATTGTACCTATGTGTTCCGTCACTCATAAATCTAAGACTTCACACTATTAATCATCGATAACAATTGCGCAAAAAATTCGCTCGTCTGATAGTCGGTAGCATACGGTCAGATAGGAAATCCAATATTATATTCTTTACCACAGTTTGTTTGAACGATGTCAGAGGTGGTTTTTATCAGATAACTATGGTTGAGTATAAAATACTTTCACATACATTACACATTGTTAGTCTATTTGTCTAGGATATACGCATTTTTTTTAAATATTAGATAGTGAAAACCTTTCCTGAACAAACTTAGTAAATAGATTCACCATTTTTAGTTTTTCTTTTGTTTATATTGACGATTTCGTATTCTATGCTAGCCGCACTTCATAACAGTATGTCACGGACCTTAAAAAGAAAATTACCAACGCTGACGGCAAGCCTCTGCGACATTCAATCTGGATTTATTGCGGATAAAAATGATAATCGTTATATATCGACAAGCGTGTGCTTGCATTATTCAAGCAACACGGCCATTGTTTACTCATGTCCAACAACTCCTGACGGAATGCTCACGCCGAGTTCAATACGATTTCTAAGAACTATCCGAATGCGAATCCATCGTCTATTTTCATTGAAACTTAGATCTAAATCTGTTGTAAGTATTCTAAGAGAGTGTGAAGAAATTGATTGAAAGCCATCTGAGACGACTTCAGCTTGAAGCGTAAGTTGGATAAAATAAGAAAATCTTATAATATCTTGTGATAAATGCTGAGGGGATAAAGCATAAACTTCGTGGACAAGTTTTACATTATAACTGCTCCCCTTCTGTGATTCATATTAACCAAATATCTAAAATATAATTACCAGATTTCAGGCGTAAATACGACGTTCGGGAGATAACTACCGACAACGGTAACTCTTATCTCTCTCCTTATAGAAACGAAAGTGTCTCATTTAAAAAAAAACAATATTAAATCATAGTCTTACTTAGTATACAACCTGTTTGCTAGCCTGAGCGCTATATTACAAGCCTCACATAGACCAAACAATCTTAGACAGTAACTGGAGCTAACAAGCCTCGAACAAAGTTGTCCTGAACGAATTGTTGGCTTAGTTAAAATACTTGTCGGACGGCATACATTACAGTCGCGTTGCAATTAAGATGTCCGGTGTGACGGATACACGGACGGCGGACAGCGTGTTAGCTATCGGACAAGAAGGCTAATGTAAATTAGCTTTGCAATTTGCATGTTCTTGGTTTAACGTTGTTTGTTGCAGTGGGAGGCAAACCTTTCCTCGCTAAGTGTTGTTACATCCAGTTGGCTTTTAACAGAATATGTTACTTAAGATTGGCTGATGATAAGCTGTTTATCTTTTTAGTTTATGGCATACTTTGCGTTTTTAGGATTAATTTAAATATATACCGTGATGTTCGTATGGTTAGAGTTATCCCTTTGAGATGGACCGGGTTGAAATTCCGGCCGAAAAAAAGAGATATACAGGTCAATTTGTATCGTAGTAATATAATTCCTATTGGATATCTACAGGGTACAGTACTTCTCTATACATAAGATCGCACGCTTAGTAACTATTCTATAGTTTTGTAAGGTTTTAAGAGCATTTCGGATATTCTGTGCCGGCAATCATGCTAGCAACGCCTAGATAACCACTGGTATTGCAAGCGTCTCTGGGCAACGGTAACCTCCTACTGCAGTTTTCTTCGCTTCGCAGTTTATAGTCGTTCGTGACAATAGTATGAAGATAATTGGCCCAGCAAATTAGTTACCTGTAGTGGCCACAATTATAACTGTCAGCCATTGCAAAAAGTATGAACCAGCCAACTGGAAGTACGGAACAAAAGCGTCGCTAATTGACCAACTAATTAGCGAACACCTTGTGGCCATCAATCAAACGGGTGAAAGAATGAGGTCAATGGCTATTGACGAGACCGTGACTGGCTTTAAGAAAATTGTTTAACCGACCTTATAACTCAGGGAGTAATTTACCATAGATTTTTTTAAAACAGTTTCATTGATTTTTAGAATCAATATCTGGCCGAAGGTAATCGAAAGTTACGAATAAACTTGAATAGAATCGGGCGAATATCTGGAAATTTATATGTTTATAATTCAAAATATCATTTCCTTTGATTTATTCCGTACAGAATGAATTCTGTTATTTGGTTATAGACAGGTCAATACTCCGTCGTGGCGACTCGACCACCATGTTGTCGCCATTGTTTCCTGATGACGGGACGTGCAGATCCTGAAACACGTCTCGAAAGAACTCATAGTTGGGCGCAACCTCTTTGTAAATCCTCATTTTGATAATATACTATTAATACAGGTTGTTATTTCCGTTTCAGATACTTGTAAAGTAATGTAATTGCTGGATTCTAAAGAGATCCCAGTGAAAGGATTTGATACAGACCATTAATATTTAAGGTTTTTACTATTGATATCGAACTTTAACTCAACAACTCACAATAAATCTGCCAGATACATGGTCCAAATAATTGCAATAGAGCGATTAATGCTTGTTTAAGCACAGTCACCACCCAAGAACTCATCCAATCCGGCAGTTGTCGCAACTAAGGCTAACATTATTTGCATTACAAACAGATGCACTACTTTAAGCTCAGACAGTGCAAGAAAAAACCTATAAATATACAACTCCAAATTCATTACGTGCAATAAATCTTAAAACTCAATGGAGATTGCCAAACTATTGTTGCATTATGCAGCCGTGACCTGGAAACGGGAGACGAGACACATTTGTCGCATACATTTTGTGCACAGTACATTTAATGTCTGGGGCATATATCAAGTTTGATGCCGTCGCATTATTATCACGTGCAGTGTTAATTTTGATTGATGTGGTTTTTTGTGTAGAGCTGGATTAAGAGCGAAAAGAATGAGCTTGGAATACTTCAAAGACATCTAATTTCTGTCTGCAATTTTACAGATTTTCTTGTCTGCTCTTACATGACCATATTTGAAATTAAGAATAATCTTTACAATGGTGCCATTTCTGTTGTTCAAAATGACTAAACTTAACTAATTTGATAGGTCTGAAAATATTGACATCCTTATTTAACCCCGCACATGAGAAAGAGATAGCAAGACTTTTTAGACCTGTCAAATTAGTTCAGTTTAGTAATTTTGAACATCAGAATCGACACTAATTTGTAATTAAATAAATCCATGGTCACATTAATTTATTTACATTAATGTATATATGACAATTATGAAGAACTATCGCAATATCTAGTTGAGTAGGTAACGATGCTCTAATCTTAAACTTAACGAAGAATTTGTCACGCAATGCGTCTAGACAATTCGGCGACACATGCTTGTATTTATTACCAAGGTTAGCACGTCGTAAAGACACACTTACCATGTAGATATGACCTGGACACCGAAATCTCCGAATTATACAGAAAACAAACTGCAATTCACTGCATATAACACTAAAAACTGGTCATTTATCACCCCACCGCCGAACATATTTCGAAATCGTTTATGAATGAAACATCAGCTTTTTAGCGAGGTGCTTCTGTGGTATAATATTACCATCAATAAAACCCAAGGATTCGTTAGTGTAGTACGTGAAGATATTTTTTAGTTTAGGTACTTTACTCCGTGTCCTTTTCGAAGTAGCCACAGAGCGTCATTTCGCTCCTGTTTTTGACATCATTTTCGCGTATTATCATAAAACCTTTTAAAGTAAATATAGTCATTTAATGATCATTATACATAAAAGCGATAAAAAGAAGAATTTTGTGTTCAAATCGTTAGTCAATCGTCTCGTTAAGAAGATAAAGCTTACATTTTAATGCTCGTAAATGTTAATGTTTAAATATAATTATATATATTTAACACAAAGTGCCATTAAATAGATTAAAGTTCCAACTAACGGTTTTTACTTTGTTTTTAATAAATGTGACAATCTAAGCACACCTACACATTGAAGGATGCTTAAAGAGCTGACAATAAAAATCAATAAACCAAACAAAAACTTCTTCAAAAGTATACAATCATAAAATCAAAAAGTATAAATCTTCCTGGACGATATTTCGTACTTATTGATATAACATTATATATTGCCATATTGGTGTCGATTCTGTTGTTCAAAATTACTAAACTTAACTAATTTGACAGGTCTAAAAGTCTTTCTATCCCTTTCTCATGTGCGGGGTTAATAAGGATGGCAATGTTTTTAGACCTGACAAATTAGTTAAGTTTAGTAATTTTGAACAACAGAATTGGCACCATTATCTGAAATGTTCCTTAAAAACTAAGCAATTGAAGAATTAACTACATATTTAACTGCATACAATACCTACACGAAATTAAGACCCAATCAAAATAAATTAGCGTTAGCTTTAGCTTATTTTTGACAAATTAAGTAAAATCTAATTCAGTCCTGTCAAAACGATGCATAATATAATTAGTATTTACTTTCAATGAACAACAGAATATGGTAAATAGTTTAGTTTAGACCTGTGAACTAGAGAATTGGCAATAATGTTCACATTTTGTATATCTTAAGACATGTATATCAAATCTGTTGCTATATCCGTCGCATCACTAGTTGCATTGCATCTAGGCGTTTTAATATTTCATAAGTTTCGCTCCATTAATCTTTTTTGGTTTCCGACAATTTTGTGACACTTTAATGTATATATTTTTCAGGTTTATTGAGTTGCAGATTTGCAGAAAAGCCAATAAGGCACAATCAGACGTAGGATTCCGTGTTTATGAAGGAAAGTACATTGGTATTTTGTTACATTATTAGCTTGAATTAATGATTAATATATGTCAAATAATGTTACAAAAAATATTTTTGTATATTATATTGTTTTTTTTACATCTAATATATAAAATTCTCGTGTCACAGTGTTTGTCTGCAAACTCCTCCGGAACGGCTTGACCGATTCTTATGATCTTTTTAGTGCGTAATTGGTTGGTCTGAAAATCAGTTGTTAACTATTTTATAAACCCCTAAGCTATTATCTTTTGACAGAACGAAGTCTCTCCGGGCAGCTAGTGATATATTATACTAGCTTTTTCCCGCGGCTTCATTCGCGTGGTAAATAAGTCAACATGTACCTATATCTAAAATTCAAAATTTAAGCTTTAGCCCTCTGCTGCTACCTAGGTATTATATTTTTATAGATTTAACTTCAAAAATGACGGATTTTCATACAATCCTTCATCCCCTATTTTACGCTCTTAGGGGTGGAATTTCCAAAAAGCCTGAAATGTGTATTTATTTGTTTTTAACTGAAAGGCTAAATACCAATTTTCGTGCGTTTAACTTCAAAAACGACGGATTTTCATACAAACTTTCAACCCCTATTTTACCCCCTTAGGGGTAGAGACTCCAAAAATCCTTTCTTAGCGGATGCCAAGGTCATAACATCTACCTGCATGCCAAATTTCAGCCCGATCCGTACAGTGGTTTGAGCTGTGCGCTGATAGATCACTATGTCAGTCAGTCAGTTACCTTTGAGTAATATATATATATATATATATATTTAGATTTAAATATTGTTTTATAATTTTAATTTCACATTAATTTTCTTTCTTTTCTTTTATAACAATTAAGCAAAACTTGACTATAAAAATCTTTCCACAATAGCAACGTAAACTCTATGGCCTGTCCTAGCCTACATCTGTGTGGTGTCTGCTCCAGTTTTCGTATTATATACGTGACAATGACAGTAAGTAGTGCACCGTCTGGGTCATTTGTCAAGCCCAATGTTTTATGTAAACGACACTTCTATTTGAGTTTTAGTGCGATGAATTGCAGTACATTAACTTGTCTGACTTGTTAAGAATATTGTCAAGGATAATATAATCATATTAGGCGTTTTTTTTCAGCTGTTTAGGTAGTTCTTTATCAGTTGGTGCATCAATTTTATTGCAAGTATTTTTTGTGAGTCTGGGTGTATTATTTTTAAAATTTCAATTTTATGTATGCTTATATTTCTCAGTATAAGGTTAGCAACGTGTGATGATTTAATGAGATCGTTGGTCTGGTGCTTAGTAGGTTTATCAGACTGTTACGCTGGGTTCGCGGCGGATTCGATTCCAGCCGGGGCATACGTTTATGTGACGAACTTGTTTGCTTAGGTCTGGATGTTTGGTGTGTATTAACAACAAAAAAAGTAAATGTATTCTATCAGCTGCTGGTTCTTATAGTACAAGCTTTGCCTAATAAGGGTCCAGACCGCGGTGTTAAAAAAATATCCTTGTTATAATATAATTTAGATATAATATATTCGTGATTTTATTTCATGTAAATAAAACTAAAAAATAACAGAAATCTTATTATATCTTAGCTCTTAAAATATCTGAGATAACACAAGCTACATTTTATGACTTCAAATTAGTTATATCTTTGACTGATAAGATACATTTAATATGATTTTATTGTATTTTTATCACGACAACACATTAATTAATGACTTTTTTTAATAAACTAATTAAACATGATCGTGGTTTTGATATGTTAATATTTATATAAAAGTCGTAGTTTTATACATTAGTAGCCATACTTGGTTGGTAACCATTGCACCTGGAAATAAAGATATTGCCATATATTTTTGCAGCATTTACGATGATCTGTAAGCATCACTAAGTTGATTTGGATAAGTCAATTCATTCATACCATCACTCTAAGTCCCTCGCGCGGTAGGCAGAAAGTATAGAGCGCCATTTCGCTCTTGACTTAGCTTGCACACTGCTTTTGGGTTTTCTACATTCATCACTCTCTTCATACATGCCCGTCGGTTCAGAGTACTCTAAGATTTCAATTCACCCTCTGTCATTCAAGATAATCTTATATTCGCATGGTGTAAAATGAAACTTACTTTTTTTTCTAAGAGTAGTTTGGGAAATAATTTTGAAGTAGGTACTATGACAACAACTCCACCCTACAATCCACATTCCGCCACCGGGCGGTTGGCTTACACATTACAGTAAATTAATATGATTTTGGGATACGAAGAGTTGTGTTTGACAATTTATATGCGGCTGCCTACCAAGCGATTCTCTTGCAATAAAATGACTATCGTCTGGTGACATCGACAAAGGTGACTCATCTTGCGTGCCATCAATCTCCATTAATATTATGGATGTCGCTAAAGAACAAGCCGCGTCTTAACTTTGTACATAAAATAAATGTCATCATAAAATGTTAAGTGGATTTGTGTCTCCATTCTGTGTGAATACGGTTCGTACTTGGAGTTATCTTAATTGACACCATCTTGGATTTATGAGTAGATACCTACTCAGATATACAGACAACGTTAAGAGTTTACTTGTGTGTTATTTTTTTGTTGAAAGTGGGACATGGAAACAAGGTTTTCTTTGCAGGATATTGTCAAGCGTCAAAAATAACGCTGAGTAATAAAAACTTCAATGCAAACAACAAGTGTAGGATGCCAGATACACAAAAAAATAAAACTTACATTTAAAAAGTATGTATATTTAATGGGAAATATTAAATTAAATTGTTTCGCGCGAACCGAATCGGCTAATGGCACGTGATAAAAACTACACTCGATTGGTCAATAAAACGCAATTAAACCGTCTTTATCAACAACCATTACGTATTATTGTTATTTTCGTTAAGAAACACGATTCTTGTAAAGTTATGTGATATCCATAAAGCGAGGTGAATAAACCTCATAATATATTATGTAGGTGCTTTAGTAAGCTAATAGCAGATAGTGTTTTATAAACGTAGCTATTATGAAAATGGGCTCTCAAATACGTAATTAATTAAACTTAAAATTAAAAAAGATCAACTGAATTTATTATATATCCAAATATCAGTTTTTTTAAGTTCAAAATCATTTATTCAGTTTAGGCCCTAATAAGGCACTTATGAAGGTCTAAATTACCACTTATTATTTTCATTAGTTATTCCTTAACATAATCCATCGATAAAAAGGTTTTATATACAAAAGAATATTCCATAATAAAAACAAATATCCTTTTTATTTCGGAACGTCATCTTGTGATATTTGAACGTTATTGCAATTTTAGCCCTAACTTTTGCAGGATAGTATTTAATATCTATTACAGTATTTTTTGTACAAACATTCAATTTATTTCTTCCAACTTCCTGGCTCGACCAAAACATTCCTCGTAGCAAGAAAAAAAGAGGTACAAAAGGAAACGTGTTAAGGTTTCACTTTTCTGTCACTAGATGTCGCGAGTTGTATTATATAACGCGAAAGAAAGGTTGTCCCAAGCGAAAATATTGTATTGACTACTCCTAGCAATTGCAACCGGCATCTGTACATAAAGCTTAAACATGGAGTTTTGTATTTTGTACATAATATAGCAGTGTTTTTTTCCTCAGTCTTGGTTGATTTATTTGAATATCTCAAGAACACCTCGACCGCGATTTTTGGATATCGGCGTTATACAAGAAGTGACGTGGTGGCAATCGATACGCTATCTGCATTCAGTTTACGATAATCCCCTTTTAGTATCTAGGTAATGCGATCGCATTTCCTCACTTAACGAGTCTACCGATCGTAACTTTAAAATTTACGATTATTGGCCGACTTTAGCTTAATTTCCAAGTTTTATTAACGTTTCGTGCTTATTTAATAAAAATATTTATTTTATTGCCACTGTAATCACTTCGTGGCAGTATTTGCATTGAAACACCCGACTTACGTGAAATAATAATGGGCTTATAAAAAATATGCTATTTATTAAGCTGCTTTATTTTTAGGTGTCATATATTATTATGCGCTTATTAAAAATATATTTCTAAAACATGCAGTAGCGTCTTTTTTATATACATTATTAAAAATACCCCATGAATATTCAGTGAAACTGCAATATAATCTCATTGGCTAGTAAATAATTTAATAAGCATATTTTTGAACACTAACTCAGTAATCCTTTCTCCTAAGCTAACATCTCGTGCAATTGTACAATCCGAACAGAGAAGAACATATTTCGAGTACGTATCCGAACACAGTCGAAGACTATTGATCAATAAAACTAAAGAAATTATCTGTGGTTAGCACGACTGACACAGAACCTCTTTCTAGGTTTTGATTCGGATATTCGGATACTAGCACATAGCGCCATCTGGTACTAAACTAAGCAAAGTTTGTAACATGGATACTAAACATTAAAAAATATCTAAAGCTCGCTAACGCTTATATTAAAAGACAACTGACAGAATACTTTTGATGTGTAACGTTTATTTCACACTTTCGAGTAAAGGGACGGAAGTGCGTTACAGGAAGCCGGGGAAGCGCGCGCTATTTGACCAATGAGCGCGCGTTGGTAGAGTTGGCCGACAGATGTGAGATGTTACATATTATATGCGACTGCTAAAAAGGCTTACCCATTCTTTTGTAAGCAAACATTTTTGCAGCGTCAGAAATCGAACCCGTGATACCTTAGATTTGCTAGACCGGTGTTTTGTAGAGTCTAACAACTTCTAAAGTCTCAATTAACCTGATAAATTAAACTGGATTTATTGAATTTATTACCGAAATATGTCCAACCTAATGACGACATTTATGTTCATAGCCATCATTGTAATCGTTTACATCGTAACTTGACGTCAGTATTATAATGTTCTGACATGTCATAATCACGTCTTGTGGTTGGCGACTACCGTTCTCTTTTATATGTAAGTATATCTCAGTCAAATAATAAAATACTGATAAAAAAATGAGTTTGTTACTTTTCGGTGTTGCTAAGTGAATTGTTACATGAAAAAAAGACAGAGCACTGAGTTTCTGGCCGGTTCTTCTAAAATGGCTCTTTTTTCTAAACCGGTGGTAATTTAGACCTTTATTAATTAGAGCCTAAACTGAATAAACATTTTATTTGATGTTGATTTTGACTCGAGTTTTCGACCCAAGCGCATAACCACTAATGCACGATAGTAACATAATGAAAACTCGAATAATCAATCGACTGACTGACTAACTATAGATGCTTAATCATCGTATTTGCCGTACAGAATATAGATAAAAGTTGCTTTAAGACTATTCATAATGTTATGTTTTTCATAGCTTAATATATGTATCATTAATAAAATTCAAGTATCATTAATTGGTTATTCTGACTGGCAATCAATTAGATTCCATTTGGAAGATCACTTAAATAATACATATGACTGATCACGATTTTATCAGCTGATTCATAAAGCCAAGGTAATTTTTTACCGTTCCTACCTGTTATAAGTAAGAATGAATAGTTAAATCTAGACTTATAAAATGATGGTGCAGTGAGTCGAAAATATTAAGCTTAAATAAAAAAAAATGAAATGATAATATTTTAATGCTTGGTTATCTGGTCCCAATCTACCACCAGCTATCTGTCAGTGAAAGTCCGGTCAAAATCGGTCCCACCGTCTCTGAGATTTCCCGGAACAGAAACAGACTTAAAAAAAATGCTTTTGTTATAAGTACCGTATGTATTTTCACATGCATTTAGTGAAACACTGTTATTTTAACATTACTAACGGAGACTTCAATTTTATTTATTCCTATAGATATGTATAGAAGTATAGATAATATTATACAAAATATAGGTTATCCAACAATTCTGTTCTGTTCTGTCACATTTGATATGTATCTTTCTTGTGCTAGTCCAAGCCATTATGTTATTTATCTCTGTTAATGTCCAAGCTAAAACCAAGCCAACGGAGTATCACTGCTCTATAGAATTTAATAATGTATTCTATGACAATAATTTACTTGTAGATTTACACGGCGTAGTAATGTATCAAATTCTAAGAATATTAATTTGTTAGTAATGAATCACCAAGTGTGAAAGTCCACTAAGCCGAGCGCGAGATTAATAGTGGTGCGACGTGTCGAGCGTTTATCGATGTTTTATCGATATATGCAAATGCCTTAATAGTGTTTTAATGGGACAACCGGTACGAGGTAAATATTGAAATTAATATCCAGTGTCTCGCTTCGAGGTGTTTACTTGACTGCCTAGTGGGATAGAGTCAGGCAACATGACACTGTAATTTCTTTATTAGCTGCAACCCGAGTTTTTTTTGATAAAACATATCTATACACCATCGCATTATTATATCTATCTGAGCATACGACCCATCTGATGGTAAGCAGTCACCGTAGCCAGGAGTATCACTAACAAGTTGCCAACCAAGTTCTTGATGAGGACTCACTGTGCTAGCAGCATTACTACTGAGCACTGGGAACCTTACTTACTGCAGAAACACATTATACAACACAACATCAAAATAGTTATATTTGACTGCGGTCTTCTTTAAGGTGGAGGTACAGTCCCCAGGCGGGCGGCTCCAATATTAGTGGGAAACCCACGGGAGATCCCAATTCGCCCTACCCCTCTTTACTACTTGCAATTTCATTCTTGCAAAACCAGATCTCATAACTACAACTACCAAAATATATCAATGTTCAATCGGACTAAAACGCAACAAAATGCTTCATCATAAGGCCTCTTACATCTATGAAAGATGATTTAAGCAGCGTCAAATATTGCGGCACTTCCGTACATGGCTAAGGCCGATACGAGATCGACAGACCCGGCCGCAGGTTCCGCATACGTTAGTGCATCCTAAGTCCGAGAAAGATGGGGGGCGGTTGTCACACGCATGTCTATGCGCGAGTCTTAGTTCCAGTGTTTCAAGCCAGGCTTCGTCATGCACAGTACAGCACAGCCTTCATTGATAGTCTCCCGCCACAGTCCACGGTTCTCAGCCAAAACAAAATGCTTTGTGAGCGCCATATGAAATCATTTCTATGACTGATGAATATTCTACATGTCATAGGTGCTGGTGTTTCCTACATAATATCGCTTCTTTTTATTAAACCACATATTTATGGATTTAAGATTTTTCCCATGATATGTGCCGCAATACACCTAATTCTTGCCAAATTTCATGATTCCCTTGTCATGAAATCACAAGATATGTAAAAATTTGCGATATAATTGTTCATATTTTTTTTTCACGTCGATTATTTTAGTTTGGTCATTTTTACAGCTGAAAGAGACCATAGACCCGGGTATTTGATATTAATTTCAATTTGATAACTCCACACGATCTTGTAAAAAAAATCTTGACAGACAGACAGACAGACGGACAACAAAGTGATCCTATAAGGGTTCCTTTTTTCACTATGAGGTACGTATACCCTAAAAAGTATTAAAGCAAAGAGTCTCCATACTTTTCTGTGTTCAAAACTGTCCGCGTTCAAACCTGTTGCAGTGTAATTCGGTGGTCGATTAAAATTGTGAAATTGCACACGATTTATGACACCGGCTGTCTGTCTGTTTATTAGATATGGTAATGATAATGTCTTTTAATATTTATAGTTGTTGTCTCAAGGCGTATTGGCTTAAAATTTTGTCGTTAAGAATAATATATTGGTGATTAGCGTTTTTAATGAGGTCAATCCGCCACATAATAATCCTCTGACATATCTGATTTATACCGTATTCGATCTTAAATATTGTAATGTCAAACACGGATATCAGGTAGATATTGTGTTCTATTTGAATAGTTTTATAACCCAGAAGTAATATTCTGTCACCTGTCATTAGAAACTTCTACTGACTAATGGTTTCTCTATAATATTTCATGCAGCCTAAGCAACAGCAACTGTCGATTACGTATTCGTATCGCTTACTATCATTTTTGGGAAAATTAACAGCGCTGCACCGGCGTAAAAGTTGTAATTTAGACCTTCCTATTAGGGCCTAAACTGAATAGATGATTTTTAGATTTTGATTTTTGAAATAATAATTCGTATGAAAGTTTTGTCATTTGAAAGTTACGTTTTCGAATACGAAGTCAAAAGAAGTTCTTGCTAACAGTGCAGAAATGAATTGGTCTATGTTATGAAACAACAGATTAAGCGACATTGTAGTTGAGAATAAGCGATAAAACTTGAGAATCTTCGTCAGTCACAGTGTAAGAAATCTATAATTATATAAGAAAATAATATAAGAAATCTAATAATTATATGTAAGTTGTAATTATTATTTATTAAAATGATTTCTGCACTAAGAATACATTGCTTCGTATTACAAGTTGAACTGCATCCATGACTTAATGATTTAATATTTTTCTGTGAATAAATTTTATTTTAGACATATTTTACCTATCAATAAAAATGACAAGACAATCGCTTGAATACAGGACAGCGTTGTCAACAATAAAATATAAAATTATAATTTCACACTCTTAAAAAGTACCTATGTATTAAGAACTCACCATGATTTAAAATAAAACTTTTTATTTAAATGAAAAGTCCATTTTAAGAAGTATTCTTTTTTGGCAGTTTCAAAATAAATATCAAGATCGGCTGCATTTTAGTGCTAGGTATTTTATCTTGAGAGTAATAAAGATAAACAAAAATAATGACCATTCCAATATTTATGGTGATAAAATTAATCTTGTTAAATTTAATTTAATGTGCATTTTTTGTTTTTATAATTCTGGATATTAAGTATTATTATGTGCAGAATAAAAAAAAATACTAAACATATAAAATACATTAACCTTATCAAAAATCAAAATCAAAAATCATTTATTCAGTTTAGGCCCCAATAAGGCACTTATGAAGGTCTAAATTACCACCTCCTAGGTTTATTTTTTATCTCGCTTATTTTTGCTACGTATAGTGCGTAAAGTCAGCCTTCATTATTAATTCCACATTTTCATACAATTATTATAATTTCAAACAACTAAAGAAAGCATTTCCTATCTCTTTTAAGTAAATATTATATTATTATTGTTCACTTCAAAGCAGAAACAAATAGAAAAAGAATGAACTATCAAGTCAAGGTGGTACAGAGTTCCATCACCATGCGCTATAGAATCGCGCAGTCTCAAATGCCAATTAACAGATTACGATTGCCGATAATAGTCGTATCATTATTACAGATGCGTCATCTACTTCCATTTAATGGCGCATAAAATTTTATGATCGTGTCGCGCAAGGTGAAATCGATTTTCAAATTGATATTTTATCGATACCTTTCGTCGACGGCGCAGCACTAAGCGTGGATGCGTATTATGATGGTTGTGTGCCGAGGGCATAAAGTTAGTTGCTAATTTTATATTGTATTTAAAATAGTCACCGATCCTGGTTAGAGTATTAATGAGTATTGCTCGTAAAACTTTGCATACACTGACTTGCCAGTTATTTTTTAATAATGTACATAAAAAATAATATCTATTTCCCTCGGTCACGGCGTCACGCTTGATTGGCTAGACAAATTTCGCTATTTTTTTTCGTGTATGTTATTGTCCGGAGAAGGTTCTTATGAATAGAATAGATTGAAAAAAATATCGAAGCATTTTTAATTTGGTTATAAGTCCTTTTTCTATTGTGTAGTTTGACATATGAATTCATAGCTTAGACTTACTCAGCTATATCAAATGCTGATTGAAGACCCCAAGGGTGTTTGGTTTCTTTTTAAATATTTTTTTCCGTTGCGTCACCAACTACATTTATCGTTAATGCGATAAAGTAAGCCGTGTATCGCCTTCATAGCGTTTCGTAGCACCTTAAAATTAATAAATCTGTCTGTCCATCTCTTGATGTGTGTTTCACAGCCAGCTTACTCGTTGACTATAATATAAGTATTATGTCGATGGAATTTGGGGAGTATGAGCCTTCTATGAACGGGTATGCAATAAAGTAGTGAAATTTATTAAAAACCTAGGGCGTGACTACTGTTTTAAAATATTGATATTCTAGCTGTGACCCGCAACTTCATCTACATTTGTTTAAAGACAAAAGTATCGAATGTCCTTCCCCAGGAGATAATCTATCTCCTTGTAAAATTTTATTACGATCCGTTCAACCGTTTAGTCCTGAAAAGGTAGCAAACAAAAAATCTGAGTTTTTTTTTTTGAACGCAAATTTCTATAGTTATTTTTTTATATATACCTATGCTATATAATGTGGCTGGATGGTTTAGTATAGCTTTTATTATCAGCCGGCTTTTAGCTTATATTCCACATTTGCCTGGGTGATCTGACATTTTAGACGTGACAAATCCATGTGCTTTCGTCGCTCGCTCGTGAGGAATGGCTGCAGCTAGATCGCTCGACGTAACATTTGTAACTCGCGCCGGCTATGGGGATCAGCTACACAGGTGAGCAACTTGACAGAAGCTACAATTTATCCATACATGTATATAGAAATGTATCCCTATTTCCCTTGGTCATGGCAGCATGCGTGAACGGCTGGACGGAATTCGCTTGTTATTGTCAGGAGAATGTTGTTATGAAAAAAAAATAGAAAAGTCCGGAGTATTTTTAATTTCTTGATAACAGGTCCTTTTTCCGATCGTGTACATGACATATGAATACTGAGAGCTGAGACAGGACAACGTCTGTCGTGTCGGGACAGCTAGTAAAATACAATCAACGCCATAAAGTGGGTACTGATGAATTATAGGTATATTTTTATAGCTTAAATCTTTAAGCCGTGCGGACCGAAGGCTTTCCACTTTGTTCCTCTTTTACTCTGTGACGGTTTCTTAAAGATGGTGTCGTTCGTTACAACTATTTGAGCCCTCTGTGGCAAGAAGGCTGGGGAATATTATTATTGCTTAGAGAATACGCGTTGCCATACGGCGTGGCAGTGTCGCCAGCGGTCTTCGCAAGGTTCCCCGTGACAGTGACTGGGAACATCTAGTGTTTATTTCAAATAGTTACCTGAAATTGGTGTAAAAGTTTCGAAATTAAATAAAAAATATTAATCTGTTACTTTTTCCATTGTATTTCAATATCCAAACAACCCAAACAACAGGTTCGGCAACACGTGAGTGATACTCCGTTGCAGGCGTCCATAGGCTACGGTGACAGCTTACCATCAGCAGGGCCGTATGCTTGTTTGCCAACTTAATGGTATAAAAACACCATTAACCGTTACACAATGCACACGCAACGCTTCTAACCGACTAAAATGGCGTTCAATTGCAAAGTCCGCCATACTAGCGAAGGAGTCCGACGACAAAATCCTACCATGGCCATCATACACACAACCAAGACCTCTCTAATCTAGAACGAATAAGAAAAATCCAAACATTAAAATTACTACTGTCATTCTTGGAAATAGCAAAACTCGTAGAATTGAACTCTAATCTGCCCCCTCTTTACTGGGACCATACAACAAAATAGTCGAACTCGATTCCATACGAAGCTCCATCAAAGCGCAAACTTCCACAAAACACAAGCTTAAAAGCTGCAGAAAAATAAGCAAGGAAACAATTTCGGCATTCGTATTGAAACCGTTTATTGCAGACGAACAGTGGTTTGAAATGCATGTTTTAATGAATTGGTTAACTTTATCGAATTGACGAGGAGTTCACGTAGGACTGAAAGTTTGTAGATATCGATATTAGAAATCCAGGGAAGTTAAGGACCATGAGTCTTCTTCATAAATACTGAAAACATAGTATGTATGTCACGAGTAATATAAATATATTTGAGAGTGGTCATTGATTTAAAAAGCATTTATATTATTGGCAAATAAATTAATTATTCTTACATTAAATTATACAATATATATATAAACTTAAGACTAATAAATTAGGTTTAAAAATCTACGCTGATAATACCTATAATATATTCACGCGGGGGAATTAAAATCGACAGTCACTCCCCATCACTACAAGCGAAGTTCTGAAGCGACACGAGAAAAACGAAATGCAAAGTTCATTTGCAGGCTTTCTTGCAGCCGGGGGCGCCACCGCCGCTTCCGGCCGGAAGCCGACAGAGGGCACTCGCAAACACGAGCTCCATTTCCGGCGGAAGAGCAGCATGGCGGCCTGTCCGGCGGCGGACTGATTGGGCCTTTATTAAAAACTGACACCTGAGGCGATGCGGATTTCTGTTTTCGTTTAAATTTCTCGCCGATGGCGGTTTTCGGCGCTGCGTTTCAGACAGCGGGTTTTTAAATTTGCTTTTGTCAGTTGGTTGTTTGAGAGGATTTATGTCTTATTTAACATAATAATATGTATGTTCGCATGATCGCATCGAGATCTAAAATTCTTTGACTTTTCAAAGCTACAATAGTAGGTCTCATGGGTCTTTGAAAATGTTTTTACACTCTATGTAAATGTACACTAGTAAAAATTTTGCCATAATATAAAGTGTGTGGCAAGTCATTCGAAACAAAATATATCTCTCTATTGTTGTAAAGTCGTTACACGTGTTTTATATCGGGCAGCCAAGACAGTTCCCCAGTGGACAGTTAAACATATTGTACTCGAGTCAACAAATCCTCTAGAAAATACACGTACAGAAGAAATACACATACAGGCAAAAAGAGTATATAATAATAGGGGCGCCACTGTACCGTTCGTATGTCAACCCGCCGCAGCTCGTATAGAGCATCACCCGTCTTGATTGGTTTGTTTACAGTAAACGTCATATCCATGTTATGACGTTTACTGTAAACATCCATTTTGTGAAGGTTGCCAGTAGACAAAAATTTGGTTCCGTTTCTAGACTTTTTTGCCGAGCAGGTATTCGATAAACAATATAAAGACTTACATATATCTTGCTGTCACCTGGCTTATGGAGTGTATGTCGTGGCTATTCTACACTTGCATTCTGCCAATCCTGGAAATAAAAAAATACCAACTTAAAAATAAACTTTTTTACCAACAAGATCAAAGCAAAAACAGTTTAGGGAGTGGTGCCCTTGTTGTTGAAACAAGCAACGCCACCACGGATTTAATGAAAATTTTGTTCAACGATGTGTAATTTTTATAGTTTTAATTGCAAAGAATATATGTGGTTTTCAAAGCTAATGGATATCACGGGTGAAACTGCAGGGCTAGCTAGTGTCTCAATAAACCATTTCGAGTAGTGGACACGTTAGAGCGTCCAGTGATCGAATTAAAATCGAATAGTTTTTTATGGTTCACGCGAATGACAAAACTCGAAACTGTCGAAGTTTAATCGATTCCGAACTAGTTAAATCACCCCATAGTTGGACCCTCAACGCTCATTGTGCCATTGTACTTCAACATCGTTGTTTTATTGCTTTATTGAGATTGTTTATGTTGCTTTATCTTTATGGAATAACTTTTAATTTAAACATTCTACTTCCTTACAATATCCTAGTACCTTAGTCGCATAAAAATTACCTTGATTTTTTTAATACATATAAAAGATGGGCGTTCCAGCTAATGTATGGACATTCCTCTTTTACAGTCTGATAAAATTCATCATCATCATCTATTTAAGAGCTACGAGCTCTTGTAGGTGGAGCAATCGCCAAGCCGTTCTATCGTTAGCAATCTCTTTGACCTCTAGGTACAACATAACGTTAGCCTTCGTCTTTACCTGTTGCAGGTAACTTATCCTTAGCCTTCCTCTGCCGTGCTTTCCTTCGATCTTTCCCTCTATGATATTTCGTATAAATGCGTCATGTCGTAGCAAATGTCCGAATTCAAAATCAAATATTATCACAATATTCGTTTCCAAGAATACACTTCTTAATACATATTTCAATCCCACCCCACGTCTCGTGCACACAAGAATCGTGTGTGCGGACATCTTAACACCGTTTCTGCCGAAGTTAGCGGACGCTCACTAAAATGCACGGGCAAACTTAGTGGCTGTCGCTAATTAATTATCATGCCCTTTGTTTGTACGTACACTTCACGAAGTCTAAGGCCTGAACGCTTTGCTGAATCAAGAATATGAATTCATATTTGGAATCTGAATAGCCTATTATGTCCTAACGCTTCGCGCACATTCTGGTCTAAGAACAACTTAAAAATATTTTTGGTTGTTCTGAGCGAAATATAAATTTTGGTTTTTTTTTTCTAAATATAAATAATAAGAAAAATAGCCGTAGTTTTATATTTCATTGTTTAAATTTGCATAGGTAATTTTACTTTCCTAGATGTTAAGAATTTTTGCTGCTGAGTGTAAATAAGTCAGGAATTTTACTGTTTACCAACACGAAAAAGTTAACAAAATGGTAGCCTGACCACAAGAAACACAAAATTTAGACCCTTTCCAAGGAATTACAGATGTCATTAGAGCTGTGATGGTCAATATTAGCTTTGTTAACATCACTGACGTTGTTCTGAGCTTTGCGTAAAACGCGTTGGTCTATAACCTAGAACAGTTAGCGACCGTTCTGAGAAGGATACCATAGTCAATAATAACTTCTAAAACGGCTTTATAAAAATTATTTAAACAAACTTACCAATATCGGCACCTCACGACCCAAGATCCTATTATACTTCTATTTTAGTATTGACTTGCTAATTCTTAAAGGATCTCAAAGAAGCCGGGCTATTTGAACAAGTAGGTATAGCTCTTTGCGGTGACATTTTGACCGCAATATCAATATTTTTGGACGACCCACGGACTAATTTACATATCAATGCAAAGCTTAGTGTGGAAATAGTTTCAATAGTTTGAGGTGCGAGCGGTGATATCCAAGTCAACCAAATATTATAAAAATATTTAAACATTTTTTTATATTGGATTATTGCATGAACATTAAAATAAAAATTATTTATAATATAGTTTTGGCCTTTACAACTTCATATTTCCACTCCACTTAAAAAATGGCCCGCAATATTTTGCAAGCAAACTTAAGGCCCACCTGATGGTAACCGATCTCAATGCAATATGAGGGGTGTCACTAACATGATGCCAGCACTATTCTAGAGAGGACTCACTGTGCTAGCAGCATATCATTACTGCCAGGCCAGTATATCTTCGTGGACGCCGGAAATCCTTACTTACTGCAGAAACACATCACCACATTAGAGTATGTAGTGTGATTTGTCTGGCCTTCGATGTTCAGTAAGATGAAGGCAATTAGCCACGCCAAATATTAAATGACGACATTATTTTATCTTAATGTATGTTTTCATATGTCACTAAGTTGGCAAACAAGCATACGACCCGCCTGAAGGTAAACGGTCACCGTAGCCTATGCAATACCAGGGCAGGGTTATCATTCGCAAAATGTCAATTTGTGTGTGATGTTAATTAGTATTTTGATTAGTAGGTGTAATTTTATCTTTCATTATTTAATCAATAAATTAGAAGAGCAGAGTCACCTCGATACCCGCTAATAGAGAAGCCAATAGTCCATCAAACTTGATAAACGCACACTGAACTCCTTAGAGCGCTAATTGTATCTCTAATCACACTAACTGATGGTTTAGCATAGTGTATAACAACCATTGCTCATAGCCATAGCTTGTGCTCACTATGTTTTCAGGTTAATTTCTGATATAACAGTCTTTTTTTATACGACTAAGGTGGCACACCTGATGGTAAGCAGTCACCGTAGCCTAGCCGCTAGCAATACCAGGTATATCATTAACGCGATGCCAATGCTGATGTTGATGGGGAGTCACTGTGCTAGTAGCATTACTACTAGCCCAGCGTGCCCTCGTGATGCACTGGCAACCTTACTTACCGCAGAAACAACACTACAGCATAGTAGTATTATTTGACTGCAGTCTTGTGTCAGGTGGAGGTACATTCACCAGCCGGGCGGCTCCAATATTCATTGGAAATCCCAGTTCGCACTACCTCTATTTTTAAAGGTCTTCTTCTACCTCTACTTCCTTCTCTTTCCTTCCAAGATGCCAAAAAAGAAGCTATCATGCATATAAGATGGCTAATCATCTTCTCTGCTTTGTTCCCGGTATTTGTATCATGGTCATCATCTCATTAGTTTCTTACCCTTCCTGTGATATTGAGAATTCAAGCTGAATTTAAACTAAGGGTTTTTTTTCGAATTTTGATTTTCTAGATGTTTCGAGAGTCCTATTCTTTGATAATTTTCCAGCTAGTGACGTCACTACTGACATAGCCATGTTCATTATATCATTAGACAACTTAAAGTACATAAACGAACTATAAGTATGTCAACAAAGTAACGCTAGACTTTCCATACACGCATTGAGTATTGACACAGTCAATAAAAACAGTCAGTTACGAAAATTGGCCGAATCAATTATCGTTTATCAACCGACCAAATGCGCTCGTGCCTGTTATATTTGAAGTGTTACATACTAACAATGGTCATTTCAATTTGGTTACATTAACATAAGTATGCCATGTTTGATCACTATGTGTTGTGTTAATAAGCTTTTGAAATTTGAATTTCACTTAGGACCACACTTGATGGTTCGAAGCGGTTTGGTAATGATGTGTGAACTGTGAATGCCAAATATAAATCTAATATATAAAATTCTCGTGTCACAGTTTTCGTTGCCATACTCCTCCGAAACGGCTTGACCGATTTTGATGAAATTTTTTGTGCCTATCCGGTATCTATGAGAATCGGCCAACATCTATTTTTAATCCCCCTAAATGTCCTAAATTTTGTATTTTATTTTTTAGACCGATTTCAAAATTTTTTCACCGTTAGAAAGCTACATCATCACTGAGTAACATAGGCTATATATTATACTACCTGCCCGCCCCGGCTTTGCACGGGTAGACAAAATATTTGATATCAAAGTCTACCCGTGCGAAGCCGGGGCGGGCCGCTAGTGTATAATAAATGTCATGTAGGCGGTTACACGGTGAGGTAATTAGCACTCATTTGAAGAGTTAGCAATATGTGTCACGATAGTTGTAATGGGCTGGATATTATTTGATTCGTATTTCTTAACAGACTATTGGGTTATGGCAGATGCAAATGAAGCAATTTATCCAGGAAAATAAAAATGAAAATAAAATTAATGAGCATAGAGAAACCATATGCATCATAGCTAGACTAACATTATAAGTATTATCTTAGAGCCAATAGAAATCTTAAAATTACTAGAAGTCACGCTTACGAATCAGTATCTAGATATCACTAATAAAAGCCCATAGAAAGGTAACAAGGTGGTTAGCAACCCGTTAGTGATGCCTCTGGTATTGCTAGCGGCTATAGGCTACGGTGACTGCTTACCATCATGTGGACCGTATGCTTGTGTGCCACCTTAGTAGAATAAAAAAAAGGTAAGCATAGAAATAACTTTCAATTCAAAGATGGGCCCCGTAAGATGACTTATAAATGGGTCAAGATCCCGGTATAAAATAGATATCTCAATCATCTTAGACCACATTAATCCTATTGAAGACAATACTAAAACCAACCATGAAGTATTGAGTAGAATTCCAGAATTGGATCCGTACAAATTCGCACTATCACTCGACTTTGATAGCATCTTGCGATCACAAATGAAAGGCAGTACACCCGACCCGACACGCAAGCTGTTTAACACTATTTATGCCCGGAGTGACAATTTAATTGAAACACGTCGGGCCCGCCTCATCGCCCGCGGTCTTTGTAACTCACTTCGCGAACGTTAAATTACGAATGCAACGGAATAAGGAACTAGAGCTGACTTGAAGCATAAGAGCTGATTTTGAAATAAATATGGCAAAATGTATAATTAATACGTAAAACATTCAGTTGGCTTATGGATATTTATACAACAAAAAGCATGTATGGCGAATTGGGATCCCCTGTGGTATTCCCATTAAAATTGGAGCCGCCCTACTGGGGCCTGTACTTCCACCTCACAGAAGGCCGCAGTCAAATAACACTACTTTGATGTAGTGTTGTTTTTCTGCAGTAAGTAAGGTTGCCAGTGCTCCACGATACGCTGGGCTAGTAGTGATGCTGCTAGTACAGTGACTCCTCATAAACAACAGGGTTGGCAACTCGTTAGTGATATCCCTGGTAATACTAGCGGCTATAGGCTACGGTACTGCTTCATTGGGTGAGCCGTATGCTTGTGTGCCACCATAGTGGTATTAAAAAAATCCTATTAAAATATAATGGCGAAAGTAATAAATTACGTGCGAGTATTACGAAACGTTAAACACCAAGCAAGATATTTGACAAAACTTTTACGGGAGGAAGTCGACTCTCACCGTTCCGTGTCCTGTTTAAAGATTTACACGGCTTTTAACTTGACTTTTGTTCAGATTATCAGCTAAGAGGGCGTTGACCCTTATTGAACCTTCAGGGTTTATTGCACTTAACTCAGTTCCTATCTTAAACACTCCAGTTATTAGGTATTTTGGAATTAGGATTGTTCTTTTTTCAATGAGCTATTTCGCTAAAATAAATATTGAATCCACTAAATTTTCGGAGGGAGAACTCAAACTATATCGAAATGCCAAGCCACCTAGCCCTTAAAGTTTGACATTTAGAACAGGTTTCAGGGTTCTGGAAGAATAACACCAAAATTTTCAGTATATTCGAACCTATATTATACTGAATCACGGATCGCAAAGGACTTCATCCATTTCGGTCCAAATCGGAAAATACCGGCCAACGCATTTTTTTTCCCATAGTAATAAATGCTCAGATGGACAAGCTCTAACAGAATATACAAATAAAATGCGTTGGCCGACACTTTCATATTTGGACCAAATCTCTATGAAAGCTGGATGATGTCTTTTGCGTTATAAGCTTTTCTATTTTACTTAGCACGTCATGCGCAATATGTTTCGTATAGCGTTGCATTGTTATTTTATTCACACCAATTAAATTAAAAAAATATTAAATTAAATGAAAATCGTTCTTTTCCATTATTATATTCAGAAATTGTGCTCGTATCAATATATCTTCAAAATATAAACCTTTAAGTCTCGTGATCTCATCATAATGCCTTATGGAGTTCAAGAATGATCCCACTTCTTTATCTACCGCTAAGCCCACATAATGTCCACTTAAGAATACAAATTCACATCTAAGCCCCCTTTGTCCGTTCGGCAGACAGAACCACACGGGTTGCATGTCTTCGCATTTTTTATTCGAAACTTCACCCGATTAATCTTCCTTATCTGACCCATCGTCGGCCGCCAGTTAAATGATCGCAGCCCAACCAAGTTTAACATAAATTAAGTTTTCCACGACACCTGAGATGCCCCCCTGCGGTAAAAACCTCAAATGCCAACGTTATACTTTTCAACCATCCCAATTTAGACCGAAATAATTTGAAATAAGGTGGTTAAGGGATGTCCCAGTAAGTTTGTCCGTTGGTAATAATGAGCCTTCGTCGGGAGATGTATATCGTGAGCCCGAAAGAAAGGTTAAGTGTGAACATTTGTTAGTTAATGCGCTTGTTTAATGGATTCGTGTATTTTTTTGGTCAGGAATGATAAGTTGTTTTACTTTAATTGATCGATCGCTTGTTTTCTTTGAAGTTACTAACGAATTGATTTTTTCTGGAAATAAAATGTTTATAGATTAATTTATTTAGCACAAGTAAGAATATCTTAATTCATAAATAGAATAATCATTAACATAGAGGAAGACAGTTTTAAAACAATTTTTCACATTATTGTATACGTATAATGTATGTATATCTCCATTACCAATTACTGTTTGTGTTTTAATTTAAAAGGTAATATCTTAAATAAACACATCAAGTAAAATACTTGATAAGCCACTATTTATATTATGGTCGTATCTAAACAAATCATTATTTGGCGTAGATACACTGTTGTTTTACATTCATAAATACAGTGGCAGTCTCCAGACAAACATGTTCACAAATATAATAATCTAAGTCAATATAATGAACGAATACTAAATATTTAATATCAGCAAAAAATGGAGTTTGATACGCACAGCGAATCAAGTCCTCTTTTAAGAAATGTCATAGAAAGTGTTGATGAAAATTGTAAGGATTATGTGGTCGAATCTGTGGGTGCATTTGGTGTATGGCAAGCCACTATGTGCGCTATTGCTATGTCTGCAAGATTCATTTGCACGTGGAATACGTTATCAATACTCTTTCTTACACCAGTTACTGATTTTAAGTGCGTAAAATTTTATGACAATGTGACAGTGGACGTTGCTAATTCTTCATGCTATGATAATTGTGCAGAGTATGAATTTTATCAAAATGTGTTTGACAAGACATTGATATCAGATTTTGGTCTTATATGTAATAATGCTTGGCTCTCAAGCTTTACACAGACTGTTTTGATGTTTGGATTACTATTAGGGGTGTCATGCTTCGGCTGGGTTTCAGACAGGTAAATACAGTATATGCTGTTATCCAAATAAGTAAAGTTAAGTACATATTTGAAACTGCTTTGTCATGACATAACGCATGATGTATTTACTTCCAGATTTGGACGCAGCATTACTCTTCGAATTTCTGGTGCACTCAGTATTTTCTTCATGTTCACCGCACCAGTCGCACCAAACTATTGGATGTTTAATATTTCAAGATTCTTCGTTGGGTTTGCATGTGGTGGAACACTTACAGCAGGAGTGGTGTATATTATGGAAATGACTGGGCCTCAATACAGAGAGGTGGTCGGCTGCCTCTCATTCTATCCTGATGCTCTTGCACAGTCTTCATTGGCAGTATTTGCTTATTTTTCATCTAATTGGATGACTTACTTACTCGGTTACAGTGCAATTTCACTGGTTTTTGCTAGTTTATTGTTTATATTGCCGGAAACACCACGATGGTTGATAGCTAACGGAAAATTTGAAGAAGCGACAAAAATTATGACAAAGGCCGCTAAACGGTAATTACACTTCCTATGCTTTAAATTACATTATTTTGACAATTATTTTAAGATATGTTTATTGTTCCAGTAATAAATTGAATACAGACACTATAAGTGAAAATGTTTCAAAAGCAATCGAAATAACTAACCAAAGCGAAAGAACACGACATACATATTTCGATTTGTTCAGTACTGATGACCTGTCACTCAAGATTGTATCCGCTTTTCTAATATGGACGTTTGGAGGATTTTGTTTCTTTGGAGTCAATCTGTACATTACATTTATTGCGTCCAATTTACACGCAACTGTCGGTCTTCTGGGCTTAATTCAGGTATGTAAAAATTTACTACATAAACGTAACGATATCGCACATAATTATCATCTCAATGTCACTTTTCAATACGCAACGGTAAATAACAATTATTTGTTTCAGATTCCAACAATGACACTAGCAATGGTGCTAAACAAATGTTTCCGTCGAAAAGTTATGGTTTTCAGCTCTCTGTCTCTTACCGGTAGTTCCATGATTTGTCTCATCTTCACACCAGTTGGGCACATTGCTTGCACTATAATTGGAATACTTTCCTTGGCGTCTATGTCTACAACATTTGCAGTTCTATACGTCTACATGTGCGAGCTATTTCCAACCCCTTTAAGGAATATGTCGTATGGATTGTGTTCAGCTGGGGCAAAGGTTGGAGCTATGTTAGCACCTTTCATTGCAACTTTAAGCCCTCATTGGATTCCATCTACAATATTTGCAATAATACCATTCTGTTCTGCTGCAATTTGCACTTTATTACCAGAAACGAAAGGCGCAATATTAAAAGATACGATTGAATAAATAAACTACAGATGTTATCATGTACTAAATGCAATGTATAAAGCACAAACTATAATGTTGACATTAAATTCAGATAAATAATTTTGCGGACACACAAATATTATGCATTTGAAATTGGTATCGCTTGACCGAACATTGTTGTTGATTCATAAATATAAGCAAGTTTATTCACCTGTTGCCTGATACCTCATAGGTGACCAGAATTATTACCGAGTCAACTTTGATAAGCTTTAATAAATTGTATTTAGCATTGCGCTTAAAATTTTCAGTGACTGCATTCTCGGAGAAATGAAATAGATGTAGAATGTCATGTGTTTGTCGAATTTCGATAGAAAATAATTCACGGTGCATTCCGAGTAACTATAGACTGCATTCAGTAAATGTTTCCGAATAAATATTACTTATGTTGCTGCAATAAAATTTAGCAGTAAACTTGCAGTATGTATATCTTCAGATCAAAATCCATAAACAATGTTGCGTCGAGCCTCTCATTACTCCTGGCGTAAATAAGTATGAGTGGGCCATAATACTCGCAATTAGCTCACTGCACCCAGAGAATGTATCTCCGGTGAACTGATGGTTTCATATGTTTTATGGGCTTTGAACACGCGAGCTAGTCGTAAAGTGGCGTCTGGGCATCTTGATGAATTAATTGCTAGGGAAGGGGAATTTGTGCACTTTAGTTTATGGTCGGACCATGGCTGATTATACTAAGATTTGATCATTAATGTTTGTCACGAGTACTTTGTATCTTTGTATTACAATTTTATAAATATCTTTACGTCATCCTGCCTTACCGAAAGGGTAGCCAGTCTAAGGTATTTTAGGTCTCAACGTGACAGACGAAGACGTCAAACTGTCCTTCGAACACATATCAAGCCCCAACCTTATCATTTTATACCAAATAGAAATTCCTTTCAGGTATAAAATCGTGTCCTACTGTAAGTAGCTAATCGTTTCAATTCCACGTTCTGGTTACTTCAGCCGCATTTGGAGTTTTATCAAAATAAGAGCATAGCGGTCGAATACTGAAACAACATTCAAGACTTGATCTTGACTTGTTGTCAAAGTACAATGTTGCATGTAAAATCGGAGGAAAAAATTATGTGGCATCAGATTTGACTGGTATTTCAGAATTCAGCCATATCAGTATCAGATCCGTCACAGGATATGTTAAATTAAGCCTGTTTCTCTTGTCATTGACTGAAATAAGAGTGGATAATTATTCAGTATTCTTCCGCTTTGATATTGACGGAAGAAACCATGGCCTTCGATTTCAATGACCAGCTAATGCGCATGTCAGGGTGATGAGGTAGGCGGAGCATTAGGACTTTGAATAATTAAAACAATTAGTTAAGACGAATCCTTTACGGGAAATCCTAACTTAAACAGCCTTGGTATTTAAATAATGATATATTATTTTGAACTTTGTATCTGAAGATGTAATAAATTTACTGTATTGCTTGTGGATAATGACGTTTGAGTAATGGTTCCACATTTAAAACTTTAATTGAACGTAGGATAAGTTGAGTGAAATCCGTTTGGCTAATCTCTTAATACAAGACTTATCAGTACTGATAGCAAGAAAATCGTAATACGTATTAGAAAACGTAATTAGCGAATTGTCAAAATGATCATTCGAATTTTTAGTAATACTTTTCACTGACGCTGCTGTTCATTTTCCCATACAAAAATATTCGAATACGTAGTCGAAACACAACAAAATGCGAATAAGACATCCCCGATTGGTCGACTGTTGTTAACCGATAAACTCTTGCAAGCAAAATTCAGGTGTACGCTAATTAGATACAATTGAATTTCAATTGTCTATCTATTGCAGATCATGAGGGCCCGCTGACAGACCGACAGACGGACGGACGGATAGACAGCGTAGGGTAAAAGGGTCCCGTTACCCTTTGGGTACGAAACCCAAAAATGTTACCCATATGTTTTGTTAGATCTGTGACAATAATGTAATATTTTCCATGTTTTTCCAGTCTCCTATCCGTATTGAAATCTAAATGACAGATATTTCATAGGAAGCCATTCGTGTGACGTGCGACAATAAACGAATAGCAGTGTTGTTGTGAGACCGATACAAATATAAATTCCTATCGACCGGCACAATATGTGACTTAGGACATGCGTACACTTACGACAAAAAATGCATTGTATTGTAGATTGTTTTAATTTGAACAGATTTAATAATAAAAAAGTTTTAAATTGATGATACTTTTTATTATTAATTAGCATTGGCGTAAATGATAAATTAATCAGTTTTAATTTAAGGCCGCGAAGCGTGCCGTCAAAATGACAGTTAACGCTTACCGCACTCAAACCGCTTCACCAGTACCCGACTCCGCAATGGTTAATTTTATAAAGTTAATTTAAAATAAGGTTGAGGCCTCCCGTGACAGGTGTGCTGGTGTTCCAGCACTACTGTCACGAGCTACTCTGAGCGAGATATGTTTATCTCGCTCAGAGAATCAGCATTGCTATCCAGCGTGGCAATGCTGCCAACATTCTTGGCACGCTCCCGTGTGATCCCGCGGTTTGGATCAGATCTTTTATCTATAGGTAGGTAGGTTAAGTTCTGTTTTATGTAAATAGTTTAGTTCAAAATATATTTTTACACCTAGGCAAAACGAATGTGAGGAATATTCTTAAAAAATAAACAATAATGACCAATTTTGTAAGGAATGAGTGTATTTTATGAGGCCGTGGGTATATATAATCAATTTTAACCCATTTATAATTAATCTATTACAATATATTACCTAAATTACTTAAAAAACTTAACCAATTACTATCACTTCTTCATCACATTTTTTTTTTGCTCCAATTACTGTCCAATTCTATTTAATTAATCTTGTTATATAATGTTATTACTCTGCAAATATTTTGTACACAACTGTACTTTAAAAATCACATATACAGACGCGCATATATCTCACGATGCAGATGAATTACGACCAAACTGCCAATTACACTAAAAAAATATCCCTGGCGCCAATTAAAATGATTTACATATCAATAAATCGTGCAGATACGGCCCGGAATGGCCTTTATGACGGCGCGATGGCGTAGCGTTACCGATGTATCGATGTTTCGTAACTTATCGAGTATTAATCGATTTTAGCTTCCATCATGTCATATTTTATACTTTAAGCGTGTATTTATAAGAAGAAAGTTTTAAAATTAAAATTTTGATTGATTAATCATGTATTTTTATTGATATACTTTAGAATATTGAAAGGTAGAACAAAATAATTACAGTAGTAGGTATCCTATCCGTTTTCGTTGTCTGATATTATACTATCAAGGTCAACTATATAATATTTAATAATTAAATCCATAGTAATATTAAAAATACGAAAGTAAATCTGTTTGTTTGTTTGCTACCTTTTCAGGGCTTTTCGGAACAATATGGCTGGATGGATCGTAAAACCAATTGAAGAGATAGATTATAACCTGGCGAAGGACATAGGCTATCTTTTGTCTTTAAACAAGCGCAGACGAAGTCGCTGGAAACAGCTAGTATCCTTATAAAACATACGGACATAATGTCACGTCAAAGTTTTGACACAAAACACGCATTATATTTAATATGTGATCAAATTTTAGGAGTGTTTCACACAAAGCTTATACTAAAACATTAATTCACTAAACATCGTGTGTGACAACTCAAATTTAAGCTAACGAGCACCATTGTTGCCGCATGTCAAAATGCAATAAAAATTGTATACCTTACCTTAACTACGTAATTCGCTTCTTCAATCGAACTATTTTCAGTCGTATAGTGCTATAATTAGAATTGTTTATTCAGTGTAGCTTTTTAAGCCTTGTGTCGTTTTGATGGGGATTTATGAATAAAATTGTATAATTGAAGTCAATGTAGATAAATCATTATGAATTTCATGACGGCTCATAGTCTACGTAATTAAGGCGATTATTGCTATTGCCATCATAATTGACAAATGACAGATGAAAAACTTCACCTCCATTGTCATATCTCAAATGACATGTGACGCATAGATGTGACGTGAATGGTGGGCTGTTTATATTCGGTCATATGTCCAGTGGACTTCTATACTAATATACTAATAATAATAATTATATTATAATGAGGAAAGATTTGTATTTTTGTATGTATTATTGAATAGGCTCCGAAACTACTGGACCGATTTCAAAAATTATTTTCACCGTTAGAAAGCTACATCATCACTGAGTAACATAGGCTTTATATTATACTAGCTTCCCGCCCCGGCTTCGCTCGGGTAGACAAAATATTTGATAAATGTCTATAGGCTCCGAAACTACTGGACCGATTTCAAAAAATATTTTCACCGTTTGAAAGCTACAAGATCACTGATTAACATAGGCTAGCTGCCCGCCCCGGCTTTGCACGGGTAGACAAAATATTTGATATAAATGTCTACCCGTGCGAAACCGGGGCGGGCAGCTAGTCTTTAATAATTGTGACGTCATTGTATGTGTAGTTCACGTGTTTTGGTGGATGGCCCCTTCACCTTCATTATGAGGGTTGCCTGCAATGGGTCAATTTCATCAAAGCACTTTATACAATCCTATACTGTCTTAATTTATAAAAAAACATTTCATAACTTGAAAGTTAAAAACTAATTCTTCAATTAAAGTAGGAGGAAAGTACTATTTCTCATTTGATAAAAACTTTCTCCAAAAAAACGGCTGAACGGATTGTATTGATTAATATCAAAATCGGTAGGCAACTTCCCGGAGCTGCTGCCAGGTAGGAGGAGAGATATATATATGTATACACAATTTATTTTCAACTCTGAAAAACTAAGGGCTCGTACATACGGATTAAAATTAAAACTTATATCGCGCGGACGCATAGCATAGCAGTCAAAAGCTAGTAGTATATTGTGAACATAGCCATAAGTTTAGATGGAACACAAACCGCAGTTTAAAACAAATCAACTTGTTGACCGAAAGTGCGTGCGAAACGCAAATAAGCGATTAATCCCCCGTCGCAAAATGTTTACACCGACCACAGGTAGTGCTGTGGGAGTATCGATAGTTGATCTATCGATACTATATATTATAAAATGTTTTAAACATTTTATAAACAATATTAGTATGATTTTTGGTACTCCAACCAGGATATCTAGTTGGGTTCGCACATAACATGTAATGGTTGACTGAATAATTTAATTTGTTTTTTTTTTTGACAATGTAAATTTCATGACGCTGATAAAACATATGAGTTGCTAAAAGGAAAATCATAGCTTTATGCATCATAGCATATATTGATTACATTGGTAAAGGATATTAGATATGACAAAATCTATTTGAAAGTAGGTACCTGCCTAGTCTACCTACTACTACCTACGTCTATTTAAAGATTAGGAGATTCCTGCGGAGCCGGCACCGCGCGACTGACACCTCTGATATTGCAAGCGTCCATAGGCTACAGTATCCGCTTAACATCATGCGGGTATGCTTGTTTGCCACCTTACTATAAAAAATAATCAAATAGTAATTATTTCGATATTGATTCTAAAAATCTTATTTTTTAAAATTATAGTATCGACAATCATTTCTCGTCCTTAGTATCTCCAGCGCGATATATGTAACGTTTGACGTTTTTATGTCATCATATATTAAGTTGTGAATTACAGTGGCCTTCGGGCTAATTGATCGCATACATATAATTGAATTTACATAAGTCATGCGCCCGAGTGTTGTTCCTATCATATATAAAATTATATGTTATACCGCAATGTTTTACAATGTAAGCTTTTGGTTTATTGGAATTATATAAATAATTGTTGATAATATAGAAACATTTCGTGTCTCTCTTACTATGAGCACATCGCAGACAACGCCAGTTGAAAAACTTCTCTAGATCTTATATAAAATAGGATTTAAAAACAAATATCAGACAACCGCTTAAATAAATAATAGATCCAAACGTATTTTACGAAAAAACAAAAAAAAAAACGCATAAAACTGCTTATTAGCTAACAACCGATCAACTTGAAATTACAAAAAAAACATTATTCATTTAACCAAAAATATAATTGTTCAAAATGGAATAAAATGCATTAAAAAAAACCCTTACGAAATTAGCTTTAGGCAAACCCATCAGATTTACCATTAGTTGGCGCCTGACCATGGCTACATTTGTTAAAGATGCTATCAGTTTCCTGCTAGACAGACAAACGCATTGTATGGTAATGTATACGTAGATAGTGATCATTACCAGATCCCTGTTATCCAGATGCTTACTTATGTTAGTGTCGCTATGTTGCTAGCGAGAAACTTGAAACTTGACACTTGACACTAGATTCTCGACACTCAGCACCCCAAACTGGACACTCGACTATAAAACTCAAAATCATCTTTATTTGACTAGGCTTTACAAATTAGTATTTGACAGAATCTACCACCAGATTCGGAGCAATTACTTTTTTCATACTATCTTTCTCCACACTATACCATCGACACTCAACTCTAGCCTGTAAATACTGGACATTTGACACGTGTCACGTGTCAACACTCGACATAATAACTTCCGATTATCGACACAAGACACTCAATTAGTGCAATGTTGTTTTAAAAGTGTTCCCATGTCGATGTCATGTCTTAGCTTAATTTTATACAATTCGATACAAACTTAATTAAATAAATATAAGATACCTTTTAATTCGTAAATTAATTAACAAATTATACGAACGTAACATAAATAAGTTTTAGGTTAATGTGAAAACAACTGAATAGCTTAGAACCAAAAACAAATGGCGTCCAATCGTCCCATCACTAATAAATTACCACAGCAATATTATTCAAGAACTGTCATAAAAAGCTTACCCATCATAAATTAATTTTGTAATGAATATATTGACGGCGACATTAAAATATGTTTGGTTTTAATTAGCCGTCGACGTTACTGATAAATACAATTTATGTAAGCATTAAACCAGGAGGAACATCACAGTATTTTTGATTCAAAAAGTAACGAAATTGTTAATATTTTTATTTACATTGTATGTTTGAAGGTTAATGATCTTTATCTTTTTAAAACATTGGCAATACAATAGTCTTTACTGATAACACTATCAAAGAGCGTCTTTACTAATTCGGATGAGGCCAAATGGTCGAAAAAAGAAAAAAAAACTTACCTTTTTTTTCATGTTGCTGGCCATTTCCGAGACAGTTGTTCCAGTTTGCCACAGCTGCGAAGTTCATCGTATAAAGTCATAGACATTATTTTTCAAAATATACAGAGATATATATCTACAACGTGTTTTTAACATACTCAATAATATATAGTCCAAATTACTTAAAATCCAAAAAAAATATTCTCTTTAATCGGTCATTTAATAAAAAATAAAAATGTATTAATGAGTCTTATCCTATTAATATACCCAACCGCTGACAATAATCTAAATGCAAATAAATAAAAATTAAAGACATCATTATGACCATTACCGTTCCACTGTTAATATTAACGACAGCAACTTTACATAAATATACAATAATGCATTTAGCATGGCGATTATTTTTAACATTACATGTATTTTATACAAATATCGGCTTAAAAATTGGTTTTTATTGACATCCAAATTATTTATCATTAACATTTTTAAAATATACATTTTAAATCACAAAATTTTGTGGCTATTCATTGTGATCCTATGTCCGGGACCTTATTGTCCGGATAGAACTAGCCTTACCTTACCTTATCTCCGGTCGGTAGCATTGCCAGTTCAATGGATATTAAATCATATTTCCATTAATAAAACGATTCTTAATTAGTAACATACAACTACCATGTTAGTGACATTTACGATGAATCACGTTATTTTTGATTACAAAGTGAAACAAGCGCCTGTAACACTAGGGGTGTCACTAGGGTACTGCCAACCATATGTTGAGAAGAATCATTAAGCGCAATAAAGATGAAAATGGAGTTTTTGGCGGGAATCAGGCGGAGCGGTTGAGATTTTTTCCAGTGTGTCGTAAATTGTGTTATAGTGATCTTTAATGTGTATTTTTGGTGTCGATATGTGCAGTAAAGTTTCATTTAGTGACTGATTTATAGGAGCATTGGAAATAATGCCATAATACGACTTTTGGGTTAAGTGATTTATCATTTTGGTCAATAGGTTACCTCTAATCTAAAGGCGTGTTACGATCTGCTACTGCCGTGGGTTGTCTCCAGAAACTCCATTGGGCGTTAGAATGCATGACACTAGGCATTTTAATGCGGCAAACACGAGAAATTTTGCAACATGAAAATTCTCTAACACTCGACACTGGCAAAAATAGTCCCTGAAGGGATTGATTGCCATACTTAGGAAGAAGAAGAAGAAGAAAGATGAAAATAGGTATCCCTACAGCCGTTAAGGCGTATTCTGGAACGCACTCTGTAAACCTTACTGGAGAAACACTACACTGCAAGAGTAGCGTCATTTGGTTTCATTCTTGCAATTCTCGCAAAGAGTGAAGATACTATCCCAGTGATGTAGCTCCTATTTTGAAGGGTTTATCTCAGCTCAGGAAACCACATACACTATAGAAACACAGCACTACATGAAATCAGTGTTTGAACATTAGCTTTTTTGGAAGGACGAGATTCTAATCCAGTTGGATAATTTCCAACCAAATATACTTAATTGGCCACTCTAAGGAATAAACTATGAAAGCTTAAAAAAATATATAATACATTTTCACAACATAATTTATTTTATTGTACAAAAAATATGCAAATCTAAATAGTTTTATTTAAATTTAATGTTTACTCCATACATAATAAAGTTTACTCTCAATTCCGAGAAATCATCAGTATGCTAAATTAATTAGGCATTATCTCATAATTTATAAATATATTCATAGTATAAATATATAGCAATCAGAAAACCTTGCCATCGGAGCCGAACTGAACAAACACATCTATAAAAGTTTATTTGATAGCGGTAATTTATAATAATGATGACAGAATAAAATCTTCATTTTGGGCATGGTCCATCTTATGTGGAGTTTTTATTAGCAGATTATGAGAACTCTTGAAAGACACATAGGTATGTTAAGTAATTGATGCCATTGCCCTGTTGTGAAAATTAAGGCTGCTACTTAAGTAAGTATAAATATTACCACGTATTTTTATATCAGTAAGGTGGCAAACAAGCCAGTCTGATGGTAAGCGGTTCCCGTAGCCAATGGACGCTTGCAACACCAGGGGTATGACTTGCGCGTTACCGACCCTGAGACAGATTATTGCAAAACGCTAGATGGGTGTCAAATATGAATATAATACGAAATTCTCTATTCCGGTTTGAACGACACTGTAGCTAACTAAATAACTCTTATAAAGAAGCCTTATGGATCAGGGTTTCGAGTTGAAAAGCGCAGTGGAGTTTTTCTAGATTTAAGAAATCTTTAAAGTTGAGTGATACGGAAAAATTACTCTATTTTCCTCTTTTTGTTACCTTTTCGATAATGAAGTTCGTAAAATCTCAAAGAAGGTCATATATTATTATACTTTTCAATCTTTGGGTACTTGTAAATTATCTACATCTACACTAATCTACACTAATATTATAAAGAGGAAAGATTTGTATTTTTGTGGGTTTGTATTGAATAGGCTCCGAAACTACTGGACCGATTTCAAAAATTATTTCACTGTTAGTAAGTTAAATTATCACTGAGTAACATAGGCTATATATTATACTAGCTTCTGCCCGCGACTACGTCCGCGTTGAGCTTAGAATCACAGAGACAAAGTAAAATTATCCCGGGATAAAAACATTTTCCCGGGATAAAAAGTATCCTATGTGTTAATCCAGGTTATAAACTATCTGTGTTCCAAATTTCATCCAAATCCGTTGAGTGGTTTTTGCGTGAAAGAGTAACAAACATCCATCCATCCATACAAACTTTCGCATTTATAATATTAGTAGGACTAGCTGCCCGCCCCGGCTTCGCACGGGTAGACAAAATATTTGATAAATGTCCATGCTCCGAAACTAATGTCTACCCGTGCGAAGCCGGGGCGGGCCGCTAGTACGGAGATAAAGTCGCTGAATGAAAGCTAGTGAACAATAAAAGTATCTTTCGCAGTCATACAAATAACCGTACATGAAAATGCAAACATTAACCAAGTGACTTGCTGAACGGGATGAGCTAATTATTAGCTTAATTTGCACACGCATTAGTGGCCCGGCTGTATGCGGCGGTCAACATTTAATTGCAATAAATTATGAACATTTTGTAGTGTCATTTCAAAATGTAGTTGGAGTAAGTGAAGAGAGTATGATGAAATTCTTGCATAGTACCTATCATTAAATAATATATTTTCTGAATCAAATTCCATCGTACTATCTTAACCAACAAAGTCAATGTTTCAGATCTTATGTCGTTAAGTTATGTTTTATGTGATAAATAAACAACATATATTGATACAATATGACAGAATTTTTAATTTAATTTTTTAGAAAGTATTTTTATTGTTAATTGAATCTGGAAGTGGGGTCCAGTACCTTTAGATTTTTTAACGTCACATTATTTTGCACGCGTACCTTTTGGACCGATGACAATACAACAATTTAATAATTTTGGCTTAATGTCCTACATTTCGAAGCGTTTTTCAGTATTTTTAAGATTATTATTTTTTTCAATATCATCTAAACCTCCGTTGCCAATATTTGAATAAGAGGCCAAAAAACCTCTACACCAATAAAGGTTGCAACAACTCTCGCCGTCTCTTGTCAATTGTAACTACGAGCAACAGTTTGCTCCGCTCACCTCGATATGTCATGGGTAAAGCACGGCTGATATTTATTGATTCCGCGTCGAGGATTGTAAATGTCAATTAGCGCAACTGATGTGTGTATTTATTTATTGTGCCGCGAGATTTATCTGTTAGGCTTCGTACACACCTGCGTGGCTGGGTCGATCGCGTGGCTATGTCGATCGTGCGACTAGGTCGATCGACAGCGATGATTGTTAGTAAATTTTCTAACAATTTGTTGAATTCTGTAATCAATAAAAGTTTTTATTAAATTAACTTTTATAAAAATATAACACTGTTTTCCATTAATCATTGGTATGTATCAACACTGTTTCCTTTCATGATTCATTCATTTTTTGACAAAAATAGCTACATATAGCGAGACAAGAATTTAGAGCGACCCAAACAAACTATGTATTGGTTTTAATTTGTGTCTACTTTTCAATGTTACCTTTCTATTCAATGGTTCTTAACTTTAACCACGATATTCAACTTATTTGTTTTATAGATATTTATGATCGACAATATATTAAAATCTTACATTAGTCTCTGACTCTATAATGTCGATCGACCACGTTGTGTAAGCAGCTTTATCGTGTGGGCAGTGGCCGGATACTTTATTAATGGACAGCTACTTGTTATTTCCACTTGTCGATTGCTATTTGATTGATATTCATGCATTGATTGCAATAGTGATTGCTAGTAATATTTCCTTTTCGTGTTAGACTGTTAAATTTGTTTCAAGGTGTGAATTAAAAAGTGCACTTAACATGTTTAATTCAAACTAATTAAGTTCGTTTAGTGAAATTATTTTATATAAAAGTTTAGTAGACCAGCGATGGACATAAATGCATGTATTTGTGTATATGTACACTGTAAGGCGTAGTTTTAAGCGTCTCTTCGTTGATCGCAAAGTTTCATCTACCTTTTTTACTTAATCTGAGGGTTTAAAATTGTTCCTTACCTAGCTTGATTAGTTGCGATCTATAATTATTTTGGTTTGTAAATTATCATATTACAACCATTAGCATAAACTCATATTTTGTAAGCCTACACTATTGACCGAAGCCAAACATTGGCGATAACAAGCCGTCCAACCAACTCATTACAAATATTGGTTGAGAAATCCATTAGGCGATTTCTGTTGGGAGGAGGCAAATATTTATACACATACTCATTTCAGATTTTTTACGTAATCGATATTAATCTTCAGAGGTAGAGCGTACCTAATGGGATTTACCATAAAAATATTAGCGATAATTAGGATTTAACTCCTGACTGAGGACTGTACCATCACCTTACAGAAGACCGCAGAGAAATAACACTACTTGATGTACTGTTGTGTTTCTGCCGTAAGTAAGGTTCCCAGTGCTCCACGAGGATACGCTGGGCTAGTAGTAATGCTGCTAGCACAGTGAGTCCTCATCAACAACAAGGTTGGCAACCCGTTAGTGATACCCCTGGTATTGCTAGCGGCTATAGGGTACGGTGACTGCTTACCAACAGGGGGGCAACAGATGGCACACAAGCATACGGCTTGTGTGCCACCTTAGCGGTATAAAAACAAACTACTTACAGATGATTACAGTCAAATAGCACTACTAACGGCACTACTTTGTTCCAAAGGAACTTCTTAAGGAAATAAAGTAAAGAATATGGTAGTCTCAGTAGATCCTTTAGTACCTACGTATGAAGGAATTCCTACGGGAAACACTGAGAACAAGTCCTCTAAGTGAAGAAGTGTTGTTTTGTGGTGAGTAAGGTCACCTACATATTAGTTTGCTACCATATTGAGTCCATTCTATAGTAAGCTTGGCACCGCTCTAGTGATGTCCATGGTATTGCAAGTGACTGTAGGCATGAATACTCGAGTTCATTGGCAAATTCGATATAAATTCCAGCCTTATAAATCAGTCAATACGACATGATTGATTGAACTGAAGCCGATCGATACTTATAATTATAAAGCAATTTTAATTTCGATAAAAAGATCAATTGTTCAACGCATATAATAATTACCGATAAAATGTCAATATCACACAGTATGTGCATTGATTACCAACTTATTGACACGGTTTTACAGAATATAACATTCTTAAAACTGACCAGTTATAATAATGAAGTGTTACTACTTGCTGCAGCCCGTGACTTTGTCTGCTTGGCATTTCTATTTACGAACATTTACCTTAGTAAATATAAAGAAAATAAAGTCTGACTTGTAACAATCAAGAGATATGAATAGTTTTTTTTTTATAAGAGACTAAAGAATCCAGTCTAGTAGTTTTAGTCTACCATCTAGGTACAAATAAACACTCAAAATTTAAGTATTTACAATATTTGTATAGCAAACCGTAATAGGCATAATTACGCAGCATTTTTTTAAAACAAGCATAAGACCCGCCTGATGGTAAGCGGGTGCTGTAGCCTACTACGCGTGGTCGACTCTACAACAATGTAATTCTAACAGGCAGCCAGTTTTTAAACCAAGATTGCTATAAAAAACCAAGTAAGCGTAAAAAAAATGAAACAGACATCATAACAAATCGCCCACAGTATTAGAACAGACATAGACAAGCGTACTTGTACAAAAAATTGCATGCCACTTGTTCACACATTCGCAACGCAACGTTACATCGGCAGATATGTAACTACGATGCTAATTAAACTATAATAAAATGATTTACGCACGCGTGAATGTCATGCAGTGCGATAAGCGGCGACTGCGCAAAAACACTGCGCAACGCGTTTCCATATATTTACATAGTATATAATATGGTATATAATTGCCTGTGAATGTAATTGTGCAGCGGGACGTTAAATGCAATGACGGCTGTCTGCATTGGTCGATGGATTTAAATTATACTTATAGATTAACACACAGTATAAGGGAATGTCTTACTTCGGAATTGGATACCTAGCAATTAATTCTTCAGTTAAATACAAATATGTAAAAATAAGAATTGAAATCCTTTTTTTTTTAAATTATTTTTTTCACTAAAATATTATTTTTTTTGTAAAAATAAGTGTATCATTTATATGTAGCTGTAATGAGTCAAGTGTCTGTACAAACATTAAAAAAAAAGTATTCTGGGTATTTGAGGTTCATTTTATGACATGGTGCTAATGTGCCAATTCACACAACCCTGAGTACAGAGATAAGTAATTTTATTTAATAAAATAGCTCACAGGTTATGAGGCTTAAAAAGTTACTGACAAAACTCATAACCAGTCAAAATTAGTTTTGACTGACTCAATACGTTCATTATTAATAACAGTTGTGGTCCGAATTGGCCGTAACGTGGAGCAAACTCAATCACCGATGCTTTATTTTCTAGAACAGAAAAAAAAGAACCAAGAACAAAATAAAAGTAAAGTAAATTTAAAAACTGTAGCCCGACTTAGGAAGATTAAAACCCGCGCTTAAAAATCGTTGACCGATTTGGACCAAATCTCTATGAAACATGGATGATGTCCTTTTATGGCTCAATTGATAAAGTCATTACTGCTTGTGACCGTTTATAAAATGTGACTGTAACACACATATAAATTGCATGTAATTAACTATCATATATTGTACTGAGGTAGACGGCAGTTGTCAATATTTCCAACGTCACAAACCTGCTATTTCCATAAAATAGGTTCAGTAACAAAACTGGTGATTGTAGTGTGGATGTGAAAGGGAATGTTAATTAAAAAAAAAACTTAATTTATTGTTAAAAGCAGCTGCGGCTCGCGCATTTGGAATAGAGGCTGTAAATATATAATGCTCGCTTTTACGGGCTGTACGTAGTTCTAGAACAAATACGTTTTTTTTTTCTGAATGAAAATTACCATATTATTATAATAATAATGCTCGGACATTATCACACAACGCCATCTGGCCCCAAACTAAGCAATGCTTGTACTATGAGAACCAGCAGCTGATACAATACTTACATACTTTTTTTTTGTAAATACATACTTATAATACATACTAAACACAAGGCAAACATATTTGTCACATAAATGTTCGCTCCGGCGGGAATCGAACCCGCGACCCCAGCGTAGCAGTCAGGTATACCAACCACTAGACCAGAGGTCTCGTCAATATTATGTCCTTTTCTGTAGGATGATGGAGAGAGTAGATGTGAAATCGTAATAAACAAACAAACGCACGTTTGCATTTAAAATATAAGTCAGGATGTTTTGGCACCTTAGCCACAAACTATTATACTATAACTATTATAAAATGTCATCTAAATCCCATTAGTAGTTTTTAACATTACTCGCTCAGGATATCAGCATTGTCTTTGCACGTGGCATAGCTGCCAGCATTCTTGGCACGCTTCCGAACTGATTAGGGTCCGAGAAAAGTATATTTCTGGTATTTGTAAATATTCTTACTTTAATAAAATTAGGTATGTTATCTGTATCAATATGTATACGTATATATATAAATGAATCCCTAATTCCCTTGGTCACGACATCACGCGTGAACAGCTAGACCGTTTCGCTTATTCTTTGTTTTGTGTTTGCTATTGTCAGGAGAATGATAAGAACCTTTTAACATTTTTCTTTTCATAAGAAATGAAAAATAAACTAAGAACCGCAATATTTTTAATTCGAAAAAAAGGTTCTTTTTTATATGGTGTATTTGACATATGAATTCATAGCCAAGACAGGACAACGTCTGTCGGGACAGCTACTTTAATATATACTACGCCATATCTAATTGTATTATAACTAAAAATGAAAGGTACATTCTTGAAATAAATTTCCAACTGCTCAATTCCTTTTAGAAATATAAAAAAAAAACTTGTAAGTTTCTTTTGGAAAACTGTTACGTGTTAACTACTAGGGAATGCGTGTCGAGCATTCAAGCAAACGGTAACAATTCCATCGCTGGGCTCCTAAGCACCCTTATAAGTACCAAATTGCACTTAGTATGTGTAATTGCCGCAAAAACTAACAAATTATAGCTGATAACTATGTAATAGACCGAGAGCGTGATATTACTGTTTGGAAACATAATAGAGTATCTTGCTACCGAGACGAAATACATTTTTTTTAATATTATTTTATTTATATTTTTGAATTATTATTTATTTTTTATTTGTTTTCATTGCGGCAACAGCAATAGAGGTTCTGTGAATTTTAATTGTCTACCTCTTACGGACCTTGAGACAGTCTGCTGACGCACATACAGATGGACAGACAGACGGACGAGCGGACGGACAACGAAGTCTTAGTGCGTGTATTTTTTTATACTTACAAAAGTCGTCGATTTAACAATGTCACTTTGTTCGCAAGGTTTCACCAAACTTTTTTTATTTAGTCCTATGATATAATAATGAGCCTTGCTATGACAAAGTTGATAGGCTCAGTAAGCCGTTGCGCTGCCTTCTAAGCCTATAGTCGCAGGTTCCATCTTCACTCAGCAGCGTTTAAATATTAGGTCCTTACATATGAAATTGGCGTTTTGTATGGGAGGAACAAAAAGTCGAATATTTTTTAATATAATATATTTAATTAATCAAAGTATGAACCATTATTTTCTATGCACTTTTGCCATCTCATAGGTAGTTGATTGATCCCTTTACTAAAAAAACCAGTCGGACGGGAATCAATAAAATCTTTGAAGGCGATTTGGACTGCCCCATCGGAGTTGAATTTTTTCCCTTGCAAGAAGTTATCCAAATTTCTAAAAAAATGGTAATCTGTTGGAGCAAGGTCCGGGGAGTACGGAGGATGTCTTAGACTTTCCAATTGAAGCTCTTCTAATTTAGTAGCCGTCTGTAGCGCAGTGTGTGGTCTAGCGTTGTCGTGAAGCAGCAGTGGCGTGGAGCGATTGACCAGCCTAGGTTGTTTAGCCGCTAGCTTTTCCATCATGGTTTGCAATTCCTGACAATAGACATCAGCCGTAATAGTCTGGCCAGATTTGAAAAAACTGTAATGAACAATACCGGCACTAGTCCACCAAACGCTTACAAGTAACTTTTTTGGGGTTAATTTTCGCTTGGGGCAGGATTTGGCTGGCTGGCCAGGATCTAACCATTGCGCTGAGCGCTTCCGATTATCGTAAAGAACCCATTTTTCATCACAGGTAATGATTCGGTTTAAAATACCTTCATTATTGTGCCGGTTTAGTAATGTAACGCAGCAGTCGACGCGCGTTTGCCGGTTTGTTTCAGTCAATTCGTGAGGTACCCACCTTTCAAGCTTTTTAATCTTCCCAATTTGCTTCAAGTGAATTAAAACAGTTTTATCACTAACATTGCAGCCTGCAGCTAACTCGGACGTGGTTTGCGATGGATCCGCTTCCACAATAGCCTTCAACTCTTCATTATCAACTTGAGTCTCAGGCCGTCCACGGGGCTTGTTCTGCAGGTCGAAATTTCCAGAACGAAAACGTTGGAACCAAAAACGAACTGTGTTTTCTTTTGCAACACGACCGCCATACACATCATTCACCCTTCGAGTTGTTTCCGCAGCACTAGTGCCACGGCGGAACTCGTACTCGTAAATAATGCGATATTTAAGGTTTTCCATTTTGTAAAATGAGTGACGCAAACAGAAAAAAACAGAAGAAAAAAAACAAATGAATGACGATCATCGAAGCACAAATACATAAGTCTATAGCTGTACAAATTTGAATTTGGAATTCCTTACCAAAGAGGAGAAATTCGTGATTAAAGTGGCCAGTACGAAAAACGCCAATTTCATACAGGTCGCGGCACGAAACTCTAGCGCTGAGCGAAACGTGGAGGGGATAGCTGCGCATGGGTACCATCGCGCACGCAATACAAATTAGTAATTTAATTGCTTAGTTAAAAACAGCAAAATAATGTTTTAATGTAAAGTCAAATAGTAAGTCTAGCGGTGAACAAAATGTGGAACTTAACTGCGTATGGGTACTGTCACGCACGCAAATATTACTTCATGTTACCTACAATATAATTTTTAACAAGTTTATGGGGAGTAGAAAAATAAATACACTATCGGATTTGTAAATTTTTATATTAAATACCAAATAATAAAAAAAAATATATTAAGTCCGAATTACATAAGAACCTACTGAAGTTTCTTCTCAGGATAGAAGAAACCTGCGAGTTCGGCAGGGTGTGGACATCAGACACCGCATTCTCCTTTCCGATATCTAGTCCGAATCAGACAATGGTCTTACACCTTCAATAGTATCCCAACAGGGCCTTTTGCTTACTGAGGGCCCCGGCTCAGGGCTGCTTCGGTCGTCGGCACTAACAGCGTCATCGTCATCAGACTCACCAAGGCTATCCTCTGAACTGTCACCATCAACGCGAATGATGAATTCTTCTGTAACCAAATCCACGACATGGTCACTCTTGACATATTGCTCTTCTATGTCCTTTACCTTTTGGCATAACTTTCCCCAATCCCAAGCACCCATCAGCAAAACTTCGTTCTGAGCCTTTGAAATTTATATCTTCCTCTAGCTTCTTTCTCAACTTTCCGACGGTGGGAAGTTCATTATTTGTCCTATGAAAGTTATGTATGCACCTCTTTATTAATCCTTGATCAAAGTTATCAATATCTGTGACCGGTTTTGATCTGGAGCGTTTTTTGCCTGGTGTTCTAAATACTGATAATAAGTCGGAATTATTGGCTTCAGTGGAGATTTTCCTTACCGTTGCTATGGACGTCTTTGTAGATTCAGCTGTCCTTTTCTGAATTTTCTGTAAGTCACTAATTATACTATTTAATTTTATATTTCCCGCCTGAATAACTTCTGCAGTTTGTTTTATTTCACTTATATCTACAGTGCTGCGGTCAGAATCGAGTAAAATACTCGCAGCTTCGCCAATTTCACTTTGAATTTGTTTCAGGGAATTAATGAAATCATTCGATTCCCTTTTCAGAAAACAATGCACGTCAAACACCATTTTCCGTGCCTGTCTTTTCAAAACAGTATTCCTTCTCGGCCTCGGCATTTTCACTGTTTAAAAACTGTTCAAACTTAATCAAACAGTGAATAAACTAACAAACACAACAAACAAATCAACAAAACAAACTTAACAAAAAACAACAACAAAAATTAACGATGACAACAAAACAATTCAGAACGCGACTGTACACTGGAAGTGCGCGGAGCGTCGTATCGGCACGGGGGACGGAGTACGACTGGAGAGCCAATCGGCGCAACGCACGCTCGCCCTTCACCCCTGTACCCCGCCAAGACACCTTATTTTTTACTTCTGCGCAATAACGGTCAGCGCTAGAGTTTCGTGCCGCGACCTATATGTACATATACATATACAAATTATCACGCCAAGTCTCGTACGTAAGCAAAGAATATAGAGTGCCATATTTTCACTCTTGACTTGCACTTCTTTTGCTTTTTCTACATTCATCAATCTCTTCATACATGCCCGCTCGGTTCCGAGTACTCTTTACCTTTCATCATTGAGAAATATCCGGTCAAGTTCAGAATATAGAGTCAAGCAAACTTTTAAATTATTGCTAGGCGTCACTACTTTAGTAGAAAAATGTTCATTAAAAAATAATAATTTCAATGTATTGTATAATTATAAGTAATTTACAATTCCTACTTTATCTATTAAAATATCTCATTTAATGTACAAACAAATCTTAAATAATATGTTAAGTTAATAAATTAATAATGAAGACAGTAATATTATATAACACGAGGACATTAATTCTGAATCTTTTTGCACACTGTCATTATAAATGATAAAAATAAACGTGAGTCACATTTTATCACGGCCAGTTACCACGTTACGCGCTCAAACAAGCAGATATACTTTTGCACTAACACCATAAACAGGGTACGTAATGCCCGTCTCTCCGACGCGTCGTAAACACGACCCATTCGATACTGGACATTTATCGATCAAGTTCCAACCATTATCGATTAAATCACACGATTTCCAGTAATTCGTTACTTGTGTGAATAAATTTCAATAATATTGGTCACGATCGTAAGTTTTGTAATAAGATAATTGTGTTGTAGAATGAAGTGTGTCGATTATTCAAATATCTATGTTAATATTATGATTGGAAGGTCACGTTTTGTATTCTAACAGTTTGTATTGTCTCGTAAAATTAAATAAACCTGTACCTATTTTAAGGAATACCTATATTTGACAACAACAATTTTAGTTGGACTGATTATCGTAATTTTTCAAATTAATTCCATCCTTAAGGCGGTGGGTGCACGGGTTATTCTGGTGTGCACGGGTCACGCTCACTCACGCACATCCCATAATTGTATTGTTTTATATGACGTCATCCCGAATATATGATTCGATTGCATTACAAATTAAGATAAGGTGTAATTAACCTACTTCGCTTATAAAATAACCGAGAATGCATTATTATTTTTCACCTCACTTCGGCACTCGTGATCAAGTCAAGTATAAACTAATTATTATCTATATATATAAAAATCAAATGCTGTTCGTTAGTCTCGCTAAAACTCGAGAACGGCTGAACCGATTTGGCTAATTTTAGTCTTGAAATATTTGTGGAAGTCCAGGGAAGGTTTAAACGGTGAAAATATGGAAAAATTGCGAGTAAAACACTAAAAACGACAAATTTATTTTCCCATACAAACTGTTCTTACCTGTCAAACATTTGATGAATGGTGATAAGAAGTTCACCGGGTCATCTATATTTGATAAATGTCTACCCGTGCGAAGCCGGGGCGGGCCACTAGTTTTATTATATTATTTAAAGTGACCTTTTCCTGGCTTCTGTGCGCGCCGGCGGAAATAATCAGTTTAAGTATTTTTGAACAATATTTTTTTTTAACATTTGTAATTATCATGAAAACGCAGAATAAATACCAGGACAATCGTGTACCTAATCGACAATTGTATCAAAAGCATTTAGATTCTATATAAGTTGATGAGCACTATGTAAAATATGCATTAGTTATAAATAGCTTTGCTTAAGGTATTACTTAAAAAACTGTCATTGTTGTATAAACTTTTAAAAACGAATCGTTTAGTTCTAACTAAAATAATGAACCGATTTTGATTTAATCTTGCACACGGGTGCACGTTGGTCTAACTTGCGGAAAAAGGTTTTCATATTAAGGTTATAATATTAAATCAGCGTACTATAAAAAGCCAAAGTGCCAGTAAAATTAAATTAAAATATCATAACTAAATGATGCTGAAATTTAAATTTAATCATTTTCACGGTCATTACCAAATATCAAGTAACTTGTAAATATATTTAATAACGCAATTAGCAATTATTGACAATAATAGTTAAATATTTAATCATTTGCGAATGTTTAATGAATACTATTTAGTAATTAGGAAAAATTGGCGTAAACAAATTAGTTACAGTAAATTTGGTTTTGTACAAAATATTAATTGTTTATTTTTTTATTCGCCACACATCATTCTCTGATAGAGTTATGTTATTAATATTAGAAAAAAAAACTGCTGTTAAATTTATGACCGCTTGGTGTCTGAACACATTTATGATTTGGTCTTGCCAATGACTATTTTATAAGCAGATTATAAATAAATCTCTAAATATATTTTTGTCAATATAAACTCGATAACTGACTGTTGTTATTAATGCTACCTTGATTGTACCCACCTTTTCAAACTTTTTTTTTTATTTTTTTTTTACTACCTACTTAAGTATACTGTATTTACTGAAGTATGATATGTGAATGCCGTTTGTTATTGCGTAAATAAATAAATTCTCAAATAAATTGTATAAAATCATTTATTACAAGTTCATTAAAGCGTATAAAAAAGCATTTATGGTTTCAATTTTTTCATTGCCTATTTTATAGTCCGTGGATTTTATCCACTCAACGTTATCTCTTATAGTATCTATAGGTACATGTGTTTTGTTAATAACTAATTGTAATTACTAAGTGGATTCGACTATTATAGATAGCCCAGATAACACTTCAAATTAATAGATAATTTAAATTCATTGTAGGTCTGTATTCACTAATATAAAAGCAAAGATGAGCTTTATAAATACCGTTTAAATATTATCATAAAATCATATAATATAATGCCATAACTGTGTCCACACATTTATGTTCATAAATTATAATTAATAAAATCAAATTCTGCTATGTAAATTCTTATGAAAATATTCTTTAATATTAAAAATGTATAGAACTAGATTATGAATTTAAATTTATTATGACATCTGATCATCTTTTTAACATATTATATAAATTGTAATTTGTTCAAATTAATGGATGAATATTCAAAATAGAAATCTAGTAGCGTGTACAGTTTTTTATGCAATTTGGCAGAAAAGGTAATTTACGTAAGGTCTAGACAGAATACATAACTGGCTGGCTTTAATATAAAGACTATGATAAAATGTGATAACGTTTCTGAAATCAATCAGAAAATGTAATTATATTAATTCTCTTCTTGATAGCAAACTTTTTGTAATAATAATAATAATTAAATTTGAAAATAGAACATATAGATTTAATCTAAACTTTTTCTTATTTTGAACGCATAAAATAGTAACAGCAAATAAAACAGAGGCAATAAAATTAAAACCACGTCTACTTAGCCACCTGTCATCGGTGTCAAAATAGTGTGTTTCTCTGAAAGCTTTACACAAACAAGAAGCTCGTAAATACCAGCCATGGGAATTATAGTGTGGGCTAAATAGAACACATTAAGGGTGAGCGTACACGGGCCACTGTATAACTTTTCAAACACCAAGATCAATCTTAATCGCTGAGGCAAAAATATACGTTTATTTTTTGGGAAGTTCTTATTATTTTTTCATTCATATGTTCATTTTACCATCGCACTTCTCGCCACCGGCGGGGAATTCATCCCCACAAGTTGGAACCAAAATGGTCCCGAACTGCGCGGTTCCAAAAGAGCTTCCTCCCGCGCACAATTAAACTGTGGAATGAACTCCCCGCCGTGGTTTTCCCAAAGGAGTACAGCATGGGGTTCTTCAAGAAGGGTGTGAAGAGATTTTTGAAGGGTCGGCAACGCGCGAGCTATACCCCTGGTGTTGCAAGCGTCCATAGGCTGCGGTAACCGCTTACCATCAGGCGGGCCGTATGCTTGTTTGCCACCTTAGTGGTATAAAAAAAAAAAAAAAAAAAATATTACTACTTATTTATACAAGTACTTTTATTTGGGTACTACTAATACTAAGGCAGTGTGAGGATACGCTGCGCTGCTAGAAATCTTGCTAGCACAGTGAGCCTGATCAACAAAGTTGTTTGGCAGCTCGTTAGTCATATCCCTGGTATTACCTGGTTGTATGTTGAAGTGCCATCTTAGTTGTATAAAAAAACATTATTATTGTTTCGCTAATAATTTAGGCTAATATATAAAAAAAGACTTGACAAGACTAGAGAAGGCTGGTCATAAAGTCGTTTAATCTATTTATTACTAGCTTAGATTAGAAATTCAAGCATAATATTCTTGTTTACGTGTTAATGTTATTTTTTTACATATCTGTAATTATGTGATATACTCAAAAGAGTATTTGCTAAGTTTGCCGTATTCTTCTCAGCAGACAACGAACTTCCGAATCCGGTGGTAGATTCTGACGTTTGAAAGTACTTAATTGTAAAGTCTAGTTAAGTAAAGATGATTTTGTTTTTGAGTTCTAAGACAATTCAACTAGTAACTTTGAAGCGTGGCTCGTGCTTAGACGCCCTTATTGAAACCAGACTGATAATGCTTTATTTTAACGACACATAATAGGCGCGTGAAATAAAATGAAGGAACCAGAGGTTATAACCCCAATCGTGAATTAGCGCTAGTAGTTATCAATTCACCGCCGATCGTCGGTCTGTGTTAATGTGCCATTTGTATGGTAAATTTAATTTCTCTATATGCTTCTTCGTTTCTAATGACAGCCATGTATTACCTACTTTATAAGGAATAGTCGACACCTTACGAATTTGAATAATATATTTTTTATTTAGTTTGAAATAATTTAAAGTCTTATTATAAGCTTGGAGTTTGTTATTTTTCGTACGCGTAGGAATATAAAAATAACTATCTTCTGCCTGCGACTTTGTCCGCGTTGACCTTAAAATCTCAGAGGAACATGACATTTTTCAGGGATAAAAAGTATCCTATATGTTAAGCGAGATTATTAACTATACGTGTACCAAATTTAATTCAAATCCGTTGAGCCGTTTTTACGTGATGGAGCAACAAACATACATCCATACATCCATTCTTACAAACTTTCACATTTATGATATTGGTAGGATGTTTCATGTTACTTAGTGATTATTATTATTGCTTGTCCTGGTGAAAGATTTTTATAAATCGGTTCAATAGTTTTTGAGTTTATTACAAACGGAATATACAAATATTTCCACATTATAATACTAGAATACATATAAATTGTTTATAAGCTGTTAAGATGAGAACGAGGTCTTATTTTCGCTTAAAACTATGTGTATTTTTTAAGAGTTTAATTAAGTTTTATTTTTAATTCAAATTATATACACTCTAATCTCATTTTAACGGTATTGTTTTCATTATTCTCTCAAACTGTAGTAGTATATATTTATAGACATAATTTTTAATTAGCATATCATTATAGTGATGTATTTCATAAGATCTTAAAAGAAGTGTTTGAATGTTCACAACCTTATCAATGATAATAAAAACCAGAGCCATAAAAACAAATTAAATTAAAACACTGCGATAGCCCATTCGAATATATATTACATCCGCATTTAACGATTGCATAAATAATAAAGTATCGATTATTGTCTCGATGCGAAACGATTCTCGATCTTTATTCATGAATGGTTATAATTATTGTTTTTAAATTCATTATTTATAGCGTGCCGTGCTCGGGGCGAATATAAAAAGTTATATTTCTTTTATGACGACTATTTGTTTTGCATTCTATTTTGTTTGTTAATTTTATGTATCTATGTTTACTGTCTATATTTTATCAACGGTTGAGAAATCATAGTTCTTGTTTAGAAACCTCTTCATTTTGTTTTTACGACCTGCCGTTCTTGTAGAACATCGTTACTGATGCTGAAATATTGGTAGAATGTAAATAGTGTATTTTAAATGCAAATTTTAATATATTAAATAAATTATCAATTTCCTGTCTTTGTGCTTATATAGTAGATCAAAGCTTCAGCACAAAATGTTTATTAACCATTTCTGGGTATTTTCATAAACATTTTTTGCAAGATTATGTTTTTTTTTATACCACTAAGCTGGCACCAAGCATACGGCCCACCTGATGGTAAGCAGTCACCGTAGCCTATAGCCGCTAGCAATATAAGAGATATCACTAACGAGTTGCCACTTGCCAACCCTGTTGTTGATGATAACTCACTATGCTAGCAGCATTACTACTAGCGCATTGTATCATCGTGGAGCACTGGCAACCTTACTTTTTTAAATCGGTCCAGTAGTTTCGGAGACTTTGGACCATTATCAAATATTTTGTCTACCCATGCGAAGCCCGGACGGCCAGCTAGTATAATATATAGCCTACGTTACTCAGTGATAATGTAGCTTTCTAACGGTGAAAGTATTATTGAAATCGGTCCTTTAGTTTCGGAGCCTATTCAATAAAAACATACACACACAAAATTAATCTTTCCTCTTTATAATATTATACTATAGATGTTATATGTATCGTCAACCATGCCCGTCTAGTCACTTACCTGTATAAAATAATCTCGCAATATAAATATGACTTCATAGACCCGAAGCTACCAACACGTCATCAAACAAACGTGAGCTAGCACTCAGCGTTCGTTATAAAATTCACGATTCATTAAGGCCCAATAAAAGCGGTCATATTATAACACTTTAATAGCAGCACTATAACCTTGTTATCCGAATATCTATATAAGTTTTCAATGGATATTAAGTGGACCATTCCACTCTGCAACCACTGGATTTTTTATTTTTATCTTACTTCACCGTTACGTCATATTTTTACTGCAGTTTCAAATATTGTAGTGCATATTTTTAACATTGTATTCTAGAAGTAGCTTTAACATTAATTCACTGTCTGAAGTTATTAGCCTTTATACTTAAGGTGGCAAACAAGCATACGACCCGCCTGATGGTAAACGGTCACCGTAGCCTATGGACACTTGGGGTTGGTATAATCAAGCGTTGCCAACCCTATCAATGTTATACAAAAAAAAATAGAGGCTCTACACGTGAGCTCCAAGTAGAATTGACTCTACGAATCTGTTATTTATGCTCGGTTGTTACTCGAATGATATACAACAGCCAACATACCCAATTGATACCGACAGACACAAAGCAACAAAGGAGTTATATCTCTGTTCGACTGTAATAAGACTTAATTTAGCTGATAAAGAACCAGTTGCATCTCTTCTATAGAAATCCGTAGGCGCGTAATGGTAATTAATAATGTATGAAGAAATAGTCAAGAGTTGTTAATTAAATTCGTGTTTTTTATTCTGACGGTTTGTTTCAACACAGGTTGGGGATTAGTGTGAAGTCGGACTCCAATTTTGAAGCGAAATCGAAGCTTGCTTTTAGTTACAAAATGCAGTTTGCTTTTCGTGTAGGTACCTTCTTTCTGTGAGAATTTACTTATAATATTACTATGTTGAAATTTGTTAGTTATTAAAACATGTTGAATTCAAGAAATAATTTCAGCAGAACCAACGATGCATGAATCAAAAGTTGCAGAATACTATTTATAAAACTCACTAAAAATAACGATTGCATCTTTCTGCACAGTTCGAATTCACAGACATAATTGGTTGGTTATTTTGCAACCAGCCAATTGTTTCACAAATTATACAGCCGAGCTTAAAACCCACATAATTACACCGGCGATAATTCTTAAATATAATTCTGTGAGAATAGTTTTGACATTTTAATGGTTTTAATCTTGAACTTTTTGTTTCTGTGTAACACGCACCCACGTTTATTACAATTCTTATAAATTTTAATATTTTATTACAGTTCTATCTCAAACTATGTCTTTATGCCCAATTAATTATCGAATTAATAATATTGTTAAGAGATTAATTAACCGGTATCAGTTTGTTTTATCTTAATGTCTATTGTTTTATTTATCTCAGGCTCAGCGTGGGGTCTAGGTTAATAGATTTGTTTTAGATTGAAATTTGTTTTTTTACTAACATGCCTAATTAACATTATAAAAGCATTTTCGTTAAATTATAGTATTAAGAGCGTTATGTGGTTTATAATTAGAATTCTATCGGTATTGATAAAAATAGTAATAAATTGTTTAACCAAATATCTTACTGAGATTCTTCACTTTCATAACCTTCATTCAGTTATAAACATATTATATTGGAGATAAGAAGTTACAGAAGGTACAAGTTCTAATCAATTCCCACATAGCTAAGACCATTACCGAAATCTACTAAGCTATCGCAAATTAAAATTCTTATTGACATTGAGCTGCATCATAACTTGCAAAGACTAGCACAATTCAGAAAGGCAAAAATAGTTTTGAAAATTGCAGCGTAATCTTGTGATTCAGATGCAATTTTTGATGAGGTTATCAGAGCTTAGGTTTCCTTGAAAAGCATAGTAGAGGATCTATCAATCGGTCAATCAAAGTTCAAAGATCATTTATTCAGTTTAGGGCCTAAACAAGCAACCTGAGAAGAACCGGCAAGAAACTCAGTACTGTCTTTTTTAATGTAACATTCATGATATTAAGAGAGGTAGGGCGATTTGGGATATTCCGTGAGTTTGCCCATTTAAATTGGAGCCGCCCGACTTGGGATTGTACCCCCACCTTACAGAAGACCGCAGTGAAATAACACTACTATGATGTAGTGTTGCGTTTCTGCGGTAACTAAGGTTGCCACAGCTTGTTGTACAGCACAGTGAGTCCTCATCAACAACAGGGTTGTCAACTCGTTAGTGTTATCCCTGGTATTGCTAGCGGCTACAGTGACTGCTTAACATCAGGTGGTCCGTATGCTTGTGTGTCACCTTAGTGGTATAAAAAAAAACTCGACTAGTTTTTTGCACATCTCCAGGCGCCCATAACTCTGGTCGCGTGCACTAGCGGCGTATTATTTTTAAATTATTAGCGCTGTAATGGAATAATTTCGATATGCTAATGTTTGGAGAAACGGGCACAGATCACGATACGGTCATAGACTATGAAAAGTTAATAGTTCTGCATTTTAAAACAAAGCTAATTTGCATTTAGTACCCTTAAGAGTACACTACAGGACAAAAGAGATTTAAATGTTTTTTTTTAATTATGAGTCACTTTTTTATAAATAGTATGCTAAATGTCCACCAGTAGTCAAGTGACTTGTAGGCCTGATTGCAATACTTCGTATTTTGCTTCCATTTCTTTGTTTTTATGGTATGTATTAAAATAACTAATCAACATTTTTTTTTATATTAGGCTTGTTTTTCCTTGTAAATTCCCTTAATTTAGATAGTTAATTGTTAATGCCCAGTCTACTCTAAACAAACGTAGTCTATGACCAAGTATAAGCTAATTGCCAGTAGTTACAATTTGCAAGGCAGCGAATTCTTAGCCAGCACCTTGTTAGGTCGCCATTTTAAGTATTGTCAGGCATGTTTTGATGTGATACCTCAAAATATGTAAGTATAATATGGACTAATACTACAGATTTAGTATGCGCTATAATTTCAGAACATGCGTTGATATACCTAATGAAATTGGGCTAAATTGAAAACATTTTACTCAATAGAAAAACTCAAATTTACATTTCATATAAAGAATTCAATTGAAAAAGATTAGATGAGTATAAAAAAAGTTAATTTCATGCCAATAATGTTCTCTCCGATTCCAAATATAAAATAAAATCATTTTCTAATTTAAAAAAATAGATGTCACATATTATTATGTAGGTATGTTTATTAATATTTCTCTGGCTGGTTTATCTAAACGTTCGCACGTTAATAAAACTGGCTACAATGGACAATGTATTACTCCTGGCATACGAATTGTGTCATAAATAATAGAGCTATTTCATTATCAGTAAATCTTTAATGATTTGTGACGTAGATTGACATACACTGGAAGGGACTAGCTCTTGTAGAAAGAAACAATATTTGACAATTTTTCTTATTAAATTGATTTTTCTTTTTTAAAAAACACTGTTAGGCTAAGTTTTTGGTTAACCTGACTGCCACGCGAGTTCGCTAAGTAGGATGTACTAGATACCCACCCTGACTTCTCATGGGAAGCAAATAAATTGTATTATAGTAGTTAATTTATTTTAGTTAAATAATAGCCTTGTCAAGACAAGCGAAACGACAATTAAAAATTCAGACTTTCTCATCAAAAACGGTTTCACCAGACGCATCTGACTTCCCAAACTAAACATAAATTACAGTGCTCGCCGAAACGACATTATAATGTAAATTTTCTGCAGTAACTTTACAACTGTAAGAATCTTAGTTAGCTGTCAGGTAGTCGGATAAAAGATAAGAGTGATTTATACGAGAGATAATTACCCTTCCGCTAATTATGAAGATACTTGCGACGGATAAAATTAAATTAAGTGCGAGTTACGTGGTCGAGTTATAATTGCATAATTATTTTAGTGTGATTATTTTGTGGTAGTATTTAGAGTGGAGTGAACAATGAATACCGAAATAGCCACCTTATATGAAATTTTAATAAAAAAATGTTTATATTAATAATAATTAATCTATTAATAATCCTACTTATATTATAAACATGAAAGTTTGATAGAATGTTTGTATGTTTGTTGCTAAATAACGTAAAAACGGCTCAACAGGTTTGTATGAAATTTGGTACACGTACCTATAGTCTATATTTTTAAGACGGGAAAATGTAAGTTCTAAAAAAATAAGTTCCTCTGGAATTTTGATCTGAGCTATTTTTTGTGGAACAAAAATAGCTGAAAAAGAATTACATAAATTATAATTGCAAACGAGATAAATAAAAGATTCTTAAATTAGTTATACTTTTGTAGAAATTGTATTCACGAGATTAGTATGCACTATTAGTACACCAATTTGATGCTTAATCCATAATAACCAAAACCCATTTAAATTAAATAGATGCAAAATATATTATAATTTGCTTTGTCCGCTTAATGAGTGTGATACGGTCGAACGGCCTGCGCTCAGGTGAGCTCAGCCGTGGTTTCTTCCGACACGTGTTTCAGGACTTCCACGTCCCATCATCAGGGCACGATGGTCGGACGTGTGACGCTGCTCCAGCGTCCGACCATCGTGCTGCGGCGCTGCTCCAGCATCCAGACCTCGATGTGACATCACGCTGCTCGACCAACGCGGCGGCACCCTGATGATGGGACGTGGAAGTCCTGAAACACGTGTCGGAAGAAACCACGGCTGAGCTCACCTGGGCGCAGGCCGTTCGACCGTATCACACTCATTAAGCGGACAAAGCAAATTATAATATATTTTGTATTCTATAAATATGAATTTCCGCAAAGTAAAACCTGAATCAATTCAATATAAATAGATGTTCATTTATTAAATAAAATTTGAATAAAGTCAACATACATTAAAGTAAAGTGCATTAAGTTTCATTTCAACTAAGCAGCGTATAAAGTTACGCTAGGTAATAAAAATATTTTTTAATTAATTAATAAAAAGGTGTAATATATTGTTATTGTGGAATTAATAAACGCAAAGTATTCTTATATTTATTGTTCCGTTAACGCCCATAAAGTGGGCTTAATGATACGTTGTACAAAAGCAAGTGGTCCGTTCATTGCGATAATTATATCTTAAACCTAGTTTTCCTTAACTTTATAATTGGCACCGGCATTAAAATGTTAAGGCTGGTTTTAGCACTCTGTGGCTTTAAAAAAGGAAATGGAGAAACTTCTTTTAGCATAAACTTTGGTGTAATTAAGTAGGAACATTTATTTCGCTATGTAATCTGTAACCATAATTCTTTCTATCATTAATAATGTTTTAATTATTAATAGCAAGCTTTTACCCGCAGCTTTGCCCCAACAGTATAGTATCCCTCGGGAACCACACAATTTTCCGGGATAAAAAGTATACCTGTATTCCAGATATCATGGGTCTATTCAGCTTATGAGGCGACGAGGGTACAAACACACACAAACATACACACACACACACAAACTTTGGCATTTATAATATTAGTATGATTAATTTCAACTTTGAAAAACAATAAAGAAGTGCGAAATAGATGGCTTAACATAATATTAAAATCACTCTAGTAATCCTTAAGTTCGAAAATTTGTGTCGAATTTAAAAACGAGTATGAAAATTGTATTAGGCTAACATTATTATATTCACATACTCCGCGTTGAAACCACGTGAAGCTTTATAGCCAGTGCAATAACGAATCATAGACTAACAATATAAAACTTTATAACAAACAGAACAAAGTTGATATTAGTGCATTTAAAAAAACCTAAACCACTGCGCCTGATATCGTCACAGCAGTAATAAAACGTTTTGTAATCGATGCACTGGCGAGCAAAAAAAGTACCAAGTAAACATTATTTTAATACAAAAAGAACCTTAGAGAGTGTATCGATAGATTTATGTTTCAATTATGGTCCGTACCTACTCGTAAATAAAACAGAATGCATCCGTGTTGAGTGGCCGGCTGTTAGGCAATAAATTATGTAAACACGGCTCTCCTTTACTTTGTCGAGTTATAAACGGTACGTCGTGAATTTATTGTTTATTTACGTGTCATTTTTATTGTAAGGAAAATTTAAATTATCATATTTGTATTTTTTCAATGCTGCAATTCTTGTTTTCTTTAAAGATACACAACTCGACTTATGTTTGCATAATGACATAGCTAATAAAAATAAAACAAAATCAAATTTAAACTTTTAAATTCGGAACACTCTAATCTACATATTTCCTTAGAGCTTTAACTCACGCTATAACCAATTTCATTAGAATTCGAATCGTTCTTATATTTAAATAATTCTACGGATTTTGACAGCCTAATTGTCAATCAACGCGAGATTAATCAATCGAGTCTATTCCTTGCACGTTCTGTGGTCGTCGATCGACCGTAGTTTTATTGCTCGAAATTCTTCCATTATAATGCAAGTGCCGGCTATTTCATAAAGTACAATTATGAATCGTAAAACCGTTCTCGCTGTTGCATTTATGAGTGGCTGTTATCGCTCCATCTTGATTTATATGACGTGTTCGAGATGTACGCGACATCCGCAATGGATGCGGCAATTGTCACCCGATGATTTATATCTTGTAAGCAGCTGTTGAATACTGATGAGTTACGATGAGTGATGACTCATCAAGTAGTATTTGTAGATTGATGGTTTTTGAAGTTTTTGGCACGCTCTCAGACAGATTGACGGCAGGAGTAGTCGACATTATTCGCACTCCAGAGTAGAAAATATGACTGAAAATACTATTCTTATTTTGCTAGGTTTCCTTAAGCGTATACAGTGCAGGTGCACTAGATGACATATTTAAAGACAGTGAACATTTTAATTGTAAATATCATAGCCAGAGATATACATTTATTAATTATCCGTAAAAAATACGACTTTTATTTGTGGAATACATTAAACAATACAATATAACTAGATACATACATATCTCCACGCCAAGTCCCTCACGGGGTAGGCAGAGAGTACCTATAGAGCGCCATTCCACTCTTGACTTGCACAAATGCACACCTCTTTTGCTTCTTTTATACTTTAAAAAATCTAGGATTAGATATTTTATAATATATTTCTGTATGATAAAAGCGTATCTACAAATTCGTGGTTCTCGACAAAGTGTCGGCGTGTTTCGTAAGATTCCGACAGCGCCGTGTCGCGATCTCGAGATAGATCGCTACCGTCCACTTTTTGCCACCGACTACACGATAAGGCTGCGACTTCATTGCTCTTGAGAATTCTCATACGATGTTCTTTATCGATATGGTAACGAATTAAGATGTACAAAAAAAATATTAAAAAATCTTTCATTTAAGATGTGAGAAAATAAATATTTAAATGATTGTACGTACAGTAATTTTATTTAGGAGTTATGATATTTTAAATGGATTTCAACCTTACGATATAGTCAATTTTATTGCCTTATTTTTATGTCAAGAAATTATGTTTCTGTAATAGTTGCTATAAATTGGATCGTTTATAGAGGTTTTTTTTTTTATTTACCAAAACCACACAAAAATATCACAGTACACTACAGTACATTATTGCATATTGAAGACTTGATTTTCCTTCTAACACATTACCCTAAAATGGCATCATTTATAAAAAAAAGGGTGGTACGTAAACTTATAAAAAGCCAAATCAGCGAAAGTTGAGGAGTTATTTTAAATCGCCATAACATCTAGAAATCAAAACGGATGAAGTCATAGTCATATATTTTTAATATCTTGACAATACTCTTCAGGCACGAATTAAATTGTATTAATAATTCAATTTTACACGACTTAACATATGAGAAGTGAATTAAGCAACTATAAAACTGTGTAGCTTTTCGGTCGAGCTGACATTCATTTAAGAGCGACGAAAAATAAATATTACATTCACTTCACACTAACTAACATACTTTATGTGCAACCGAAATGTGTTGGTAGTGATGGCCATAAACATCGATAAATTATGGCTTTATCGATAATAAATAACTCGATGCGAGATATCGAGCTGCACCTGATTTCTCAACTTGAAATATTGTTATTTCACACCGCCACATAATGTTTTCACAACGTTGGGTTTTATCATAAATTTTCACGTATATTTAAATTTAGAATAATAATAATTTTAATAATTAAAGTATAAAATACTAATAATATAATTTAGTATTTCTCTCGAAATCTCGATATTCCTGAATAAATTTAAGTATGTAAAACTTTATCGTTAGTCATAATATATTATAATAATTGGACATTATCACACAACGCCATCCGTGCCGGTGGCAGGAACATTGTCGACAACGTTTTCGTATCGCCTTCGACTATTTTTGTATTGAAAAATGAACAGCGCTGCGGCGGTGAAAAGTGGAACTAAAAATTAGTATGATAATTTTGACATTTCGCGAGTTACGTTTTCGAATACGTTGTCGACAATGTTTCTGCTATCGGCACTGGTCCCAAACTAAGCGAAGCTTGTAATATGGGAATTAGCAGCTGATAGAATACTTGTATACTTCTTGTAAATACATACCACACACCCATAAAGAGTTTGTCATGGTATGGGCAAGTTATGCGGAGGAATGAAGATAACGTGGTAAGAAAGGTTTTATGAAGAATGTGGACGGGTACAGGTCGAAGGTAGACCTAAGAAAAGATGGATGGATTGTGTGAAAGATGACATGGCCAGAAAGGAAGTGAATACAGTGATGACGGCTGATAGAGAAGTATGGAAGAGAAATACATATTGCGCCGACCCCAAATAAAATGGGATAAGGGCAGGAGATGATGTAGACACCCAGACGCAAGGCAAACATGTTCGTCACATAAATGCTTGCCCCGGCGGGAATCGAACCCGCAACCTCTAGCGTAGCAGTCAGGTATACTAACCACTAGACCAGCGGTCTCGTCATATAGTAAAAATTGTGTTGTTTATTCTGAGAATCGCGGAAACCAAATATAACAAGTAGATTTTAAGCCTCTTTAGCGCACTCGGAATACAAATTACATTTTAGTCGCAATAAAGTTTATATTCAAAATAAAAAGTGATAACATCTTGTGGTATAAAAATGCTATAAAACAGTTTACGCCTAGGTATTTGATGCTATCAGCATCAGCTTGCAAATGCTATGTCGGTTAATCTATTTATGTAAATGCTTTGGCGTCATGAACATATTAAAATAATATTGCGGGGTAATTAAAACGTGTGTAGGTAATTAAAAAGTGCAGAGAGAAACCTCCGTGCCTTAGCGGTTAAATAGGCTTGTCTTTGAGGTCCTAAGATCAATTCCCAGGTCAGGAAAATAAAGTTTATACTCGCGCTTGGCTAGCTCAGACTATATTATCCTTGAGGAGCTCTGAAAACCTTACCTACCAACATATAGATTCATAGAATTGGGTGTCTGATACCATATTATATACTCTGTGCTTATACTACGTAGAGATAGTGGTCTAGAAGAATTTTATTGTACCTATATTGTTCTTGTTTAATCACGATTGATATATGAAAAAATACACATCACTGGGCTTCTTGTCGGCTCAACTCTGGTGGAGTTTCCAAACAGGTGGTAAAGTTGACTATTCATAATCATTAGTGCCTTATTAGGGCCTTAACTGAGAAAACTGATAAACGCTCATAGAATACAAAATATATTATAATTTGCTTTGTCTGCTTAAATGAGTGTGATACGGTCGAACGGCCTGCGCCCAGGTGTCAGCTCAGGCGTGGTTTCTTCCGACACATGTTTCAGGACTTCCACGTCCCATCATCAGGGTGCCGCTGCGTTGGTCGAGCTGCGTGATGTCACATCGAGGTCTGGATGCTGGAGCAGCGCCACAGCACGATGGTCGGATGCTGGAGCAGCGTCACAGGACGCTGGAGCAGCGTCTCAGGATGCTGGAGCAGCGTCACAGGATGCTGCACAGCATGATGGTCGCGTGAGACGCCACGACAGCACGTAGACCCTTCTGTAACTAAAGCTGAGAAATGAGTTTAGACGCTCAGTTTCATACCGGATTTTTCTCAACAAAAAACGACCTCTCGAATCCGGTGGTAGATTCTGTCGATTTGATAGTACTTATCTGTGAAGTCTAGTCAAATAAACAGGATTTTGAGTTTGAAAACAAATTTAAGATTTTGATGGAAGAGGTAAAAAAAAAACCTATGAATCTCATTTTCTCGAGCACAACCCTAGAAACCAGATCGACAGCTCAAGACCTTATTAAGGACACAACTCAGGGTTAACAAATAAACGATATAATTACAATAATTACCTGGCTTCCGCCGATAACGGTAAATAATCACCATTTACCAACAAGTGTCGATTGACGGTAATAAATCGAATCGGTAAGGGCAACCTCTTTCGTGATACATTTATTGTCAGCTTAATGTGTCAATAAAAGCTAAAACAGGATTGTATATTTATAGATATCGATTTTAAGTTATGGCAACGTTACGTAAACGTGATATAGAGAACGGAGCGTGCAATTTTGTCTGAGTTGCATTCATCTGCTATTATGTTGTTACTCGATAACTGCTTAATTGGTTAAATGTTTCTCTTTTTTAATCCACTAAGGTGGCACACAAGTATCCGTCCACCTCAATGTAAGCAGTCACCGTAGCCTATAGCCGCTAGCAATACCAGAGATAACACTAACGAGTTGCCCCTGTTGTCGATGAGGACTCACTGTGCTAGCAGCATTACTACTAGCGCAGCGTATCCTCGTGGAGCACTGGCACCTTTTACTCACCGCAGAAACACAACACTAAATCAAAGTAGTGTTATTTCACTACGGTCTTTTGTAAGGTACAGTCCCCAGTCAGGTAGCTCTAATTTTAATGGAAAACCCACTGGCGATCCCAATTCGCCGTACTTCTCTTTTCAGATTGTTTTCAGGTATTTTGCGAGTATTAAAATGTGTAAATTTATGTCACATAATTTTTATTATGCGGTCCCAAAAATATACGCAAGTATTGCCTTGGCCAGTTAATTAAAATGGATAAAATCGACTAGACCGATTTCAATAAGTCTTTCACCGTTAGAAATCTACAATATCACTGAATAACATAGGCTATATATAATATTATATTGATACGCGAGCGAAGTCGTGGGGAAACAGCTAGTTATTATTAAAACGTTTTGAATTATATTAATTAATAATCTAGAATGTTCTATATTAAATAGACTTTACTTATCATTTATAATCAGGGCCAAACATAATAAAACATCGTTAACTAATGTAAATATCTACAACGATTGCCACTTAATACACCATGGCTATAACTTTCTGTTACATACTATGGAGGAAATATCTATGTCAAGTCGGGAATAATTTCATCAACCGATTAACGTCAGTAATAAATTTCGTTGGTTTATCATTTAGTAAGGCAGTAAGCCGCAACTAGGTACGGACTTTGGCACGGTTACCACTCATCATAAAATGGACGTAAATATCATGATCAAAGGATTCTTAATTTTTATTAAGTCTCAACTAAGTACCTACTTTTAAAGTGTTTAAAACATTGCAGCAAATGAGCGCAGGTATAAAAAAAAAATCGGATATGATAAATTTCCAAAATGTCCAAAAATGTTGGTATTTTTTTATACCACTTGGCAAACAAGCATACGGCCCGCCTGATGGTAAGGTTACCATAGCCTATGGACGCTTGCAACAATAGGGGTATCACTCGCGCGTTGCCGACCCTGCTGTAATCTCTTCCTCTTGAATTCGCCGTAGGCGGGTAAAATTATAAATCTCTGAAGTCCGAACCGAACTTGAGAATGTATCTCCTAAAAGATAAATAGAGTACAATAAAATATTACTTCGTATACCATTATACCATTATTTCGTTCAACTATTTACTATGTCAAAGTGATATACTACGACAAAACCTCTATTTATTTACGTCTGATTCTACGTCTCCATAGCAACGCTGCTGTCTTTTAATCAAAGCACAGTAGACACCCTGACCTCCGTCAGAACTCCGTCTTATGAGTCTGTATAAAGGTATTGCTTTGTGTTATCTCATGCAGTGCCGGTAGCAGGAACATTGTCGGCAACGTATTCGAAAACGTAACTCGCCTAATGTCAAAATTGTCATACTAATTTTTAGTTCCACTTTTCACCGCCGCAGCGCTGTTCATTTTCCAATACAAAAATAGTCGAAGGCGATACGAAAACGTTGTCGAAAAGTTCATGCTATCGGCACTGGTCGCTAATTACTAATGAAAATAGTTTCCCGCCTGAGAGTACAGATAAAAACACGTCGTTCCGTGGATAATCTATGTCTGCTACGTATCTTAATTTACACTTATAGGGCTACCAGCGGATCAAATTAATATAATAGTATTTTTAAGTCACAGTAATATTCTGACTATTAGGTATTAAAATTCGTGTCACAGGTATGCTTCAATTGACAACACTATTAGTCTAGTTCAGTGCTTCTCAAACTTGTTATCTTGAATAATAAAAGAGTACTTTGAACCGGCGGGCATGTCAAAGAGATTGATTAAAATATTGAGTAAAAGAAGCAATAGTGATGTGCAATTCAAGAGTGAAATGGCACTTCTGAAAAGGAGTTGGCGTGATGATGTCTATAATAATAATAATATTTTTTGAACATTATTACACAGCGCCATCTGACCCCAAACTAAGCAAAGCTTGAACTTTGGGAACCAGCAGCTGATACAATACTTTTTTTTGTAAATACATTCTTATATTTACAAAAAAAAGTATATAAAAACTATATAATACATACCAAGCACCCAGGCAACACGCAAGGCAAACATGTTTGTCACTTAAATGTTTGACCCGGCGGGAATCGAACCCGCGACCTCTAGCTTAGCAGTCAGGTATACTAACTACTAGACCAGCGGTCTTGTCAAAACGTCGTCGTCTATGTATGTAATTTTTTAATGTAATTAATAGTAGTCCTTAGGGCAACCCTATTAAAATAATATATCGTTAATTGGGCCACCCTTATCCTCACGATTACATGACAAATGTGGTGTTGTCAGCCTATATTCTAATTTAAATAGCTGGCTACCTGTTGCGTCGGGGGCGTTAAGATATCGGTTTTGAGTTATTACTTTGTTATTTTGTTTTAAAACATGTACAGGTTCAAGAAGATCTTAATGGCCGTGATAAAAAAGGCTCACTACAAAGGACATAAAAACTCTTTGAAGATTGACGACTTCCTATTGAAGACTACTGTATTTTTTTACAAGCTTGTGTCATCAAATCTTTCAAGTTAAATTAGCTCCTCTTCCCAGGGTCCGATTGAGCTAAAATTTGGCATACCGTGACAATGCACGTTTACCTAAATGCCGCCATTTTTAATCTAATATGGCGAACGTCATAAAATAGGTATCAAATTATAGGAATTGATGAACGAGTATAACTTTTTATTTACTTTTTAAATAAGGAAATATATTGGCAGAGTAGGTATAATGTTACTTGAACTGCTAAAATAAATTACCAAGGTTATAGATAAGCTGAAATGGGACTGAGTCGGCCATGTTTATTGGTTGACAGATACCTGTAGGAAGAAGACCACCTTTTGGTCCTCACCTATCAGACCATAATGATTTTGCCGAGACCAGCTGTTCATTGGTGTATAGCAGGACAAGGTCACCTGGTGGAAAGGGAGCGAGGCCTTGGCCTTGCAATTGGACGTATATCAGATGATAAAGAAATTAGAATCAATATCGTAAGAACACTGTGACGTAACCAGTTACCTTTGATTATATACTTGTCATCAAAGCCAGTTACTATGCACGAGAATCGTTCGTACTAATAAAAATAATAACCTCTTAACCACGCATATCTGTCTGTCCATCACACGGACGTCTATCTCGATCAAAAAAGCGTTATTTATCTACGCAATGTATAATCAATCTAAATCATTAGAATGGCTCGTTAAAGTCGCTCTAAGCATTAACGAAGTGATTACCTTCTTTAACGGAGCTCAACGTAAATCATTGTGAGAAGTAATGGGCCACAAAAAGTGCAATTAGTGTTGTGCCCGCGTCGATAGTTTAGCGGATGTCGATAGCATTCCGCGCGGCACGACGTGCCTGCACACTAAAATGCAACAACCATAAGTGAGGCTGTTAATTTCTTGGATATAGTCTTTAAGTCCTCAGCAAAAGGGTTACGGCTGTGGTGAGGATAACTTTGCACAAACGCAGAGACGTGAGTTCGATTAAAAAATGTGATTTGTGGCTGCCACTCCGCACGTGTTTTATTTTGCGAGTTGTGTACGTGACAAGCTCGTCAAGAGGCCCGGTAAAAAAGTCTCAGCGCTAGAACTGAGAATTTTATAATGCTTCCAGCGATTTCGCCGTTCGAATTTCGATGCAGAATGAAATTCTGACGTTTTTATACCAAACCGTGCATTTTGTTAAACAAAATTAGCTTAAAGAAATAAACACAACAACTGAACTAACCCATTTGGAAATGTTTAACGTTTAAAATTGCATGTTTTGTTGTCGATAATAGAAAAGTAAATGGGTTTCAAAGCAACAAAAACAAAACGATTAGCATCAAAGACCACGCGAAACCTCTTTGGTGTGCGGTTGTCAGTGCGAGCGTATACCCATCATTCACACCTGCCTGTCAGTCGCTTTGAGCGTAGACAGGCGGAGACGGGCCGTGTGACTAGTCACCGGTGATTTGTATAGCGCAAGTAAATCACTTTTGAAGTAATTTATGTGTAGTGATGCACCCCGTCGGGGTCATGTGTCGATACTTTATTATTATTGGTCGGTTAATGGATATAAAATTGATGATAAAAAAATATATATTGATGGATTCATTTTATCCTTGTAGCGTATTATAATGACCGCCGGCTTGCTTCAAACCAATAAACATTGTGAAGAGTTGAGTTGTAATTAATTAACTTCTGTTCTTTTAGGCTTGGGACTAATTGACGAATCTATCTCATGGCTTTTAGCGTAGTAATTTCTCTGGACTGCCATGTGGACTTCGTCCTCCATTTTTATTCAGCCAGTTGTCAGATTTCTTGATTCTAACACTGTCAGAAATATTCAATCGTTTTCAGAGACCTACTTCATGCTCTCCAAGGCACTCTCTCACTTCTTACCATAGCTTTGGTTACTAGATTTAAATTTGAGCTCTAGTAAGCTATTAATGAATGTCCAAAATCTACCAATTAAAAACGTCCTCTGATAATTGGCGTCATCAGCACTGTGATACAAAAATACAAGGCTATTAGGTATAATTACAAAGTACGTTTAGAAAAGCTATAAGTAAATAAGTTAAAAATACCCAAGGCATCAGATCACACATTCCTAGCGCGTGTCATACAACCGTCAACTATTCAAACACACGTGTTTTTTGACAGCTCTCGTGTTGACAAAGAGGAAAAAATAGAAAAAAGACGGTCAAGCCAAATCACCGGCGGCTGTTTATCATTGGTGACAGTGACAGTTGACGCATAATGACAAGCCTCTCTTTGAAGTGTCAAGTCGGCGTTAATGAGCGGCCGGTCAAAGGAAAGCCAACGGTTTCCTCTGTCTGAACGATTGATGGCGGCGATTATGAGCCACACGAGCGTTCAGCTACTTTTGAAGCGGATGACATATTGAAATGTCCTTTGTGTGGCTGATCTTTGTGTTTGTCGTATTTAAAAGAGTCTATGGTTCGGTAATGATGTAATTTTGTCATTGAAGAAGCAATTGTCTGACAGACACTCGTCCCTTGACCCGGTTTTGGGTACAAGTAACCAGTCATCTACAGTCAAAGTACCTAGTTAAAGTTTAGAACAAACAGCAAATAATTGAAAATACTTTACAAAATCCGTTTAAATTGGTGTCCCACCAATATGGTGTTCGACATCACAGAAACGCTGAGTCACGGCGTAGAAATACAAGCATCAGTAATCACTACAATTAATGACTTCTGTTCAGGAGTGTGTGATGCTTTGTGAACTGCCAGTTCAGGATTCAATGCTGTATTTTAAACTGAAACAGTTATGACTAGCTCAATATTTACTTGGTTTAAAACCAGTCTTTCCATTTCGATCATAGAAAAGGGGCCCATGGTACTACCATCAGACTAATAGATTATGCTATAATAAATACAAGGTAGATAAGTTATGCATGACGAACGTTGATTTTGACACGTTTAATTGCAATTAACATTTTCAACCTTTGCACTCTGATATTTAAGTCAAAATTACCTAAGATAATTAACTATTAAAATATTATCGTCAATATTTCAATGGCATGACCTATGCAACGATCATTATTCACATCTTGTGTTCTGAGAGAGATAAATAATAGTCATGTCGAGTGTGACATTTAGTAACAATAGGTTTCCGAGCGTGAGCACACAAAAGATGGTAAAATGGTAACGCCCGCAGCGACAGATAGTCATCCTAGAGATATATATCACTTGTGACAGCATGTTGTACAGACGCTATGAGCAAGTGAGGTGGAGCTACGTTGGAGACATCATTGATTGAATCTACTGTGAAATGTGGTAAGCAGCATCAACAATCATTTATAGAATTGGTCCTGTGATTTGATTATCTTCCAATCAATAATCTTACTTGACACAAATTATCACTAACCGCAAACTTATCAACATTAAATCATTGTTTTTTATACCACTAAGGTCACGAACTAGCATAAGACCCACCTGATAGTAAGCAGTTTCCGTGCCTATGGACGTTTGCAACTCCAGGCTATCAGTCGCCCGCTGCCACCTTTTTGTGTCCTTAAAACCAAATTGCATATTTAAAACTATAACAAGTCCCTGGCTCTGGGAATCAATGTGGGTCTGTTCATGCAACAACTACTATAAAAAACACACAGCAAACTGTTGGTGTCACGATGTCACGATGACGTATCAACGTTCATCCTTGCTATTCGAATAAACATCATCTTTTTGGTTGCCATTAAAAATGGTACTTTCAAATCGTCAGAATCTACCACAAGATTCGCAGAATCCTTTTAGCTGACAGGAATCCAGCAAAAAACTAAGCAATTACTCTTCAAAAATACACTTATCATGTAATTGTGAGTAAGTATAATTGGTAACAATGACGACGGTACACTACCAGCCACTGTTCGAATCCAAATTTTCTCTAGTCCATTCATCGGTTGTCTGGAAGAGATCGCTACTATGCGATAAGACCGCCAATTGTACGATAAAATGTTAAATGTTTCCAATGTATGTATCCTCTTGTTGTTCAATAAAGTGTATCTATCTATCTATCTATCTATCATATCTCACATTTTGGTTAATTATATTTGACATCAATATTTCACAAAAAGGTTACAAAAAGAGAGAATAAAAAGACCAATAACACATAAACAAGGATATAATGCTGAAATTCAAATATTACCAAGTAGTTGATAGGCTTGATGACCATCGGGATTTGAAGATTCCTGCAATTGAATTTGAGCTTTGAAGCAGCCAGATTTGACGATATGGCGACAGTAAAATTTGTAGGACAGAAAGTAAGAAAGAAATAAACATTCATTCATAACATCATATAAGAAGGGAGACATTTATAGAAGGAGATCATAGTGTCGTTACGAAACGGTCCCAACTCAGCATGTGCTGGATGTCTTGTGACGGACAACCAGCGCTGATCTCAGTTAACACATTCAATTCACCAGTGGTTTATATCACACCCTTTATCATACACGTCGATTTTGAAATCAGTTAAGCATTGGAATGGATGTTTATGGTCGGCGAGTCTTTGAGCCGGCTCGTTAAGTGGAAATGAGCAAACGAATTGGAACCTATAAGGCTGAACAGCAGAATGAACGGTCCTCAATTTCATGATTTTATTACGTTTTTGGAAATACGAAGGTTTTTCATTGTGAATTTATCGCACATTACGTCTTAATGGTACAACTTAATACCAAGGTAGACAGATTTCAAGATCTGTTGTGGGTTTAATAAATAATCGTTTATATATTTACGCCCAACATTGTTTAAAAACAGTCCTTTGACTAATTCTTCTCTCTTATCTTTCATCACTACTCTGAAAGACACATTATATTACACGTCTTAAAATATTTTGTCAAAAACCAGTTAATAATTTGACTGCTGCTAATATACAGGCCTACAAAGTAGTAGAGTAAGAATTGAATTATGTCTGTATCTAGCATTTCATACCGATGTAGCTTTAAATATAATATCTAAACAAAAGTAAAATAATCGGAATTCAACCCCACATCGTAAAATTCACACTTCACCGCTTTTTAATTCTGCCGAGCCGTTTATTGTAGCGATGATTTATGCGAGGTCACGTTATATGGGGAGTAATGGGCGCGACCGTCTGCGAGCACGCCGTCAAACAACTACTGGATTCATGTCACTATGTACTACCGGCTAGTGAAACAAAGGCTAGGCATGAATTGCCCAATTCTTGGACATATAGTAATTTAACCATAATTCTTGGACATTATCACACAGCGCTATCTGGCCCCAACTAAACAAAAATTGTAATCTGTAGAATTTGCAAATATCCTACAACGCCTTTTAAGATGTCAGCATCCGCATCAAGGTGAATTATTTCTACACAACCTTATTGAAAGTAAGGCAAAAAAAAGTAAAATGAAATACTTAAACTTCGAATCAACTTCAATAGTGCAATTAAACTTAAATAACTACTTAACGCCGTAGGAATAAGCGGTTAATGGCGACTCGCCATAAATAATCTTGCCAATTTGTGTCGAATTCATGATATCATAAAGGAGTTGAGCTCATAAATTATGTTTAAAGGGACACTACTGACTACTGACAGATGTTTAATCGGGGCAAACGTATCCTATAGTTTCGAAACATTTATTACTCACACAGAGAGAACGTACTTTAAAATGGTCGGTACAGATTGAATAAATACGTCAAATTAGTGGGCTGTAAGAGTCTCCTGTTACACTACGACTGAAATTGTTGAAGAAATGGATAAGATGACAGAGAGTTAGGGCCAGTGCTTTACGAGGATACGCTGGGCTAGTAGTAATGCTGCTAGCACAGTGAGTCCTCATTAACAACAGGGCTGGCAACTCGTTAGTGATGATATCCCTGGTCTGGTATTGCTATCGGCTATAGGCTACGGTGACTGCTTACCATCAGGTGAGGCGTATGCTTGAGAGCCACCTTAGTGGTATGAAAAAAAAAGATGATGAAATTGACGAATGTAGAAGAAGTAAAAGAGGTGTGCATGTGAAGAGTGAAATAACGCTCTGCCTACCCCTTATTTTCTTTGCTATAAAAAAAGAACAAAATAAAGACATTCCACATGAATGACTGGCATTAAGGTTATCAATTTACTCACTGCGTATATTTTTTAACATTCCCCTCCTAATGAAAGCGTTAATTACAATACTATAATACTTTTTGTTATAAGTACCGGTCGGTTAACTCTATACTTGGCAAAGACTGGAATAATATCGTCATTATAATTTTCCGGTGTATCGTGACCCTAAATAATTGGACAGACAGTTTGTAATTAGTCATCATAGCTTCACCTTTCCATTAATTAGAATTCCGTTGGATAGGAGAAAATCCCATGTAAGGAAAAGGTCGTGTGAATGGAATGTCGACATTGACGTGCAAATGTATAGAATTCAAAATAAGTCGTTATCTTAGTTCCGCAGAATACGAATTACTGTTTGCCGTTTTATTGTAAAACTATGTTGTTGTTTGGAAATATTAATTAGGTTCTGATAACATGTTATGATGAAAATATAATTAATGATATGTAATTAAATATGTATCAAGAGATTGATGTATGTAAAAGAAGCAAAAGAGGTGTGATACTCAAGAGTAAAATGGCTCTATACTCTCAGCCTATCCCGTGAGGGACTTAGCGTGATGATATGTATGTATAAGTAATGAAAAATTACAAATTGAGATTTTGCCGTTGTTGGACATGGCGGCTACGTATTTATTACTCTTCAAAATTGTCGCTTCAGCAAGCTGGTGCCAGCGGCCATGGATGGGCATTTCGTATCAGCGGGCGCGTTTCAAAATTGTTTTGTGTTTCTTATGACGTCTATTCCGGAATATCTAAGGCGTTTGAATCAATCATAAAAAACTTTCAAAAATATATAAATGTAACTGTGATAGAAAATAAGTTATATTTAAGACAAAAAATATCTTTACTATTTCAGATATGATTTTAATTCAATATTGTACCGAACCCTCTCAAAACATTCAAATGTTATCTTTTCATCTGCTCGGAACCAGTTCATTGTTTCAACAGCTCGTGTCGACGTCACTGACAATGATAATTAAAGTTATTTCGGCTATTTAGCTTATTTACCTGTTAAACAATGACCATTTTTAATAATTAAACCTTCTGCCTTGTCAAGTTTTAATTATGCTGTTAATAAAGTTAATGTCGGAGATATCATGACGTTCTGATGGAAGTTGTGTTCATGTATGTATGTGCCTCCGTTCAAGTTGATCATACTATAGATATGGCTTTTCTTATTTTGGATATGATATTATTATAAGCACTGATTAAACTTATAAAAAACAGAATTTAACCTACCTACTTATAGATAAACGATCTGACCCAAACCAGAATCATGGGGGAGCGTGCCAAGAATGCTGGCAGCATTGCCACGCTGGATAGCAATGGTGATTCTCTGAGCGAGATATGTTCCAGCACGCCTGTAACGAGAGGCCTCATAAAAACATGATGAGCATCCGAGCTTAACCGACCCAGAGTTGCAACCGCATTTTTGGTATTTTTTTATATTGTGTCAGAAGGACGGTGATGAGCTCACCACTAACCATGTTGGAACTGAAAATATTTTCGGTGGGAACGTGTCGATAACCTCTCTCGCTTCTCATTTATGATGACAACAAATTAATACTGTGAATGGAGAAAATTAAACAACCCCTACCCCATACCATAAATAAACACAAACATCACTACAAATATAATACACAGTCGCTGCCCGCTGTCTGTCCCAATATGTATGCGTAAATATGTAAAACTACGCAACAGATTTTGATGCGGTATTTTTCATGGATAGTGATTCAAGAGGAAGATTTTTATGTGTTCTGTAGGTATTAAACTTATATGTCTAACACTTGCCGTGCAAAGCCGGGGCGGGTCGCTAGTTCACCTATAAACATGACCTTTGCAAAGAAACGCCTGTTCCCATCCAAAGTATACATATTTTTACAGCCGTCATTAATGAAGAGAGATATTTAATATAATAAACTTAATATAACAAGTTATTACGTGCTATAAAGCTGGCAACATTTATCCCCCAGTCGTAAATAACTGATGTCTACTCGCCCGGCCGTTTGTAAATGATATATTGACATTTTAACCCAGTTTTGATACTTTATTGTTATTTCCAAATTAAGATATCGTTTTATTATGCTTTGGTAATTAAAATAAATTAGCTTTATTGAGCCATACTGCTCGTAAAATGATTCAGATAGAAAACGTTGAAGGTTTATTGAAATAAACTGCTTTAATAAATTAGTCATATGTCAATTAGATGATCCTACTGATATTATCAATACATAAAAATGTAGTCGCTGTCTGTCTGTACATGGAAGATATATGAGAAAACGCTTTTGTTGAGAGCCTTTATCAACGTAATGGAACCCAATACAATGAGTCGTGAATTTTTTGTCTGTTTATCTGTTTGTCTGTGCTTTTGTACGCGCTACTAATAAACACTTAACCGATTTGGATAAGGATTTCCCTTACCTATATGTATTGTGGTTAGCTTCACTTAACACAAAAAGTATTGTTTTATTTCAATCGAATCATTAATAAAAAAGTTATGTACGATGAAAATCTAATAAAGGCGCTTCATCAGCTTTGTTACCCAAACATAAATTCCACGCGTACGAAGGCGCGGTCACAACTAGTGTGTAATAAAAGCGGAAACTTGGATACGTTATCCCACGTAAAATGTTTTTCACGTGTTTTGAAAAACCCTCATTAAGCCTCAGCCACGCGGATGAAGTCGCATGCAAAATATAGTAAAATAATAAATGTAGGTACGCCCATACTATATTGTACTCGTTGCCCAATCAGCACTTGTGAAGTGTCATCTGTCACACGTCAAATGAGGCTTACCCGGATTGAAACATTGACAGGCAGTGTTGCGACAAGCTCATTGTTGTCACAACACTCCCCCTCTATTTGTCACATTGTCACCCTGTCACATTGTGACACGCGGCGACTGGACAGATATTGAGTCGCGCGTCAATAAATTATTGTATTTTTGTCAGTGTGACGGCTACGTGACAGATGTTCGGGATTTTAATACGTGTTACAGTTAATAGTGGGTCACAGTAAAGTAACACATTACTTTACTGTGGTTAGGTGCACAGAAGACGGAATAGAAAACACGAAAAGAGAAAAAACAATTTTGATTTCTTAGCAAGAAGACTACCGCTTTCGATTCGTTTTGTGTGAGAAAATTAATAGCGCCGCTGCGGCGAAAAGTGGAACTAAAAATAGTATGTAAATTTAAGATTTTGAGATGAACGTTTTTAAAACCTAGTCGGATCAATGCCGGTAGCACGAATATCGTTCGACTGCGTATTCAGAAACTTAACTCTCAAAATATCAAAATGTTCATACGAATTTTTGTTCCACTTTTCATCGCCGCAGCGCTATTCATTTTCCCATACAAAAATAGTCGAAAGAGATACGAATACGTAGTCGCAAGTTATTTTTGCTCGGTCTACAGTTCCTGCTCTCAGTACTATAGTAAACTTTTAGTATGTCAGTTCACTTCACTTCAGTATTTCTTGTAATAATTTCTGCATTCAAAGCTCCACATAAATTGAATTTCAAGTTCACAAACTACTTTTTCCTCTTTGGTCCGGAAATGATGTCACATATTATGTGGGCTTAACATAGATAATTAAAGGATAATACAAAGAATTGTAGGTAAAATATATTATTTAAAAATAATTGTATTAAAAAAACGGTATGCAATTATAGTACCATTTAATTATTGAGACACCAAAGCGAATTTTAATATAAGACATAATTTCTAATTACAAGTGTCCAAGGACTACGTTAAGAGAACCACTTACTATCATGGGCAACATGTATGCATCGCAGTAAACAAAACCAAGTAGATATTAGATATACTTCCATTAGTGGTAATTAGGCCTTCTTAAGTGCATTATTAGGGCCTAAACTGAATATATGGTTTTTATTTTGTTGTTTTAACTTTTTGATTTGATTTATAATACTCCTTAAACTCTTACACTATATTATTAGTAAGTAGGCTAAATATTAAGACAATTTGTACTCATTTAATACGTGAAATTAGCCCTGTAAGCTGTTGGTGTGCCAATAAAAAAGAACTTTCTTCAAAATGCAATTCGCGAACGAATTACGAACGAGATTTGCCCCCGACTCGATATTTTCAACAAAGCCGTGAGTTGATTGCATTCGAATCAAATTATTTTTTCAGAGAACGCAAAAAACGTGATGACCGCCTTCTGTCACACTCACACCGCATAATTTTCAAGCATTAACAACAATTACCAGTGGAGAACCAAAGCATAATAAATTCAGACGAAATTATACGTCCATACTGTTACTTATATCCCTTAATCATATTTTAATGGGATGTAATGTCTTCATCGTTGTAATATTCACGACAATTCGATCATGCTTTTACAATGTCACTGTATAATGTTGTGCTAGTGACTGTCAAAGTTTCAAAATTACTCTTCAAATATTTTTAAAAATTCCAAAAATAGGTTATATTTTTTTTTTATTTAACCTGCCAAAACCGCATCATTCTCTGTAGACAGGTGAATGTTATATGTTATGTCCCACCTCTTTTTTGATTCGCAGACGCCATATTTAATACCACGTCCCAATTATAATCTACATTTTAGGTTACATATGTACCTATTTCAATATGTAATTATGGATGGCATATTTTTTTCTTTTCTTTATTGGGACCAATCAAACGATAGCTCATATGGGAATATCCAAAAATATATATCAGTTAAGCTACTAAGCATGCTGGAGAAATGGACATTCATACATAAACTCGACAAAGTTTCTGCCTTCAGTGGCAATCAGGTAAAATATAAAACTATATTCTCAAAGTTTAATTTTTTATTGACAGTTTGTATTAAAAAACATTTTGAATTGTCGTTGGCTACATAGTTATTTTTTGCGATGGAATCACTTTTTTGGGAAAGTTTGAGAGTCACAGGCGCAGATGATTAACTTTAATATACCATTAGCGTGTGTAATTGGACGGAGTCGGAGAGGGTGATTCTTTGAATCAGAGTGTATTTGACTCATTGATATGGCTCAACTTTTTTTTTACTTATAAATCTTAATTTACATGTTGTCTTGTCCAGGTCATTCAATGCTATAACATATATCAAAGGCACTGATTTGTATCCAGTATTTTAGGATTTAGACTGTGCTGATTAATTGCTCAACCAGAGTAATGAGGAACAAGGCAGATTAATGAGATTATACACCATATTAATTAGAATCATGCAGATAAATGAGAATAACACATTTTTATTAATCAACTTTATTATGAATTAACGGAGAAATATGGAAATAATTATAAAATAGTCACATCTACGTAATTACTAAAATATGATAATCTTGTATTTAATTCTAATTTGAACGCTGGCACACGTTGACAATTTTAACACAAAACAAAACATTTTTGGTCTAAGTTTAACGAATGTTTAATTAAAAACAAAGTCAATCAGGCTTTGTTTAAAGTTAAATTTAATATAATTTTAAATGAAATAGGTTACACGTTATGGCACAAACATAGGGCACAGATGAAAAGATCTTAATTTTAAACCAAACCCTTGTGGCCTGGGCTGATAGACCGGCACGTCGGTCATTGAAATATATACCTTATTTAGATTGGATAACTATTAAATTAAATAAAAAAATGTAAAATGCTGTGCCATGCCCATCTACCAGTGTTCGCAGGCCATTACAAACTTTTAAAAACAAAAACACATAAACAATAAAAATCTTTGTTTTCACAAAACGCCAAGAGTTTGAAAACTCTTGATAAAAGTAAAATAAAACGTAATTACTATTAGTATCAAAATCAAACTATTAAATTAAAAAAGCAATAGGAACTTTAAGAGGATCCTTGAATGTAGCACTATTGTATAAATTTTTTTAATTGCATTTTTCGTAGAATTCAAAATGTATGACTATAACTAAATATATCCCTTCTGGATTACTATTTATTGATACAAAACAGATTAAACTATTTACAAAAACATATCTTAACCTACCTACTTATAGATAAAAGATCTGACCCAAACCGGAATCATGCGGGAGCGTGCCAAGAATGCTGGTAGCATTGCTACGCTGGATAGCAATGGTGATTCTCTGAGCGAGATATGTTCCAGCACGCCTGTCACGGGAAGCCTCAACCAGCCGACGTGAGACCTCCTGGAAAAGCTGAAGAGCATCCGGGCCCCAGGGACCCAGAGTTTCAACCGCAAATGCAGAATATATGTGCCCTGGACCAAGACATGCATATTTCCGGCGCTTGAGGCTCTCTTGCTGAGCAGCAGCGGCGCCGGCCGCCACCGAGGTCCTATCTCCATGGCACCAACGACATGCCATCCGGCCTCCGGCCATCGCCTCGCGCCAAGCCGACTGGTTCCAGTACAGCAGGTACTCCGGCGGTGACCAAAGCCCGGCGTAGCAGGTCATTTAGGGTCGAATGACGTGACAGACGACCGGCACTACCGGCACATGAAAGGCCATGGTGCCCAAACACGTCAACATTATCCCCGCAATGACACCGATGTGGGACAATACACTTTACACCTAAGCGCAAGCAAGTACACAGCCTGAAAGTTGCACCAACCAACAAGGTACCAATATAAAAATTAAAAGAAGGCAGGGCATGAAGCCAGAGCCCGGACTCCCACTAAGCAACTGCCAGGAGACGTGCACGGTCAACAGAATTGGAGGAACTCTCGAGAAGAGAATTATAAGTCACCCTGCTGACGGGCTCTTCCCACTGCTTCTGCGATTGTGGTCTCAGCGTAAAGTCTGAGCTTGGACAGGCCAATGCCCAAGCATCTCTGGCCTCAGTCAGGAACGAAACCTCACAGCCACTAAGTGACGGAGTGAGAATATTATCCCTTCTTATGATTATATTAAAAATATTAAGTTTTTCTTCATCACAAGAGTCTTCAGAGTCTAACGGAGAAAAAATGAAAAAAAACAACTATCAATAAATGAAATGAATCCTAGACAACAGAGATTACAGAGAACGAGATGGAGAAAGAATTATAAGACATATTATCTGAATAAGAAATAAGAAAACAGAAAAGTTATCGGTTCAGTATCTGACAGAATGCTGGGACTTTGAGGTGGGGTGTTCTCTTCAAGCAGGGCCGCTGTTCTGTTTTCTTATTTATTTTCAGATAATGAGTCTTGTAATTCTTTCTCCATCTCTTTCTCTGTAATCTCTGTTGTCTAGGATTCATTTCATTTATTGATAGTTATTTTTTTTATTTTTTCTACGTATGTCGTTTTGTCGGTTTTTTTCTTTCCACAATTCTTCATTATTTTTAATCGTTTCTTATCTTCTTTTCTCCGCGAGTCTTTTTTTTCTTAGTCTTTCTTCTCTTGTTTGCTTTTTTGGTTTTGCCATTTTTATAATGTAAAACAAACAAAAAGGAATTCAAGCGACAGCTATAGTGAATATTCCTTAGACCTACTTATAAAAATATCTACTAATAAACTACTGTAGCTGTTTCAACGTGCGCCGCAACTTTCAAAAATAAACAAAATGACGGTGACTGGTGGTGCCACAAAGATTCTATCCCCTTAAATAAAAACAAATTACTTGCTTTTTCATTAAATCTAATATCTGTTAAATAAAAAATAACTTGGTATTATGATATCATCCTTATTTGAATCAAACCTAATTCATATGCCCCGTTCAAATTCATCTGGTCATAAGAGCCAGATAAAACCAGACTAATGTCAGCCAGACAAATTAGGAATTGGAAGAAAATCCAATCCTGAACTGAAATTTATGAACGGATGGAATCATAGGCATAATTAACATGAATAAACAATCTTATCACGAACTATGGTTTAGCTGCTAAACGTAGCTACAGACACACAATGCATAAAAGAAGACAAATTAATTATGCGACTTACCTGACAAACGCCAGATCACAACTTTCAATCGTACTTTTTCACAAAATTACACCCGCGCATCAGCACTCCGTGTGACAGGTCGGCACTGACGGACGCGGCCAATTACGAGTTGATATTATTCTATCAAATATTTTGTTTTAACATTGAAATCATGCTTGAACAAATTGCGCCAGCTGAATTATTGTTTTAGTCGGGGACATTTTTTAAAGGCATGTAATTACGAATTTAAACAATTATTTCGAAAACAAATTATAAAATATCAAGAAACAAATATTTAAATATCGCTGGAACGTAGTTATTTTAATATATTGCTTCATTAAGACCACATAAAATGGAATAATTCAGTAAAAAGCGGCATGGGGACACACCAGATTAATTAGATTTTACTGTTTTCTGCTGACTTAATTTCTTTTTGTTATAAGTAATCCCAATTAACTAAATTAGGCCTCGATAGACATTTACATTTACTATAAAACCTGTAATTGAAGTTCAAATTGGATATTATATTGACGTGTTCTTCTGCTGACAACATGTCAAAATAGTGTTTCAAAGAATCACCCGAGAGATGTGGGTGATATCAAAAAATTAATATTAAAAAATTGCTCGGTGCCACTTATTATTTTTATTAGTCGACCTAATTTTACTTACTAACCACGATTATTTTTAGTAATATACATTCGGTGAAATGAAGTGCAACTTTTTGTAGATTTAAATTTTATAGCATTACGGGCATTTAAATAGTAAGACATTATTTTTTTATTATATTTAAGTGGACAACAGAAATATACTACACCACTTTTACATGAAGCAGCAGTAACCTTATCATTTAATTTAAATGTATTGAAAACAATAGGTTGAATGAACTTACTTACGTTTTTAAATAGAAAAAAACTGTCAAGAAACTAAAAACACACAAAATGTATTTATCCCGATGATCCTGGTGAACATTTTAGGTGATAAAGTTACGAATGAAATATCTAATTTGTAAATTTATAACATGATCAAACACCTTGAAGTCTGTAAAAATGACGTTGAAAGATCCCGTTATATTGATAAATACATACATACTTTACATACATACTGATGAAGCTAAAAAAAGCGTGTTAAGAAGTAATTTCTTAGCATTATATACTATCTGTTATCCGCGGTTGCGCCCGCGTGGTTTTTGAGAAAAAAACGCAACTAACTGAGCTGATTAAGACAGTACTTATATAACTTTCAACCCCTGTTTCGAGGGGTTGATATTTTTCGAGACAAAATATAGCCTCACGTGGTTAAAATCTATATCATTGCCAAATATCATTACGATCTGTCCAGCCGTTTAGTCGTGAGAACAAACCAACAAAAAGAGTTACTTTCGCATTAATTTTAGTATGGATCATATGGTGTACTATAATCGTATATTCTTTTAGCGAACGTATAACAAGATGATCGTAAAACAGTAGTGGGTCGCACGAAAGTCAGTAAAACAAATAGCCCTTAATTTCTTGAGGCGAATAAAATAACAAAATAACGAGAACCAGTTACAAAGTTTTTTTTTTGCTTAAAATTAAAGTAAATTGGTCGTTTTGAGACAAGAGGCGACAATGAAAGTCTAGAAATATCGTGCTTTATGTGATATAGCTTTCTTTATAAGATCTGGCGAAATTATGTGCTCCGCCTTAGTTTGTAGAAGGAAACAACAATATTTATTTAGCTTTTTTTTAAGAATACTGTTTTTTGTAAAACAGCTAAAAAAGTCATTGTAAATACATTTTAGTTAGAATATCTTATAAAGATAAAGTATTGATGAGAATTGATAAATATTTTTTTGTGTTAGAGGTAAAATACAAATCTATAAAAATACGAAAATTTCATTTACATGTGAATAACGTCATTATTATTATCAATTAACTGGCAACCCATAAATTAGCCCACCATTGTTTGGTACGAAACGTGAAATTAACTAGTGCACTGACAGACAATTCTTTGTTGAAACGTCAAATAATAATGACACAGGCAAGCAACTACATGCTTGGTTCAAAGCTTGTTAATTTAACAAGCATTCTGCCCCCGAGCTAAATACACAGTATTGGTTTTTGTGCAAATGACAGTTGACTCAATGAGCACTCAATGTCAAATAACATTCGACAGTTTGTTTTACAATACAATGGATTGCTTATTAATTAAGAGTCGACCATACGCGACCTGTAGCCCTAGCAACGACAATTTTCAACTACGTATTAGTATGTATCGCTTCCGACTATTTTTGTATGGGAAAATGAACAGCGATACGCCGGCGAAAAGTGACACAAAAAATTCGTATGCTAATTTTGACATTTCGCGAGTTACATTTTCGAATACGTAGTCGATATTAATTCTTGCTCGGGCTACTGATGTGACCTAATTAATGGTCAAAGCTAAGGTGGTCGCTTATCAACCGACCAGTATAGTACATGCAGGAGTTTGAATGTTGAAAAAGGCTATCAGTAACGGTTGTGACAAAATCTAAGCATAACTTGTGTGAAATTGAAATTTTTATATTATACAACGCGCGAGTGATAACCCTGGTGTAGCAAGCGTCCGTAGGCTACGGTAACCGGCATCAGGCGGGTTGTATGCTTGTTTGCGACCTTAATGGTAAAAACAACATGAAACATGAAAAAAAGAAGGATTAATATGTGGACAGTCGTCACGGAAACCTTAATCATCTTTTGGGCGGCAAATAGAAAAGAAAAAAGATGATGCTTAATTTTGCTTTATCTACAATTCTACATCTATCCCTAAATATATTCAGTTCCTTGTAAGACAATCTAATGCTTCACACTGTGTGTCTTGTGTGTGTTAATCAACAAGCAATCCCGTCGCATTTTATGTCGCACCAAAACTTAAAAGTAATATAAATAATGTCCATTATTTGGAGAGATAATTAGAGGCCTGTCGCAGTGAGCGGACAAGTGTCGTAAGAATGTCAAGTGTCTATGCACGGACATTAATCAAACGGGTTGGGCGCGAGTGGGGGCGATGAGCGGAGTTTTGAGATATAAATACATAGCATTAATATTTCAGATGTAATAAAAAAGATAGATGGAACTTCAAGAACACCGTAGTGACACTGGATTTTTAGACATTTATTCAAATTTGAAACATTTCCTAGTCTGATTGAACTGAAATTAAGCATAGCCGTTTGGTTACGGTGACAATGTTCGATTACCTAAATGCCACCATTTTTGATCTAATATGGCGGACGTCACTAAATTGAGATTCATCATTCCCAAAGTAATCCCTATAACATGGTTATCAAATGAAATGGCTTGATGAGAGAATAAAAAAAACCCCTATTTGTTTTTTTATATTCCACTATGTTGTCACACAAGCATACGGCCCACCTGATGGTAAGCCAGTCACCGCAGCCTATAGCCGCTAGCAATACCAGGGGTATCACCAACGTGGTGCCAACCTCGTTGTTGATGAGGAGCATAACTACTAGCGCAGCTAACATAAATTAAAGCTTTTCTACTGCCCGCTGAGCTTGACGGCTCGCTCCCAGTGCGACCATAGGCCTGTCGGGAACGCGGCGTATTTAACGACATCGATTAATGTTTTAATTCGTGCCGCAATAATTTAATAACCTCTCGCGGCGAGCGGCTCGGCTGTCAATAATTTAACATTTAACAGACGCTGTTTATTATCCACGTTGTTCATTTATTAATTTTATTCACTGATTGGTTCTTTGAAAGCTTGGGAATGAGCTTTGGAGTAAAGGGATAAAATATTTGAGTTAAAACGAGTGTATAACCATACATCATAAAAAATATTACTTCAATCCGATTTTTTAGGCATAGGCTTGTGAGTTACTGGCTTGATGCACCACTTTAAATCTATCGATTTACGTAAATTAATCGATATTTCCATTAAACTCTGGCAAGGTACAACATTATTAAATGCAATTATAGTAATACATACGTGTGGAAATAAATCAAAAACGTAGTCTATAAAATCTCGATCAGTCGATAATACGTATTTTTATTGACCTATTACGTGCTTCGAGTGTCGACCAGTCTGTAATCTGCACATCGAGTCTTACAACGACTCGATACATTATAATCATAAAATCGAATGATGTTAAAAAGGCATTAATTCGGAAAACACGTCAGCGGCACGAATGTAACAACATAATTCACAGTAATCTAGAGATACAGAGAATCGATTGAATCGATACGTTTGGGTGTTTATAACCGAATATTACAGAGCACGATGATTACAGCTGCGATCATTATATGTGGCTGATTTATTACAATCGATTTGTACTCGATTGAGTGTAATTTATAAGAGTGAAAAATGTGCATTGGTCCCTTTAAAATACGATAAAAGTTATTTGTACTTGGGTAATCAATAAAAGGGAAATTTTTAATACTTTTATAGAGATCTTCAAACCTTTGTGGTACCAGCTCACGAATTTTCATTTAAATTAACCCCTTGAAGAATAAGGATTCGGCTTAGTGTCCTAAGGCTGTATATATTTACCTCCCAACTGTTATTTTCAACTCAATAAAGACTAAGGTCTTCTAATTTGGACACGAACACGAAAAGAGGGCTCAGTAATTACCTCAATAAGTACCTGAGGTCCATCATATCATAGCAGGGTACAAATTATATGTGTTCAGTTAACGTCGGGGAGACGGTAATTCAGTTCTCATGACTATGATTAGCCTGCACCCCGGAATTATGTGCAGTTAGGCACCCATTACACGGCTTATTGTGTGGAGATGGGGAAAGGCGTAATGTCGATGTCGATAAAAGTTCAGCTAATATATAAATCTACTGTACAATAACACTCGACCATCCTAAGCATCTATAGAATTATTCTGTCTTTCTTTAATTTCACGGCTAAGCCGATCTTGACGAAGTCCTGGATCGGTACGGTGTGTATATCTTGAGTTTTTTTTTTTAATTAATAATCTTAGCTATGTAGTAAGATTTAATTTTATGAATTATCAGACACTATAATTTTTTTTTATGTGGATATAAAACCAAATGAGAATAGTATTTTAAAGTGTATATGTTAATAAAATAAGAAGACTGTCACTATGTGCTTATTATACCACAAAAAAATGCTTTACTTGTACAAAACCTATATATAGCGATTATATTTGTCTTTTATATTCTTTATGGTATATTTCGTTTTCTTAACCTTTATACTCGAATCCCATGAATATAATATAAACTTATTTAAGTTATTTATATTGCTCATAACCTATCGACAATCGATATTAATTTGGTGCAGCACTATATTGAGCAAAATGGCTTTTTGGTGCGGTTGTAAGGTTGTCGATAAAAGGCATCCTGACATGCTATAATGAAAGGGTCTGATCGGCTGGATTGAATAGAGGGCATTGAAAATGTGGCAATATTTTGTTCTTATTTAAATTGAATTGCTATAATTTACCATAAAATATCTTCATGGAAAGGTTTTCAATTATACTGATTGCAGTCATTGCGTATCATGTGTTAATCCAGGTTGTAAATTAAAATAAATCCAGGTGAGTAAGGTCGCCAGTGCTCCACGAAGATATGCAGCTGAGCTAGTAGTAATGCTGCTAGCACTTGGCAACTCAGTGATACGAGTATCCCTGGTATTGCTAGCGACTATAGGCTACAGTGACTGCTTACCATCAGGTAGGCCGTATGGTGGTGTGCCACATTAGAGGTTTAAAAAAAGTTATCATTAATTTGAAAAGGAATAAGCTCTCCAACATTAAATTTTGTGATGATTCATAATCATACAACGCACCAGCCACATCTCAGTGGAGGCACGAAGCCCCCGCCCTTGGTCGAGGAACCATTCATTACTGTGCCGTGTAATTTGTCGGTAATTGTCTGTTTGTCTCTGTTTATTTGCCGAGCTGTCCGCCTGTCGCTCTGCTAATGTTATATTATTATGACGGAAAAATTGCTACAGAGGTACTGTTACGGGACTTCTTTGTTCTTTCAAATAAATTAAGGATTTTAATGTATCCGAAGAAGGATTAACATAACTTCACACCTTCCCCACAAGAGCCCCCAAGGACAAAACCCACTTTTCACCAAACATAACTTTGGTGCCAACGTGACATGGTGGTCCGTCACGGTCTCTTAGGCACTACATACGTTCTTGGATTTCTTCTCAGACGTATGTAGTTTTGATCACAATGCTTTTCTTCACCGCAAAGCTCGTGATCCTACAGCACTCAAGTTCAAAATCCCATTAGTACTAACCGGTGGGACTCGAACTTGCGTCGCTAGAACAGCAGGCAAAGCTTCATACGACACGGGTACTTCTTGCCCCAATCGTTTTGTTTTTTTGGTTATTATTCGCACATAAGGTGGTTGCTGTATTGGAATAATTTAATGAGCAATTGGAACCCTTTGTCGGCTAAAACGCTTGCAATTGCATTTGCACGGAAATATTTTGTTCAGTGTTAATTGACTGTAAACTGGATGCGCATTGTTAGTCGAAACTTTCTTGTGTTTGTGTAAAATGTTTTTTTGTTTGTACTGGAGTGTTGTAAACATGAATAATTTCATGATTAATGTGTGAAGTGATAAAGAGGCGATCTTTTAGAGAACTTGAGAGACGAAATAGCCCTTTCGAATAAAATTCTCAAAATTAGTTTAACGTTATTACGAGTAAATTTAACATATGGGAAAGAATGGCCAAATCTAAGACTATGAGGAATAGCTGAAAGGAGTTTCGGGCCCAATTTTGATGGCATCAATGGATTTTTGAAAAATTAATATTATAAGTTTTCGCTCAACGTATTAATATTATGATTCCCCACTGGAAATATAGCAGTCATGATTTGCCAAAACAAATTGGAACGTGCGACACGACACATTTGTCACGCGTCAACGTCACGACACGACACATCACCTCGCGTGTCACGTGACAGCCACAAAGCGGGTGACAGGCGTCAACACGTCAGTGGCATAGAGGTACTGAGTACAAGCTGTATAAGCTTGGCTTTATGCAGCGAGCTTGTGAAGCCTTTAAAATTCAAGTTGATTTACAAAGGGAATTAGATTTAAAGGGGTGGCCATAATGTTAAAAGTAATGTTTTATCCATAACTTCGTGTACCTGATTATCGCCACTAAGGCATAATATAATATGTCCGTAATTTGCATGTTTGTCATTTTTCTCCATCTACACCTACACGAATATTATAACTACAGGACCGATTTCAAAAAATATTTTGTGTTGAGAAGCTACATTATCACTGAGTAACATAGGCTATACATATATTGTATTGATTGGCGAGGGAAGTCGCGGGGAAAGATCTAGTATATTATATGTATACATAACATTATTAGCTATCTTATAAAAAAACGAAGCCATTTTAATGGTGTAATCTAGTCTGTAAAGTGCACCTGTATGGAACATCGTATTTTAATGCAAGTAAGTACTTAAACATAGTTTTGTGAAAGCAATAACTTTACGTGGCACCCGTATGCTGTCTCAGATCATTATCATCGCTATTCATAATTTCCATCAATGTCACTTTAATTCCAAAAATATGATCATAGTTGTCGTCTCTGCAATGAAGATAACGTGGTAAGAAAGCTTTTATGCATGAATGTGGATGGGTACAGGGGTCGAGGTAGACCTAAGAAAAGATGGATGGACCGTGTGAAAGATGACATGGCCAGAAAGGAAATGAATACAGAGATGACGGCTGATAGAGGACTATGGAAGAGAAATACATATTGCGCCGACCCCAAATAATATGGGATAAGGGCAGGGGAATGGTGAGTTGTCGTCTCTGTAGTTACCATCATTATCAGAGCTTTGGTATTGTACATTTGCACATCCATAAATAACGAAGAACACATACTGGAGAAATTTCTTACATCGTTATTAACTAAAATATCTCTCAGCGCTTTCACGCCCATATATCTTTCTAAATCCTGAGCCATAAATTAAATTACAACCGCATCTTATACGCCGGTTGCATCACCTTCCGTTACGTATTCATTCAAATTAAAATCGTGCACTTTATGGCGGATCTCATAAATCATCTCAGGGCGCGCCATATTCCTGAAGCCAAGATTCAAATCGTGCGTATCTTCAAAGCGACTAAAGATATAGATGGCTTCTTTTGAATCTGTAAAATTTGCGAGATCATAATTATATTTTATTACTTCATTTTTGTCCGTGTTATTTTAAATTTTTAGCTGTATTATTGTCCCATCTGCACAGCAAAACAATAATGCTAAATTAGCTTTGGGATTGTGTTATACTTTGGCTCGAAAATTGACAGCACCCAAATTTGTTAACCATTTTTCTTAGATAAGAAAACTGAGTTAATTTTAGTGCAAAGCGACTGATGTCGGCACTAGTTGATGTTTCAACTGAGTTATATCAACCATCAATCAAATCTCGAGGTAAAAAAACCGCATTATTAAACACACGTTACTTTAAGAGATATATAATATTATGTCCAATAAAGAGCGGTCGTGGCCTTGTGGTATGAAACGCTGCCTGCTATTTTAGCGACGCAAGTTCGAATCCCACCGGTCTGTACCAATGAGTTTTTCTAACTTAAGTGCAGTGATTAGTCACACTACAAGCTTTACGGTGAAGGAAAACATCGTGAGGAAACCTGCATACGTGTGAGATGAAAGTCAAAAACGTATATATGTAGTGCCTAGGAGACGGCGATGAACTCACCATCTGTCACGTTGGAAACTAATTATCTTCGGTGGAAAGTGGGTGTTATTACACCTCTGCCTACTCCTTCGGGGACTCTTTTGGGAAGGCGTGAAGATAATATATATTATGTCCAAAATAACAAAGCTATGTTGCATCCATAAGAATCGATTTGATGACAGTAGTTAAAAAATGCATGTCAGAACTTCAGAAGGCCTTCATTTAAGTATAATAAAGATGATGATGTTCAGAGCGGAAGCAGATGAGTTAAACTGTCTGTCATGATAAAGAATTAATCAGTTGTTTGTTCCTGTATTATGGAAAAGATCATAAACCTCAAATATCAGAAAATCAGTTTAAGCTATGTGATACAACATAAAAATATTTGACACTCGCATCCATAGTAAAATATGAAAACCATATCATCTTTGATAGTACTCTAATCTAAATGTTTTTTAGGCCTTGATAAGAGTACCAAAAGTAGCAGGAATTAGCAATGGAATGGGATGATAGTGTGCAATATTATTAATCGGATCTAAAAGTATTTTGGCCGGCAGTTAGTTAGTATTAAGTTCTAATGTTCTCAGTAAAGATCAAAAGAGCCTAGAATGTTGATTGATGCAGACGTATTTCGATTCGCATTCATACTTGTTTATTCAAATGTTCACCAAATTGATGACTATGACGAAAATATGATATGATACACAGCTTTCAGTTCGATTTCCTCGAAAATTATTTACACTACATTTATTTTCAAATTTATTGGAGTCATATAAGTCTTCGATTGCAGATAGGCGATCAAAAGTAGCTAGATTTATCATGATATCTGTTAAATAGCTTGTTTCTTTGTTGATTTTATTAGAGTATAGAGCCCCATTTCACTTTTGACTTGCACACCTAAGCTCTTTTGCGCCTTTTACATTGATCAATCTCTTCATACTTGCCCGCCGGCACCGAGTACTCTTTACCTTTCCATCATTAAGCACTTCGGTTTTTTGATCTTAAAAGTTCAACTTGGTCTTCCATTCACATTTGTATGGAACCTATATCTTTTTGCCAGTCTTCACACTCATTCATTCTATATTTCCATATTATAGGCTTTGCAAAGATAAGTATTTAAATAAAATCTCTCAATAGTTTAAAGCAAAGCACCGCGGCTTTCAGTCCTGTTTATCCGTCTGTAGCTTTGGCTTCACACGTTGCGTCTTCACATATAAATCTGCCTTAACAACTGCATAAATTTGTCGATGGAGCGATTTTCGTATCCGGTGGAACTTTATTCGCCCCACATCCTGTTTGTATTGTATCTGTTTTCTACGAAATGGCATGCTCGATAAATATTTGAAGTCACTTTATCGTTCTTAAAATTTGGTTTTATTATTTTGGAAGATAATTTAATTTAAATAATTCTCATTTGCATATTTTTTGCTTAAGATCATGATCAAATGACTTTTTATTAGACACTTATATTACACGTAGAGTATTTATTATTTACGCCTTTGCTAATCATGTTCTAATTCAACCTGTTTTTGCTTTGAAACCGAACCATTCTTCTGATTCGTGCTTATTCTCTTCGTTCACAACAATTAATTTAATTAAGTGTATCATTAATGCATACTTATTTACAATAGCATCAACAATAATATCAACTTGTGTCAATGTGTTTATTAGTATTGAATATATTTGTTTAGAAAACATGCCAAATAATTCAAAATGCATTCATTAAGAGCTTCATTTTTTTTTACTTGTTTGTCTTTATTGAATCATTATTCAATGTTTGTTTAATATCATTAGAGAGAATAGTGTACATTATAATATTAGTAAATCGTTTTGAGAATTAAATGTTAAATATGTTTATTTCTTCCATGACATAATCCCTATTGATATCATGAGGGCTATAAATCAACCTATGATTAAAATGACAAACACATATCATACTTCTGGGAACATAGACATTGCCATGAGATTTAATCCCTCTGTGAGGAAGAACATAATCGCATTAGCTGTGACGCTGATCATCAACCACTCATAACGCCTTAGGGTAAAGTCATAGAAGATAATGGTGACGTGGATGAATAAAACAGGGATGTGATACAATTATAATAATTAAAGATGGTGCTTTATGTTTTGGTATTATGGGTTTATATTCATCGTGATATGTTTATAAGTCTGTTGAATAAATAAATATTGAATTAATTACCGACGAAAAAATTTAAAGTCTGTGTGAATTCTTAATATAGCAAATGTTTTATTATTTCTACAAAATATTTCAATAAGGATATACAAGTCAAACATAACTTTAGCCACGCCACGCCACATTAGTGGTATAAGAGAGGAAGGGCGATTTGGGATTTCCCGTGGGGTTCCCATTTACATTGGAGCCGCCCGACCGGGGACTGTACCCCCACCTTACAGAAGACCGCAGTGAAATAACACTACTTGATGTAGTGTTGTGTTTCTGCGGTAGGTAAGGTTGCAAGTGCTCCACGAGGATAGGCTGGGCTAGTAATGCTGCTAGCATAGCGAGTTCTCATCAACAACATGGTTGGCAACAAGTTGGTTAGTATTGCTAGCGGCTATAGGCTACGGTGACTGCTTACCGTCAGGTGGGCCGTAGTCTTGTGAGCCAACTTAGTGGTATATATTTTATCATCGATATATTTTTATTCCATCTCAGTCTATCAAATCCTTACCCATATCCAGGATCCCTCCTTATTTATTTACTCCCTTCACCTTGACGTCATAGACATTTTTTGATTAACGATCCGTCTCTCGGGTCAGGTCTCCATTGTGCTCCCTTTGAAATTCCGACACTCATTTATCAAGCTTACTGTTCCGTACTGAAAATTAATGCGCTGGTGTAAGTTAAGAACTTGTTGGAAGATAAAAAATACACATTTACAAACAATAGTAAATCTGTTTACAATAGGAAATTTGACACCTGTCGTGTCTTAACATGACCTGGCTATTCCTTTGTTAAGACTTCGTGAGTTCGTGTTAAGGCTGCTTGCTGTATTATGTGCTGATTTATTAGTATCTGGAGCTATCTACGTAATAAAATATAGTATGAATGATTTATTTAGTAGGAGACATCATTTTCAATATCATTATCATCCTAGGCGTAGATCTGCGTTTGGGGTTTAATGGGAGTAAAATTAGGGGTTTCGGTTAATTTATGAAATCTATTTTTTTCTTCTATTTAGTTGTTGCTGCCCGCAAGCAGTGGGACAGTTTCTCTCGCCCGTTTTTCAATTGCCTCGGTGTTGTGCCTGACTTGGCCAATCCGCATATAAATAATATTTTTTCTTTCTTTTTCTTCAGCTGCCGTTTCTATATTAACTTGTTCGTTGGAATATATTAGTGATCGTCGTTTTTACTACAAAGGTGTGAAAATAGTCTTCAGGGTAAGTGTATCCTTCAGGTATACGTGTTTATCTTATTTCTCGCTTTCAGCCTACGTCTTTACCTTGTACTCAAACAGTGTGCGGTGGCGGGCAAAATTTACGCGAACACTGATTTTGTCGTATCGCTTTATGGCGAGACTTGTGAAAAATGGTGTGCCTATGGAAGGCTCTTGAAAGCATTTGTTTGAATGCCACGTAATTATAACGATGAATGATTTCTTTGATCAGTGTATTCGTCTAATCCTTTTACTTTTAGTTTGTTGGTTAATGCCGAGTTTCAATGATTTCCAATTCTTTTGTCGTGCGCTTGAAAGAGCTGAGATGATTAATGTGCTCATTTACAATTTTTAATGTTAAATAGAGAAACGTTGATACTTATTATATTATGTATGGTAATTTCCGTTGTCAGTGATAATTAAACACCAAAATTAATAGCACAAAACAGATATTTAGTTTAATAATACGTCGTGTGATTAATTAGTTTGATTGCTTCAATGCGTTGGTTTGTGGATTTTATGAAACCATTAAATAAGAAAGTCACTCTTAGTGAAAGTGGCTATATAAAATAGATTTACTAAATTAAGTGAGTACATATAAAATTTCCGATTTTACAATACGTCATAACTGCTGTGCTATTAATAAGTATAATCATAATAATATTTGCAATTTGCAATATTCTAGTCACAATAATTAACCCATGTTTAAACCAAGAAATACCATCAAGAGCATGAAACCCTTAAGCCATTACCAACAAAATCAAACACCACTAAAGCAATCAAGCCGCAATGACTGATCAAAACTACCCCAAGTATTTACACCAGCCCCGAAATTAACCAAACAATATTAATCACGCGGCAGCGCTCCCTCTCAGTACACGATTATGATATATGCGATATTTGATGATAAACAATCGGGGTCATTTATTATCTGTCCGTTATTTGACAGGCGGTAGGCAGATGTCATTTGTCATTTTCCTGGATCCGTTGGTCCCTTCGTTACGCCGCCGCCGGCCGCCGCCGACGACGGTAGAAACCGTAGCCTGCGCAATCTATTATAAAACCTAACGCTACAGCCATAAAGTCTCTTTCCGAACGTGGAAAAAAACAATCTTGATTGTTTTCAGCATGAACGATTATGATAGATGAAAGAGTTAGCGCACCCACAAAGCCGGTGATTGTATCACAACCCTGCGTCGTAAGCAATAAGGTCCATGTTACACAAACAATTATAGAGGAGGCAGCCTCAACGGAACGTGTTATTGAAGATGAAACAGTAATGGATGGGTAAAGGGAATGCGTGAACACTCTCTGAGATGTATTGTTATCGCGGTTGTTTATCGGCGCACGACGATCGTTTCTGTAAATAATTACCCTCTAAAAAAAGTATAGAGACCCGGCTACCGGTAATATATTCATTATATCTGACATCTTACAAAGCGCCGTTGGAATAAATAAAATATTTTATAGGCAAACGATAGGGATCGTGATTTTATTGTGACGGCGACATGTTTGGAATTCTTGGTGGGGTTATTAGCGTCTGAATCATTCGGGGCTTGTATAATTTGTTGTCGGAATGAGTTTATGGGTTGGTATAATGAGCAATCAACTCAGGAGATAAGTGTTGAAGATGGTGTAAGACAGCTGTAAAATAAGTTGGTTTGCGTTATCCGAAATCCGCATTGGAAATTTGAAAATGTGTCTACAATAACTTATTTCTGCGGATAAATAATGAATAACAGGTTCGCATCAGATACTTCTTGACCCCAAATAAACCTTATTGATTTTCCTTCGTTATTCTTCTTAAAAAATTCTAGCGTCAGTGTTAGTTCCCATGAGAAGTCACGTCGCACCCGGATACATGTACTAAATCAAATGTTTAATTTCCCGGGTGAAATAACGATCGTGTGTATTCTAAACGGATGTAACAATAATCCGTCTTCTTTTCGGTTGGTGGTCTGCTGTGATTCAGTGATGTTTTATAACCTTAACACGTGTTTTATTGCTGATATATCTCAGGATATAAATGAGCTGTTAAAATTTAACAACATTTGAAATATTCACTTTCACAATAAGTATTGAAACAAGTTTCAATGCTCGATTCTTGCAAAAGTTTCAATTCCGCTACTAATTTCCTATACTCAATTCTCAAAAACCAATCTTAAAAAACCTATTCCACAATTCGCCCTCAAACGCCATTCCTAATTCCCCAAAGAATCCCTTTAAATTATTCAATAGCATCTTCTCATCTATGGCTCTCGGCTGTCAGTCGCACTTCTTAGTTCATTACTCTACCGACACTGGGGTTAATCTTTTATTGTATTCGGAATTCGGATAAAAGAAGACTCCGCTGTTTTGTATTGAATTTAAAGATTATTAATGGCTTCGCTTCTGTGAGTTGCGTTTTGCATTAGCGCAGTGTTGTTGACACATTCCTTGCTTCTATATCGATAGATAAACCATCAAAATCGATGGACATTTCCATAATATAAGACACTAGCAATTCTTGAACCATGAAATTAAGCTTTTCCATGAGCCCGGCAAAGTTTTTTGGGCGCATATCGTTGGATCTGCGGAATTAAGTAATATTAACTATGGCCAGGTGTTGGATGGGTGACCGTCCATACCATACCAAATTCCCTCCGTGCCTCGGAGAGTAGGTTAAGCAGTCGATGCCGGTTGTCAAACAATACCGTTGGCAACCATTATGGAATCGAAAAGTCTGACAACTGTTTTAACCGATTTCCACTGTGAAATATGTTTCGAAGGTCAGATGGCAGTCGCTTTGTGTAAAAATCTGGTAATCAGCCACATCGGGTTCGAGTGCCGACAAGTATTTGGCATTATGCTTGGGCGATGAGGAACATGTAAAATATTGGATATGAAACAATAACAGCGAAATAGCAGTCTTCAAATGTAGTTAATTTGTATCTGTCGATATTCAAAGAACAACTCTAGCCCAAAGCGCTAGTGATTGAAAATGCACCGCAATTGTTCCATACAGAAGGTGTGGCGATAGAATTTGTAAAGACCGGATATTGGGCTATTTATTTTTTCACCATTACCATTGAAACGTGGGTACGATTGTTGGCCACCGATTGCCCCGATTCGTGATGCATTTTGTGCGTGTAATGGAAACGTTTGCTAAGAATAGCCTAATATTGGTTTAATGAAATCGTGTGCAAATTTGAAATGAGACTGAATTTAATTTGAACTGCGCTATTGCACAATCCTGGATATATTCTTTAGACTTTGACCTTGACATTGATAAATCAAACAGTGCTTTCATTTGGATAATTTGAAAACATTAAAGTTACTGGTATAATTCAGTTTACAGAATTGTTTTTAAATACAATTAAGTGACAATACATACAAGTTGATCTGGTAGCGAGCGTCACGGCCATCCATGCAACAGAAGCAGAAGCACGGGGCTTAACAAGTACTGGTCTTGGTCACTAGTAAAGAGTTGTAAATACGATGTCACTTATTATGACTGAGAGAAATCGCGAAAAAGAAACACTTATCCCGTTGACTTTGTCCTTATACGGTCTTCTCATCCAAGTAAGCGATGCGTTAATCAAGTTGAATCAATCGGGGTGGCTCGGCAAACAGGGGCTGGGAGGCAATTTTTCGTGAGCACCTGACAGAGTCGATCCATCGACGTCGCGGTATAAAAACGTCAGCCGTGCGCCGACACTGACTATGATCAAGTGTGGGCCCGTAGTACCTACATATTTCAGGGTTATCAGCTAAATAAAAATGTAAATGCTAGTTTGAAACTAGTATGATAAATATTTATTACCCCCAATAGAAATTGATAAATGCCCATTATAAATAAAATATTCTATATTCAAATTATAAATTACACTGATCGCGGAGGTCATATGAAAACAAATTAAATTCACAAATCAAACTTATTGTCGAAACCGTATTTTATTAGAAAGCTAAAGATATAATTAACAAACATTAATATTAATCGAGGAGCGGAATACTAAAGTGAGCAATAAATTAACAAAAATGAACACGTCCGTTCATATTGTAATGGGATGATAAACACACTAAGCGCGTCATTAATTAACAGTGTCGCTAACAAATTTTGTCTCCACTCGACAGTTGGACAAAAACGGGCCATAATTTATGTGTGCGGCAACCCTGCTCCCCTCAGCGCGGCAGGTTGAAAGAGTCACGCCGCGTGATTGATGACGGCCGATCCCCGCCCACGCGACCTAACAACCGCCTAGAACTGACAAACTATCGCATTGTTAGCCCCAGGAAATCATAAGACGATCCGATCAAATTTATTACCCTGCTCAGCAATACACGTCCGGCAACATAAGATCACGATGGTCGCTTAAATGGTACTCGTGATTATAATCATGATAAATTCTCCAACATATCCAACGTTATTAATGAACATAAAATTATAAATTGGGAAGCAGAAATAGACATTCAAATTAATGTTCCACTCGAAGATTAAACGTAAGCTGTTCTAATACTTTTAAAATCTACGACCGACACCCTAATAGAAAACAGTGCCATGACGCGCATGTTTTATGTCAAATCATCGCTTAATGAAAAATATGAATTTGTAGAGGGCCCCTACTACATTAATCTACGGTTGTCCACAAGAAATTCATTTCCAGGCATTTAAATACAAAGGTCGATACAACGATAAATTATGAATGAAATAACAATTCCCGATTCAATAGCATCGAGACGGACTTGTACAAAAGCTGTTGTCAGTATAACAATAGACTTATAAATATGGGTTTCTGTAATACTCTTTGTGCTTTGAGCTTGACTACCTTCTGCTTGATTTGCTTTGTACACCTTGATGCTTTTATCTTTATTGCTATCAAGAAATACATTTATCGGCGCCTCTATCGTAGGCTTTACAGCCCTGAGTGAAATTTCACAGAGGGCCGTAATTTATGCATTTGAAACGAGCTCGCCACCACCCGTCAGCGATAGACTAGTCTACGCCATATCTTTAAATGCATCTGACATAGTTAATCCATATAAAGTTATTATTGCCTCGCCTTTCAACCGACTTAATTGGCCGCTACCGGCTAGTGTAAGCCCATGTGTTAGTGATAAAATAAGTGAATAAATTCAACTTTTAAATACGATACACGTTCGAGGCTCACGAATGCGAATTGCATGCCCGCTCGTTTTTATTGCCCTCGTGTTTACCTAAACGATTTTTCCTTGGCTATGCTCGTAAATATGGAATACAAAGGACGTGCGTTCTTTATGCGATCTTGATAATATTGTTCTCAACCATTGTATTTCTCGTGTTGAAATTTTAATTTGTCAGAAAATTTTAAGCTGCGTTTAATCTCCCTGCGCCGGGTGCCGTCCTGAGTCCCGAATTAGCCTGCCGAACCGTGTAGGCTATAGATTAAGTCGGATCTTGCCAGCGACTGTTGCCAACGTCTCAATAAGCCGCTCTACATTTTTACGGCCCCTATATCCGTTTCGCTGCGTAAATACACTTAATGACCGACATTTCGTGAACGCTTTTATTGTGAAGTTTTTATTATCGAGAAAATCATTTGTTTAGTCTACGTACGGTTATTGCGAAGCAACTCAGTGCGTTTCGGGGTTTATTAGGGGTACTTTATTACCCCTTTTAAACGACGTCTTTAATGCAGGAACATTGCCTTTTAGCTTTAAACCGACGGCGCGGCGGCCGGATGGTGATAATTAAATTTGATTTTTATCTGCGAATATGATTACACGTTCCGTTATTACGTTGCAATCTTGAAAGCTGTTTCTTAAACTCGATCAAAATTACAACATAAATAAATCAAGAGCAAAAGAAACACAAATTAAACTTATCTTTACCACAACAATAACAATCTAAGCATCAAAGGTTCATGTTGATAATACGTTCCGTGCTCATGATATTAAACCATTACTACATATTAATGTGGAATTTTGGTCCAACATAAAATTTAAATCCAAGCAGAAAAAGCAGTCACCTCGGTAATCTTCCCCGGCCATAAAACAGTGTCAGAGCACTATAATAATTTTCGAAACAGTCTATTAAGTGAATCTTTATGATAATGTTGGAACAGAAGTCGCGGCCGCGAACCAACTGCCTGTTATTTTGATACATTATCATATTTAAACAATTCAGATGATAATAGACACGTCGGGTGAAACCCTTTGGTAATATAAATGGTTGTATTATTATTTATTTATGGGTTTCCTTCCTTCGGGCCGGGGGCGATGTAGCATATTTCATTGGGCGAAAAAATGCTTCGAACTCGTGAGTTTATACCAGGGCGAGATCCGGTTCGAGCACCTGAAATGACTCGAAATAAGCTTGTTGCGGCAATAATAAAGATTTATGCGACATTCGGCGGTAGCGTGTTTTGTTCTCTGTTACAAGCCGATTCGCTTTCTGCGAGATCAATAGCGCTCTTTATTGTATGCGGTGAATTATTGTCATTGCTTGTACTTTTAGCTCCGACTATAAATCCAGCCTACACTGCTTTCAATTTCTTATTATCACCCTTTATATTAACATCGGTGACGTCAACAGCGTGATTTGTATTATGTGTCGCATTATTATTGTGTTGTTGGGATTTAAGTGGTTAGCTCGATGTGTAATATTTGCTCAGCACCAGAACGGCTTGAAAGAGTTTCGTCGAGTATAATTTTTTCAAGTACATAATCTCATTATTACGAGCTGGGGTCTCGGCACGGTGATTAAGTACTTGATTTATGGCAAGTGCAATTTGCATCACAACCGATGGTATAGCTTTTTGCGCGGTCGATGATTATCGTCCGTATCGTGTCGGGCGTAATGATAGTTATTTCATGACTCGCCGAGCTTGCCATCGGGAACGTTTCATTAAACTTCTTTACATACATTACTTCGACGAATATGTCTGATTATGTTAATACCTTCCTCTACAAGGAGCTCGTTTACCGTATCTTATTCCTCTGCATCGTTTAATGGATTGTTTGCTGACTCGTATCTAGGCTTCTTATCTTTTTCTCCACTTTCGTTTTATAATAACTCATGTGTATATAGCTTTGCTTTCTCGTAACGTTCCTAAGTTGTGAGTATTGTGTGTCGAGCTTGTAATCATAAAATGTTTTTGTCGTTTCATTGTATAACCTGACATATAGTGACATTCTTGCGCAACGAGTGACACATGTTTGTTATTGCGGTGTGTGCGTGCTGTGGGCGTGTGTGCGTGTCTATAGATAATATCGTACGTAAAACTAAACGGCGCGCTGCGAAATTTATGAATCGTCCGGAGAGCTGCCTTCCACACAAAAGTTGTTTATTACCACCTCGCGTAGGGTTGCTAGTGTATTTTTATTTTATTGCCATAGTGTTGGAACATCATAACTTATATTCTTTATATTATTATTTAGAGCGAAAACTTTAATAGCGCGATGTATCACTTACAAAAAAGTCCCCCGTTGTGAGCGCAGTCAATTTAATCGCTATTATTTATATTGTTTATTGGCGTGTCTATTGAGATAGTATTCTTGAGAGGTTCTCGAAGCAAACCTGTATCTTTATCAATTACCTATTTAAGATCTTTAATTTGTTTAGTATTAAATTTTTATAAAAAAATACTGAATCGTGACTTAGAAAGACTTAGAGCTTGATTTATGACTTTGATGAATTTAAGATCAATCAATCATAATGTAAATAATATTAATGATATCTGTCTCGTGTTAAGGCTTGAATCAATCATGCTCTAGCTAGTCATGTGAAAGGCTTTGGTTTAATCCTAACGAGGTTATTCAGTCTGATTAGTTTTAGTGATCATGACTTTTCAAAGCTTTGGTATAAATGTTTACCATACACATTCTGTATATAAATTAATCACATAGACCTATTTAAAAAAAAAATAGTGGTAGTATCATATTTTTATTTTTCATATCTGAAAAAACTTCACCACAAGTAAAATAAATGAAGAAGCGCTATAATTTCCCTTGCGTAAATTAATCTCCTTGTTCGTTTGTGAAACAAAGCCATAATTTATACCTGACTCATCGCAAATTAATTCACATAATCTTACAATGTAGACGAACAAGTGATTTACAATAGTGACCTGTTTCATATTTAGGATGTAACTCGATAAATTAATTTGGTGAAATTTCACAGCTCGGAGATTTATCACGGCTTGACGTTGATGGATGAGATCCTTCTTAATTATACTTCGCAAACAAAAACTTAATCAGTTTACATGAACTTAGTTACATCCGTTAAGTTGCTTGTAAGGATTGTAGGTTTGTTCATGGATTTGCTTAACTTCAAGCATGCCGACAAGAATTTATGTATAAAAATATTCTTCATTTTAATTTGACGATAACTCTACCAATGACTTGAATGATGAAATAAAAGTGCATCAAACTAATTGAATCCAAAATTATATTGCCGACCGTAGCAACCCTTAGCGAGCCAACCCTACCGCTGCCAGCGGGGCATTAATACAACATGAAATATGGCCCACTAAAGACTATATAACGTAAAATTTACAATTCATAAAACAGAATGATATATGCAGAGGTGGATTGCAGAAGGAGGGCGAAGCGTGAGTGTTTGTGTTCGACAACTTGCTTTCAAATTGGCTTCTTCTTATCAATATTTTAATTTCATATAGCGCACAAATGTCTAACATCTCTGAAATCGTAGGTTAACATGATCAATTGTCAATCACGAAATCACTGATTGCAGAAAAGCGAGACGAAACACTTCTTTTTCAGAAACGACCCGACTTTTCGCTGTACTACGATTGACACAAATTATTTTTCAGAACCCATTGACAAACGATGGGACAGTCGCAATGACTAAAGCAACAGTTCATTGACTAGCCACACCGTCAGTCTAACGTCAAAAATAAAGAAACCGCTCGAAGATTTCTCATCTGTACGAAGCTACATGCAACTTAGCCAACATATGAGTAGTAATTACAATATGGTGGGTAAAGGGGGGGGGAGGGGAGGTCGGAAGTAATAAATCAGGTGCTAACGTCGGCGCGGCACGCCATCACTCATACCGGCTGACGGCCCGGCGGCGGCGTCATGCAACGGTTGCTCCTAGGGTTGGCAAGCTATGGCTAAGCTACCCATTCTGTAATTATTATTTTTAGCTTGTAGAATTATTGTGATAAAAATAATACAATAATTACTGCTTTAATTTTGTAGTTTACTCCTTAAGAATCGACTCAATATATCTGTATATAGAAAAGAAGAATCTGACTAACTGACATATAGACGCATAGCGTAAACGGGTGGGGTTAAATTTGAATAGGTACCATTTATGACGTAGGCATCCACTAAGGAAGGGTTTTTGGAAATACCAGTTAACGGGGTAAAATAGGGGATAAACGTTCGTATGAAAATCTGGTATTTGGTTCCAAGAAAATAGGTACCTACTTATGCCCCGGGCAAAAGCTATCATTTATATAAACGATAGTTATATTATATAGGTACATATTGACTTATTCACTTTACCACGCGTGCAAAGCCGCGGGCAAAACCTAGTAGCCAAAGCTAGTATAGGAAATTGTATTAGGAATTAAATAAACACTAGCGTTACCTTAAAAGAATTACGGAAGTTACTTCGAATATCTCTGCTTTTGGAGCTTTGAGAAGAGATGGCAACCCTATACCTAATCCCAAGTATGACCCATAGAGCAAGGAGTGGACACGTCTGAAAGAGATTAGCGCAGACAAAGTTGAGCGGTCGGTACACTATGCACATAAATATAATGACTTTATTAGTCAACATATAAATCCAAGGCTTGGGACATCAACGGCCCGTTTACCATTATTTATGTATTATGGCTCACGCATGATGGATTAACTGGCAACATTGCGAAGGAAATGGCGGCCTGGATTGTTTCCTCTGTGCTCGGTATACTAGGCTTTTGAGGAATTAAGGTTTTACTCTTGCTTTAACCTTGTCATTTAATTGTCTCAGTCTACGATCGAGGCTTAAGTTTTGTAGTAGTTACACATTTATGGACATTAATTCTTCAATCAAAAAATCCTTATTTGATATGCCCTTACAAAAAGAACTATCAAAACATCAGAATCTAACACCAGATTCGTAGGGTAGGTATATGTTGAAAAGAATCTGACAAGAAACTCTTTTTTTTTTATTACTAATAATTAGTTCACTTCACTGGATATTGAATTAGGGTATTACTAATGTATGATAAAACTAATTTATTGAGTTAGTACTGTAGGCCTTTATGCAACCATGGTAAACCATTTACAATGCTTATTGGCTAAACTCCGTTTCCATCCGTATACATATGAAATCATACTTAAAACAAAGCTAAATTTCTTATCTTCATAACCACGTTATTACAATCAATAGGAGTAAAGCCTGAACCTTCAAGTTAGTAGGTAACATCCGCGATCCGCCCCGGCTTTGCAATAGTGCTTAAACCATTTAATACATTACATTCTTTTTTTTTCTTTCTTTTTTTATACCACTAAGGTGGCAAACAAGCATACGGCCCGCCTGATGGTAAGCGGTTACCGCAGCCTATGGACGCTTGCAACACCAGGGGTATCACTCGCGCGTTGCCGACCCTATAATGTAAACCCTATAATGACTCTGTCTATAAGAGAAAACCGCATTAAAATCCATTGCGCAGTTTAAAAGGTCTAAGCATGCATACGGCGGGAAACAACTTTGTTTTATACTGTTAATAAGATTGTTAAAGAAACCAGTTAATTCCAACTTACACCATAAATAAAACACAATGGCCCACATTGCTCAAGTGACAATGAACACACGTCGCGTGACAGCCGCTGTCACGACGTGTACGGATGACGTAGAGTTACGTGTACTGTCACGCGTGGGCTGTTTAATAATGTGATTTGAATTAGCTGAGTAGTTTTTTTTACTCTAATAGGGCTCAGAATTGTATTCCATGGCATGACACAATGATTTACCAAATTTTAGAGCCTTCTCATACAACGAATTCGTTAAAGTTTCTTGAAGAACTCGCTAGTGACTGACAATTGAGCGGGATGAGTTTGAAGGAAGACTGGTTATCCAGGTTGAGAAGAAAATATGTATAGACTAGCTTCTGCCCGCAACTACGTCCGCGTTGAGCTTAGAATCTCAGAGGAACCTAAAATTTTCCCGGGATAAAAAGTATCCTATATGTTAATCCAGGTTATAAATTATCTATGTTTCAAATTTCATCCAAATCCGTTGAGTAGTTTTTGCGTGAAAGAGTAACAAACATCCATCCATACTCACAAACTTTCGCATTTATAATATTACTAGCTTTTGCCCGCGGCTTAGCACGCGTGGTAAAGAAGTCAATATCTGAAATTGTTAATGATAGCTTATGCCCACTGCTACCTATTTTTATGGATTTAACTTAAAAAATGTAGGATTTTCATACAAACTTTCATCCCCTATTTTATGCCTAATGGTTGGAATTTCTAATAATCCTCTAATACATATTTATTTATTGTTAACTGAAAGGCTAAATACCAAATGTCGGATTTTCATACAAACTTTCATCCCCTATTTTACCCCCTTAGGGATGGAATTTCCGAAAATGCTTTCTTAGTGGATGTCTACGTCATGAAATGTACGTACTGTCAAAATTCCAAGTCTAGTAACCCCAGCCGTTTAAGCTGTGCGTTGATATGTCAGTCAGTCAGTCAGTCAGTCAGCCTCTTCTTTTATATATACAAAAGAAGAAGTAGGATTTGATAGTTTTTATATGTCATCTGACATCGGTAGAACAGGCGTGTATAAAGATAAAATAGTAAATGGCTCATAAATCGTAATGGAAGATTAAAATATATTGCGTATTCTCATTACTATAATAATATTCAGTCTAGCGCTGTGAGGTCCAAGACTGGTGAAATGCATGTTTGATCTGATTTGTGGCGCTCGAAGGCACAAAAAAATTGGTTTATTATTTTCAACTGGATTTTGCAATAAACCATGAATAATCTGCTAAAAGTTAATGATTGTCATCTACGAGTACCAGGAAAAAAGCATTTATACACAAAAGTTCGAGTTTCAATCACGCAAAAAGTTGTCCTAAAAAGTGGCGTTAATAATCACCTAGATTCCAGTTTCACGGATTACACTGTCATTCGAGAGGTAAAAAAATACGATGTAAAAAACGATTGTGAGTGCCGGCTTCGCGGCGGGCGCAATCATGCGTCATAATTTTGACAGGTCGCTTGACAGGCCGGTTGACAAGTCGCTTGACAGGTAGTCCGACCGGGCTGACAACGCGGTCGGTCGGATTATTCGGCTTGATGGATTAATTTGTATTCGCCAAGGGTATCTATCGGATAGGGCCGGTGGACCGTATGCAGATTATGATCAAAATAATACTTATTAAGCCAATGATTAATAAGAATAAGGAACGTCCACCGACTGTCCAAAATTGAAAGCGGTCGGTCCATTTCCCTAATTATCTCTATATCTTGTGTTGTTACGTTTAATGAGTAGCCTATTACAAAAGTATAACTAGCTCACATTTACTTATTAGAATATTTAATAATAATTTGTGGACATTATCACACAGCGCTAATATTTCGGCCATAAATAAAGCATAGCTTATACTGGTACTGGAGAAAGTGAATAACTATACAATACTGAGGTATTATAGTAGGTACTTTGTCATAATTAGTTATAATACACTAGCGGCCCGCCCCGGCTTCGCACGGGTAGACATGTATATCAAATTTGCCTGAATTTTCTTTGCTATAAACCTCACGATGCCCGAGACCTTTCCAACGAATGCAAAACCGTGGAAATCGGTTCGTGCGTTCTGGAGTTATAGAGTCAGGAAGGAAAACCCGACTTATCTTTATATTGTAGAATACTAGATCCAATTAAACAGTATCACATACATTTAAGGCCTGATACTTGAGACGAGCCTAATCGAAAAATCAGGCTTCTCAACACCTCAACTACTAAGTAAACCAACAATGTCGTCGTATCATATTATTATTATTACAACACCCACTTATCACCGAAGGTAATTTGGTGGAACGTGACAGATGGTGAGTCCGTTGCCGTCTCTTAGGCACTACATACGTCCTTGAATTTCTTCTCAGATGTATGCAGGTTTGATCACGATGTTTTCCTTCACCGTAAGGCTCGTGATGTAATCCCTGCACTTAAGTTTTTTTTAACTCATTGGTACAGACCAATGGGATAAGAACATGCCGCGCTTGAATAGCAACGCTTCATGCCTCAAGGACACCACAGGTCTTTAGGGCTACAGATCTAACTTCTAATGAAAGTACTCAATGATGGAATGGCAAAGAGTACTCGCAACCAGCGGACATGTATGAAGAGACTGATGTATGTGAAAGAAGCAAACGAGGTTGCAAGATAAGAGTGAAATAGCGCACTATACTCTACGCAAGTGCCTGATGGGGTCACTTGGTGTGATGAGGATGACTACCATATAATATTATAATCGAAATATTATGACATTAAATCCTCATTCGTCCACAAACAAATAAGCACCTTGAACAAATACGATTAATAACGATTACTCCATCTAAGGCGTAGGTGGAAAATACATAATTACGTGTAATATAAACATTATTTAATAACGTCGCGTGCCTTTAGCGTATTAAGGTCATTAGGGTAAGTACCGACATTTTTTATTCGCAAATAATATTAATTAAATGCCAAATGTAGACATTATTTTAAATTAGGTAACTCATTTACTGGTGCGGTTAAACACTTGGCCTTAAAATCGTGTCCTTAGTTTGTTTCTTGGATTTAGAATAAAAGCTAAAACCTCTTCCATGCTTGGCGTTGTTAATTTCATATAGTCCGGGAATCTGATCAATCTAAGGCAAATGGGACACCATCTGTCACACTGGTACCAAACATATGCCTAATCTTTAGTAAATATAAAAATCCGTTAAAGGACATCATCCCTCTTGGTCCTATCGGAAAGTGCCATCGCAATATTTCCGTATATTATGTTACAACTTGCCCGTGTGAACATTTAATACTATGGCACCACATTGTAGGTCCATAGTCGTTCATATTATTTTAGTTCGAAAAATTTAATTTTCATACATTATTGTTGAAAATAGGAATTTAAAATAACCAAAACAAATTAAATATCCTGTAATGTCCAGTTTTGGTGTCATAGTAAAAAATTCTCAGATGTGTCCATTTGAAAGCTCAAAAACATACAGAAAAAAGTATTGGCCTGCACTTTAAAATTTGGACAAAATCTCTATGAAACATGGATTATGTCCTTTACCTACGATGTCTTTCATAAGACCGAAAGTGAATTGTGTGGTAAAGCGAATACTAACAAATCAGCCCATCCTGTTATGGCAATCTCTAAAACAGACTGACGGAAACGTTACGAAACGCTACTAATTATTGCTCGCCAACGAAACTATTAACAATCGTGATTACCGTGATTTATTATTACTTCGTGCAATCATCATTAGACGCACGCCTCACAATTACTCGGCAATTGTCTAGTTTAATTAACCTAACATCGTTTAAGGCATAATGCCGACGGTATTTTAAGACTGCTAATATTATTAAAAATAAAATACAATTAACATTTTTAAGCCGCTAGATGTAATGACTTGATGGCAGAAAGAGTAAGTCGCTGAAGAAGTGAAGGCTATGCTTGGGCAAAAGAATCCGAGGTTCCATGGCTGCTCTGTGAAAGAAAAAAATTTTTACGTCATGTAGCGGTGTTCTAGGGTCAAAGCAATTCAGATTTGACTAAGAGTAAGATTTGATGAAGCTAAATCAAAAACAATTTAAAGCAACTAAAACCTGAATTACATTCCATGATTACCATTCAATTTCGACTTGTAGAAAATAATAAATTTCTCTAAAAATCAAGTCAATCAATCCTGATAACTGGATCAAAAAAACTGCATTATAGTCCCATGAAAAGAAAAGCTTAGCTTGAGTTAGCACGAAATTACCAAAAAAGTTCTTCATAAAAGCCAAATCACGCTCCTAGAAGAGCGGACAAAAACGCTGTACCTACCTACAATACAATTCGTAAAGTGAACTACTATTTTGAATCGTCAGAACTACATTTCGCACAAGGTAACTGTTGTAAGGCCCCCGCAATGCTTGGGTTACATGACAAATACGAGTGTTCTGTTACCTTACAACAATGCTGACAAAAGGTTTGCAATTTTGCGGCTACCAACTTTGGTTCTGTTATTTTTTGCATTCCAATTTCATGGTTGTCTAACAAACCACCTGTTATTAATACTCCAATACTGCGGTCTATAGACTGTCCTATAGGACGAATTGTGGTCTATAGAAGAAATTGAGGAATGCTATGGGTTCCAATGTTAAATATATTCACTTTTGAGCTGGATATAGTTTGAATGTACTTATTGATATTATATTTTATGTCATTAATATAAAATATTTTATTCCTCTATTATTATAATATTAGTAATGTTACTTATGTAATGTATGTACTCAAAATAATGTCAAAAATGTATTAGATACCGTGTCTTATCGGATTATCACCAGGATGTTCAATGAACCCAGTCTCCAAATAAGAGATTGTGTCGTTTTATATGTGCAACCAGGACATATAATTTGGATATGGAACGGGCAAGGAAATTGCATCATGAATGGTGAATGAAGAAGATATGGAACTCTTATAGATGACTGATCGAAATATCAGGGTTACACATTGACGGAAAGCTTAAATAGTGCTCGCTAACGGTTTGATGAATATGGGAGAAGCAAATGAGGTGTGCAAGTCGTGAGTGAAATGGTAAGTACTGCCACAAATAGGGACTCGTATGAAGATAATGAGATACTGTCGGTGAGCAAATGAGTAACATTTACGGCAAAAATGACCGAGAGCCATGGAGATATTTTAATTAATGAAAATAGTGTGATTGTAATTTATTATTAGTCTATAGTGATTCAATGATTAAACTAGTGTTTCATAACACTCATCAGCGGGTAACATCAGAAGAGATGAGTTCTGGTACCCTTTATGGTATGATTTAAAATTTAAGCCATACCCATATGGTATATATATTTAAGCATTTACATTTTTAAAACATATCTATATATGGTGTCAATTTAATCAAGAAATATAATAATGCCTTCAATAGTATTTCAATAATATTTTTATTAGAAACCGAACATCTCGTCAACATAATCAAAATCAATTTATGTAATGATAAAAAATACCGATGGTTTACCTGATCTAATTCGATTGTCACCGCAAGTATCGATAACAAATTGGGCGACAAACCGAGACGTGGCGGCGACCATTGATGTCTAACTAGAGTAAATCGATTCCGATACATCGATAGCGAGGAGAATCGAGAATCAGTAAGAAAGCATCTGATGAATTATTGATGCAGTCCGCTCTCCCAAGAATCCGGATTGCGGTTTTTAGTAAAGTTGATATATTTGCAAACTTGCGGTTTCTTTTGCGTCGCTTAGAGCCTAATAAATACGCGTCTGGAATAAATTCAATAAATTTTAGAGTTAAATGGTAGCCAGGGCATGAGAACAAAAACAATTCAAGGTATCAACTTCGTTAAAAATAAAGGTCTATTAAAATAATAAAAGGGACAACCAAATTGACAATTAGGAAACAAAACATCACAAGGTTTCGTAGAGGAAATATCTCTTCAACTGTGAAATCTACAAGCCAAATGATAATTGAATACAACTTTCGGTTCGTAAATAATCGCGCGAGAAGACTAATTCGGTATAATTAACATATTAATTCGTATAGAATTAACCAGATAGAAGAAAAGCTTTTTTTTATTAATTTTATGCTTTAATAGTGAAGAAATTAAGGGTCAAAAACGAGCCCTTTGAGAAGAACCGGCAAATTACAAGACTTTTTTATTCTACTGAATTGGCACGCAAGCGTCCGGTCAACCTAATTATAAACAAAAGTCTTTACTTCAACCATATTATGGAATACATTTCATTCAAAATCGTTAGTTGTATGTAGATTATTATCAAGCTATTACAAGGTTGCCAAAAGAAAATCAAATTCAGCCGTCTTCCTCTCTACAGTAACACAGGAAGCAATAATAGCTTTATTTAAAACATTTTAACTCCACCATTTACGTGATTTATTATTTGTTATATCCGCGAAAAATTCTGAAATAAATTCTGGGACCGTTAATGTTTCTGATAAAATATATTGCCTACATTGTTTTCATTACAGGAATAGTTTTATTTTACAACCTTGTTTTATTGCATTTTTCATTTTGCGTTGTTTATCACTAGCTTGTCATGTTATGCATCATGTCTATTTTCCCCTGGATTTGGTTCAGTTTATAATTAACACAAAAATGTGTATGTATTTCTGATCTGGATTCTTGATTTTGGAGATATAAATTGAATTTCTCACGGAATCACTGTCACATTTCCAATGAGACAATAATCCGTGCTATCTGTTTTTCAACTGTGTCATAGATTTAACTATACCGACATTACCGACGGACAGTACAGACTATTTTCTACAAACTGACTTACTTGAGTATGTTAAAGCGCGATTTAAACTAAAAGTCCGTGAAACGTCAAGCAAAAGCATAAACATTTATCCGTGTAAATTATGACTTGAGCTGTTCCAGAGCGTCTTGGGTATCGATAACATGATTATCGATAGTAATCTCGAATAATATTTAAGACTTGCATTTTTTAAACACTTTTACATAATGCAATGTGAATATTATGGATTTTTTAACAACTCATAAATCAACAAGTTTGGTGGAATAATTTTTTCAACGTCAGTTTCCCCAAATCGTATAATCCTATATTTAGGATAATGATATATCAAAACAACTGAACTTTAATGGTTAATTGATTCGATCGAACTAAACATTTATCACTTTGATACTCTCTATACAATAACATTATATCGATGCTTCCACTATCTCTCACCTTGAGCGGGTTCAAATTTATGGAGTGTCTCGATTAAACTGTGGCGAATCAGTCCGACAAAGGATATGAATACAGGGTCTTAACAGGCCTTTCCCAAACTAGACTTTAAACTTTATCGACCTTAACTTAGAGTTGATTGGGTGAGGCTATAAAGTATAGCAATATTCACCGTGCCGCATGGCTGAGCATTTTGTATGTTGATTGGCATTTTGCCGCGCGAAAAGCAACACCTCTGCGTCCGTGACATGTCGTCTGATTGATTGTATAATTAATTTTGTTTTAAATTCAAAACGACCGCAGCTTGCTCGTACGGCCTGTCAATTAATTGGACAGTGCTTGATGACGGTAACACGTAACGTATGTGTTGTAATATTTTTTTCTGCTGTTAATTTATTGCCTTGGGACAAGTTAGGGATAAGTTGACATTTTGACGTGTGTTACTTCTTCTACGGTCATCTACGGTTATCGCATTACATCAGCGTTGTCATTCATCTTTGATAACTTGTAATTGGGCTTTTTTGACAGCGGTTGAGTGATGGTAGCAAAATTATGACAAAAATATGTCTTGAGTTCACATTTCTTGGAATATCTAACGAGTTAATGATCTGTCTGATCAACGTTGTCACCAGATTACTTATTAGTATTTTCAAATTTCATTGTATTTTTACATAGGTCTCTAGAGACAGAACGGTGGACTATATGCCGTTGAAATTCACCAACGTACACAGGGTTCTTCATGTTTTTTCCTTTGCAGTAAACCATCGCCTGGCTCTGTACTTACAAACACCAGTAAATGAACCATGATCATCTGGATCTTCAGTGTAATGTTGAGGTTTTGCTCTAATTCAAGCTATACTTAAATCTTCAAATGGCGAAGATTGTGCTGTGATCCTAATATTTACTATTATTGCTCTTTCAATGTTCTAACGTTAACACATAGACAATAACAATTACTTAAACAAATGTGTGCATTATATCATGCAATTTCATCACACTCCTCTCACACAGACAAGACTAATGATGAATGGACTGGAGCCCAGAATAGAAAGGGTACACTATACATCACAGTGATTGCTAATGATGAATAATTAGCCCTGTTTGTTTGGTACTTCTATTGTTTGAATATAATGTTTCGATTTGCCCTTGATGCTTCAAATGAACGATGAATCTTTGTAATATTCCTATGCTGGAGTTATGTTTGTGATCTTCATTATTAGTATTTGTATTACCGTTGTAATGTTGAGAGTGGCTTCTATTATTTATTATTTATATAAATGTACATTTATTATAAACATACATGTTCTAGATTGTTTTATTACATTTGTAATGCCTTCTGAACTTTTATCACCTTCACCTTAATTTCTACCTTTATCTTCACCTAAATTTAACCTCATTACTATAACGTAGGGTTAACTTTTGATGATTCTATCATAATATCAACTGTCAACTACTTTATTCTTTAAGCGACCATTAATATTTGTATTCCAAATTGATTTGACGACCTGCATAGTAGCCTGGATAATTTATTTGTCTTAGTTAATGAGTATAATAACCAATACTGAAATAAAAGTAATATCAAACTTGAATTCTATTAAGCTTTTGTTACAGCAAAGTGAAGGCTTCAAAAGAAATCGATCAAGCATCAGCAAGTATGAATACCAACAAATAGCTCGTTCCGCAATCTACGGCGATAACAATGGCTCACCTCAGGAGTGCATGGAACTGCTATTCATTACCATCCATCAGCTATGAACGATCGTTATTTGAATGGACTCGCCGATGGTCCAAGTTATGAGCAATATAATAAATATTTATAAAATAAAGACGAAAAAGAACGTCTAAGTCTAGATAAAGAATTTAAATTCAAGATATGCCAAGTACAATTTTAAAGCTAAAGTAAGTAAAGATTTGATATCAATAGAAAATATTTAAATTTTCTTTGGAAAGCTTAATAACATCTAATGTCTCAACTATTTTGGCATCTGGTATAATTGATTTTACTATAATATTCCCGTTAATTGATTTCTTTTTTAGTGTAAATATTGTGATGGATGGCGCGTATTCTATCAAAATTTACTGATTGACTCTTCCAAACTACACGAAAATTCTCAAAATTATATTACATCAACCATACGCACGCACTTTGTTTGTAATAATAAATAATTTTCAAACTGCTCGTTACTCAGACCACTTGTCGACTCATTTTTCCACTCCCCTCAATCTAGCCTCGGCTTGTTTATCTACACAATGCTTCGGACAATTTGTCTTCGCCGCCTCTAAATATTCCTCATTGTCTTTGAGTAATTCTCTTAATAAATTCTACCAGTCAAAACCTCGCCGTTTCTTGAGCAATTTTCTTTTGTTTATCGAATACTCTCAACCCAATGATTTATTACTCCTCTGTGTTACGGCCAAATTTTTTATAGCTTCTTGACAGATATTAATTAATTACGAACACTAAATTATTACGTCCTTCAACGAAGGTAGGTACGTAACAAATTCTAATTTGTTTGATGCACGACAGATAAATATATTTTTCTTTTCTTTTAATTTTGTTTCAGTTTTTCAGCAGCTGTGGGTAAATTAAACTGTCAAAATACTGAAAAAGATTTCATTCATCTTCTCATTACTCAAAACAATAAGAAGCAACTACAAATCTAATCAAATATACAATCTACGAAATTTCAAAAGTTATTCTCGTAGACATAAAAGCGGCGTCGACGTTCAATACAAATGAACATAATAACAAATGATATGAAACTTTAATAACATAAATAACGTCGGCTCCAGCAGTCCAGACCCAATCAATGTCTGAATGACACAGCAAACCAACAAACAGGCTATAATCCATTGGATGAGCCCAGAAAACGTGTTGCACCACTGTAATGAAAGTACCGATTATGATTAAAACTGAATAGACCCCAGTAATGAATAAGTGGATGATATTCGAGAACGGACTACGTCGAGCGGCGCCGCGGCAAATAACCTTTCACCAAGCAACGCTTACCTACAAAATAGACAAGAATGAGCTCTCGTAGTTGGTGATAAAGACGAGGAAGAGTGTAGAGTTAAGTGGGCTAGTCGGTAAGCGAAGCCGACAGCCGTCAATCAGAAGCTAAAAACCGGTAGCTGCCATCAGACATTGAAGAATAAGAGAGTGGTGGAGTAGTTATGTGCCTCAAAGGGTATATTTTGTTATTTGACGTGAGATTGAAGTCTATTATTACAGAGTTCTCACGTTACCGAATTACTGACAGCGCAGTACGAGGCGATGGTTATAAATTATAATAATTTGAATGCGGAATGCCTTAAAGTAAAATGAAAATTATAATTTCGTAATCTCATTGCATCATTAAAATGAAAAAAGAGAGAGATGCGATAACATTGTTGGATTAAATATTTATGCCTCTGAAAATAGTAATAGATATGTAAATTGTATTGGGAAACCAATGCAATGTGACAAATAAAAAAATAAATTACAATATTAAACAAAATCAAATGCGAGGATACAGGAAATAAATAAATCATTTAATGACGGATATTAAAATGAACATTAGAATATTAAATAATGATAAACTTTTCACAGACTGTTGACGACATTGCACAAGGAAGTTTAATAAATTTTATTTTTATGTCTTAATCTTTGGTTTTGTTTTACAAGACTTTTTAATGCTTGTAGAGAAAAATATCAAATAAAAATTCGTGGGATGCTGAAGGATCTGATCACAAACCTATATTATAGTTATGTTCACCAATCCGTAGATTTTCGTAATCCTTTAAAAGCGGTGAGTCATGACAAGACATTAACAAAAAAGTCAAAATAAATTAGAGGGGCCAAACAACAGCCTCCAAACGCCTAGATAGAATAACAATACTATGAGCTTTCTGGATAATAATGAAGAATACGCACAAAGACGCCGCTTAGAGGTGAAATTTGATCATTCTGTACATCATCAGGGGTTGGTAACTATGGGGTGTGCCGTTAAAAACTATTTTTATTTCGTCAGATAGTACGGATATACTCGTGTTTGGTAATAGTTTTGCGTGCATTGATAATTTATTAATCATTTGATTAGTATTCAACAACCCTTAAGGGAATGCGTAAAGATAATTTATTATTAGCCTGACTGAAATTGAAATAAATAAAAAAAAAAAAAAAAAAAAAATATTACTTAATAATCACAAAAAACTTCAATTTTGTGATTATTAAGTATCTTACGTTGCTCACTAATGTGTAAAATAACCTTTCTTCTATTCTGATTTTTGGCAGAATTTTAACTAAGCGATTAACAAAAAACCTATGGATAGTAAAAACAATAGCAGTTACCAATATCATGGACAGGCTTTTTAGAAAAATAAACGATTTAAAGAACTTAGAGTTACTTTCTAGAGTACGCTAAGAGTCATTTAACTTACGCATTCGAAACCTCTTTTACTTCAAGCTTGCAAATAAAACATTTAAATGTGGCCACGTCGTGTAATTTTAGCACTTAATTTAAACGATTTATTATATTATACTGAAATTTGCATATTTTTTGCTATTTTAGTAAATGTTTTATTGGATGCATTAATTAAATATTTATGTATATGAACAGAAAAAATGCTAATAAAAAATAACATCAATTTGAAAATTTCAAAAATACAAATAGTTGCATGTAATATTTTATTAGCAGCGTTATCCAATAATAATAAATTATAGATACACTTTTGATATTCCTTCACATTTCCTACATCTACTTCTATCCCACCCCATTCCATCCCATCTGACATCATCTCGGAGGGTACAAAAAGGTCTATCCGTAATGAAATAATGGACAGCCGTTGAATGAGAGCTGAACAGTAAATCTGTGTCGGATTTGACACCGCATCTAATCTTGTATCAACACAAACCGACATAAGACCCTATTGACGGCTGCCTACCGTAAGGCCTGTTTACGTCGCAAACAATGAGTTATAAACTACTGCCTTAAAACCGGGGCTATGCCTGCGTGATTCTAGAAAAAAGGAACATAATTATGAAAGAAGATATTCCACTACTTCACGATTATTTTCTGAGACAAAAGACTAAGTTCTTCCACAGGATAGAAACTATCTCCTTGCCAAATTTCATGACGATTTGTTCCGCCGTTTAGTCGTGAAAATATAACTAACAAACAGAGTCAATTTTGCATTAATAATATTATAGTATAGAATGGATTGGTCTGTTACTAAGGTATTTGAGTTATAAGGTGATCTGTGAAATCCATTGTATATGGACCTTTTTTCTGCAAGGCGTAGTTTCAACCGGTGTCATTCGTGACATTTCATTGTTGGCAAAGTTCCCTATCTATTTCATTTGTTCTAAGTTTAACTTTATTAGAATTGTTTTGACACGTATATTTTTGAAATATCAAACCTATTTGTAATTTTAGATGTTAGCAGACCGCAGTGGATTCAGGGTTCACTGTAGATTGCAATCTGATTTAATGTCGAATTCAGTTCAAATGTAAATTTGCAGCCAGCATCGCTATCAAAAGAACTTGTGCCTTATCGTGTACTGGATAGGATTTAAAGTTAACTACTTTTGGTAGGTACTAAATGCGAAGTGGATTTATTACAAAGGTATAATTCAAATTCAAATTCAAATTCAAAAATCATTTATTCAGTTTAGGCCCTAATAAGGCTCTTATGAAGGTCTAAATTACCACCGGTTCGGAAAAAAAGCCACCTGAGAAGAACCGGCAAGAAACTCAGTGCTCTGTCTTTTTTTGCAATTAACAATCATTATATAACAATTTGTAACAAAATTCTTCTAGACATTGGTATGAAATTACAAATATCAAAATGAAAGCTACCAAGTTGGTTTTGTCACTGCTTTCATGAAATACATATTCCAACTATTACAATTACCAGGAGCGGGGAGCCACTTGTGCAGAGTGAGTCTATATATTCCAAGCATTTTTATCATTTACATAATCATTAATTTTTCTCTGTCTAATTGTCTCCGTCTGTCCGTCTGACTGATTGAAATTCGACAGTCCTGAATGTCGATTATTTTATGCAGATTGTTCTGACAGCAGTCTTAAGGTATGTTCATATAAGGACACTTTTTTACAAACCTTCATTTAGTTTCAGTCTTTCTGTCCAGTGCGTGGGTGTTTGGAATCAAATTTTGCAAGTTTAATTTGAACCACTTCCCAGTGTCTGATTGAGCTGAAATTTGACATACACGTTGTGTTCCCATGACAATACACGATTACGTAAATGCCGCCATTTCTAATCTAATATGACGGACGTCACAAAATTGAGATTTGTCATGATATCGGTATCAATTTTTTTCAAAAAAACGTATCAAAACAAGATTCTGACGATTTGAAAGTACTTGCCTGTAGAGTCTAGTAAAATAAAGATCTTTTTGAGTTTGAATTTGAAATGAAAGGACTTGATGAGCGAAACACAGTTTCATATAAGCGCAACTAATAAAAGCTTGTTTTAAACAGTGTTTGACCTAAAATTTGTAATAGCGTTTCCTAATATGTATTGTAAAGTGATAAAATAGTTAGGTTTTATGAAAATATGAACGCAACTCAATAAAGATGGACTCGTAAATAAAAATATAGTCCTTGCAACTGCTTAACTTAGACATATGTATCAAATCTCAAGCTAGTCTAAGTTATTCGAAGTTTATTCTAAAGTGAGGGTAGTCTGTCGCCAAAAAAAACCGTCGCGCCAGAACTGACATTAATTCGAATGTGAAATTCTAATTTCAAATACAGCATCCAGTTCGTTAATACGCGACTTATTATATGGTAAACAGCATCATTACCATGTCGGGATGTCGGTACTGACTGGCTGTCGGCCGGCGTCGGTTGTCGATCAACGTCACTCATACGTCGTCTGCGGTTGCCGACGTGACACAGTACGTTGGTAGACAGTAGCCGAGCTTTAATCGGATAGCAGGAATCTGATAAGATCTGATACCTGAGTTTCTTATACAATAATTAACTACAAAATAATATTATGCTACTAGTGTGACGATGAATTATTGTTACATTACACTACTTATATAATAACGCTGAATTATTGCTATTTTTTATAAAAAGATTTTTTTATCCGTAATTTAATGATATAAAACTCTAAAAGAGGCCATTACTTCCCACAATACATTGTCCTACTCATAATTTATGTAATTCAATTAATTTTTTTTTAAATTAATTTAACGGGAGCCTATATTAAAGGTGTTGAAGATTCGATTTTATATGAATCTACAGTATAATGGTCTACGTTCTTACTTAGAAAATGGTTGTAAGAGTTGCTTTTATATTCCAAGAAAAAATCCTCTATATCTCTCTAAAGGACTATTTCTTACTCCACTTTCAAAGTGATAAGGCAGTGGATGTACTGTTCATAGTTTTAAGTGTGGTCGAGGACATTCCTTGACAACCGCGGCCATTTGACGATTGACGAGAGTCCTGATGTGAATCCCGCGTCGGACCTTTGTTTGTCCTTAAACGGCAGCTGGAATGAATAGCTATTGTCGTCGACAGACAATCATTTTAAACTTTTTTATCTCCATGTCAAAGGTAGCCGTAAACACAAGAATTGTCATGATAATGACCGTGGTTAAGTCAAGTTAAGTTTTGTCAAATGTTATAATATTATGATTGAAACTCGTTCTGATATATAAAACGAAAGAGTAGTGAAAGACAAATGCTTAAACAATGCGATAATTAGTTTAAGGCAAATGTCTAACTTTCTTGATCATATTACCAATATACCTACTTGGTAATGAAAAGGTAAAGAGTACTAAGAAAATATAGATGTGTAAAAGAAACAAAAGAAATGACGTTCTTTATTATCTGCCTACCCAGTAAAATCATACAATCTTCTTTTTTGATAATAAGTAAATCCGATGTAAAAATAACTCATTTAATCCTTTTACCGCCATAAATTGTTACCGAAACAACGTCAAAAACACATTCAAGGTAACAATGAAAGAACACATTAAGCGATGTCATTAATTCAACGTAAAGTTTACTTGGTGAATACTAAAATAAAAAAGACTTTAAAAGCGATATAAAATATTCCATCAGTGTGCTTTATGCGAGCGCATACATCAGAGTAATTCATTGCGTTGTCAGCAAGGCGGCTGTTAGTACGCACAACGCTTTCGACGATCGTGTGCATGCGAACATTTATAAAACACACTGATTCGGGGAATGACAAATTCTGGGTGGGTGGCACTGAAGAGTTAGAACCACGAGAAGATAACCTGTCCAATGCATTTTATCGGCTACTATATACATGTTAATGTACACACAAATACTGAACAGAATAGTTCGAAAGCGTACGATGTTGTGCAAAGCAAGAAAGCGTAGAAAGAGTAGAATTTGAGAAAACAAGAAAGAATTGAATATTTGAAGATGCCGTGTAAGATTTTTTGGTGATAATATTTAAAAAGCAACATTAAAATTTTAGCTCATATAAATAATAAAATATTGGAGAGACCAAAACGCTGAATCCTGATATTAATTCTGGAAAGTGTTTAGTATCTACCATAGAATTAATATTTCGGTAGCTAAAGTAAGATGAGCTTTACGTAATAACTGAAATGACAGGTTTGCATTTACAAAATTAACTCATTTTAATAATAAAATATCTCATACTTTCACTATAAATAATCATTTTAATAATATATAATGTGCAATTCGTTATCATTTTAATAATGACGATGGAACTGGTATAAGACACGATAATTATAGTGATTACATATAAAGAATTATTGTCGATTTCGATCATCTATAATTTCCGTGGGTCAAGTCGTGTGCATTTTATATCTCCCGTCAATAATTTGACGGCTATAAAATTATACTCACAAAGGCTGATAATAAAACTTTCTATAAAAGGAGGTTATGATAGTAGGAGAAGATAATTGAATGTTAACATAAAGACATTCATTAAAACATAATTGCTTTATTGTTACGAAAGATAAGATCGGAATTATTCATTATACCATTCAAAGCGCTTTAAATTTGCGAGAATATACTTTGAGGATTCACACAATGCTAGTTATGAGGAAACCGGTCTTAAGTGAATTATATCGATAATCTGTGTTGCTGACAGGGAATCGAGCTCAGGATCGCACTGGGAACAACGTCGGCCGGTTGTATTCAATTACTCATTTATTAGCCGGAATAGTGAGGGTCCGACCACTCGAGCTAATCTCGCGCGCACAATACGCCGATTTAAACTAAACTCCATTGTCACGCACAACAAAGATCTTGTCAATTATAATCTTTCATCGTTGAGCCGTCAAACGGTAGCTGTGCTGTGAGCTCAAAACCCGACCACAAAAAAACTTTTTAATAAATTATTTGCGAAACTTGTTTGGACCCTTATCAAAGGGCGGCAAGGAAGCGAAACCGATTGCTCGTGACGTGACGCCTTTTGTGATAGTCGAGTATTATGTTGTCAAAATACACGGTGATTTTGTTATTATTTTTGTGTTTGCGAGCGCACTTAGCACCCCTTTGTGTGGACGGACCTTCTCGGAAAGGGGGATGTGTGAGCCATAAACCAAAGTCGTAACTCCAATCTTTCCATGAAAAGAAACATGTGAATGGAATAGTAATCGCTCAGTTCAGCAAAACAATGTGTAATCCCTACTTATTGTGTCTTTTTTAAGCCGATTCCTCTGGGAAGAGCAGATGCGATTTCGTCTGTCAAGTTTAATAACATTTTTGCGTATGTGGAAACGTCGGGTCGCGTTACGTGTTCCCTGCCAAGTGTAACTGCCAAATTACGGCATCACAACAAATAAGCACGCCTCACTCTTTGTCACGACTCTCTTGATATTTATTCAAATTATTATTCCTCAACGCCCTCTTGTTATGTTACGAATGAATTTTTCATGCACACGTCTCGTCCTGAGCCGCGGTAATTTCACTTTAAGCTTAGCTCCATGCCAGCAAAATGAGTTTATTTATGCTTGTATATTTTTTGCCGGCACTTAGGTATACGTTTGAATGGCATTGGGCTGGTGAGCGCACCCACAAGATATTGAATGAGTAAATATTTGAACGTGATAATTTGCTCGTATAATACACGTCGTTCATATGGCAAGTACTGTGTGTTTTTCGAATTTGTTAATCCTATTCTTGGTTTTATATCTGTACTTAACTTAAGGTGGGAAGATTATAACATTTCAACACTTACGCTGACGACCCTAATCTTAATATCCTATTTACTCAATCCTTAATATTGTAACACAAAGTGTTCATAAAGGAGGAAAAAGAGGAAGAAGAAGCCATGGAAGGCCAATGTCTAACTTTGTAGATCAAATTACCAAATAACTCAATGATAGAATGGTAAGAATACTCAGAATCGGCGGGCATTTATGAAAGGATGAATCTAAAAGAAGCAAAAGAGGTGTGCAAGTCAAAAGTGAAATGGCGCTCTATACTCTCTGCCTACCCCGTGAGGGACTTGGCGTGATGATATGTATGTATGTTTATGTAAGTGCTAATAGATTTCATCTCATTTAGGGAAATGCGTCATCAATCAGGTGACTTGTTCTACAGTGTTACGTATTCAGTTTATTACAGTGTCGTATATTACAAAGATTCACCTGCAGCCCTGAAGAAAAACTTTTAATTCCACTTTATCACTTATTTGCCAGGCCTTGATGATACGTAATCCGTCATTAATCATTCTGCCAAAACAACTTTCTTATAAATCGTCACGCATTGTGTATTTAACCCCGAGCTGTGTAAATGCCATATCAAAATACCCAAAGTCATAAGAACACTTCACTTATGCCTTATCCATTTCTGCTTTCAATCACCATCAGTTGCTGACACGCTAATGACACCAGCAATGAAAGTGCAGGAAAAAATATCATAGAAATACCAAAGCAGCCTCTCGACAATAAATTTAGAAGTGTTGACACAGAGTAAAATATTTGCCGATATTATTTCACAGCAAACAACGGTGTCACAGAACAAATTTGATGTGTTTTATTTAGATAACGCTGTTTAATTACTATGTGGGATCAACTCGTTTGTTCAGAGCCAAACTTGCGTTTATGTCGTTGGTGTATTTTTACGGTGATAAGGCTGCCTTGTTTGTGGTGATAACAGATGACTTTATGTGGGGCACAAATAAGGAACCTTCGTTTAAGGTTGAGGAACACCTTCCGCGTTTGAAAACATTCAAACAACACACTGCATGAATACATTTTCATGAAGAATTATTTTTTTCTCATCGCGATGAACCAGAAAAGTTTGAAACATAACAATTAAGGGCGTTTTATGGTTAGTAGGCAACTGAAATCAAAAGGCGACACAAATCAGCTCTTAAAATTACTAGGACATAGAATTAATTTAATTTGGTTTTTTTACAGTTCTTATCGAATAACCTTATCTTACTTAGCTGTTAATCTGACACTGGTAGGTAAAGACCTCTTTAAAATAAGAGGTGCCAAGAAGCGCGTACTTCTCATTCAAATTTCGAGCTACCCGACTGGGGCAGAAACCATCTTATAGAAGATCGTAACTAAGTAACTACTCTATTGTACTGTTGCATTTTTGCGGTGTGTAAACTGTAAACCTTCCACAGCTCCTCAAGTACACACTATTCTGGCTGTTAGCAGACTTGTTCCACCCCTATGCTATTTACACAGTAATTTTTCTAGTATTTGTCTTCACGAGGCTACGTTGACTTACCAGCTTTATTGTTAGCTTAATTGACACGGCGTTGGATTACGTACGATAATTTCTGACACTCCTTAGATTATTGCGTCCAAAGAGGCCGTTCTGACTTATAATTTCACACACAATCACATCGATTTTAGGATTGATTGCCAAGAAAATTTTGACAATGAAATGATGGATGAATAGGATTTATACCAGACATCTCATTACTGAGTTCGACATGAAACACTCTTCGTTCATTGTACACCAAATATATGTGATAATTACAAATTCTATAAAGCACACCGTCAGGTCATTTAATGTTATTTCGTCAATAAATATATTAGTAGTGACAGAATACTGTTGGATTAGCATAATGTTTTCGCTATAAATGTTACCTAATGCTGTTACAAGTCGTCCAGGCGGTGATATATCAATACTAATGGCTCAGAATTTTGTCTCGACTCGTAAAATTTTATGTAATCGTTAATCTCAGTGTATAATTAATAAAATAGCAATTTATTTGTTTTAATGAACTTAATCGATAAATATTTCTTTCTAGGGGATTTCAAACACGATTTAATGATACTTTCAAATCTTTATAAATGGAATGTGGATAAGATAAAATCAAACGCCTAATTATAGATTTCAAGAACCAAAATCTCGGTTTATATTTGTTGCAAATTGTCTCACGTCCATGTACAGTTATAGAGAAAAACACGACTTACCGGAACAAAAAGTATCCCTTATATTAACTGCAACGTACAAGATACATCTAGGTATTGCAAAGGACAACATATCCATTTTGGTACAAATCTGAAAGTGCCGGCCAACATTTTTTTTGTTTATTCTGTTAGAGCTTGCCCGTCTGAACATTTTTTACTGTGGCACCAAACCTGTAGGACCATTGTAGTTGATTTTATTAGAGTTCAAAAATCTGAATTTTCATACATTTTTGTTGAAATTCAAAATAACTAAAACAAATGAATTCTCCTGTAATGTGCAAATTTGGTGCCATAGTAATCAATGCTCAGACGGACAAGCTCTATCAGAATATACAAAAAAAAATCGTCGGCCGGCACTTTCAGATTTGGACCAAATCTCTATGAAACATGGATGATGTCCTTTCATTCGAATCCGTCCAATCATTGCGGCTTGAATTGGGAACAAACACACGTACAGAACCTCGCGTAAATAATATTCGTGTGTAATGTCACGTGTGATCAAAACACATACTAGATTAGCTTTAGTAACAAACGCAGAATATTTACGTCCACGTAAATTGCATCCTGTCCATATAGTATTAGTGGGCTGAATTTGTTTATCGTTATCTTTATGAGGCTGCGTTTATTTATACTGTGTTTAAAATGTACGACCCGTAATATAATATGGCTTGGTATAAAGCTTAAGGCCAAGTTCTGCTTTAATAATAATAGTTTTATTTTATTATTTATCAAGACAATTTTCAAATACCACATATTTTTAAGACTTATAGATTTTTGTTTCCTTACAACAATGAATTCCACATTTATGTATACCTATTTTGAATATGTGTTAACATTTATTGAAATAATTTTATACAATTCGTCATTGTCATACACATATAGGCTCAAATACTTTAAAAGGCCTTACATGGCTTTTCAATCTTAACCTATCCAGCTGTTTCCTGGGAATAGCGACTGTATAAGTGTTTTGATACTTTTCGGGGCAATTCTTGATTTAACCTAATTTTGAGGTTTGAATACATGTAGGTAAACAAATTGTCGTGGCGTCTCGCTCGACCATCGTGACGTCACCACGGTACGATACCCTGATGATGCCACCTACAGATCCTGAAACACGTATCAGACGAAGTAACACCTGGGTGTAGACTGTTTGAAGAAATCCGTATCGTATAACATAATTATGAGAGGAATATAGCAAATTAAATAATAATCGTGTTTCAAATCATAAGACCATGAGTTGAACTTGATAGCTAGCCCTTAAACCACCCCTAAAGGGTTGCCAGAATTAAGATAAAAGTTAATTTTTTAGTGGCAACCCTAACATGTGCTCACGAAAGGTCATAAGTATTTTATGAAAATCGTGAACTGCATAACAATTTTTTGAAACACCTTCAGTTATTCAAAATCAAACCCTATTTGAATACAATAGATGTGCGTTTGTATGCAAATGTAAGTGTGTCAATGCATTTCTTGGAATGTATGTTAAATTGTTATTTGTTATGCGTGAGCGCTCATGTTTACCTACTTCAGTACCAGCTACTGGTGTTCCTTCTGTGAAATATTTATTCACTAAACGATTTTGTTTTATATTTATCGCCCTGTGGGGTCTATTAAGGTTCCCTTTATGTGAGCACGTGAGACTGAACGAAAGTTAATAATAAATAGTATACAAATTGGGGAAGAAATCTCCACCTTTTTTCTCATTTTATAACAAATCGGCTAAGTACGAGCTGGAGTCGCACACCGAGGGTCCCATACGAAAAAAATACTATGAATTTTTAATATAACCTAAAGATACGAATTAACGACCCTGCTTGTGACTCAGTTCTAATTGCAGTAGGTATAATTGAACCAGAATAAACCAGAAACAATAACATTATCTTCATATTGTTTATGGTTACATCCTACTTATAACATTAGTAGGATCCATTCTTGGATGGATGGGTGTATGTTAGTTGCTCAATCAACGGCTCAACGGATTTGCATGAAATTGGTACACGCATAGTTTATATACTGGATTAACATAAAGGATACTTTTTCGCAGAAAATGTTACATTCCTCTGGGATTTAACGCGGACGAAGTCGGTAGCAGAATCTAGTTAAAGAATCAATGAATATGTAACTATTTTTAAGAAAGGCCTTTGAACAATCTTTAAAACTCCAGTACTCGTTATATTTTATAATCTTTCACCTCGTCTAATAATCGCTTATTTTTAAGCTACAAATCCACATTATCCTTGTATTGTTAAATACTCAGCCGTCTTAACAGACAACTAATTATCCTGCAAATTGAACAAACCCCTAAACCTTATTCTACTCCTCTTTCAATATATTTATCTTATCTTTTCTAGTATCTACTTAAACTAAGCATAAAAAGGCTTAGTAAGAATTACAAATAAGCTTCTTTATGTAGATACTTATTCGATATTCACGTGAAAAATACAAAGATTAGATAGCGAAATCAGAGAATCAGCATTGCTATCCAGCTGCCAGCATTCTTGGCACGCTCCCACATAGATATTTTATCTTTAAGTAGGTAGGTTATGCTCTCATTTGTAAATAGCTTAATCTGTTTAGCGAAATAACATCATCATTTATTTTTTTATAAATTTTCATGGTTCACTGTTCGCGTATTTACTCAATTCGTCATATCTCATATTACAATAATGAATAGGTATTTTATAAGTGGGTCCTATGGGAACTCATACAGAATATAATCAATGTAGGCAAGTTTAATATTGTACTGATAGTGCATTTTGCTAAGATGCGTAAGATACGTAAATTGGAAAAAAAAAATTACAAATGTTAGAAAGACAGCAAAAACCAGAAAAGATGTAGAACTAAAATTAAAGTACAGTTAAGAAATTCGCACATCGGCCTTGATGAGACAGAAAAACAACGCAAACAATAACTTTTTTTACAAATAAGCAAGCCATTAGAGGTAGCGCCAGTTTCAAACAAAATTGGACTGACGGACGGTCAAAACCAACAATGTATATCATTATAGCCGTCATTACACATTGTCTTGTTACCTTTGAGTTCCGCCGACGTGATCGGGCTACGGAACAAGCGGGCGGATAAGAGAAGCGTTTCGGTTTATAGAATGAAAAACAATATGAGCTTTGTTTTGTTACACTTTCAAATAAATTTATACGTTATAGATGTTCATTCAAATTATGAAAGTTAATTAAAAGTTGAGATTATTTGTATATCTTAAGTGAGATGCTATTTATTAACATGACTGCGTATAAAGTTTTAAATATTGGCTTTCAATAATTTACTGAAAAATATAATCCCCTGTGATCAATTATCATAAAATAATTCAATACTCTTTCCTGAACACAGCACTTAATGAACGTGTCAAGAATGCGTCAATGAATAAAAACATAATTTAAAAAATAACATTTTAAGTAAATTAAGTTATAAACTGACACCTTCAGAAAAATATTTCAAAGACAGCAATAATTCTTATAAAGTAAATGCACAGGAAAGTGTTTTCGCCGCTCAAGCTGAAGCGTTTATAATTGCAGTATGACCGCTAACTTCATGGGCTGATATAACAAGTGTTACAAGGCGACTGAGTAGTAGTGAAATTATTTACAACGGGCGGCATGTTTCAAAAGCCGCCTGTTTATGGTGCTAATAAATACTAACAACATGGGGAAATTTAGCTTCGTCTTTTATTTATTGCTAAACTACGCCCGCTGGGTTTTTACACGCTAAGCTTGAAGACTTATGGCCGTACTATGTGCCAGTCAAATCTGATGTCACATTAGTTTTGAGTGGCCGCCGTTTATACACGTGGAATTCTTTTTTGACGGAGCTTCAAGCAGTTTATACGTGGATCTTCAAACTTTGAATGTCGTTTCAGTGTCGTTTCCCCGTAAGACTCATCCATTTAGAGTTGTCATTCATGAATAGGAGAATGTAGTGCTGTTTTTTAAGTTATTGTGCGCTTTTTTGGAAACAGTTTTACTTTATATTTTCCTCAAGCATATTCACAATGGACAAACTTAGAAAGAAAGAAAGATTGTTTTATTTCCCACTCACATACGACACATTTTTATCTATTTACCATTTACAGTTAAGAATTATTTTTTTAAATAAATAATTAAATGAAACTAAATTAAAGACTATGATGAATATTGTCTTCCGAAAATAATCACTACATTTAGTTTTAGTCTGATAAAATATGCGAGAAAGAGGATGGAGGATAGAGCGAGAACTATGAAAAAGCTATTAAAATTTGTATCACCTAAGAGGATCAATCAACATCGATACCAAAAAATCATTAATACAGTTTAGAACCTAACGAGGAACTTATTAAGGTCTAAATTTACTGCTTCAATCTTAGATCAACTAAAAAAGGTAGATTGGACTTTGTGAACAAGGAAATACGCCTTACAGTTTACAATTTGGTTCACAATAACACGAACACACGCCTTCAATGCATACGACGCATCTACGCCTGCCAACACTACATGTTTAAAAATTAACAATAAAAAACGGCGACACTTCGTAGTTCGCGAAGTTACATCAACATTTATTATTTACAGCTTATATTAAAATAATCAACTATTTATTAACACGTAGATTGAACTTAGCCTACTTATTTACAGATAAAAGATCTGATCCAAACCAGAATCATGCGGGAGCGCGCCAAGAATGCTGGCAGCATTGCCAGGCTGGATAGCAATGCTGATTCTCTGAGCGAGATGTTCCAGCACGCCTGTCACGGGAGGCCTGAACCAGCCGTAGTGAGACCTCCTTAAAAAACTGTAGAGCATCTTATATAATCTAATTTAATACAGAAAGCTTTTACTTCAGTATGCACACATGTTTAGTTTTATTCTCAGCCGAACCCTATCCACCTAATTTTATTACGTCGATAAAACACCGTTCAAAATAGATTTAGTTTGAAATCTTTATCTACGACGTTAAGCCAATGCCCAGATAAGACTTAACAACGGCAATAAATATTGCAATTAGTGCGCTGGCATCATGAAAAGGTTTATTGGTGCGTTTGTTTGACGCTGCGCCTTAGGGGGTCTTAAAAAAAGATTCTTATTTTGGGTGCAAAGTCGGAGAACGTTTGAAGTGACCGATTGTGACTGTGATTGTTTTGTTATAAGTACAATAGGCCTATATACATCTCAGACATCAATATTGCAATTCAGATAATAATAATAATGCTTGGACATTAACACACAGCGCCATCTAGCCAAACACTAAGCATAGCTTGTCCTATGAGAACCAGCAGCTAATATAATACGTTTTTTTTTTAATTAAACACACACCAAACACCTAGACCCTATCCAAACAAATTTGTCACATAAATGTTTGCCCCGGCGGGAATCGAACCTGCGACCCCTAGTGTAGCAGTCAGGTATACTAAGCACTAGAGCAGCATTTTTTTATCGTTTACTAGAGAGTTTGTACTTTCACCTTACATCTTAAACAGGTATGAATTTTTAAATTACGTGTTAGAAGCCCCACCAGTCGCGTCTCAACTGAACATCAAAGTCGCCTATCACTCCTCGCTGTCAAAGAACACATCCATCCCTTTAGTGTATATTGATCAGTCATTAACGAGAAAAAAACCATAACATGACATCAAAGCGATGGAAACCGTAACACTACCGTGGAATTGGATGATAAGTAACTACTCTACAGATGGGGACTTTTTAAATTCTTTAGAAAAGTTTTTACCTAATTATTACCGGCCGCAGGGAAGCCCATTCTAATTTTAAATGCACCTGTTTTTAGCGTCAGACTTTTTTTACCATAGATTGCTTCTCTTGGTGCAATTCTATAGGAACTACTTCCCGCGCACGATCAAATTGTACAATAATCTCTACAGCATGGGGATTTTCAGGAAGAATGTGATTCGTTTTTTTGCAGGGTCCGCAACGCGGAAGATACCTCTGGCGTTGCAAGCCTCCATGGGCTACGGTAACCGCTTACCGTCAGGCGAGGCAAATGTTTTTTGTGCCCTTATAGTGGTAGAAAAAAAACACTTGAGAATTTTAGAATTGTTGATTTTCAACAGACAAGAAATATGCAGACGTTCATAAAAAATCCTAAACAACAAAATTGCCTACAGCGCTACCTACGTGTTTCCCTAATCTTTGCCCCAGCCAGCCGCTTTCAGTGTGGGACCCGTCAAGCTTTTTACACCGTCTGTAAACAGTAATTTGGTATTGGCGGCACAGAATGTTAGCGGTGCCTTTCGGCTGGCTCTTTGATCTCGCCGCATCCGTTGGGCACAATGGTGGCACTATCTTCCGAGGCGGTTTAGTTTTACTCCGCGTTCAATTGAGATTAGGGAGGGTGTTATGTGGACGGTTTTTGTTCAACCACGTTTTGTGAAGAAATTTGACGTCATCTATTTTGAACACTACTCATGTTTAAAGGGTTTCTTTCAATTTTGAATACGGTCTTAATTTGAGACCGATGAAGTTGGTATCACACAAGTCACAATTTATTCGTATTTATTTATTCAGACGCACCAACGAACAATACACAAAGCATTAATGGATTGCTTAGTATAGGGTATCACTATACACTCTACACTATATAATATTATAAAGGGGAAAGATTTGTTTTTTTGTATTTTTGTATGTAACGAATAAACTCAAAAACTACTGGACCGATTTTAATAATTCCTTTTTCATTAGAAAGCTACATCATCACTGAGTAACATAGGCTATATATTATACCAGCTGCCGGCCCCTGCTTCGCTCGGGTAGACAAAATATTTGAAAAATGTCTATAGGCTCCGAAACTACAGAAACCGATTTCAAAAAATCTTTCACCGTTAGAAAGCTACACTATCACTGAGTAACATAGGCTAGCTGCCCGCCCCGGCTTTGCACGAGTAGACGATATATTTAATATCAATGTCTACCCGTGCGAAGCCGGGGCGGGCCGCTAGTATTTAAATTATTTGGATATTATCATTAGTTCTTGCGACGTTTGAAGGTAAAAAAGTTTACTAATCTAAGGTTAGTTATGGATGTATAAGTATATGGTTGTAAATGTAGTGTCTACTGGATTTGAATTTTGTTAAACATTTTTAATTGTTGTAGTATCATGGTTATTACATTAAAAAGACAGAGCACTGAGTTTCTGGTCGGTTCTTCTCAGGTTTGTTTTCGAACGTAAGTGTGTGCGACGTCCAATAAATAAGTATGTCTCTTTTGATGTGAGTTTTACTCAAGGTAATTAATACTTATCTAAGTTAGATTTATCTAGGGTTATGCAAAAGATTATAATGGAGTGTCCGATCAAACGATTTATCATTAGATATCATCGGAAAATAAAACTTAAGTCTATCAATCTAATATCAGTGAGCAGATCGAATTGTTTCTTTTATCAACATCGTATTAATTATAAATGATTACCTATTTATTATAAACTAGGCTTCACAAGGGGTTATACAAAACCTGAATTATTTTTACATTAATACCTTCCTCTTGAATCACTCTATCTATTGCTGAATTAAAATCCGTTGAGAAGTTTAAAAAATCTAACCGAACAGAAGCGACTTCATTTTACATGCATTCACATAAACTATGTCAAAATAATAATAAATAACATATACATATATTTTAGAGCCAGTTACGACTGGCCAAGATATATTTTAATAAATGAATTGCCCAACCTATATGAAAATGTTATAAAATGTATATTACTAGCAATTGGTGCAATAGCCCTATCTAAGAATCGAACGGAAAAGTTAAGTTTATCATTTAACCTATTTTCTTTAGGGAACCCTCGGTGTGTGAGTCCAGCTCGCACTTATCCCTGTCATATCATTCAGTTACACATAGAAAAGTATGTACTTACTGAATCTATTTTCAAAGCGAACCATTGGACAACCGGAACAGCTTTTTGCTGCATTCAAGTGAAGCGCATCGTAATGGCGGCATTACACACTCGAATAAATGTTGCCTAATTGGTATCGGAAACTGATCATCATACGTCGGTAAGTTGTGACGGATTGTGGTTCGATTGCCTTTTGTTGTACTGTCAGCTTGTCACTTCCTATTTGGCTTGGTTGGAGCTTTTATGGAGATATAAATGCAAGACCCTTCATCTAATAAAAAAAAGCGGAGATAGAAATTTGTGAACAACAAAAAGACGGCGGTTATAACTACGCTATGCAATGAACATACACACAGTAACATGCAGCGAATACAAATAAACTACGCCTTGCCTACGCACTACATGTTTAAAGTACCGGCATCACATAGTTGTTCGCACCGTGCCATATTTTTATTTGATCTGAATTAACACCACGACATGTGTTTGAAGATTGAAAGCAAGAAGCTTATTGTAATGTTCTCCAACATTTATGTTAACGTTACTCCTGTGTTGGAAAATAAATATCAGTTGATTGACTTGTCCTTCATAAAATATTGGTGATTCAAACGGAAACTTGGAAAAAAAATACGATTGCAAAACTAACATCAAATAACCACTTTTAATTTAAATCCATCTACAATACTTGTATTAATTAAATTTCTAACAAGGAATTGAAAGCCATGTTATACTTATATGTTAAAAATAAAGATTCTCTTATTTTCTAATAAATTGTGTAAAAAAAGAAACATGTTTGCATTAGTAGGCCGCATAAACAAACCAAATAGGCTATCTGCCGCTTAAACGATAAATCGTTTATAAATTGATGTTATTTATTGATCGGCGATTATTAAAGTCGATACAAATCAATATTTAAATATCGAACAAGATTTGATTCGATTAGATTACTAAAAGGCCGTCCGGCTTGAGCGAGGAGAGAACTTAACGTTTGAACAAACAAATAGAACAACACAATTGCTCTCAAAAGTGCAGATAGAATCATTCGAGTGAGCAGAATAGAAGAGGCTTTGCAACACTAACCATTAAAACTAGAGTAACCGTTTACTAGACGAACCCTAGAGGAAACGAATCTAGGCGCCTTCACGCTCCTAAACAAACACTAAAACGCTCACCTAATTTATAGAGCGCGGCGCGGCGCGGCGTGGCCGAGCGGACCCGATCCTGCAATAAACTTGTTTTTTGTTTCGCATGTCCGCGCACTGTCAAATATATTACGGCCCGCGGGGTTATTTACGACCTCTGTCGTCCGCCCATACGTTATACTTAGTATCTTTGTTTGGACACAATAAGCAATATTTCTAAAGGGCCCGCCGTCGCTCGCAGCTGTTGATATGGGTTCCCAAATTGACATATTTAATTTGATCGCTACGGAGGGTCTGCCCGACCGTTCCGTGTTTGACAGGTTTTAGTGTCGGATTAACATTAACGTTATGGACTTAGTCTTGTCGATGGAGTGAAATATAACCTTTTGTACGAGCCGTGTTTATCGATAGCTTTACGAGATTCCAAGGAAACAGTGTACAAAGCTGGAACACGAGCGTGTTGACACATCAAACGGCTTCACAGAACGATGCGCCGCTCACAGATCAATTCTCCCCTTTGAACTGTTGCTAGACGCGTCCCAGAACAAAGCGATCTCGTAAAATAGTAAGTAGTTTCGAATGTCAGCGGTAAAGTGCGATGACGCCAGCGAAAGAAAGATGCTGGGCCGTTGTCGTCGGGGGCGTAATAAAAGTGGCGTGAAACAAAAAGCTGGTCGGCTTGTCGAGGCGCGGGCGGGCGACGGGTACATCGGGCACAAGGCACAACAGGCCAGGTACGCCAGCGGCGAGCTCAAAGCGCGGCCGTCATGGGTGGCGAGCCACCAACACCATCGCACGTCTCAATCCGCACCCGACCGGCCATACCACCTTTCCTTTTTCCCCTACCGCAATGCAGCTATGTGTCGTTTCCGCTTTATTTTTTATGGCTGCTATAAAGCTGCAGCGGTGAGACATAGCTCTCTCGCTCTAACGACCACTTGAGATATAGCCGTCCTTGTCAGCCGGGGGAGGGGAGCGGGGGCTACGGTCGCCGGCTGCTGGTGGGGTCCGGCGTCGCTCACAGTCGTCTCGACAGCCGCGCAAGACACACGCGTTTCGTTTTGTTCCCCGCTCACCGCTGGCACAGAGTAGTTATTGCCAGAGGCGTATCGTGACCGCATTGTGAAGTTTATAAGTGAACGTAAAAGTTTTCTCCAAATGGTGGTGCTTGAAGACGGAGGAATGATGGCTACCAATCCTAACCAATATTTACAACCTGATTATTTGGCACCGCTTTCGTCCTCTGTAAGTATTTAAATTAAAAAAATCTTTTTTATTTAAAAAATATATCCAACTATAAAACATATTTACTTTTATAAATATACGAAACTTTTTTAGTTGACTAGTGACTAATAGCTATTTTTCTTTGTTACAGTTGGATTCGAAGAAAAGTCCACTTGCGCTTTTAGCGCAAACATGCAGCCAGATCGGCGCGGATACATCGCCGTCTAAGCCGCTGCTTGCGCCTGTAGACAAGAAGAAAGTGAATTGTGTTAACAGTGTTGATTCTATCAGTCGTTCTTCTCCAACCGCGAGCAAACCGGATAAACGCTCGACTCCGGACAATAAACACCTCGCGTTCAAACCCTACGAAGTGAACGTTGTGACCAAGAAACCTGAAGAGCCTAGACCCTCTTCCAAAGCGAGCTCAGACAGTTCTGATGAGAAGAAGTCTGGCAAAAGCACACCGGGTCGCAAATCAACTCCTCCTACGTCTGAAAATGGAAAACACAGCCCGAATGAGAGCAAATCTTCTCCTGCTCGATCATCTGGAACGAGTCCAATCATTCGTTCCGGGCTGGAAGTACTGGGACATGGAAAAGATCACCTTGGAGCATTTAAAAACTTGCCCGGCATGCCCGGGTTCAACCCGCTCGCTGGATTGTGTTGTCCTCCCGGCATGGAACAACACGCTAACCCTGCCTTCAGACCACCGTACGCAGGAGCTCCATTCAGCGCGCACCACGCTGCCATGCTGGCCGCCGCCGCTGCCTTCCCAGGCTCCTCACCGAACCCTTACCTCGGCTACGCGAGAGTAAAAACTCCTGCCGGCGGCGAAACTCTTGTTCCAGTATGCAAGGACCCTTACTGCACTGGATGCCAGTTTTCAGTGAACAATCACCATCTCCTAATGAGCAACGGGTCCTGCCCAGCTGGATGCACACAGTGCGAACATCAAAAATACAACTTAGCCATGGCGATGGCACTCTCGCAGCAAGGCGCCGCCGCTGGCGGTCTACAGTACCACCAAATCAGTCGCCCGTACGTCTGTAACTGGATTGTGGGTGAATCCTACTGCGGGAAGAGATTTGGAAACTCTGACGAGCTCCTTCAACACCTGAGAAGTCACACAACTGACGGCGTTACACCGTCAACGGCTTCCTCGACTCAACCTTCGCTGCTAAATCCGCTGAACCCGCTTTTCACAACGGCCGGTTTGCGCGGCGCCTACCCGACGGCACCTTTGAGCCCGCTGTCGGCGAGCCGGTACCACCCGTACTCCAAAGCCGGTTTGCCAGCGGGCCTCGGAGGCTCTCCCTACGGTGCCTTCAACCCTGCCCTAGGGCCCTTCTACTCACCGTACGCCATGTACGGCCAGAGGCTTGGAGCGGCCGTGCACCAATAAACTCAGTGATGTGACACTATGGACTGATATATTTAATGTTGTATTGTCCAATTTTCTTCTGTGATATCGATAGACTCTAATTAATATTGCAAGGCGTGACGCGCCACGACAAATTTAGTGATTAGTGCAATTTAATTATATTAATTTATGAATAAGTGAATTGCTATCGGAGTAGCTTGGAGCGAGTGATGTCAGATCAGAACATTGCGAGGACTGTATACAGCCAAAATGTTTGGTGTAAAATAATCTCTATGTTTAAAATTAAATGAATTATTTCAAATATAATATCTACGTACCAATCTATAAAAAGTCTTTTCTTTTATGGTCACTCGTAAAAACAGAATAAATCTCGATTATTAATTGCGTCCAAAATTGAGGTCGTCATGCGCAACAGATGAAATTTTTATGACGCTATATTTCAGCATGATCCATTAAGCATAACACCATAAATTTTGACGTATTTATTTTAACGCTTCTTGAAAAACTAAATTGAAATCATAAAGATAACAGGGTGAGTGATGGACGCGACCTAACAGCTATCCGTCGTTACAATACAACGCAATAAAGCAGACGGAATGATTGATTGATACACCTCCTAGTGCCGACATTAGCGCTGTCAATCAACGCTGAGAAAATCTTAGCAGCATTATAAAACAAGACGGCAATCACGCGTACACTAGCTACCACCCACCTAACGTTCAAAAGAGTAACACAATAATTTATTACGACGAAATAGCGTATAAAAGAAAAAAGAAGCACGACTCGGCGTTCGGAGTCATTAATAACAAAACCGTGGGCTGTCAGCTTTGTTAATGTCAAGATTTTTTTAATAAATGCTATTTTGATTAGGCCCATGTCATGTCGAAAATTCAACTGTCAAAAGCATAATTGGTCGCACGAAAAGGCAGCGAGACAGGTGGCAGAGTAATGGAAAACAGAGGCACCGGTTGAACGTGGATTTTATAAAAATGTTCAAGAAATTGCTCTTTCTTTGGCAACCGTTGAACGTCACTATTATTCATTGTTAAAATTGTTCATTTACTTTTGCTGAAAGTTGAATTTTATTTTAAATCGTATCTGTTTTTAACTGTATGATAATCAAAATAAGATTTGAAATAAAATCATTGGTAATTTGGAAACGATGGTAGGCAAAATGAAAGCTGAATAATGGTTTGAGTTGATTTACCTACTTAACATAAGTTTTGACAGTTTGATCTTTTAGAAGGTGAGTTATGTCCAAACAATAATAGTAAGTGACAAGACAATACGACACCTCGACTAATTAGTTACTTGGGAAATCAACAATAAAACACGTAACGTGTTTCCACAAAATTCAGTGTTTTGACCAAGATAATAAAATTGAACATCAATTTTATAGCGCAAGCTGTTAGACAGTTAATTATGTACTCGGCCATTCTCTTGATATATTAATTTGAGAATCATAATAACATTTCAAATTTAAGCTTGTTGAATACAAATGACATATAAATAGTATAATTTAGCTTATTTATTCGAGAACGTGGGCGGACTTAATCCTGTGTCGAGGTGTAACTTTCGATTTTATAATCTTATATAAAGTTATATGACAGCTCACTCAATAACATTCTTTACGAGACTGAATTCACTTATAAATTAAATTTTCTAACATCATCATCAATTCTCGGATTTAACGGATGGTGATTTTGGTTTACGTAAATGCAAATATGTTTTAAGCTTACGACTAGCTGACCCGCCCCGGCTTCTCACAGCTAGATTACTATAGCACAGTTGTAAAATCAGTTTTTCTTAGTACAGTTTATTGGAAAACTCTCATATCTATCTTAATGTAATATTATTTCGTGTTATAATTTATTAAATTTGTTCTTTCTTTACTAAGTTAGTGAGTGACATGTATCTGTCACATGTGTCGTACATTTGAGCTATCCGTTTGGTGATTTTGACTTATCTTTAATTAAACAGGCTCTTTTTCAAACTGGTGATAATATTGACCTTCAAAGAGCCTAATTGGGATCTAAACTGAATAATTGATGATAATTATGTTTTGATTTGATTTAATAAAATTTTAGGTGTCTGCTAGTTAGGACTAAGCTTTTTTTTATTCTGAGAATTTTTAAACGCCACAGAGTATCTACCTACAAGTACCTATAATATATAGTATAAGCAAGGAACCAAACATATTAAAGGATTATTTAAAAAAAAAGAAGACAATATTAAATAAGAAATAGCTTTCAAACAGACGAATTAAGTATACAATGTGGTTACACATCTTTTGAATTGGGTATCCGTACATTACACGCAGTTAATTACATAAACACTACAACGTCTTTACATGGTAGGCAGAGTCAAAACATCGTTACACTTGTTATGAAATGTTATATTATTACAAAAACACAGATAAACAACTGATAGCTGGCCCGGCAATCGTTGTTTTGTTATATAAATAATTTCAATTTAATTTTCGTCCAAATAATAAAAATTAATTTTTGGGGTGGACTAACGGACACTTTGGGTTATGAATTTTTTTTTATTATTCGTATTTTTAATTTTTTTATTACTTTTCATTCCAATAACTAGACTGCGATTGCTTAATGAACCGACATTAATTAAAACACATACAACATTGTAATAATATATCGCATTGGTTCTGATTGATCTCGACATTAACTTGCTTGATTTAATAAATCATTAATATAGATAAATATAAATTAGCATTTATGTTGACAAATACAGATACGAACAAAACGACTTTGACATAGTTTCGCTATTGAAATACTTTGTAAAGGAAATTCAATTTATTGATACTGCTAACGCCATCTTTCGGTTAAATAGTGAACTAAAATTACATCTGTTTCAAAGAACAAAATAAATACTCATTGGTGCCAATTCTGTTGTACAAATTCACGAAAGTAAACTAATTCGACTTTACTAAAACAAGTGTTACTATCCCTTTCTCATGTGCGGGTTTAATTAAGGATGGCAATAATTTTAGACCCGTAATTTTTATTTTATTTACCCTTCACATATAACATCATATATTTCGGTAACTTATATCTTAAACCTAGGTTTGGTTTGTCTCGACAGTTTAATTATAAAACAGTTTAGAGTAAACAGTAGGTATGACATAACAAGTTAACACAAAATTATCAAAGTAAAATGTTCTGTGCGTAGTCTGTTTTAAGTTCTGCATGTTAGTTTTTCTGTTCTGTTCCGCATGTTAGGTTTAATGATTTCGTAAGTAAAAAAGAATTGGCACCATTGTACCTATAAGTGCTTCCTAATTTTATTAAGAATTAGCATATTAGATTGATTCGGTGGTACTGCTGGTGTTATTAGTGCCTTTCAATAATTGCTGATAAAATACCCGAGTACCAGCGATTTTTCCTTATTTAAATGATCATTTAAATTTTTAAGTCATTTTATTCATACCTATTGTTCTGTTTTTATGTGTACGCGATAAATTATAATTAAATTCCAGGCATTACAATTAATTACTTGACCAACATTATTGAAATAACATTAAAAAAAAAACCAGATTGAGTTGTAATTTATTATAATAAAAATATTCATTACTTGTCAAAAAAATTCATATCCCGACGCAGTTAACCCTCGCAATGCCGGCGGTGTAACTAAATGCCAACATGTTCAAATTATTCACGTTAAAATTCTTCTTTACGCGTTCCGCGTGATTAATCGAGCCATAAAAAGTTTGAAGGGGACGAAATAAATCGTCAGATAATGATGTAGATTTTATTTAATGCAGCTTCGACTTGATGTATGGAATCGTGCTTTGCAGGAAACTGAATTATTAATGTGGTGTGATTTATAAATTAAGGGAAAAAAAATAAGTGAGGGATCTAAATGTAGTTATTACGAACGGCAAAACCGCAATTGAAGGACATGCTGGTGTACACTTTTTAATCTGCGTTATTTGAATGTCATGTCAATATTATGACAAAACAGACTCCATCCTAATAATATAAATGCGAAAGTAACTCTGTGTGTTTGTTACCTTTTCACGACTAAACGGCTGAACGGATCGTAATGAAATTTGGCAATGAGATAGATTATAACCTGGGGAAGAACATGGCCTACCTATATGTCTTTAAACAAATGTAGTCGAAGTCGCGGGTAACGGCTAGGTGTTATATAAAAAAGTAACTTAATAAGTAATGTTTTGAAATGTCTTTAAAAACTGAGCTCAAAAAATGAGCTAAAAATGGAGGCGCGTTTCCCACCAATCTATCTACAATATTACTTATTTTGCTTATCAAAGACATAAAGATGTACAGCGCAGCATTTCTATTATAAATCACCTCGACTGAGATTAAACTGACAGATGCGTATAGAAGACTGATGCGATACAACGCCGTAATCCACGCCGAGAAATAACCAATTACGATTACCATAAACCTAAGGTAAAGCAAATTAACATACTATCGCATGAATTATTAATGACGGGGTATTATAGACCCCGTACGTATTTAAGGGTTGAATGTAACCTACAGCGCTAGTTGTCGAAATTGCTTCAGGATTATTATCATGCAAATTTTTGTGTCTGGGTTTTGGATTTTTTATTCATTGATGAATAAAACATTATGATTTGAGTGCGGTCGGATATTAAACGCTTCATTGCTGTAATGGGTTACCTGTGTTGGGTTAACATTTTTTTTATTCATGCCACATTGGTTCACACACGGAAGTAAATACAAATCACTTTTTGTGTTACATTTAAAAATGGCACGTAATTTGAACCTTTTTTTAAAATTAATCATTAACAATACTGTTTTTTTATACTAATCATCATAAGGTAGGTAGCCTCCATTATTTTAAGTTCATTAGAATAACATTACCAACTCACCAACCGATGCATTCATAATTAATTATGACCATCCATACTAATAATATAAATGCGAAAGTAACTGTTTGTTTGTATGTTACCTTTTCAGGACTAAACGGCTGAACGGATCGTAATAAAATTTGACAAGGAGATAGATTATATCCTGGGGAAGGACATACACCTTTGTCTTAAAGCAAATGCAAGAAAGTCGCAGGTAAAAGCTTTATTTAAAAATGCGAAAAAATATATATAGTTTTATACTCAAGGAGCCAAATGAGTTTAAATGAAAGACACATAAAACACCACATATAAGAAATGAAACCGGGCTACGGTTTATCTGGGAAACATTTACTTCGTTCCTGTAGGATTTCTTAACACGCTAACAAAAACGCGAGTACAAGTAATAGTAGGTACCTACCTACACCTAATTCAATGTAATCGTTAAATTAAAAAGGAATTGAGCAAAACAGAACACAATCAAAAAACATGAATAAAACATTGAGTTGGTTATTAATCCCATTTAAAATTCGGTGTCAGAAAGGTGACTGTGTTTATTGGCATTTTAGGGTAACCAAAGTAGAATTGTAATTTATATTATTACCCTCGGATGTTCTTTGTGATCGATGAAGCAGATAGGCCGACAGGAAATTTGACAATGCAAGACCGAATGAGTGAATGATTAAGATCTTGTCACAAAATGGGTGGTTGCGAGTATAATGACAACGCATTGTTGTGACAGTATTGGATGTTTCAAATCTCTTTTTTATTGAACGGATTTGAATGAATTCTTTGGATCCTTATTTTTAGAGGCGAATGAATACGTTCAATCGTATTAACAGATGTTACGGATTTGGGTATTTGTATTTTTATACTTGTCTATGTGTTAATATTATTTTTTAGTGTTATCAACTGTTTTTTATATATTATTGTGAGAAATAGGTATCCATGTTAAGTTAGTATTTAAAATGTAAATTGTATGTAATTCTTTTGGTTTTTAAAAGAGTAATTGCTGAGTTTCTTGCCGGATTCTTCTCAGCAAAACCGACCTTCCGAATCCGGTGGTAGTTTCTGACGATTTGAAAGTGCTTGTCTGTAAAGTCTAGTCAAATAAAGATCTTTTTAAATTGAATATATACAATATTATAATATTGTTATCTAGAATTCTCGTTTTTAGCCACTATTATTATTAATATTACCACGATACAAAGTAGTATAGGGAATAAAATAATAATCTTCTCCTTCACAGTAGGTAATCAAAGATTCGATATTACGCATTTATTAAAATATCATACTATAAGGGGAAAGAGGAAAGCTTCTAGGCCCTTGAGGGAGGCTAAGGATAAGTTACTTGCAGTATGTATAAGAGATAATTATTATAATTTCATTCATAAACCTTAATAACCTATCTGGCGACAATCAGACAGAGCGGTTGAGTTTTTTTCCAGGGAGTTGTAAATTATGTTATTGTCACTGATATTACTAGGTCAGTGGTTATGGTGATCTTTAGTGTATATTTTCGGTGTCATTGTGTGCAGTAGTTTCTTTTAGTGGCTGATTTGTGAGAACATTGGAAAATATGCTGTAATTTGACTGTTGGGTGAAGTGATTTTCCATTTTGGTCAATATGTTACCTCTAAAGGCATGTTACGATCTGCTTCTGCCGTGGATTGTTTCCAGAAACTCCTATAAGAATTATAATGTATGACACTAGGCGCAATATATTATTGAGAGAGTTGATAATTCTCTTTCACTCGACACTTGCAAAATAGTCATTGAAGATTGATTGCAATTTAGGAAGAAGAATATATTACTAATTTTAATTAACTAGCCATAGGTTCCTACATTCACTAGAAGACACTAGCTACTAAAGCATCGTATTGAAATAATCTTATCCGTCAAAAGACACATCTTCTTTGACGTCCTTTATTCCTGAGAATTTTCATAGGAGACATTTAAAAGTAAAGTATACTTGAATCCCCTATGTTATGATTGCAGTGCGCAACAACAAGGCGGCGCAATAAACATTAGGGGCAGCTGGGCAAAGTTGGCAATGTAAACATCACACATCTATCATAGGGGAGACTGGGGATGATGGAATACGACATACTCTAATAATAGCCTGAGGATGTTTCATCGTTCAATGGTTTGGTTATTGCTTTTACTGTGTTTGTTTAAATTATTGAAAACAATAATAAATGAAAATAATTATGGTTAAATTATTATTATTAGGTTGATGTATGTAGTCTAACATAGTAACAATAAAACACAATTAATATTTACAGTAAAATATTCCATTCGTTATTAAAAAAGTATAATAATAATTTATTATTATTACACTTTTTTAATAACTATAATGCTCGGAGATTATCACACAGCTCTGGTCCAAATGTAGGTAAGCAAAGCTTGTACCTACTATGAGAAGCACCACTGATACCAGCAGCTGATAAAATATGTATTTATTTATTCTTGTAATAATAAAATTATTTAAAGAGAGGTAGGGCGAATTGGGATCTCTTGTGGGTTTTTCCCATTAATATTGGAGCCGCCCGACTGGGAACTATACCACCACCTTACAGAAGACCGCAGTGAAATAACACTACCTACATTGATGTAGTGTTGTGTTTCTGCGGTAAGTAAGGTTGCTAGTGCTCCACGAGGATACACTGTGCTGGCAGCACAGTGACTCCTCATCAACAACATGGTGGGCAACTCGTTAGTGATATCTCTGGTATTGCTAGCGGCTATAGGCTACGGTGACTGCTTACCATCAGGTGGGCCGTATGTTTAAAAAGTGTGGTTTAAAAAAAACATACATTACACCCAGACTAGGCTAACATATTTGTCACATAAATGTTTGCTCCGGCGGAAATCAAACTCGCGACCCCAAGCTATTACACTACTATGCATATATTCAATATTAGTGAAACAAAGCTACAATCGACATAACAATTCATTTTACATCGCACATTATAATCTGTCTCATTTCAAAGGAACACACTCTTCATTATATTACCCTACATAAAAAGCGTTCTGCAATATAATGTAATTAAATAATTAAAAATTAAACGATACAAAAACAAAATGATTGTTTTTATTTTATCTCGCCCGCTTCCGGCCGCAGTCGTGACAATAAATATTTCAACCGCAGCGCGGTCGAATGAGAGGTGAAACTTAATTACAGTGACATGTGACAGAATTGACAACGGAACATATTACAAGGCCGCGCTCGGTGTGGTGCAAGTGAGATTTGTGACAGACAAGGAAACAATAAATACAATTGAGTTTTTGTTAAGTTTAGTTCCCTTTAATTTAGTTTAGAAATAAATTGTATTTTAGGTTATGTTCACTTAACATTCTTTTATGATTATCTGCCCTTAAATTTAAACGAACGTCCGAAAAAAGAAGACACGGTACGGGGGATGACCCATCCATAAATTTAATACCAGTAACGTTGCTTAACTTGCTACATTGATTGGTATTCGTAACGATAATTATAAAATATACAATGATAGATGTATAATTATGTTAATAGTATAAGTTTTATTCACACTTTTTACAATAACTATAAAAGAAATGTATTTAAATATTAATAGCGAAGATAAATACGTGTCGGCGATAGCGCACATCAGGCAGCGCCATCTGTGCAGTTCCACGGGGCAACATTTGACAGGAAACCCGAGCGGCCGACCCCACCGGCTCGTACGCGATCGTTGGCAGAAAGCGGAGTGCACCGGCCAGTGTATAACCTACAGGCCGCCACGATAGACGGACCTTCTTATTTGTTAGAGCCAAGCCAACGCACGTGTTAGTTTCCTGAGAGTTGTAATTGTAAAAAGAGTAAAGTGGTTATCTACGTACTTTTGCTATTTTGTTCAAATTCGCTCGAGTACCCACGACAGTGCCCACAGTACCTACACCATGCTGAACAGAACCTGACAACTAGAAGGCCTAACTATAAACCTACTTCTGATGACGCGGATGCTTGCCGCATCTACATACGTATTGAAATGTGATGAGACATACTTTGATGTAGGTATAATGGTTGTATTATTGTTATCACTGATTACAATCAACATAACAATGAACGGATCAATGTAAAAACCCAAAAATATAATATAAAATAATTTACATGCGATAATAAGCTTCCGGTGATGTGGCGTGTTAACATCAGTAGATTTGTATAGCTGTATTTTCAATTAAATAAATTTGTTATTCGTAACGCACAAATATACTGTCCCTACATTTTGATCGAAATCGATACTCTTTATCAAAAAGCCCTGGTGGTCGTGTGGTATGCAACCTTGCCTGCTATTCTAGCGACGCATGTTCGATTCCCACTAATCTGTATCACACAACCTTTACGGTGAAGAAAAACAACGTGAGGAAACATGTATACTTCTGAGAGGAAATTTGAGGACGTATGTAGTGCCTATGAGACGGCGACGGGCTCACCATCTGTAACTTTGACCCCAAATTTCTTTCGTTGGAATATTGGTGTTGTGTGTGCCTACTTCTTCGGGGACCCTTGCGGGAAGGCCTGATGATAGTTTTAAATTTACCGCTCCGCTTAAATCTTCCTCCTATACTCTATACCACACTACCGCACTGCAATTATCATACAAACCGAAGGTCCATAAAATATAATTATAATCCACATTCTATTTTTGCTAACTTTTCAATCACAAGTAGCTAAAGAAAGCTTTTGACTTTTCAAGTTGATAATGTCAGTTTGACATAAAACTTATAGATATCTGTGTGGCTTATTGATTAAATATATACTTCCTGGTTTCGATTTCCGGCACAAGGTGATGTATTGTTTTAATTAAACTGTATATTTAATTAATATTGGCATTTAACGTAAGTGATTTGGTAGTTAACCACTGTTGATTAATATTTGCATTAATTTGAGCGAGGAAGTCCGTACTATAGTTCATTTGTTTTTAAGGCTATCCATTCGGAATTAAGTTTATTTAAAAAAGGAAACCTAATATAATAAAAAAAGTATTTATTCAATACGCAACACGTTAAATTAATATTAAACAATATGTAATATGTTACATTTTTTTTTTTTTAAGAATATGGTCTCTCGCAGTTAGTTCGAGGGAACTTTTACTGCTTAACCGGACTAAAGTGGCGAGGCCATTTAAGGCCTCCAGCCAGAAGGGGGACTTAATCTAAGCAACTGAACTAGGGGCGTTGCTGAGAGATGGGCTACGGAGCCGTGACTGGCTTTGGGGACAAAGAAGACGGGATGAGTGCGACGGTCCTCGCCGACGAGGGCGGTATAGGGGTCGGTTTGCGGTTTGTGCGCGTTTAGTGGCTTCCTGGAGTAGGGTGGTGTCATCGTCGGGATCGAGGAGGACATGCCTCGGTCGACGACGTTTCGATATTCGAGATGGTGTAATATGTTACAACACATTGGGTGTAATTATGTTGTACGAAATAATCTGACAGGACTGAGACTATCGCCATCCTTATTTAATCCCGCATATGAGAAAGGGATAGCAAGACTTTTTAGTCATGTCAAATTAAAAGGTAATTTAGACCTTCATAAGTGCCTTATTAGGGCCTTAACTGTATACGATTTATTGATTTTGTTGTTTGAAAAGAGATACATAAATAATCAAGTTTGATATTGCACTATCATTAAAGAATAATAAGAACATCTGCTAAGCGACAAGAAGTACATAATTTACTGAAAATACACAACAATTCTACAACACAAAGACATAATAAGCACTCATTGTCACAAGACTGAAAAATATCAATATTGAACAATACATAATCTTGCGACACCAATGTACAATTAATAACATCTAACCTAAATAAATGACATTTATTATACAACTGAGTAATTATAAAATAACAAAACACTGTCGCCGGTAATTACTCGGCGGGGCGACAATCGGCCAAGTGCGAGTTGGAATCGCACAGTGAGGGTTCCGTACTAGAAACAAACTAGATTAAATTACCAACTATTTTTTTTTATACCTCTAAGGTAGCGCACAAGCATACGGCCCACATGAAGTAGTCACGGTAGCCGCTGGCATAGCTAATTTTTCATTAATTTTCTGTTTTTTATAGCGACAACAGAAATACACATTCTGTGAACATTTCAACTGTCTACTTATTACGGATCATGAGATAGGTACAGTCCGCTGACAGACAGACAGACGGACGGACAGCGAAGTCTTAGTAATAGGGTTCCGTTGGCCACCCAACGGGTAAGTAAGGAGCCCTAATAAAAACCATTGTTCCGTTACGAAAGTCTGTTCCCAAGGTAGAGCAGATAAACACATTCGACAACTGTCATTAATTTTTAATTTTGTAACTTATCTCTCATTGTTTATTTTTAAATTCTTCTTAATTGCAGAGGTTGGATATGTCATTCTTTTGTGGAATCCACGTGGTTTTTATGTAGTTTTCATTCTATTTTTTACTTTAAATAATAATAATAAATAATAATAATGCTTGGACATTATCACACAGCGCCATCTGGCCCCAAACTAAACAATGCTTGTACTATGGGAACCAGCAGCTGATATAATACTTATATACTTAAATTTTGTAAGTACATACTTATAATATATACTAAACACCCAGACGCAAGGCAACAACATATTTGTCACATAAATGTTTACCCCGGCGGGAATCGAACCCGCGACCCCAGCGTGGCAGTCAGGTATTCTAACCACTAGACCAGAGGTCTCGTCAACCTTGAAGGTATTTTCCGCATTAGGGTAGTTAATATTATTTTATTCCTATATTTAGTTTCAAGGGGCTTTTGATCAATTTTTTTATACTACAATGAAGAAAAAAATATATAAATAAATATTATCAAATAATAGAGCCCACGAGACTTAAAAACCATTTGGCTTCAATAACAGTGGCATCAATATCAACATAATAATATTTTGGATAGATACTTTAAAAAGAGAGGTAGGACGATTTCGGAATTCCCGTGGGTTATCCCATTTAAATTGGAGCCGCCCGACTGGGGACTGTACCTCCGCCTTACAGAAGACCGCAGTGAAATAACACTACTTGAGTAGTGTTGTGTTTCTGCGGTAAGTAAGGTTGCCAGTGCTCCACGAGGATACGCAGGGCTAGTAGTGTTGCTGCTAGCACAGTGTGTCCTTATCAACAACATGGTTGGCACCCCGTTAGTGATACCCCTGGTATTGCTAGCAGCTATAGGCTACGGTGACTGCTTACCATCAGGTGGGTCGTATGCTTGTGTGCCACCTAAGTGGTATAATAAAAAATAAATGACAGCTCCAGCTAGCTCGTATTAAAGCAATTCTTGTAATAAACAAGCGAGACAACTGATAAGATATTTAAAATCTTTATTTTTGTAAACACTTACCTAACACCCAGGAGGAAGGACAAAAAAAGGCGGAAATCTTAACCACTAAAACTGCTATACAGTCAGGAATACTGACGACTAGACCAAAACTGAATCGTCATTCATTCGTCATTGTTATAAATATATTTATGTTGACACAATATTGATGAATACCAAGTATTTTATCAGTTTTAATTACGGTTTAACTTAAACATACAGAATTATAGTATTTATTCAGATCATAAATATTTTATTAAACACATTTCGTCTACCACCACATGTCTTCTTGTATTCATATAAAAAGCTAAACTAAAACAAATAAGAGACATGTGTTTTCAAAATATAAACACGTTATAATTCAATCTCCTCCCTCCTGTATTCTGTTCATTGAATCCGTGGATATCTCCAGTACGCTGATTCCTTCCTCATGTTACCCTAAGCCCATGGAAATATCGGATTCGTGCCTAATCCACGAGCAAACTAGTCGTGGTGACACCTCAGGGCCTATCTCACACCGAAGCGAACATACATACTCGTTTAAAGTCCAATAAAGAACCCAATAGGAACCTAATAACGTCTCAAATACAAACAAATAAATAATAAGTGTGAAAGTATATTATGTACTCGAAACCAATAATATAATCATGAATATTATACAATTATAATCTTAGCTTATCTTAACAACATAGCAATATAAAAAGATTATTTTGTATGACTTTTCATCAACCGTGTGACCGTTAAAACGTCTGAACGGATCAATAAAATAATCCCTTTATTCTTAAAAACTACTATTGATATGCTGGTGAAAACATTGTAATTATACTGTTAATCATGTCTTCTCAAAAACTCTTGGAAATATATTTGACTGAAATTATAAGTACAACCGACATAGATGTATAAGCAGGGATATTTCCGCACTCTAAATATTAGTTTAAACATGAAATAAAGACACAATTGTGACAACCTAAGCACGTTGTTGTGGTTGGAAGGCTACAGGAAAATACCTTACACTGTAATTTAAAACATCACAAACCACAAAACGCATTTTCCCAACAGAAAGAGACAAATAATTGATTTAATTATAATAAAAATTACTCAGGTAATAAAAAGTCTTCTCAACCATAAGAAATAATCAAACCTTTTTAACACACCTCAGTCTCTAACAAATGCACTTCGTAATTGTTACATACATAATAAAAACAATTTGTCAACTCCGATTTAAGATTCAAAGGAGTTAAAACCGCTGAAAATTCATGACCCAAATATTTCAAGCGCGAGCGACTGAGACAGAGTAGTGCAATTTCTTCATCTGCCATTTCACACGGTGCATTACAAAGATTAATGGTGCAATAGAGCCGGCACAATTTGAACCGTGGCTCCCGTTCGCAGGATACAATATTTTACGTTGACAGACATAACAGCGCTTATACGAGCGCTTATTCTTTGAGCCCGTATTTTATTCGCTTTATGACGGGCGGTCGCCACGTTCCCTTTACACATCCCACCTTACGTGTCGGTGTGAATGTGGACTTTAGCTCTATAGCTTTAAGAGAATGTAGTTCGTTCTTTGGCGACAAATAAAATGTGGTATTTTAGTAATAGTCGTGGATGCCGCCTGTATGTTTGTTAGTATTTTATTTCGGGGCGTTCTCGTGTCATAAAATAATGGCGTAATGCAGTGTTGTAAATCAATTTTCCCTTTGAACGATGACGTTTATAATGAAGGTCGGTAGTTATGAATTAGTATAATGTATTTATTCTTTTTATAAACAAGCGTGTGATTATAATAGTTGAAGTTTTATTAATGGAGGAAGCCTGTCGGATGTAGGCTGTGATTTATTTGATAGTTAATATATTGAAGTTGATTGTTAAATAGGAAATATAAAGATTAATGTGCTTGGTACTTGGAAAAATCTAAGCAGATTTATGGACGGACAAGGCAAAGTTTGTTTGGTGAGATGTACGCATGTAAGTGTCAAACGTTGATCTTCGTTAGTTTCAAATCCAGCTAATGCGGAGACAAAAGCGGTGGGCTCTGGGTATAATCTTTTATTCCTTTAAATTATACTGCTTTATCTATATCATCAAGTAATACAATGTTAAGAGTGTAGCTCGATACATTAGTTTAAGACTTTTCAACAAAAACATTAGAAAAAGCTCAGATGCGACACCATTTGGAACGGGAATTCTATGACAAAAATCTAAATATTTTTTCAAGCTGTTGAATTGAAACAAAAATGTAAAGTTAGTTTGTAAATAAAACAGGGGCGAAAATGTTCAGATAATAGTTTGCCACTTGACGGTTAGAAAAGACACTGTTTATTTTCCTACAGGGCTACATGATTATATTCAGAGCTGAGTCGAGACGAATTATGTTATTAATAATTTTGATATATTGTGTTTCATTCTGGTTTGGTCCCATGGTATGTGTAATTTTTTATGCCCACTTCGTCAACAGGCACGTCTTGTTTGGAAAGTGGATCGAACGTGCGCCGCCTGTCGATGTAAGCATTTTATTCATACCGCACAATTATCAACAAAGTAAGAACGCGGCCGTTCGGCTCCACGCCGTCCGTGGAACCGGCTTGTGCATAAATCTTCATTGCCTCCCGATGACATGGCGCGACACGTCTCTCTGCTACCGCGCTGCCAATCCCATTCACATCTAAAACGACCTACGTCTCAACCTCACCAGTACCCTACTTTGAACTCCCATACCCATGCTTAAAGTTCAAATCAGCTTTAGCAATCTCCTGTGGAACTCGGTTACATTTTATTTCAAAACCAACTTGACTAACACAATTTTCACTTGAATCTGAAGCATTGCTTGCAGCAATAAGGTCCTATTCGAATTGCGCAACGCCATATGGAACTTTGTTCTTTTCGTTAGAAGCGTTTGTGTTTAGAATGAAAATGTCTTTAGAACAATAGCTGCAATTATTCTAAATTGAGTTGTGGTATATGGAGCTGAGGTTCAAATTGAAGTGCAGCGGAGGCATGAGTGTGGCAACAACATTATCCCTCTGTGACAAGTAACGTCAGGCTGTCGATCATTATAATATATGTGCCGCGCTGTCAGCTGTCTTAACGCATGAATGATTCACTCCGTGATAAATTTTAGCTTATGATTACCTTTCAGACATACGTCAATATGTCTGTTTACGTAATTACAACCTCTATATTTAAAGGCTTTCAGACGGTTTATGGTGAAACTGGCAGCGGAAGCCGGCGGCTCGTTCATTATTTTGACATGTGCACAGTTGGCTCTCAAGTATTGGTGAATGAGTATGATTTATGGCCCTAACGGTCTGCTCGAATGATAAATCGACTCATATACACTGAATGTAAATAAAGAAAGACCTACCATTTATAAAATGTTCGCCCTCATCAATTTCTTAGACGATCGATTGTAATGTTATCTGTGATGAAATTGAATCGAAGTACATTCGAATGTTAAACAAATGTATTTGAAGTACGTTGTCCGGTTCCAGTTCGCATGAATGATAACGTCTATTTAGTTTTCATTAACTGCATTAATGAAGCGTTAATTTTTAATGAAGCAGTAATCAGAGTGTCGGCAAACATCGTGTCTAATTACATGGAGCGCGGTGTCGGCGTGTAGGATTAACGTGAAAGACTCGACGTGACAGATCTCGCCCCTCAGGCGCGTCGAGAGAATGTTGTGAGTTGTGATGTCACGTAGGTAACGTCTGTAACCACACAGACGGATAACAATGGGGAAATTAAGAGGCATGGTATTTATATCCGATTTTGATTTTGGAACGCGATTTTATGTATTAAATCTAAAACACTATCATTGTTCATACCAAACACCAGAAGAATCGGATATTACAATTCTTATGTCAACGATTATGTAGTGTTAAATTTTCTCAATCTTACACTCCAAGTTAGCATAGCAATATACCTACTTCAGAACAAAAACACTATTGATAAAAGGATAGCATCCATGTTTCATAGAGATTTGGTTCAAATCTGAAAGAGGCGGCCAACTTTTTTTTTGTATATTCTGTTAGAGCTTGTCCGTTTGAGTATTTATTAATATGCCAAAGTTGAACATTACAGAACATTTAATTTTTTTTTCATTTCAAAAAAATGTATGAAAATTCAGATTTTCGAACACAAATAATATCAACTACAGGTTTGGTGTCACAGTAAAAAACACAGAATATACAAAAAAAGGGTTGGCCGGCCCTTTCAGATTTGGACCAAAATGGATGATGTCCTTTACTCAAATGAAATAGGTGAATTCAATTAATTATGAAAAAAATTCCAGCGGAATATAGCAAACTAAATGATTATATTTAGTATTTCATCACGGAAATCAAGTCCATCATACAGCTGATGTAAATCCAAAGTGGCAAGAGGTGAGCTGGCACCGTCAGCCGTAATGCAATGTGTTTATTGAAACGGGTGCACCCGCCGATCTGATGCAAGAGGCGGGCATGCATCAAAGTCAAGCGTGTCTTATCGACGCGATGGAGGCTGTCGGGCCGCGTTTACACCGACGCCGTACTCATCTGGAAATTGGAATTGAGCTGGCGTGATCTGGCGTTACGTGTTCCTGTTGGAATTTTTACGACGGATTGTGTCGCGTGGAATATTTTTTTGTTTTGATTTAAGTATTTGATGTAAGTAAATTGTTTTCGTTAGAAAGGCACGAAGGATGATTTCTTTTTTCAAAATATTTAATAAATTATATATATTATTGGATTTATTAAATTGAAAGATGTTTGAGATTAAAACAAGTTGAATAATATTTAGTTTATCAGAAAAATTATGGCCGATGAATAAATTTAGAGATAAAGTAGAATTTATATGTAGGGAATAAGAAAATGATTAACCTGTTTGTGTTTGTAGTGAACAGAATTCGAGGAATACTAGAAGCACCGATGAGGAATGCGATATAGCGTGATGAGCATCGTCTGATCTCACGACTACTGATCAGAGGCCGCGCATTTCCATCAACGTACGAGCCGATTCTTTGATACTTCGAGACTCAACGTCTGCTACTGACAGATCGGGAGATAACTGCATTGTAGATAAAGATTCCTAAGCCGAGATAGAAACCCGTTCCCGACAAGCCACGAGATAAATATTCAAATATACAAAGGTTAAAGCATCACACAAATCAACGCAACGTTATAAATGTACCGATCAGGGAACAAATGACGCCGATATAAAATACTATCCCAATTATTTGGGACAATTCATTAGAGTACCCTCGAAGCTTTCCGATTGCCGCGATCCGTCACACCGCTCGCGACAGATGGGGATCTATCCCGTATGGAGTGCCAGGAAGAAATGGCCACACTAAATCAACTGACGGTCGACAATCCCGCGCAGTCGCCGTCGATACATCAAGTGTAATGCCTCGGATACCGCAGCCAGATAATCGAATGTGAGCATCGACTCGTTACGCTGGAAATAAGATGAGGTTTGTGACTCTAGCCCGGAGCGAATATCGTAAGTCGTTACCCGAGTCAGTGCAAATATAGACAATACTGAATATGGTGACGATATTGTTAAGAGTGTCAATTGTGATGTTTTAGAAAAGTAGGACAGTGAAAGTTGGATTAAAGTAGTATTGTGTTTAAGGTTTAAATTCATTCGTTGCGGGCAGGGAGTTGCCGCAAGGCTGCGAACACTGATAGATCTGTAAAGTTTGCCGCGGACAGGAATATATCGAGTGGTTGCCTCTGTTCGGCTTTATTTATACATAACATCTGTTTGAAGTTGAATCTACCGGCGCGGACGGGGAGCGCATTACTGGAGATTTATTCCGCGTCTTAATTGTGAATCGATGGGTTAATGAAGATAAAACCCGCGGCTGTGTTGTAAATTAGCTCGCGTGTCGACTCGTGGCTTCGATAAAGGCCTTCTTTATTGCCGTGTTTGTTTTCTCGGGCAGTACTTCAAAGGATACTGAGATAAGTCGAGTTAATGCGAATATATTTTAGTTGAGAGCTTAAGTATTCGAATCAGTTGTGTAGAAATTAGGTCCGTGTGTAACATCAGGTGGGAATCGGAAGCCACGAGCGCTAATGACAGGCGAGAGACAAATGATAGACGGCGAGAAATTAACGACGCGTCGTCGCTCTGTAATTAACTGGGCTACTTATAAATCAGCTGGAACCTCGGCTGTCTCTAACAATAGCCACAAAGTAAGATAAATCGACAGGACAGCTCTGCTCATACAGCTCGATACTGACAAGTGCGGTGTTCCCTTAGCGCCTGTTCAAATTCGATGGCGGTCTCGGAATATTGCCTGCCATAGCTTAAATTCTACCTTTACGATCTTATTGAACAACTGCGTGTATTGAAGGAAATACAAGACGAGGGTTGCTAAGCTGTGGCGGTTTCAGATAGTGATGTAACAGAATAGGGACAAGGGTTAACCCCACGCGGTCACACACTCCCGTCTAATGGCCGTGATTCGACAAGTACAAATAGCCTCCGTGACAAATGGCCTGCGGACGACCTCGCTTGAACAAGAAGGCGTAACTCCCTAATACAATCAAAGGAAAATGTACTTTGAGAACTTCATTACTTAAGATTGAGATAACTGCATAAAATATTGTAAAAAATATATATTTACGACTAATGACTATAAAAGATTTTTAAAATATTTAGTTACAGCCAACCCATCTTAAAAATTGACGGTGAAATATGGAAAAACATAAATAAAGACGAACGAAATAAAATTTTGAAACGTTGCCATTAAGGTTGATTGTAGATTAGCAAGCGTTATTACTGGAGGACATATGATCAGTAATGTCGGAAAGTGTCGATCGCTTTCTCAGTCGCTCGCTGATACCGATCAAAGGTCTTATCCTGCGAGGATTCACGAAAAACACTCTTACGTTACGTTAGAGCTCGAGGATACGTCGAATGCTATTCGAATGGCGATTTCCTTTTGCAAGTTCATGTAGTGTCAGGTCCGGTCACAGAGGGGTCTTTTCGCTTATGAGGTGCTTGATTTATGTCCTCTATAGCCGTTCGTATTGCTGAGGGTCCGGCTATGATATTGCCAATTTGATGAATGAGGCTCGCAACGCATTTGCTACTTGCGATATTAGTTTTATCATCATTGGTTTTTCTAGAGGGATTCAGGTTGCAGATTTGAGTGTCTTTGAAGTTAGAACTTTATCGTTTTAATAAATGCTTTTAGGTTTTTATTATATCTTTAATATTAATTACCATTATCCACCAGGTGTCCGTTTTAGCCTTAATGATCGTATGTAGGCAATGGGCGAGGATTTCAATCACAACTTGCAAATTTAGATGTTACATATCATTATATTCAACTAGCTTTTATCCGCGGCGTCGCCCGCAGGGTTCTACTATCCCTCGGGAACCACACAATTTTCCGAGATGAGAGAATATATGTTAATTCAGCTTATAAGCTACAAACATTCCAAATATCATGCAAATTGATTCAGTCGTTGAGGCGTGAAGAGGGTTCATTCACACACACACACATAAACACATACACAAACATAAACTTTCGCATTTACAATATTGGTGTGATGGAATACTTCGAACTTTGAGGGACATAAGTTTAGTTTGTAATACTTTAATGCTCATTATAAGATAGCTATCGGACGCCACCCTCTGTGGGGGTGCACAATAACGCCACCACAAACCCACTAACAAACCATTTGACATGAGATAAACTATCGGTGAGCCATTAAAAGCTTAGCGGGTGCGGTCCAGCGCAGACGATAGCAATCCATCTTCTAATGAAGAAAAGTGCGCCTCTAGGATGCTTTATCGTCGATCTGTGTAATTAAAACGTTACCCCGAGGAAATGTGCGGTAATAACAATAAATCTAAAGAGTCCGTAACTCGACCGGCGATGCGGCGGGATGGGACGTCGGGTAATAGCGGAGATGTGTGTTCACGTGAATATTTGAACATGTGTAATGAAGCAGTGCTGTGCTAATGAATTCACCTTGTTGGCCCTTGTCACGTGTCTAGATTTTGACAGTATTGGAAAGATGAAAAGTCCAAATCTCCCTCAGACGGTGAGATTTATGGGTTTGGTTTGGGCAGAATTTTGTGAACCTGAGTTGATAACTTAAATAAGTTGGTCGTAACCAGTACACCCACTAGCTTAACCCATTGCCTCAAGGCTGAAATACATTTTTAAAATGTCGATATTTTTTTATCGATACGCCGTTGAAATTAAACATATTATATTAACAATTGTTTCATAAATCGTTATGTAAATTTTACTTTGATAATTTTCTTATGAACGGTTAGCAAAGTATTGCAAAAAGATTCAACTAAAATTCGCTTATGCAGAACCAAATGTAAGTACGATAAAGGACATCATCCATGTTTCAAAGATATTTGCCAACTCATTTGCTTAAATTTTGTTAGAGCTCGTCCGTCTGAGCATTTATTACTATGGCACCAAAGTTGGTAATTACAGGACATTTTTTTTGTTTTAGTTATTTTCATTCCTATTTTCAACAAAAATGTATGATTATTCAGATTTTCGAACTCAAATAAAATAAACTACAATGGTCTAACAGAATCTCCAACAGAATATACAAAAAAATGCGTTGGCCGCCAGTTTCATATTCGGACCAAAATCTTTATCCTCCATAAACTAAACTACCTACAGTACAATAAAATACAAATGTCCGTCCACGCCTCCTAGTAATCCTTACTATGATGAATGGTAGCATTACACCCCAAGCATATCTTTATTGCTGGCAACACTGTAATAAACTGAACAACCCAACGGACACATAGCTATTAACTGATCAAAGATATCGGTGAAATGTGTTCTACATAATAATGGTGTATTGTCAGATCATACTTACAAAGCATGTAATACAGGTTATGTAACCTAAGTATATTATGTCTGGTGTTATAGCATCATACAATTTATTGGACTGAGAAAATCCTGTACGCATCGACATTTGTACTCTCAGCATTCTATCACAGAATTTAAATGTTTTAAAGAGATGTAGGGCGAATTGGGATCTCCTGTGAGTTTTCCCATAAAAAAAATTGTGTCCACCTTACAGAAGACCGCAGTGAAATAACACAGTTGCCAGTGCTCCACGAAGATACGCTGCGCTATTAGTAATGCTGCTAGCACAGTGAGTCCTCATCAACAACAGGGTTGGCAACCCGTTAAGTGATATCCCTGGTATTGCTAGCAGCTATAGGCTACGGTGACTGCTTACCATCAGGTGGGCCGTATGCTCGGTGCCACCATGGTATAAAAACATTGCGATAAAAATCTATTTAACTTAGCACACACATAAGATACGATTACATCTCCTTAATTATCAATGTGTTCACGACATATTGCAATCTAAACGAATAACTATGAGTTGTTTACAAGGGATGTCGCACGGAGCCATTACCTAGGGAATTTGTTCTCGCTGCGATAGTATCGCAGGCGAATGACCAAGTCGTTCTTTTGAATGCGCAGATGATACTCAGTGATTTTGTCGTATAAATGACGACAAAATCTCTGTGTTACCTGTGTTCAGTTGACCAACTGAAAACCTAATAGGTGTTTACCTAATAATCTCTATATATAAAAATGAATCCCTTTTTTACTTGGTCACGCCATCACGCGTGAACGGCTGGACTGATTTCGGTAATTCTTTTTTTTCGTGTATGTTATTGTCAGGAGAAGGTTCTTATGAAAAGAAAAAATTGAATAAAACCCACCGCAACCTTTTGAATTCCGCGATAAACTAAAGGTATTTTTTGCTATGGTGTATTTGACATATGAATTCATAGCTAAGACAGTATATGGCCTGTCGGGTCAGCTTCTAATTAAATATAATTATGTCTTCCCACAAGGGTCCCCGAAGTAGGTAGGTGATATACTTAAGCGTTCGTTTATTCGCAATCTGAGGTACATTAATATTACCTCTCTGCCATCGAAGCCATCAATTGCCGGCGGTCCGCGGGGCTTGTAACAAAGATGTCATTCACCTCCGCGCACCCATTTATCCCGGGAAGCACCCACTAAACTAGGTACATAAATTATTTTGTCTGCTCCGCCAAGTGTAAGGAACTCCTAGGAAATATATCACCGGACGCGTCGCAACCGTTAAGCGAAAGCGGAAAAGGGCCAATAGATTTTTCTAACAGACTTTTGTTTTAGTGACTACTGCTATTTTATTTACGACAAAAATATAATAAATGGTTTTATCTCACTATCACATAAAGACACACACATTTATCAAGTATTACTTGTCATATAAATTTGATGGCAATCATCAAATTTATATGACAATCAATGGCAATCATCAAATTTATATGACGTTTCGTGAAGGATTAAAAAATAATTATTTTATACCACTAAAGTGGCAAACAAGCATACGGCCCGCCTGATGACAAGCGGTTACCGTAGCATATGGACGCTTGCAACACCAGGTGTATCACTTGCGCGTTGCCAATCCTCACATACAAAGAAAGCATGAAAAATGATTACAGACACAACAACATATAAAAGATAATAATATAATGCTTAAAATTAAAAGTAAATTAAAATTGTGCCAAGAAGGCCAAGCAGCTCAGCATAACACTAGATGCCAGTACTGCAGCACCGGTAATCATCATACCATATATATCTTCACTATCTTTCGTGGTACACAGAATGTAAAGATAGAGTGTCATTTCACGCTTGACTTTAACCTGTACATTATTTAGTTCATTACTTGGACCACTGTCTAAAGGAAAAATAGTAGCGAGTGTCGACAGCCATTTTGTATGAGCCAAGGGGATGGTTTAAAATAGTATGCATCGCGAGGAAATATATTCTTTTTGTCGGAGCTGCCTGCCTGTATTTGCCCGTGATAAGTTTAATTTATAACTGTGAAGTCAGCAGTTTTTCACCGATGTGCATATGGGGATATGGCTGGGGTGGTGATGCTATTAATTTTTTGTTGTGTCAGGTAAATTTATATTATAAATTGTTATTTGAATTCGTGGGAATATCCACTTTATGTACCATACATGAATATATAATAGTTCTCAGATAATAAACACATTTATTTCTCACAAAATCAACCTTAAAAAATTGCTTCTTCTACAAGGATTAACTTTGCTTACTTAAGCCAGGATAGCATATTTCCATAACAAATTCTATTAACATTGGTGCAGTAGACAGACAAATAGATTGTCAATCTTTCGTATATATCACGATATCACGTAATGCAGTGGTGTTTTAGAATTGCGATAATAATATCGGTATCTGTAAGGTAGTTATTACATGTCGATTGAAATTTACTTGTGCTGGGTGCATTAGAAAGAGGCGTAATAAATTCTTAGGAATGTCTGGTCGTTTGACAAAATACCGCAGAACAGGGCGCGTATAAAATAAATAACGCTCACCGCATAAATATCACTTTAGAAGCGATAATATTAACTTTACATTTGAAGTCGTTGAAGACATACACTATGTAGAAAGCTAAAAGATCAGTCTAATCGAAATTATGGTTCATCTTTGCTAATTATATTTTGATAGTTGTCTGTAATAAGTGATTAATGAATGTAAAAGAAGCGAAAAAGTTGTGTAGGTTGAAATCTAAATCATTTTTTTTAGTTTATGGTCAAATAAGGCACTTATGAAGTCAGGAGTGGAATGGCATATTTTTTGCAAAAGGGACTTAACGTGATGATATATTATGTATGTATTGTATTTTTACCTAATTAGTATTTTGTTATTTACCATTACTAATAATTTGTAAGATAACACTGCCTTTTAATCATATACAATTTATAATGATTTTCATTTGTTATAAGCTTTACTAATTTATTGGATAGTATGCAAATAATAAAAACAGTGCATTAAATAACAAAATAACAAGTCTTAGCAATCGCACACAAGCCGTATAAATCACGCGCGGCGCATAAATACCGCGCCGAGCCGAATCACTTTGGCAGAGATAAGGGCCTTAGGGTTGAGATACACTGGGATTTGGAGTCAAACCGATATTAGAAATATATTTACAAATCAATTGTTAGCTAACTTTGGAGTTATCTTTTAGGACAAAGATAAGAGTGTCTTTTTAATTAATGTTTATTTTATTATGATATTTTTTTTCTGTTAATGTCGTATGACTTGTTTACAGATAATAGTTGTCATTTCATATCCGAATTTCGGCAATGTATCTATTTTAATTTAAATTCCCATAACTACTTTGTTATACACATTATTGCTTAATACCTACATTTACATTTTTTTTTTTAATAATTCACACCTATAAAACAATATTATTATCTAGTTGAGAGTAATATTTCGCAAAAAGTATTTCAGCTCCGCGCACCGCGTAGCACATATCTCAGAGTTATTTCCCTCGGATGAAATATGTGGCAATTTCTTTGAATAATACATGGGCCATATTTCAGCTACGGTGCTACGAGACTACGCGGCCTACGCCGTAGCGCCGAAATATTGGTGAGAGAATGTCAGTGATGTTCCAACATGTTTCATCTGAACACTTTTATGTAAATTGGTTTGAAGTTAAGATGGATGACCTTGCTTTTTTAAATTCAAGTGAAATACAATGTTCTGAATTTAAATTCAAAATGGTTCAAATATAATAACATTTTTTTTTCATACGATTTCGGAAATATTAATTATGATCAATATTTAACATCTAACGTTAGGTTATATTACTCCCTATGCGACTGTCTTCCAAATACCTGGCGATAGATATAATGGATAAGGCAAATAATTGCAAGCAGGTGAGCAGGTTTACAAAAAAATTACTTCTGTAGGAATCTGTTAATGACCTAAAATAATTATTTGAAAATCAGATATATAAAATCCTCGTGGCACAATGTTTGTAACAATACTCCTCTGAAACGGCTTCACCGATTTTTATGATTTTTTCTGTAGGTCTGAGAATAGGCGCACTGTTTTTCATACCCTTAAATGATAATGGTGGTCCACCCGAAAGTTTATTTTTGGACAAAATTTTTATAGAAATTATTTATATGGCAAATTACCGTTTAACGGTCAGCTACATATACAAAGAACCAAATTATACATAAAAACCTTCCTCTTCCTCTATCTCTATCTATTAAAAAAACCGCATCAAAATCCGTTGCGTTGTATTAAAGAAGCATATATAGGGACAGACAGACAGCGGTGAGCGACTTTGTTTTATACTATGCAGTCACGTACAAAATATAGTGTTCAAAATAATAAACTTTTGAACTAATTGGAATCTATAGAGCTGCGTTCTAATAACATGGCCCGAGAAAACAATTAAAATGCAATACCGAGTGCCGTATCCAATGATTTATTGTCAGCGAACGCGCCAGTTGGCACCTACTCACCGCAGTAATTACAGACACGTTCGACATGAAATTAACTTTTATTGTCATATTGCTATTGTTGTTATTGCCGTGTCTCAGCTGTGACGTCACATTTGTTCACTTTATTAATTTTGGCACTGTTCATATTATATTAAAGTCTTCTGCAATTCTCTATGCGAAATATTTTCCATGGGCTAGTTTCTTGTTGGGTTTGTCTTTTGTTTTTTATATTGGTACACTTATGAAATTACTTATAGTCCAAGTATGAAATTAGTAACAAACAAATGAAATTAGTTGTGTGATAGTTTTGGCCTAGTGGCGTGGTGTAGCGCGTGCGATTCCCGTCAGGGCAAACAGTTGTGTATTGTATTTTGTGATTAACTTGTCTAAGTTTTGGTAGGTATGTATGTATTTTAGGGTCGGCAACGCGCGAGTGATACCCCCGGTGTTGCAAGCGTCCATAGGCTGCGGTAGCCGCTTACCATCAGGTGAGCCGTATGCTTGTTTGCTACCTTAGTGGTATAAAAAAAAAACGAAAATAAAAGTGTTAATTTTTATTTCTTTCCGAGAAATTTATTTCCATTTCAATTATAACCAGACAGGAATCAAACTATGAACAGCGGAGTACATAATTGCAGCCATTCAATATAATTTTACAACATTGTAACGACATCTAATAACACTGTTAACATTCCCAACATATTATTATGGCCGCTCAGCCATGATAAGAATTCACGTCACTCTTATTATAAATTAACAAGCGCTTACCATCACCTGCTAGTTTTTATACCATCCGACATGTGCCTTAGTGGCAATAGCATGCCAATTTATCACTTCAAACACAGCCTTTTAAGACCGAATAATATATTGGGATATTACTACATAATAGGGGATTTGCTCCACCGTTTGTCATGGTTTTTGCTTAACGAAGACACTTTTGTTACAAATAGGGACTATATCCGCGTCTGAATAAAGTTGAATATGCTCTGTTATAAAATTGACCAGTAACATGCGTTTACGCAGTATCAATTTAGTAGTTTTTTTTAATGGTGTATAGTAACTTTTCAAGTTATTGTTGTTGGATGTCGTGGATTTAGTGTGAAAGACGTGCGGGTAAAAATGGAAGGTCATTAGTCAATAATGTATTACGGTTTGTATGTGATAAATCAAAGTTCCCGGGAAGGTCGAATCACATTGTCAAGATGAAGATTTCTGGGAGTTATTGTGAATGTGACGTATGATTTCGTACAATTTTAGTCATCTTTAAGGACCTGACTAGAAACGTGTTCGTCAATATATTTCATAAAGTCCAGATATTAGGATGAAATCCGAATCGAGCAATCTTCGCTGGGTGTCACCCAACTAACTCATGATACAGTTTTTATCATGTAATATCATTATATTATTGTAGGTTAATTTATTTTGCAGTTTAAACTATTTATAAAAAACAGAACTTAAGCCAACTTTTGACCCAAACCAGAATCTCGCGGGAGCGTGCCAAGAATGCTGGCAGCATTGCCACGCAGCATTGTAACGATGATTCTCTGAGCGAGATATGTTCCCGCACGCCTGTCACAAGAGGTCTCAACTAACCGACGTGAGACTATAAAAGCTGAAGTGCATCCGGGCCCCAAGGACCCAGAGTTTGAACCGCAAACGCAGGCGATACGCAAAAATTCAGTACTTATAATATTTACAGTGATTATTGCAAGAGGGTAAAATGATGATGATAGAAGATAGTATCATATCATACTGATAAATGAATAATAATAAAATGTAAAATAAAAAGATGGAATTATCGAGCCCTATAAAAGGTTATGGTAATTATGATAATGCTGTCATGAGATAAGTGTTATCCTTTCCTGACATATAACTAGGTGACAGCGACGGTTCAGATATCAAGTTATAATGCGTTCGTGCTAATGTGTTGACACTTTCATTGGGACATATTATGACGTACGTCACACTATAGAAGTTACCTGTCACTGGTAAATTAGACCTTCTAAGTGCCTTATTAGGGCTTAAACTGAATTGATTTTGATTGATTGTCTGTATTACAGAACGTTTATTAAAAAAATCTTAAAAGAACAGTTTCCGATTAGTTTTCAAATGTACACAGATGACGTAATAATGTTTGTAGTTGGCGCTGAGGAAAAGAACGACGTTAAAAACATTAAAAGTAATGCCTCCCAAATGTTGTACTGTTTTACGGTTCAAGAAAAAAAACTATACTTATAGTCTTATAGATAACAAGAAAAAAATAACACGTTCAAGGCCTTGCATATAATGTACAGTGTATATACGATACGACCAACGTAAATAAAGTCAGTAAGCACATACCTGAATGAGGTCAAGTACAGTACTCCCAATCTGCAAAAGAAAAACACAAGCTATTAAACTGGGTTGAAATTTTTTTTCTTTATTTGGTCATGCCTTTTATTTGATATCCATATCAGAGGGGTTACTGTGGAAATGATTTTCTGTCATATTGGATTAAAAATAGCGCCATCTAGAAAATTGTCTAGAAGTTAATTGTCTGGGAACCAAACATATATGCCAAATTTCAGATTAATCGGACACTGGGAAATCAAATTAAACTTGCAAGATTTGATAACACACACACCGCGACAGGTGAAACTACATAAAAGCTTGCAAAAATATTCCAAAGGCTTTTTCAAACTCGTGACGTAATACAGCGCCATGTTAACCGTCAAGCCGTCCTATAAAGGGCGCCATGGCCGTCCCAGGAGAGCTCCTCTTAAAACTCGTAAAAAGCGGCCATAAGTTTGAATTATCGCCTCCAAGCGGCTGACTGTAATGAATATGGCCGACTGTATATTTCAATTTGGCCCAGGGTGTCGCGTTTTACGAGTTAATGGTACGTTTTTAGACGTATGTGCGTCGCTTTTTGTGGCTTTAAATTGGGACGAATGTGTTAATGTGTGTTCGTTATGGGGGCGTAAATAACTGGTGGATGGGCATGTGTCCGTTCGCGTATCATTTGTCACGTAGCTTTTTATTTTTTAAACTAGCGTAAATTTTTAAGAGCTAATATATTATGAGTGAAGAGAATAAGCAGTTTCTTTTAAGTGTTAAATCATGATATTTGGAGTCGAAATACTCTTCAATGATCCTGAAGATAGCAAGCGTTGTTTATGCTTACTTCAAAATTTAAATCAAAAATAATTTACTTAGTTTCGGCCCTAATAAGGTTTCTGAAGGTCAAAATTACCACCGGTTCAAAAAGAAAAGCCACCTGAGAAGAATCGGCAAGAAACTCAGTGCTCTGTCTTTTTTTCATGTAACAATCATGATGTAATTTGTAACAAAATTCTTCAAGACATTAGTAGGAAATTACACTGTCACGCCAAGTTCCTCACGGGGTAGGCAGAGAGTATAGAGCGGCATTTCACTCTGAACACGTCGTTATCTTCTTCTGCACGTTGACAAGGCGATGGTTTGACGTAAGAACCCCTTACTACACATATACATAGAACGATTTCACTTTTTTTTTTATAGTTAGGAGTAAATTCTTATGAAAATATTATTTTTAAAAAGAATCGATTTTTTTTATTAAAGTCGATTCTATAGTGTATTTGACATATGAATTCATAGCTAAGACAGAACAAGGTCTGTCGGGACCGCTAGCCACTTAAAATAAAACACTTTTTATAAAGTAAAAGTACATACAATACTCATATCAATACGTTATTGGGGCTAACCCTTGCGCGGCCGCTGCTAATTTACCGCCACCATTTAGCGGCGGAGCACGGTTGGAATTGTGATATACAGGGTGTTTCATTACGCCCGTACGCGTCGTAACCGTGCTATAATTCAAAATTATAGCACGCTTTACGAGTTTGTATGACGTCATACGCTTGCGGTGGGGTGTTATATTCAGGTTTTTTACTATAGAGGCAGTTTAGGTAATATAGAACGGAGAATCGGCTCAGCGTTATGTATAGTATTCACGACAGTAATACTTTTTTTTTATCATATCTCAGGCCTACGTTCTCTAGTGGTGGATGGCTTAGTAAGGTCTGTCCTTCTGGAGTTGCGGGTTCAATTTCCAAACAGAATAGGTATTACGAATATTGACACCCAAGAAGCTCGTGAGAGAATGAGGAATCTAGTGCTATTCTTATTGAATAAACAAATCATTTTTCTTATATTTTACGACTGTTCGCGTTGAGATAGATCAGGATTTCTCAAACTTTTACAAGTTTAACCCCCCTGCCCAGGAGTAATTTGCCAGCCAGTAATGAAGCCTACATTACGTAAGCCTTGTCGCGAGCCCCCTACCGTCGAAGGTCGTCGCGAACCGCAGTCTGAGAAACCCTGAGATTATAACAGCGCTATTAACGCGGGAATGGGCCCGAGAATCATTTATAATACTTTTATCTCGACAATGCTCATTGTTGATGATCAATAAATACGTCCGTATCGGATCCCCCAGAACTAACCAACAAAAGGAGCGCGTACCTCATCACCACACAAAAGCTCCCCAAACACACCACGACACTGCTTATTTATTTATGAGCTCAATTCAAACTAAAACCCTCTTGGACAGGCATAATATTGAGCGATCGATATCGGTTCATTCGTCTGGCACCACACTGCGTTGACATAAAGAGAAGTGTCAAAAAAAACCCTGCCAAGTGTCATCTCTCTTGTGACAGCTGACAGCTGCGGGGTGCGCGACAATGAGGCCGGTATCGATTCATCAAATTGCTGACAAAGGGATGTCTACCCTACACTGCGAAAGTTCCCGGCCACAGACTAAATAACTCAGTCCCATATCTCTTAACCTACTGCGTGTTACATGACACAGCTTGTATGCAATCCTCTATACTAATAAATATAAGATAGACAAGCGTAGTAAATTGACAATGGCAATGATTTGAAAGGGGAATGGAATAGGTTAAAAGTCGTGAAGAGTCTAATGCCAAACACGGATTTCACGGTTGATAGTTTTGTAAGGCAAATAGCGTGTCTTGATTTGAAAATGGAGGCATGGAGTTGAAATTGCGAAATTACATACCCGAGCAAATAAAAAAGATATAGTAATTTAAACGTGTCAATATAATAATATTGTGCGCATTAATGAGTATTACAGTATTTTATAGTAAGTAAAATCCGAGCTATTTTGTATTTAATAACAAATAAATAATATTGAATTTTAAATAAAATTAGAAATTAAATATTATGAAATCATTTTTTCTTTATTAATCTTTCTAACTCTTCCACTGATACGAAAAAAGAACGCACTCAACTTTGCAGGGTTATAACTTAACCCTCCAACACGCAAACATGACAAGTCAAGTCGTTCAGTGTACTATATTAGTTTCGGAAGGAACCAGTGACAGAGGGATGACAGATTATTATATCCACTTCCCTGTCAGTCGCCTCAACACTTTGCACGGGTTATATAGAATGCTGTATAACCCGTGCGAAGTGTGTTAGGTCTGTTACTATCTGAAGTTAATTTGATTTAGGCATTCCATCAGTTTGAGGGTTTATGGTAAATATTCTTTTCGTTAAACTATTATTATTATTTGTTGCCGAATAAATAAATAAATAAAATTTTAAGCTAATATTATAATATGCTCTTGAATCAGTGTTCGATTTATAAGTCGGAGTTCAATAAATTGATGTATATTCTATGCTAAATATTATTAGTTATTAATCTTATCATTTTTGTATCATAATCATCATAATGAAGTCAGATACGGTCGAATCGCGAAATAAACTGTAAACAAACACAAGCTAGCTATCTAGGAATTCCTAGTACACTAGCTTTTTCACCGCGACGTCGTCCACGTAGCATTCATTGATAATATAGCATTCTGCTGGTGATATAATAAAATAGAAAATTATTCGTTACATACAAAAATGCAAATGTTTCCTCTTCACAATATTGGTGTAGATAAATAAGTAAATAATAACATAAAACATCTCATTACTATAAGTGCCAATAAAACAGACCAACCAACGTCTTTATATTAGGTCCTTACATATGAAATTGGCGTTTTGTATGGGAGGAACAAAAAGTCGAATATTTTTTAATATAATATATTTAATTAATCAAAGTATGAACCATTATTTTCTATGCACTTTTGCCATCTCATAGGTAGTTCATTGATCCCTTTACTAAAAAAACCAGTCGGACGGGAATCAATAAAATCTTTGAAGGCGATTTGGACTGCCCCATCGGAGTTGAATTTTTTCCCTTGCAAGAAGTTATCCAAATTTCGAAAAAAATGGTAATCTGTTGGAGCAAGGTCCGGGGAGTACGGAGGATGTCTTAGACTTTCCAATTGAAGCTCTTCTAATTTAGTAGCCGTCTGTAGCGCAGTGTGTGGTCTAGCGTTGTCGTGAAGCAGCAGTGGCGTGGAGCGATTGACCAGCCTAGGTTGTTTAGCCGCTAGCTTTTCCATCATGGTTTGCAATTCCTGACAATAGACATCAGCCGTAATAGTCTGGCCAGATTTGAAAAAACTGTAATGAACAATACCGGCACTAGTCCACCAAACGCTTACAAGTAACTTTTTTAGGGGTTAATTTTCGCTTGGGGCAGGATTTGGCTGGCTGGCCAGGATCTAACCATTGCGCTGAGCGCTTCCGATTATCGTAAAGAACCCATTTTTCATCACAGGTAATGATTCGGTTTAAAATACCTTCATTATTGTGCCGGTTTAGTAATGTAACGCAGCAGTCGACGCGCGTTTGCCGGTTTGTTTCAGTCAATTCGTGAGGTACCCACCTTTCAAGCTTTTTAATCTTCCCAATTTGCTTCAAGTGAATTAAAACAGTTTTATCACTAACATTGCAGCCTGCAGCTAACTCGGACGTGGTTTGCGATGGATCCGCTTCCACAATAGCCTTCAACTCTTCATTATCAACTTGAGTCTCAGGCCGTCCACGGGGCTTGTTCTGCAGGTCGAAATTTCCAGAACGAAAACGTTGGAACCAAAAACGAACTGTGTTTTCTTTTGCAACACGACCGCCATACACATCATTCACCCTTCGAGTTGTTTCCGCAGCACTAGTGCCACGGCGGAACTCGTACTCGTAAATAATGCGATATTTAAGGTTTTCCATTTTGTAAAATGAGTGACGCAAACAGAAAAAAACAGAAGAAAAAAAACAAATGAATGACGATCATCGAAGCACAAATACATGAGTCTATAGCTGTACAAATTTGAATTTGGAATTCCTTACCAAAGAGGAGAAATTCGTGATTAAAGTGGCCAGTACGAAAAACGCCAATTTCATATGTAAGGACCTAATATTTCCAATTCATGTAAATCACCATTCCTTCGGCCGCCACACACCGCGACAATAGACGTGTCCCGTCACTGGCCATTGTCACGATGACAGACAGACCGACAGCTTCCTGCACTTTCCAAACGAATTGTGTAAACACTAGTAGGGTAAGTACTTACTATCACCTTAACAAAACGGCCTATATCACATATCTACTGGCATTCTAATTGCGACCTTACTTCAGTATTTCTAAGGTCGATTTTTAAATACTTCAGTGGTTAACTTGTGCTGTTTGGTCGTGTGTAGTGACAGTATGCAAGTAATGGATTGGTTGTCCGGTCCGGGCCCGTGGGTGGTCAGTCGAAGTCGGCGACTTTAAATGATCTTTTGAAAAGACATAAAAGGACACCTTTCAAATGGTACGCAATAGGTGTCGCGCTCGGTGTCAGATTGTTTGTTGGGAAAAGGTAATGTGAATAAAAAAAGTGATTTATTTTGACCACCTAGTTGCACCCTTGATTTAAAAGTATACGCACATGTTTTATAAATATTATTAGCAGAAAATGGTCTTATAGACGATATTAATTAACCTCCAAAAAAGGAGGAGTTTCTATATTCGTCTGTATAGTTTTTTTTATATACCACAAGGCGACACACTAGCGATACCAGGGATATCACTAACGCATTGCCAAGCTTGTTGTTGATGAGCATTACTACTGGCACAGTGTATCCTCGTGGAGCACTGGCAACCTTACTTACCGCAGAAACACAACACTACATCAAATTAGTGTTATGTCACTGCGGTCTTCTGTACGGTGAGGGTACAGTCCCCAGTCGGGCGGCTCCAATATTAATGAGAAAACCTACGTGCTATCCCAATTCACCCTTCCTCTCTTTTTAAACTCATGGTGTGAACCACTGTACTTAAGCTTAGAAAAACTAATTGGTACAGGCCGAGGTTTGAACCTGGGCCCATCAGATGACAGGCCGTCACTTCAACGACAAGGCCACCACGGCTTTTAAAACGCAGCCCTTGAGCTGTGACAAGCGCATTCAACAATAATAGCCGTAAAAGACTTCCGATATCAATAAAGAAGAAAAGTCACGTAAAATAAGTCCCCATAAAAACGTCGGCGTCACAACAATTTATATCACCAATTCACGACTGTACGGTGCCCATTTACCGGCTCACTTAAGGGGAAAATGCCATTACGGGATTGCTACAAGTATTTTGACAGGATAAGAACCTTATTGTAACGTATAGCGTCGCCTTAACCCTATTTGATTTAGGCAGTCGACAAAATAAATATGATTAAAGGCTGCTGAAAAGATTTATTTTCATCACTTGTACTCTGAGTACCAGACACTCAAACTCTTACGTTTGTACATATTTAAATATATAAGATTATGCGCGAATCAAGCCCGTGACACCAGGCATAGCAGTCAGATGTAGGTACTACAAAAAGACAAAAAGTTTTGTCAAAATTTAGAGGAATACCGAAACAACGATGGATATATTGTATAAAAGATGGCATGCTTAGACTGCTTAGATATGAGACTGCCAAAAATGCTGGCCGAAGATCCGGGCAATAATAATATGCGACTACGTATTCGCATCGCCTTCGACTATTTTGTATAGGAAAAAGAACAGCTCTGCGCCGGCGAAAACTAGTACTAAAAATTCGTATGAACATTCTGACATTTTGAGTTTTTCAATACGTAGTCGATAGATGTTCCAGCACAGTCCTTTTAATTCGGTTTCACTTTTAACTGAAATAAAGATTAATATTAGTTTAAATTTTGTTTATTTTTTAATAAAGCGCAGGTTTTTCTTTCAATACTTTAAAAAACAACACCAAAACTGAGGGCCACCGGTAACGAGGCAAAACAAAGCCCAACATTACGTAGGTTAGAGTTGCATAGTGATGTTTCTGAAGTCCTGACTGTGTTCATTTCATAATAACATATTGGACTTATCATAACTGTAATCAATACATTGTTATCATACCAAGGTCGTGCAAACCAAGTCAAACCAACGCGAGAAGCCTAATAGCTTTTTAAACCTTTATCTCTTTTAAACGACCACAGTGTAGGTATACGGTGACACTTTAAAATGTAAAGATTAAACGGAAAATATGGTCGGAGCCCGCCGACTGTCAACACGATATCTCTCGCCGTATTTCAATGTTTATACATTTTATTTGTCGAGTTTTTCAATGTGTGCTTCGAACTAACAAGGAGGCACTTTTATCTCTCACAGTTTGTAAATTGAGGTGTTAAGTGTGTTACTGAGGGACATGTAGGATAGGGTAATTTTTATTGTATCGGCAAAAGGCGAACTAATAATATTAAAAAAAATTCCTCCAAGCATAGAAAAATAAAATTTACAGCTGTTTATACTTTAATGAAAACAGATTGAATTATTACCTACTTACAGATAAAAGATCTAACCCAAACCAGAATCTTGCGGGAGCGTGCCAAGAATGCTGGCAGCATTGCCACGCTGGATAGCAATTCTTATTCTCTGAGCGAGATATGTTCCAGCACGCCTGTCACGGGAGGCCTCAACGAGCCGACGTGAGACCTGCTTAAAAAGCTGAAAAGCATCCGGGCCCCAGGGACCTGGAGTTTCAACCGTAAATGCAGAAAATATGTGCCCTGGACCAAGACATGCATATTTCCGGCGCTCGAGGCACTCCTGCTGGACAACACGTGAATTAAAGATTGCCCAAGTTTTGCGGTAGTAATCTTCAAATTCAATTCTTTATTTAATCGCAACACAATAAAATACAATTCGTATTTTGCCAATGTCATGTAAGTGATAGAGAATCCTCTCTTCCATCCATTTTAAAGAGATATACGGCGATTTAGGGTTTATCCCGTGGGTTTCCCCATTTAGATTGGCGCCGCCCGACTGGGGACTGTACCCTCCACCTTACAGAAGACCGCAGTGAAATAACACTACTTGATGTAGTGTTGTGTTTCTGCGGTGAGTAAGGTTGCCAGTGTTCCGACGAGGATACGTTGCGCCAATAGTAATGCTGTTAGCAGTGAGTCCTCATCAACAACAGAAACCTCTGAGCATCTCGTACGGTGAGATGACCACCAAGAAGGCTGGCAACGTCCTTCTTGACAGTCCATGGACTCCATTACACCAATCATGAGAAATTGGTCTTCATATTGATATTGAATCAATATTATTCGATTTACTTTTGCTGAACACGACGTGCGATGTTCACATTATACATTGCGTGTATAATTAATTTAAAACCACTGTTTCTCAAACAATAATGTAAGTTTATAATGAAAAAAAAAAAAAAAAAAAACAGAGTTTAGGCCCTAATAAGGCACTTATCAAGGTCGAAATCACCACCTAATATCAAGATAAAATTTCGCTTTCAAAATTGAAGTACCGATTAAAAAAACTTAAACTCCTATCTCTCAAATCCTAGTTAATTATTTAATTTATTGCATCGGAATCATTTGTTATACTACCATAAAGTCAAGTCTTAATTTCAACCGAGGTATATAAAATTTGTAAATACGATAAAAATAACTAGTCTTAGAGAGATAACAGGGTTTATTTTCAGGCTTTACAAATGAATGTATGTTATCATAGTTTCGTACGTGTGAGAATTAAAAGATTAGTAGTTTGTTTAAATGAACGAAACGTCAGAATTGCGTTCTAATGTAGGTTTACGACCAGGGCTACTGTAAGATTTGAAAGGCTTTATGTGTAGTAAGAGGTTCTTACGTCAAACCTGCGCCTTATCAGCGTGCAGTGCCGGTAGCAGGGACATTTTCGACTACGTAAGCGAAAACGTTACTCGCGAAATGTCAAAATTGTCATACTAATTTTTAATTCCACTTTTCACCGCCGCAGCGCTGTTAATTTTTCAATACAAAAATAGTTGAAGCCGATACAAAAACATTTTCGCAAATTATTCATGCTAGCGCTACAGAAGAAACAAGAGGTGTGCAAGTCAAGAGTGAAATGGCACTCTACACACTACTCCGTGGGTAACTGGACGTGATGTGTATGTCAATTTTAATTTTGATAATTCCACTATGAGGCGACTTAAGTCTGACTTAAGGGAGGTGAAGTAAGCTTTGTAAAACGTAACACAAGCTTGTCTGCGTCCAAATTTATTTGGCGTGTGCACAATGTATTTATACTTTCAAAATAAAAATCACAAAATAATTTATTCAGTTTAGGCCCTTACAAGGCATTTAAGAAGGTCTAAATTACATTTTGTAATACATCTAGAAAAAATATAAAGAATATTAATTACCAGAAACAAAAATAATAATTTACGGACTAAAGATTATTGAATAGATTACTAATGTGAAGTTCAATTATAAAATTATTTATTGATGCATAATTCTATTAGATTCATAAATTAATTTTTAATATTAATTTATTTGGGAAAGGTCAATGAATAAGGTATTAAAATTTACCATAATCAGATGTAACTTAAATTAAAGTAACAATACACTGTTAATTAAACTCATAATTGTTTATTCAGTTTGAGCACTTATTGATGTCAACTTTACCACCTAAACTTGGTAAAACCGAGTAATGTACTCCAGATTCGAAGTCCAGATTAAATTAATCATTCCAGCCCGCAGCAACGACATCAATAAATTATAAATAAGTGAAACATAAACGATAATGTCACTAGGGTAAACATACGACCCTTTACAATTGTACAAACAGTGACCGACCGGTTATAAGGGCCAATTTGGTCTCTCCAAAACGTATAACGTCTCAGCTATTACACTCGTTGCAAAATGTGCTTTGTTGATCTTGGTTTTGGGTTGATGTTTAAATGGGCAGAAGGTGGTGGTTAATGTCTTTTGAAGTGAGGTTTGATGTAGAAATGAGTCGATCAATCATCGGTAAGTGATCGATGAGCGCTACCCAAATATTTGAATTATTCGATATGGAAGCGCGGTTGCCCGGCTGCCCATGGAGTAGTTTTTTTTAGTTTTGTTCAATAAGTTCGCTAATGTTAGAGATTTAAAAGGATTAACGATACGATTTTATAACATTGAACAGAACGACCAGACGTGAAGTTTAATTTTTTTGTATCTCTTTATTGGCACAAAAAAACTAATTCGAATAAGTAGTCGAAAAAATATTTTTATACGCCACTAATGTGACAAACAAGCATACGGCCCACCTGATGGCAAGCAGTCACCGTAGCCTATAGCCGCTAGCAATACCAGGGATATCACTAACGCGTTGCCAACCCTGTTGTTGATGAGGACTCACTGTGCTAGCAGCATTATTACTGGCGCAGCGTATCCTCGTGGAGCGATGATATATTTTAGCTCTGTCATAAAGTGTATATTTATCATTAAAATAATATTTCAATGTCGGTGCGAGCAAACAGCAGTGAACCTAATCGGTCCCACCTGTCAACTAGGAGCAAATATAGGAGCGTAAGTAAATACGCATCCGTCATTACTAGGGTTGACACAACCAAGTTTACATAATATTATATAATTAATTATTATAACAGGTCTAGCATGCATTTTGTTTGATATATTACTATTATTGAGTAAAGTCGCCGTGTAATCGCGGGGAAAAGCTAGGGCACAAAAAAAATGTGTTCGTTTTTTTATATTATAACTGGTTGAATAGTCAGATAGAATATACCTAGGGGAAGAATCATAAAATCATTAGTTGTACGTTTCTTATCAATGTTATAAGTATGTATCATAACAACAAATAAATTATTACATCAATATAAATATTAAATGTAAACCGCTGAAATGAAAACTAATACTAGCTTTTTAACTCCGCCAGTGAAACAAAACATTGTTTGAATTGTAAAGTGGATTAATTTATTGCTCATTAATATAAACTATTCCATTAACACAATAATAGGCAAAGGCAAGGAGGTTAAATAGAGGACTGTTTTCTCTTCTGTTTCTGAATCGATTTCTTTTTTTAACCTAGTTAATGACGAGCTGCTATTTCATACAAAAAAGTTATTTACTTTATCCCAGTGACGTTGATCAGGTTATTGGATAGCTAGTTGTTTTATTCATAGGCCTGTATGGATTGTTAACCGAAGTTCAAAAAAGGAGGTCTGTATGTCTTTTTTAATCTATTTTTATTTATGTGTATGGGGCAACCCTACCCACTGCGCCTTTATTTGTGTGGCGTGAAGTTTTATCAACGAATTGCCTTTTTAATAGGGTATACACGTGAAATTCTAAATGTTATGTATTTGCTGTAGAGTGATAACATTGCGACTGTTTTTCTTAGATTAGGGGATTAGCTGCTTGGGCGCGGTGTTTCTACATTTTTTATTGTTACGTTACTTTGAACTTAAAGAGAGGTAGGGCGAATTGGGATCGCCCGTGGGTTTTCCAACTATAATAGGAGCCGACTGGGGACTACCTCCACCTACAGAAGATCGCAGTCAAATAACTTTTGATGAAGTGTTGTGTTTCTGCGGTAAGGTTGCCAGTGCTCCACGTGGATACGCTGCGCTAGTAGTAATGCTGCTAGCACAGTGAGTGCTTATCAACAACAGGGATGGCAACTCAATAGTGATATCCCTGGTAATGCTAGCGGCTGTAGGTTACGGTGACTATGTACAATCAGGTGGGCTGTAAGCTGGTTTTATCACTGCTTCCATGAGAAAAATATTTTTTATGAATGAAATCATTATTTATCGAAGGAGTATTTAAGTTAACAAAGATGCATGTAAGTTATATTCCTGAGCTAAATTAAGTCCGCAGCTTTATGTTGATCAGACAAAGCATATTTGTTTCATTAACGCCTAAATTAAAACGAGTTGTTTTGAGCTTACTTCCCGAGTCCCCATCCTGGCATAGAGTAAGAATTACAAGCAGTAGTATAACTAATTTTGTTGAATTAACATTTACATAGATAATATCACATAATGTCCCTTTCGGATTAATTATGCCTTGGATTTCCCAAAAGAGTACAGCATGGACTTCTTCAAGGTCTGAAGCAGGGTCGGCAACGCGCGAGTAGGTACCCCTTATGATGTTGCAAGCGTCCATAGGCTACGGCGTTTAACCGATTACCTTGAAAGCTAGGACATCTAAATGTTTTTCATGGAGGTGGCATTTACATTCATAAGCTACAATAGTAATGTGGCAAACAAACATACGGCCTGCCTAATGGTAAGCGGTTACCGTAATCATAATCAGAGTGAAACAATAAAAAAATAATGCCATGCCATGCCTTGCCATTAGAGCTGAGGTACTGTCTTTCCCTGCACTGTGGGCTGACTATGAATGATCACCACGAGTGATTAACGAGCTCCATTCATCATCGCGTAACGCGCCGTGACGAGCCGCGTCACGTCGGCTCCTTCCCTGATTGACGGATTTAATATAAGGTTTATTCTCTTAGCTCTTGCCTTGTGACTGGCAGCTTTCATAGAAATAGATGAGATTTTAATTTGAGCTTAGAAGAAAAATATAATTGTTCTCAGCTAAGAAATGGTTGTGTTATAGATAATCAAAGGGTTGTTTGTTTCAATACATGCCTTATGATTGCGTGGCAATTAAATTATGTATGTCAAGACAAAGTAAGCGGTCACCGGACACAAACATCTAACCTAAAGGCATTTATGATACAAAATATTATTTTTTATACCACTATGTGGCAAACAAGCATACCTACGGGCCGCCTGATGGTAAGCGGTTACCGGAGCCTATGGACGCTTGCAATACCAGGGGTATCAATCACTCGCGCGTTGCCGACGAATGTATGGCAAACAGAGAGAGAGACTGTCTCAAAAGAACTTAAATCCAGAGACGTCAAATCGTTAAGAAAAAAACATACTGAGGGAAACACTTGACAGAGTTCTCGCGTGAAGGAAAAGCTAAGGGCCCGGCCTACATCACGCCAACATCTGCCCGCTTCGTATGATGGATGAACCTCGCACTCGTTAATCAAACAGGACCATCCATCACTCTGTATTCATCATATCATATTAATAGCTATATGGCTGAATACTGACAAGTCTAGCCACATTATACCTACCTACCTGTAAAATTGACGTCACTTCGAACACTTACCATAACAATAAGTAAGAACTGAGTTGTTCCTTTTTACCCAGTTATTACTTATTCTTATGTAAAAGTTATGTAAGTGTAGGTACATGGGAAGCTTTGAATGTCGTTTAAGTGTTCGGCTCTCAGGATGACGAATACAATTATTGTTCTGAGGTTCGGTCGATACCTACTCTTTTGGAAGCTTATAATATTATGACGGTATTAGATTTCCTGCATTTTGAATTTTAATATTTTTTTAATTGTACGATAACTATAAATCTATACTAATATAAGAAAGATAAAAGATTTGTATTTTTATTTCAAATGAATAAACTCAAAAATTACTAAACCGACTGTAAAACGTTTTCACCAGTAGAAAGCTACATGTTTCGGAATAATAGGTATATCTACTCTATTGCTACGCGGGCGACGTCGCGAGGAAAAGCTTGTTTTGAATATTGTGCACGTCAGTTATCTGCATTGAAAATATTTGGCAAAAACTAACCTACAGTGGGACTCAAACAAAATACAATAAGGTTATATAAATTAAATTTCTGAATTTTCTACGCGTATGTAGTTGTCATTTGCCAATTTTAATTCTTTGAAATCTATCGTATTTTTTTTATTTAAGAAAGCTTTATATCAATAATATGTACATTTGATTAGTTTTAAAAAATATTGGAATAGATAAATAAAAACGTTTTTTTAATCATTAACAGATCATTGCAAGAATTTGAGCCGTTTTGTATACAAAATGGTGATATCACAAAACTAGAATAAATATGAATAAAAAATAATGTAGCAAACAATTACTTCTTTCCGATACCGGGAATCGAACCCGAGCCTCCTGGGTGAGAGCCAGGTATCCTAGCCACTAGACCATATCGGATGTTGCGTTATTTGACGAAACATTTGTATAATTTATTTCAAGTCACTGGGAATCACCTACACTATAAGATTCTTAACAGTGTAGTCATCTAATTATTTTAGGTTCACGATTTCGATTTGTTATACGAGATAACATACAGCTAAGTATTACAAAATACATATTTTAATTAGTCTTATCCTGATTAAATTACCATTAATTCATTATTTCAGAACATCATCATTCAGGCATCAGTCAATGTCTGACAAAATATTGATAACATCATTCATGCAATTCTGATTATGATTCGAAGATAACTAGATACAAAACCCGGCGTTGCCTGGGTGGGAAGCCTTTTTCAACGCAATATAACCCAAAAAGATTATTATTGTTAGATTTTTTCTCTGTTTGTCTGTGCGCGCTAATCTCAGAAACGGCTTAACCGATTTGGATGCGGTTTTAACTAATGTGCTGTGGTAAGCTTCACTTCACATTAGGTTATTTTTCAATCAGATCATAAATAACAAGGTTATGTATGTTGGTTGAAAAATCAACTCATGGCGCTTATAATATAAGTCAAAAATAAATTCCACGCGTTCGAAGTCGCGGGCAAAGCTAGTACCTATATAATAAGTACAGACATCGATTGAAATAAAAGATAGTAATAATAATAATACATATTATCTTTTTAATTTTGGATTAATAGAACTGATAAAAGTCATTAAGTAGGCACTTCATCAAATTATTATCATCATTAAAAACAGTTTGACATGATGTCTCCTTTACGATTATAAATAAACCATTTTACGTAGCCGGTATTTGCCCGACTGCGGCGAAGCAAATAGGAGGGAAACACGAAGCAATTTGTACCCACAGCTTCACATTTGTCAGTTCAAAACCTTATTTTTTAAGCCAAGCTGTGCTTGGATACAAAATTCTGCATTGAATTACTAACGTTTTTTATAAATCAGCATTCCGATTGTACTCGGGGTGGAAAATCCAGCATTTTCTTTTTCATATTACAATCATCATAATATTTTTGCAATGTATTTGTCCCGCTCTTACAACCTTGTGACGCACATGTGTTAGTTTTGACATCACGCATTCAGTGTGCGAATAGGACTTGCACACTGAGGGTTCCGTACGGACAGCGAAGTCTGAGTAATAGGTACCTAAATATAAAAAATAAATATAGGTACCTACCTTAAAAACAGTCAAGTTATTTCAATTTCGGTCGCTATTTTTGCAGTATTTGTGTCAAAGGCTTTTAGTCGCTGAGTCAAATAATCTCATTGTATTATTATACTTCGCATTTTATAATATAAATTGATTCTAAATTAAGATAAAAGATAAAAAAGGCGCTCTATTCTCTCCGCATTTCCCCTGAGGGATTTGCCGTCATGATATGTTTGTATAATTTTGTTCGGAAAATTAACGGATAATAGGATTTTCATTGACATTACTCAATGAACGAGCTTGTGTGTAGAATGTAGTGAATATTTGAAATGGACTTTTAATATGTAATTTAATTAAATAAAACACAGAGCTTTCATACTTGCATGACTCGCATGGCGGCGGTCCGAGCGGAAAAGAAAGAATTTATTAATGTTACCATATACAACGATACAAACGCCGCAAGTGGAAATGGATCGGCCATACGCTCCGAAGGGACCCTGATCATATACCGAGGCAAGCCCTTGACTGGAATCCCCAAGGAAAACGTAAACGTGGCCGCCCTAAGCAGACATGGCGTCGGACGATCATCGCAGAGGCGAAGAACATAGGAAAGACTTGGGGCGATCTGAAGCGCGAAGCTCAAGACCGAGCGGGATGGCGGAGCACTGTGGAAGCCCTCTGCCCCATCTAGGGGATACAGGAACATAAGTCAAGTATACAACGATGGTTACAATATTGTATGAAAAAAGTTTTATGTTGGATTGCCAACAGTCTATATCGATACAAACCGATAAAAGGCGGTCAAACTTGAAACAAGACAGATACAATCGGCACGTTAGATGGTAAATAGAGTGGCGGCTATCGACAACAATCATAATCAATTAACAATTAACACGGCTATCTAAGAAACATATCGATGATACTGAAAATTTCTAGGTAAATCCACTCAGATAATGAATACATATCGTAGGCAAATATTATTGGAGCTTGAAGTGTAATGTTGTTGCTAAGCGGAAAATGATAACTTAATATACTAAAGGAACACAAATTTTAATAAAATTTTGCAAACTATTTTTCAAATTGAATTACAAACAGCGACCAAAAAATAGTATTAGATAATTTATTACCTTCCGATAAGAATATTTTAATATGCAAGAACACATCAATTAGAAAGGATTAAAATATTAATATTTTATCGTTAAATAATGATTGATTTATCACATGATTACTTTTATCCGTACAATTTGGCGAAAAGCTGACAAACGTGCTGACAGTAATTGAAATCAATATTATAATTATCTCGGATTTAGTAGGTAATCGATCTAGCATATTACACGTTATTTATAGTAAGTAGGCAGGTACAGTGTATGTTAAAATTGACTCACTTTCCAGTGTCCGATTGAGATGACATTTGTCATACACGTACCTATGGTTACCATGACAACGCACGATTTCCTAAATACGTGGGTATTTTTGATTCAATATGGCGGACCTCCAAAATAGACTTATTCTTCTTCTTCTTCTTCCTAAGTATGGCAATCAATCCCGTCAGGGACTATTTTTGCCAGTGTCGAGTGTTAGAGAATTTTCATGTTGCAAAATTTCTCGTGTTTGCCGCATTAAAATGCCTAGTGTCATGCATTCTAACGCCCAATGGAGTTTCTGGAGACAACCCACGGCAGTAGCAGATCGTAACACGCCTTTAGATTAGAGGTAACCTATTGACCAAAATGATAAATCACTTAACCCAAAAGTCGTATTATGGCATTATTTCCAATGCTCCTATAAATCAGTCACTAAATGAAACTTTACTGCACATATCGACACCAAAAATACACATTAAAGATCACTATAACACAATTTACGACACACTGGAAAAAAATCTCAACCGCTCCGCCTGATTCCCGCCAAAAACCTCAATAGACTTATTATTTCCACGTTGATCCCTGTCATATTGGTGTCAAAAGAGAGGGCATTGATGACAGAATAAAAATCTTACATAAAAACTTTTTTTTACCCACTTGCTTTTTATAAGTATCCAAATATTCACGAGGACTATTATATTGAAATATGAACCCAAATATGTATTTTATTCATCATCGCTCTCTTGCCCTTATCTCATGTTATTTCTCTTCCATATTGCTGTGATTCTGTTTTGTTCCATGTATATAAGTTTATACTGAATTTAGTTATGAACCCATTGTGCAAGTCGCGAACAGACCAAATCGTAACACAGTCGCGCGACAGTTGCGCGACAGTTGTTGTCGGCGACAACTCTTGACAGCCGCGCCATTACTTCCGTCTTTACCATCCGCTTGTCATCGAGAAGTGCTGCGTAGTGATGCGAAAGGGCTATCGATATTTTTTATTTTAATACAATTTCACTTTTTTTATATGTTGTAACTGTGGTAGCCTATAATTAGGTGACTTACAAAAAATATGTTCTTAGTAGACTGTTCATATAAATTTTGTAGGGTTTTCATGAGTTGGTGATCCAAAAAAAAACACGGATACCGTTTGTTAAGTGGTTAGTATACCTGACTTTCCGCCGGGGCAAACATTTGTGTTTGCGCTTGTGTGTTTGGTAAGCAAATGCATGCATGTATTTACAAAAAAAAGGTAATATACTTTTTTTTTATTAGCTGCTGGTTCCCATAGTTTTTCTCAGTTTGGGGCCAGATGGCGCTGTGTGATAGTATAATTTTTATTTCATAGTAGGCACTAGATAAAACGAGACAACAATAATAATTTTATTACTGGATTAACTTTTACTAATTTTAATATCAAACCTTATCAGATAGATTGGATTGTAATTACTTAGATACCATAAATGCTATCTTTGGATTATATATTTGTCATTATTTGTAAGTGCTTGTTACTAGAGAGTTCTATTGATATGTCAGACTTTAAATGTTTCATAATAAGCCTTATAAATATATTTAACTTGTGTTAGCCAAGATTAAGATAGATTTTTGAACTAGGACCGAGAACTAAAAACATTTTTCTACAAGTATGTTTTTATGTTCTACTTTTAGAGATTCTATTTATCTATATGCTTCTATGTATAATAAAGAAATACATGTTCCACGAGCAGGATTGATGTAATACAACCGCTGCAATTTCGTTACGTGAAGATTTACAATCAGGTCATATAGTAAGCCGCGTTCGGGAACATCTTTCAAAAGAGACATTGGTATTTTATATGAATTATCTACACATTCCTCGCTGAGTAAGGCAAAATAGCAAATCAATTAATTCAGGGGAACTTGTATTTTATTGCAAATCTTCGAACTATCGACTCGATAAAATAAGGTAGATACCTCACTATTAGTTTCCGTTCGGCACAGACGTGTCAATTAGGCGGCGCGCGGCGGTCTGCACCGCTCCGTATCTTGTCACACTGCACTGAAATGTATTCTGTCATTACAATAATGTGCGCCAGCATGCACCGAGCTTTATTATTACTGATGTGGGCGTACGTTAGTGTCTGCGTGCGATGACATAAGTTTGAAATATCGTACTCGAACAATACACACGTCGATACCTACAGTATGACGCGGTGTTTAAGAAGTACTCAATGATGGAAAGGTAAAGAGTACTCAGAGGATTGATGGACGTAAAAGAAGCGAAAAAGTGTGTAAGTCAGAGTGAAATGGACCTCTATACTCTCCAGATGATACGTTTGCATCTTTATGAAGTGGGAATCTATTAATGTTATCTGTGGTTAAAAGATGACGAAGCACATCGCTCAGATCGAAATGTTTGTTAGTATACTAAATCACGACTGGTCGATTAATTAAAAACTTTCAAAGCTATTTGAGGCACTATATTGTTGGCAGCGCATAAATTTGCTTCATAAATCTTATTTAAGTGGCACGTACAATCTCATCGCATAAAGCATCGATAACATTTATACGATAAATCACTGGGTCACACCCTCCGCCGCTGTGACGATGGTAACACGCTGTCACCAGCCGTGTTACTGCGGTGGTGACATGCACTATGCATGCACTGTGATAGATAGCCAGCAGGCTATCTATCACAGTGACAAGCAAGCGCTACCGAGTAACACCTACTTAACTAAACTGGTAGACTGTTCATTGCGTGCACGCCAACTATTTTTAAATTTAATACATTTTTAATTTATATTTCGTCATTAAATTCAAAATTAAAAAAATATGAACACTACATTTTGGATTTTACCCTTAAATCCATTGTAATTAAACTGTGTGGTCCTACAATCCATTGTAATAATCCATTAGAGTTGAAATTTAAATGTGTAATTTTTTTTTTGTAAATTTAATAATGTTTTTATGATTATTAAATTAATACAATTGCCACTAATTTGGCAATTATACTCTTTTGATAAAATTGCATTATTTTAGTAGTCTAAATTCAAATATTGTATTTAATAATTTCAAACTTAGAACTTAGAATTAGCTGTATAGTTTACTCGTTTCTTCTTACTGGGCAAAGTTCTTATTATTTGTGTGGTCTTAGTATCACACAATTATTAAATTCATACGCAACGATAAACAGAAGCTGTCACTCATTATTTTATACCATACAATTTTACACTGAGTTTCTTCCCTATTTCACCTAAAGTTCCAATAGCGGTGAATACTTTCTCCTCAATCTTGATAAAAAAGCTAATTATAACCTTATGCTAGATTTATTGAAGCCGGTAATTCATAATCATTTCTAACGCAATTGTTAATGCATGACAGAGAGCAGCAGAATTGACAATCATTGACAGCGATTGTGCTGTCAACGGTCAATCAAATTCAATTGTTCACACTTGACAGAAGAATGTATTGTATAGAGTCCAATTGTTTCTTTTCTTGCCGGTTCTTCTCAGATGGCGTTTTTTTCCGAACCGGTGGGAAATTAGACCTTCATAAGTGCCTTATTAAGGCCTAAGCCGAATACATGACTCTTTGATTTTTTTTCCAAATTTAAATGTAATAGTCTTTAGTCGTAGTCTTTAATTTAGTTTCATCTAATTATTTGCGTACGTGTATTATAATCAATATGAGTACTTTACATGTACCTAAAGAGTGATTCAACGCCATAAAAATCTGTGACAGTCGGTAAATTATGTTCAACTCTAGGTCCTTTGCTATACCAAACAAATCATGCATTCGAAATACGAAAACATAAATATCACAATTACAAATTATAGCCTAATAAATTTAGATGCATTATTAAAAAACAATGTATGACTGACTGGTCAACGGAACCGACAATGCTGTTTGGAGCCCACACGATCGACTAAAGCGACCTTGCGCAAAAACTCATAAGCTCTAATCCGATCACGGTCATTACACATCAATCAATAATGTCAGATTATAACTCATTATAGGATTCACTAACCACGAGTCGAGTGTGATGACATCCGGACTTATTGTTAGATGTGTCTGAACAACGCGCCTTCTCTCACATTTGACACTGAGCTCTCTTACGTTATATTAAGCCTCATTATAATCTACAATGATATAACAAACAATGTAATGAGCCGAACATTATGCGAGAGAAAACCGGTACGTATACCGAGCGATATTAAATTCTATACTCATTACCGTAAAGAGGAATTTCGGTTGTTGGTCGACTGTGGAAGCAATTAGCTAATTACCGCAGAGCGGCCGCCGTGACAGCACGTCACGCTGTCAGCTGTCCGCGGTGACAGCGTGTCATGTCACACGACGGCTCGGACGTGACATAACTTTTCGACGCTGTCTGTTATCGGCTTGACGTGTTGGATGGTTGCGAATAATCGTAGTTTTTCGATGTCAGCTTGTAATGTACTGAGGCAACACATAATTCGTTAGGTTTATTTTTGTCATGTATGAGTCATGATGAAATTACGTTTGGTCTATTTAAAAAATGTTTTTTTTTTAGTTTTGATGATGAATATTGTTTCGACAGGAGTCATTGATTACACTCTTTCCTGCAAGTTGGTATCCATAATTTACATTATAAGCTCAGTGTAAGCAGTTTCCAAGGCATTAACATGTATTTGTAAAACTCTTATATCAGAGAGTAAAATTATTACTATCGTCAGAGCCTTTCAGAGCATATGAAGACCTAAAACTAGACAGAGGCGTTTAAAATATTTTATAATTATTATCTCCATTAAAAACAATATTTCATTTGATAAAAGCTAACCATAAACATACTATAAAGAAAATAATTTAAAGCTACCCTGATATAAAAATGAAATAAAATCCGTTTTAAAATAACCGCATAAACCATTCTAAAATTTAAACGAATTTAAATCAAACTTTATTAAATTTGCAAGCCAATAAATTAACTAAAACGCTCGTCAAATGTTATGTAGAATTAAACGTAGTCTTGTCGTCTGTTGCGCCGCGTTAATTTATAATCGTATCGTGAACTAGGGTGATTTAAGGCGACATTGCTGATAGACGGTCGAAACGAAACGCTCAAGCTAAATGAAACCCGTTGTTCGCTATTAAATTATTGAACACTTCATCAAATAGTCTCAAGCCACTATCACAGTTACTATAAAGAATTACACATACATTATTGACTAGTAAAATGACAAGTCATAAGAAATAGGGTCTAAAAATCTTACTCCACTAAGGTGGCAAACAAGTATAGGGCTGATGGTAGGCGGTTGCCGCAGCCTACGGTCCATTGCAACACCAGGGGTCTCAATCGAGCGTGTCCGACCCTACTAAAAATAGGAGCCTTGAATGATATACGCTGTGTGGCGTGATCCTAAATCTAACTAAATAAAAAAATCAGCAATAACTAATAATAAAGAAATAATCTACCTACTGGGAAATGACAAGGGATATTGAAAGTCTAAAAAAATCAAATTTTAGCTGATAGAGCCGCTGGTTTGACCTAGAGAGAGAAACCTCGAAAAATCTTACATATATATTTTTCACGTAAGTAGTAAGGACCCATTGTCTTTGGTTATAAAAAAATGGTTAGCAGCGTTTCTGGGCGTAATGCAAAGAAATGATGTATATATTTTCATAGCTCTCAATTTTATATTTCTGATCTGAATATTTCCGTGGCCATTCTTTCTCGTTTCAACATACTTTGCCGCCCATCGAAGTCTCCAAGACAAAACAATAGGTGGGCGGGAGACACGACTTGACACTTTAATACGGTGATTCAGTGATATCGTGATGTAACTACACGTGTTACTGTGACTCAATTTAATAATAGATGCATAATAAAAAGTACACGTAGTTAAATATAATATGTCTTCAGTTTAAGACCAGAACTGTCGTTAATCCTAACTATAATATTTATACTAGCTGTACTCGCAACTACATACGCGTGGAATTAATTTTGATTGCAATTTTATGGGGTTTTTTTAATACAAATGTTATCTTTGTATAGAGCGCCATTTCACTCTTGACTGGCACACCTAGTGCTTCTTTTAAATTCATAAATCGTTTAAAGAATAACTTAGCTAGATTCTAACGAGAAGAGCGAACGGTAATTTTTACTGCCTTCAGAAACGCAGTATTACATAGTAACGTATCTAGTTACAAACATATTTTGTTGCGTTATGTCTAAGGTGAAATATACCTGGCATAAACTGCACACAGATAGTGAGGCACTAAAACATTTTAAGTCTTTATAGATAAACAGTGCCCCCTACTTTCTACTAAAAAGTTAAAACAACATAGCTAGTTGATATTATCTCGAAAGTGTTATGCATGGGTATGTTAGCGCACTATCATATCGCATCAATCACGTGTAAAGTTTATGAATTCAGCGAATAAGCAAACAGCAATTGTTTGCTACAGAGAATTACTGCAATATCTTTCACATCTTTCATAATACTTTCATCGCGCTGACAGACATCACAACAAGTTTAATTTATAGCCGTATTAACAGGTGCAGCCATAGACTACGCAAGATGGTAGACAGTACACTCGAATATTTGTTGCATTTTATTTTAAACTACGAAGCCGGGGCGGGCAGCTAGTATAGTATAAAGCCTATGTTACTCAGTGATAATGAAGCTTTCTAACGGTAAAAGGATTTTTGAAATCGGTCCAGTAGTTTCGGAGCCTATTCAATACCAACATACACACAAAAAAAAAATCTATCCTTTTTATAATAGTAGTATAGATTGTTTTCTCTATATGGACTTCTTTGATTTTATCGTTGGCAAAAAAGGTGCTGCCCGCCGTATAGTAAGTGGTTACCATAAGATTACTATTAATGCTGAGGGTATCACTAACGCTTTGACAATCTTAGTTAAAGAGGAATCACAAGATGGAAGAAGGAATGGCAAAACATATCCAGCTGTGGACATCGAGATTGCCATGTGATTGATTACTAGTTATATTTTTTAAGATTCGAAAGCATGCGTCACTTTCATATTGAACCTACTTATTAATATTGAGTTACATAATGATTGCATAGATGGTGAAGACTGAATTACATTGCAACTTTCCAACCAAGCGTCCGTAAACATGGTCCCAATGTGAATGAAAAAATAATCAAAAAATCCACCTTACAAAATTCATTTTCACCTCCCTTAAATCTACAATTCGACCAGTCATGTCAATCAATCAACCAGCCCATCAATTACTCTGCAAAACGGCTAACAATAACTGTTTATCAATCAATCGGCGGCTGCGTCATTCTGTTGTTTCAGTTATGTGGGCGTCTGAAACGCTGACATATGAATCTAGGCGCTATATAGTTCCATCTAGTTATTTATGTTGTGTGTAGTTATGAAGTTCCATAACTACACACTTTTTCATATGTCCTATACAATTTTTTATAGTCCACCATCAGGACGGAAATACAACAATATCTGTATTTTGCCTTCCTGGTGACACGCGAGGTGTGCCAAGAGCTATTACGCCAATGTGGATAATTTCCAGTGCCGCTAATGCAATTTGCGGAGGATCTAGATGTAACTGGCCATTTAGATTTGTTCGATAGTGTCCAAGCGTCAGGTACACCTTATCAGTATCGCGAATGTCTCCTGATTTAAGCTTGGTTAAATCGTGAACAACGTTTACTCTTGATGGCATATGTTTTCTAGCTGTCATCAGTTACTATACTAGCTTTTGTGGCCGTTGAAGAGCGATGCCTTGCTTAACATGATTGCGATTCTATTTATCATTGATTACTAGTTGTGTAAACATATAATACTTATGCGACTACACAGTAATTTATATTTCTAAAGGAATTAACTATTTGTTACTGTTATCTATTTATGAAACATCATATTATCTATCTGAGCTTACAACTTTAAATTTTACCTAGTTTTCTACTAAAAGGAGTACCATCTACATATAGGAAATTAGGCGTATCTACTTTAAACCCTTAATAAAACAAAAAATCAATTTCGAACTTTTCAAATGAAAAGTTTACCAGAATCTCGAGCAAACAGAACCCAAACAGCTAACCCCATCCTAAAGTTAATCTTGATTTAAGCTATTTTGGCAGGTTTCCTCTGAAGCACTGAAGCTGAAATGTATAATCAGATAAGACAAGTTGATTTAAGAATTACACACATTACTGTCGATCTTGCTTTCTGTTGAGATATCTCAAGCAAATACAATATTCTTCTCGAGTGTAAACATTCGCGGCCAATGTTTGTGATTGGTGGAATCGTTCTGATGTTGGACAATTTTATATTTCAAACTGACAATTTTGATATAAAGCCTTTAATTGAAATATAAAGAAATACACTATTTTTATCGGGTTGTCATAAAATACCTTCTTTTTAATTATCGATACAGAACATAATATTAATTAGAGATCAGAAGCATCTCACAGAAGAAATTGATATATTAAAATCTGTGTCGGTTAATTAGTACCAATATCAATATAGGCCGGACTCACTCCACACTAAGCCCCAAACATTTGATCAAACGTTGTTCCAAATTGACCATTAGAACGACGCCAACGCAACGCGAATCGTCAATCATCTGCACGCATTAATCTTGTGTAGACAACTTGATAGATCATCGCGCCGTGCGGGCCAAGGAATAGGCTACACTTGCCCAAGCTTCGTGGACACATCACTGGAGTTTTTAGAATCATCATAAAACTTCAAAAATTTAAAACCTAAATGGAAATTATTTATTAAAACTTACTATAGTTAAAGTAAAGATTTAAGAAAACTTTACGTAGGGAATATAATCCAAATAAAATGACGGTCTAAATTACTTTAGCAAAACAGAATATTCAGAGAGGATAACGTTAAGAGTACTCGGAACTGACAGGAATGTATAAAGATATGAATTTAGAAAAAGCAAATAAAGCTACAAATCTAAAAATGAGTTGTAAATGTGTGACATTCTTGCTGTATACTAATACATTAGTTAGAGTAGTAAAACCTGAATAGACACATAAGTTTCGACAGTAACCCGAGCAAGAATTCGCAGGTGTATTCGAAAAGGTAACTTGGGAAACTTTTCGCCGGCGCAACGCTGTTCATCTTCCCATACAAAAATAGTCTAAAGCAATACGAAAGCGTAGTTGAAGATTGTTGTTGCTAAGGCTACTGAGCACATGAGAACAAACCGTATGTTTGTAAAGTGACGAAGATCAGCCATTTTTTTCAAGCTTTCTCTTGATGGTGTGAGCGTCAGAATGTGTCACCTCCACATTTCGTAGTTCGTTGTGACGGACGTACAAGCCCTCTCTCGCGGCTCGCAGGTAATAAATCGTGTTAAACAAGTAGGTTGGGCCGTTTTATCAAAGTCAATCGGTATCACGCCGCCGTCTGTGAGTAATTACTCTGGTTTCCAGGCCCTGCGTGACCATCTCTATTGCCAGTAGGTAAGGTCCGTTTTCAAACGAACTTGTGGGCGATGATGTATCTTAATTTTTCTTCTTTTACTTTATTGTCAGCGCCAAGCTTCAAAATAGATCTTTGTGAGGCGGCGAAATGGATTGATGTGCCTCATTGCCCGCTAGATACTCTAGTACAAGCTTACAATAACTGTATCTTGGGAAATAAACGATTAAATAACATACAGTTATCAATATAAAATACGAAAAATATTTAATTTACTTTACTCGGTCAACATTGTTTTTTTTTATAATTTTATGCGGAATAATGTTGAACTAAAATATGAATTTCGGCAAAGTAACGCCTGATTCTAGTCAAGGCATATTACATCGGTTTTTCAGAAAGACTAAAGAAACCAACTGAATGAATAATAGAAATTCAAAGTGCGAAGTCCCTAGTCAAAGTCCCGCCTAGTCAATTTTTTCATACACGGCCGTATCTCACAGTGCTAAGGACAAACGTCTATAGACTACAGTGACCCTTTACCATCAGGTGGGTCATACTCTACATTACCACCTGCTTAGTACAAATAATACTCTTGTATCCTTTATCCTATTAATCACATTATTACGAGTCATATTTTTTATAGGCGGAAAGTTTTGCTCTTGCAACGGAAAGTATGTTTACAGCCAATAAATTATAACACTTAAAAGCTATAAAAAGATCATCGCGATTGAAAAGTAGAGCGAGGCTAACGATAAGCCGATATCACCGTCATTATATCGCAGTATCGTAAACAAGCTATAAATTAGCCCAGTCGACAGGATATTAGAACACAGCGTGGACAAAGCGGAAGATAAGTTGTATTCAAATTATGTCTCTGATAATTATCTTATTGTTTTCTTTTTTAAAGCAAATCTATTTATCTCTGGAACAATACATTATAACATAAACTTAAATTAAAATCTTATCACTGAGTAACATAGGCTATATATTATACTAGCTTCCCGCCCCGGCTTCGCTCGGGTACACAAAATATTTGATAAATGTCTATAGGCTCCGAAACTACTGGACTGATTTCAAAAATTCTTTCACCATTAGAAAGCTACACTATCACTGATTAACATAGGCTAGCTGCCCGCCCCGGCTTTGCACGGGTAGACCAAATATTTGATATAAATGTCTACCCGAGCGAAGCCGGGGCGGGCCGCTAGTATAATATATAGCCTATGTTACTCAGTGATAAGTTTTTAATTTAAGTTTATATCATTATATGATGTATGTATATGATAAATCTGCAATGAATAAACATTACTAACAGCTACTTATAAAAACATAATATAATATATAAGCTGAGTAGGATTTCCTACCTAAAATAATGTATGTGAGAAGTAGGTTGACTAGTCTTATGGATACCACTTCAGGCATTCTTCCTAGAAGATGTGAAGTGAAGATAGGTAACTTTAGGAACCAATATAATATCACTCGAGCGTTGGCGATCCTTCAAGTCTTATGTCATTCATACGAAAGACATGTCAAATGGCAAACAAGCATATGACCCACCTGATGGTAAGCGGTGGTGATGGCTTAGGCTACGGTGGTAGCCTATGGATGCTTGCAACACCAGGGGTACCAGTATCATATCGTTTAATGATAATGTTAGTAGCATTAGAGATGAATTGTTTATTTTAGCTGCATCAAAGTTTGTTTTGACAGCTGACGTAAAGATGTTGAAGGTTGCGTCAGAGTTTTTGCGAGTTTTTGTTGAAGCGTCAATTTTGAATAGTTCACGGTTGAAATTTACATATAGGTTGTTACTGTATATGCTGAACGGACAATTTGAATTAAGTAAATATCTTAGATATTAAAAAAATATACATTGCCTTATGGACTTATTAAAGACCAGGACAAATTAATTTGATTTAGTTTTTATCGGTGCCATAATAATAAATGCTCTCTAACAGAATATACAAAAAAAATGCGTTGGCATTTTCAGATTTGCACCAAATCTCTATGAAACATTGATGATGTCCTTTGTCGTCCCTAACCTGTATTCCTCACATAAAGATCACTTCACATAAACGAAATCCCACAAAGTAAGTTACCAGCCTATGATTTACAAAGTCACCCATAACTACCTCAGTTCATACAACAAAAAATATACGAGTTCAAATAAACAGTCTCCAAACACATTATGCAAGAGGCCGACCATCATTCCACCGACACACTTGATTGATGGCTACCACAGTCGTGAATACCAGCCGACCAGGGCACAGGACCCCTGGAAATCTCTTTGTGTACCCCGGGGAAACCAGCTTCCTGAGACTAGGGACATGGAAGGGAGGTCAACGTTTTCTGGGCACGCAAAACGGTGATAAATGAATGTACGGATAAACATGGCTACTTTATTACAGGGTACGGTTATGATTTATTCATGCTCTTGTCAGATTTGAAAGGCGGTTGCACTTGGCGCTGCTTTAATGGGTCCTTTGTATATTATGATTTTTAAATTTGGAATATTAGAACATGTCGTATTTAAATTATATTTTACAAGCTTTTATCACGTTTCACCTGTGTGTGTAATTAAATCTTGCAAGTAAGATTTGACCCTCTTCCTAGCTGAAATTTGGCATACACGTGTGGTGATGGCACGATTGATTATCTAAACGCCTCCATTTTTGATCCAATATGGTGGACGTCCTAAAATGCTTTTTTAAACACACTTGTTTTAAATGTAACTCTTCTGAAGAGATACGTATTTTATTAACGGTGACGAGCAAAATTATATGTTATTCCGTGATTTCACAAACGAATTAACAGATTTTAGACTCTGAAACGTTTTTCACGTGGAAACAGATCAAACTAAGTTTTATAATGGTGCCAATTCTGTTGTTCAAAACTACTAAACTTAACTAATTTGACAGGTCTAAAGTATTACCATCCTTATCTAAGCCCCCACATGAGAAAGGGATAGCAAGACTTTTAGACCTGTCAAATGAGTTAAGTTTAGTCATTTTCAACAACAGAATCGACACCAATATCTTCATATAATAATGATATCGTGAAATGGCACTGTATACTCTCTGCCTACCCCGTGTGGGCCCTGGCGTGATAATAATTATGATTGTATAGTATTTAGGTGAACCTTATCGTCAATTTGCACTATCTAAAGATACAATTTGTTATGGCAATGTTAATTTATAGATTTATTGATAGTGTTACAGACTTATTTATGACATATAATCGGGTATTTCCACATTTATAGCGATGTTTTAATAGCATGAGTAACAACTGTCATTAAGTGTAATCTACCAAGTCAAATATGTGCATATATTATCGGATTGCAATAAAAATTTGCATTACCCGTCAGGAGATAGGCGTTAAATTAATTACCTTGTTTTTAAGTGTACCAGCTGTACATGACGTAATGATATATGTATAATGGTTACATAATTACTCATATAAATATTAAACTTTAAGAGTAAAATTAAGAAGTTTAAACAAAATTTTGATGGTGTTAGTTATTATTAGATGTTACTCAACATGCAAAAAAAAGTATAAATAGTAAGCATTATTTTACGGGTACTGAACCAATCTAAACAGATTAAGCTACGGCGAAGGCATGCCTCCTGAGAAAAGACAGGATTCTTTAGGACCCTCAAAAATATTCAGTTAGTTATGAAGACGATGTCAGGATAGAAGACTGGCTTAAAAAATACCTAAGCAATTAGGTCAATAACATACAAATTCCTTTCATGTTACTGATAGAAAAAAAAAGAAGAATTGGCACTTTTTATTTTCTTTTTTTATTTTATTTATGTTAGATTTCCGTATTTTAAGAACTACTTTGGTCTCACCACCTGCATTGGGACCTAAATATTTGTAAAAGTGCGTTTGCCTGATGTCACACCTCCTTTCGCAACCTTTCAGGAAGGCGAGAAGAGAATTTATCATCCGTATATAAAGAGCCGTGGTGGCAGTGTGAATTTAAGCCTGCTTTCTAGCGATGCAAGTCCGAATCTCACCTGTTTTTATCAATGAGTTAATAATATGTATATGTGCTTAAGAGACGGCGACGGACTCACCATCTGTCACGTTGACACCAAATTATCTTCGGTGGAAAGTGGGTGTTGTAACACTGCGTACCTCTTCGGGGACCCTTGTGGGAAGGCGTGAAGATATAAAATAATTATAAAAATATTAAATAAAAGGTCACAAGTGGAAAGCATCAGATAGAAGCTCCTAGCAGTCATTATCTAGTCGAGGTTGAGTGATGTACGCTCGTACTGATCAATAACTACTAATAATGCTTGATTTGCGACCGTCATTCTGTTTGCCCCAAGCTAACCGATAGCCTTACATTCTAATATTGATCTTTGACAGGTGGCTGTCTCTTGGAGGCATTTCTGACGGGTCTTGGTGGAAAATATAATTGAGTAATTTGTAATTTACTTTATGAAATTTGCTTGATAAGTGAAACTTGGTACATAATCAAAGAATTTTTAACAATGCAACATGAATCAGCTGCGTAATACCACTTTAATGTCACTGGTCGGTTAAAATACTGGACCGTAGCTTATAGCCGCTAGCAATACTTTCTTTAACCGCGGTAATTTGGTAATATTGTTAATTTAAATAGGTAATTCTTGTTAGTAAATCTGACAGCGGTTTGGACCTTGATTTTCCATGTGAAATGGGTTGCGAAGTTCAGACGGCAGCCGCTTTTAGTAAAAAACTAGCCGCGTCGGGCTAGATCTAGCGCCGACCCCAACAAAGTTTGGTATTAGGTCAGGACGGCAAAACTTTAAGGTGGGCTAAACCAGTTGTCAGACATCCTGTTTCTGACGAACCTCTAACAGTTACCAAAGATATTAGCCGTACTCGCCTAAACATGGAAGAGACTCAGACGGTCATCCCTCTAACTACTGGCTATGGCAGATGTTGAGTCCGTCACCGTCTCTTAGACACTACGTCCTAGAATTTCTTTTTAAACGTATGCAGGTTTTCTCACGATGTTTTCCTTCACCGTAAAGCATGTGATTAAACTCTCTCTCTCTCTCTGGATATATTGAATTGATTCAGGTTTAACTTTGCGGAAATTCATATTTATAGAATATAAAATATATTATAATTTGCTTTGTCCGCTTAATGAGTGTGATACGGTCGAACGGCCTGCGCCCAGGTGAGCTCAGCCGTGGTTTCTTCCGACACGTGTTTCAGGACTTCCACGTCCCATCATCAGGGTGCCGCCGCGTTGGTCGAGCAGCGTGATGTCACATCGAGGTCTGGATGCTGGAGCAGCGCCGCAGCACGATGGTCGGACGCTGGAGCAGCGTCACAGCATCCAGACCTCGATGTGACATCACGCTGCTCGACCAACGCGGCGGCACCCTGATGATGGGACGTGGAAGTCCTGAAACACGTGTCGGAAGAAACCACGGCTGAGCTCACCTGGGCGCAGGCCGTTCGACCGTATCACACTCATTAAGCGGACAAAGCAAATTATAATATATTTTGTATTCTCTCTCTCTCTCTCTCAGAACAACTCATTAACAAAACATGGTACAGACCGGAAAATTATTTATTAGTTTGCTATAAGTTATTTTTGTCCCATTTCCCTACATTCAGTGGTCACTCGAGACATCAATATGGACAGGGCAATTTGTCGAAGTGACAATTCATTTTTATTGTAACCAAGTTGTCAAGTGTGTCGGCTCCCTTATTGGAATCTTTATACTTACACTTTACATTCTTAAAATGTCACCTCAGAAGAGCTTGACATTTATTATTTAATAATGGTTGAATAATGATGACAGTTGTTTTATTAATGTTTTTTTTTTATTATTTGGTAAGACACACTAGCAGCTAATTAGCTGATGCGTGTGTATCAAATAGCTTGGAGATATCTTCCTTGCCCAATCTGTTCTTAAAGGAGATTAGGATTGGAGCCAGAGAGAAATGTTTATGTTGAAAGACCACCTTTTAAACCTTACTATTCGAATTAGCAATCGTTGTCTTCATCAGGTCCTCGACTAATCTACATCCATGTACGTTTACCAATCAATATCTGTCACGTAATCTTTCAGAGCTCATTATGACAGCATTAAATTGTGATTTATATTGACAGCGTATAATATATTATAATTTATTGCTAGTTTACGCGATAACGAAGAACTCGTTTGATGGCTTACATAGTTTCTATGTTACTGGTATCAATTAGTGAACAAAATTCTATGCAAGGCATCTACCGCGAGAGTCTGAAAAAAAAAACTTGTTAGTATTTCAGATTGAAAACTATCCCCTATTCTTTTGTGTACTTTTGACGACGTGTGTGAAAAATTTCATGATTTTTGAGCAGTTAAGAGATTGATGTTGAGCAGTTAAAGCGTGAAGCGTAACAAACAAACAAACATACATTCACATTTATAGTACTAACTAAAGATTTTTTTATACCACATACGTGGCACACAGGCATACGGTCCACCTGATGGTAAGCAATGACCGTAGCTTATAGCCGCTAGCAATACCAGGGATATCACTAACGAGTTGCCAACCCTGTTGTTGATGAGGAGTCACTGTGCGAGCAGCATTACTACTAGCCCAGCGTATCCCCGTTCAGCACTGGCAACCTTACTTACCGCAGAAACACAACACTACATCAAAGTAGTGTTATATCACTGCGGTCTTCTGTAAGGTAGAGGAACGGTCCCCAGTCGGGCGGCTCCAAAAGTAATGGGAAAACCCACGGGAGATCCCAATTCGCCCTACTGTTCGAAATTATACTTAATTGTATTTTAAACCTGCTTATTTGGTTTAAAATAATTATTATTATTATGTTAGGACGTTATCACACAACGCCATCAGGCCCCAAACATAGCAAAGCTTGTACTATGGGAACAAGCAGCTGATACAATAGGTACTTATAGTTTTTTTGTTAATACATACTTATAGTACATAGAAAAAGCCCAGATGCAAGGAAAACACAAATGTTTATCTCATAAATGTTTGCCTCGGCGGGAATCGAACCCGCAACCTCTAGCGTAAGTCAGGTATACCAAACACCAGCTAGACCAGTCTCGCCTTAAAAATGCACCAAAATAGAAAACTTATCTATCTTACTCAAGTTCGTTTAAAAGTAAGACTTCCATAATTAGAAGCAGTCTTTATTGTCTAATGGTCCACAAGTCACATAAGAAACGGAGGGCAAAGGTTCGATGTCTGACAGCATGATAGATGTCTAGCCGACTAATGACTTATGTTAACATACAGACAAGGAAAGGAGGGAATATATATGTCTTATGCAACGTGTGATAAAGGACCCAAGAAAGGAAGAAAGAAAAATATATTCCATATACACTTGTGTCTGCAGAGCCAATATTTTATGATATGCTACTCCGATGAATCATTATCTTCATTTTTTATGAACTTTCATCGGCGTATAGCTTCACAAAATTAACTTTTTATACTTCCACACAAACATAACTCTTCAATTCTTCAATTCCTATTTCACTTCCAGTCCGTATTGACAGAGAACTGAATATCTGCACCTAATAAAAATATTCCTGTGTTAACTAAAACGGGAGATTTTATAAGAACGTAACGAAAGATGCTATAGTCCGACAGCCAGTTAGTCTCCCTCCGTACAAGATAAATATGCCTTTAAAAATAAGCCTACTTGTTTGATGTGAATCTAGGTGTATTATTTGGGAAATTATGTGCGTCACCCATAAAACCACAAATCATAATAGAGCTATAAGTGATTAATTCTTTTTCTCTTTTACATTCTATTCCAACGTGCTACTCAGCAGATGTGTTGCGTGTGTCTATGATATTTCCTCCTTTGTGTTAATAAAAAAATAAGAATATTTCCCTAAGAGCGACGGTGACCTCGAGTAAATTAAGTTATACAAAGATTAATGGCGGTGACACCGAGCAAATTAACGAATTTATCGCCTCATTAATGAAATATTATCACGCTTGATTTAACGGAGATGAAATATTGATAGCTATTTATTTTCTAAGACGTAAATATGAATATAAAATTATTTAATTTTATCTAGATGTCAAATTTATTTCTATTTTTGTGTACAAATTTCGCTATTTGAATTAGTTGTAAGTACCCAAGTAATTGTTTTCAACAAGTTTGAACCTTATTTTGTTGATATAAAACAGAGATTAATTTTTTTTAGTGAACATAATTCTTTATAACTTCAAATGGCAATGATGTCATGACAGGATCTGCCCTTGAGAAAGAGTTTGTTTCCAATTAAGGTAACTAACTGTTCTCAGTGTTAATCATTGACATGTTTCAATTAATATTCCAGCTGGTATTTGGGGGCACGTTAGTAATTTATAACCGACATTAAAGTTACGATAATGTTATACACAAACTCCTGTCAGGGGGCTCATTATAGCCTCACTACTGGAGCTAAGGATTGATTTACGGCTTATACTGATAGATTGATTTAATCTTAGCTCTCAGTATAAGCGCTAAGTCGATTCCAATAGAAATTTGATTTATATTATTGTGAATATTGATGTGTGCATGTTCTTTGAAAGATCTTGTAATTGGTTTTGGTTAATTGAATAAGTAGGTATTCATTAGAAATGAATGAGTTGATTGCAAAGTAAGTGAATGAAATAAAAATATGTATTTTGTTCAAAATCCAAACTACAGACAGACAAACATTTGAGACTTTATTTAGATGTCTGTTAAAAGGATAGTATACCACTACTTGATGTAGTGTTGTGTTTCTGCGGTAAGTAAGGTTGCCAGTGCTCCACGAGGATACGCTGGGCTAGTAGTAATGCTGCTAGCACAGCGAGTCATCATCAATAACAGGGTTGGCAACGGGTTAGTGATATCCCTGGTATTGCTAGCGGCTATAGACTACGGTGACTGCTTACCATCAGGTGGGCTGTATGCTTGTAATCAGCCACATCGGGTTCGAAAAAAATAATATTTAAATTTCAAGAATCAAAATTTACGAACTATTTAATAGTTTCCTCAAACGAATAGCTATTATTAATTTCGTAAACTATGATAGTAATTCGACGGTTGTTATAACGTCGCAAACTATAGTAAACGGCCTATCATTAAAACTAGTAACAAAAACAATTCCCTATAATTTTGTGTCATTACCCTGGCACACTGACACTGTTCCATATAATCAACATCCATCAAATGACGCGGTAAATACCGGGGACAACTCATTTGACAACGGGGCCTCTATATGTTTCGTACCTTTGACTCAGGTGTACCTACTATCTACTTAACAATGCGGTTATTGAAATATAATTTGCACTCATTCCCAACATGTATAAATTTAAAAATGGAATTGTGTTCTTTATTTAAAAATAGAATCATGTTTTAAAATTTGGATTAAATTTAGATAAATTTATATGTAGGTATGTAAATAAGAATTGGTCTGGTTTTATTTTTTAAGAAATTAAATGGTAATATTTTGTACCTATATAAAATTAATTGGTTCGCTTTAACTTTAGCTGTTATTTTATTTAAATAAAAACCAACTTTACTGTTAAACACATATGATTAGTATTCGTTCGTTATTTATTAAAACATGTTTTGTAAAATTAATCGCCCATAAAACAAATTGAGCATTAAGTAAGAAATTTTATAACAATCTATCTACTCCACTTATATTTTAAAGTTAATTGGCGCATAATATATGCATAGCTACGAGTCCATTAGAACAAATTAGAATAGCAGTAACAATTACAGTTTGAACATTGGAGGAAATAAAAATTACATACATTACGCCACGAGCTAGTTAAGGGCTGAAGAAAAAATGTAGAGCCTGCGGGCTCCAACTGACTAGTTATTTTAAGTAGTTATTTGTCAGAGGTAAGGTGGGGCGGCGTGAAATTGTTGCGAGTTATGCACGTTAATGACAGGGTAATGACATTATAATGGCAGGGTAATGACGCTGTTTAACGACTGACGACTGGGATGTATTAGATCTACGTGGAATACATTTTATATACTCGGGACATATATGTTTCTGGAAAGCTACCTTTACGGTGTAGGAAAACATCGTGGCGAAACCTGCATACGTCTGAGAAGAAATTCAAAGACGTATGTAGTGCCTAAGAGACGGCGACGGACTTACCATCTGTCACGTTGGCACCAAATTATCTTCGGTGGAAAGTGGGTGCTGTAACACTTCTGCCTACCCCATCGGGGACCTTTGTGGGAAGACGTGAAATCTAAAACATAAAATCCGGAATATTTTCTCACATTAATTTAAGCCCCGGTAGGAATCGAAGCCGTGAACCCTAGCGAAGTAATCAGGTACACTAACCACTAGGCCAGAGCTAACAAATCATGTTGTAATCCTTATAAGGCAATAAATAATATTCTACAGCTACCTCTCAATAGGTCTCAGCCTACAACGTGGTTCTATTGCTTTCGCTTCAGGATTTATATGTGTAGCCGGCGAGCGATTATTCATATTTATGCTTCTAGTGGGGCATCGTGAAATATTGAGCTTGGGAAATTACTTTGCACGCCCGAGGTGGTTCGGCCGCGGTGCAGTGAGGGCTGCGAGCATATGACAAAATAGCTTTCACCTAGATATTTTATTTATCGAAACTTAACTTGATAAGCGAAACAGTGAAGTGACGTCACTCTAAATCCAATATGGCGGCCGCTACAAGTAAGCGATTTAAAATTTCCACTTTAACCCTTTCGTATTTTTTACTTATGTAAGAAAGAAATAAAATACATTTATTCTAAGCAGGTAACGTGGGCTAAAAAAGTATTCACGCGTCCATAGGCTACGATGACCGCTTACCAGTGGGCCGTATGTTTGTATGCCACCTATGGTCTTTTTGGTCATGTCCTTTTATTTCATAAACATATACGTAAGGGTTAAAGTGGAAATTTTAAATCGCTTACTTGTAGCGGCCGCCATATTGGATTTAGAGTGACGACACTTCACTGTTTCGCTTATCAAGTTAAGTTTCGATAAATAAAATATCTAGGTGAAAGCTATTTTGTCATTACTATACGCTGTTACTTCCAGTGTGGCCCAACCCTAGTCTTGATGAATTGTTTTGTAATATTTATGTATGAAATATGTATGTTAGTGTTTTGGTATAATTGCTTCAATATATAATTATGTGCTAAGAAGACTTTAACACGTTTGACCGACTGACTTTCCATAAAGGTATATAAATATTTCATGTAATGTATGGCTAAATATAATCTGACTTTGTGAGGGCTGTTATGATATGTGCAACTATGATAGTCCGCAACTGATGCTTGATAGGGATGCTAGGGTCCAGTAAATGATATAAAACGACCGCTTTGATTGAGTGGTTTAATGGCACTGATATATGATATATGATATACATTTTGCCTACGCTATTATGTGGAATGTGTGCGCGTGAGAATGAATTACATGATGTTGCTAAATACTAATGTGCGGTAACCCGTACAGACTTACTAAAGTATTCAGGTCTCTTCTATAACACAACGCAGTCAAAATATGATATCCTTTTCTGAGAGTATTTACGGTTCCGTACACGAAGGGTAACCAACGGAGCCCTATCACTAAGACTTCGCTATCCGTTCGTCCATCCGTCCGTACGTTTGTCTGACAACGGGCTGTATCTCTGTATGTGGACAGTGTAAATTTTCACAGAATGTATATTTCTGTTGCCGCTATAACAACAATGATAAAAATGAAAATAAATAGCCTCGCTGTGCGAGTCCAACACGCAATTGGGCATGTTTAGGGTTCCGTATTTTTTAACCACGTATCCTATCTAGGGCCAAAATTAAAGAATGAATTACTCTACATGGCTGTAAACCAGCATGAAAGTAATTTTGACTGCGATCTTTCCAATAAACCAGATGTTTTCATCCGAGTCACATGATCATGAAATAATGTAAACATCCAAATCGGTGATTTTAATCATACATTTATCATAAGGTGTAAAATTAATGAACGTAATCATCCATCAATCATAGATAACCCGACCAATGGTAGGCGTCTCCTACGTTTTAAGACCACCCAGGACGCGTGTTGAATTTCATACAGTCGTATTAATCTTCCTCCGTTCATCGGTTTAAGGTTTCTATACGAAGCTGTTAATTGTAGAGTTTACAACTTACAGGAAGTGGTAAATTGATAATGGGTTTCTAGTCTGGGTGCCGAACAATTTTATAAGGCATAAGCGTACTAATAATTCACGTAAAACTAATGAAAACTTTTCACTTAATGTTTTATTTTGTAAAATAAATTATAAAATCTAATCTTAAAACAACATCCAGGGAAAGAATGGTTTTCCGAGCCGAGATTAATATGAACGTAAACAGTGGAGACTATAGCACGTTTTATATTCTACTATCCTACTTCACTACATAGTATAAACCAAGTCGCTTCCCGTTGTCTGTCTGACCCTATGTATGCTTAGACATTTACAACTACGCAACGGATTTTGATGCAGTTTTTTTTATTTAAAGAGTGATTCAAGAGGAAGGTTTTATGTATAATTAATTTGTGTTTTGTAGGTATTCACCTAATATCGCTAACGCTGGCCGTGCAAAGCCGGGACGGATCACTAGTATATTATAAATGGGTAAGTTTGTAAGAATGGATGCATGTATGTTTGTAGCTCAATTACGTAATAGCGGCTCAACACAGGAACATGTTATTATCCCGGGAAAACGTTACATTACTCTGGGATTCTAAGCTCAACGCGCACGAAGTCGCGGGCAGAAGCTAGGCTCTGATATAAAATGCACAGCTTCATCTATCGGCAACGCGGCACACTAAATTTCATATGGAACGGCAGATAATCTTAAAGATAATTCAGATTCTCGTTAAATAACATTAAATTTACTTAATGAGTTAATAAACTTTGAATGTAATAAAAGACAAGAGTAATTCCGCGTCTCGTTCATGAAGACGAAAAGACATAAAGTACAAAATTTAATTTCAAATTATTAGAATTCGCCTAACGTTGCGAAGACCGACCGCTTTGTATGAAATGTGTTTACGATCTAGTAATTTCATTCACAGCACGCTTATTAGCGACTGAGTGAATGCATATCGCTTGCATTTTAATTCTAGCTTGGAATCCTTAGATCTTATCTTTATTTTATAAGGTATTATGATCTTTAATGAATGTTTGTGATACATTTGCAATGTTATTTTCGCTAGGCTATGAGTTTATTTCTTCTTTTCCAATCTGAACCCAGAGATTGCTATTTAACTTGCCTTTAATTTGTCTTCTAATGTAGTCATTATAGCCAAATTCTAACAATTTGTTCTTTTTTTTTTCTGATACACATATAAAAATAAATAAATATCTGAGTAAAAATAAAGCAGAAAAGCTTTAATTTGAAAAAGAGAGCTAGGGCGAATTGGGATCTCCCGTGGGGTATCCCATTAAAGTTTGGCTAGGTACTGTACCTCCACCTTACAGAAGACCACAGTCAAATAAAACTACTTTTATGTAGTGTTGTGTTTCTAGACTGAGTAAGGTTGCGAGTGCTCCACGAGGATACTCTACGCAACGCTAGTAGTAATGCTGCAGCACAGTGAGTCATCACCAACAGGGTTGGTAACGCGTGATAGGCTACGGTAACCGCTTACCATCAGGTAGGCATGCAATACCTATTATTATAAGTTTTTTCCACTATGTACAGTGAGTCCTACGTTTATATTTGTAAGTGTTTTAGGTACCGTGTTTTACTAAAGCTTGTATCATTAAAATCCTTCTTTCCTTGATTAAATAAAAGACAAAGTTCAACAAATGTTTACAATCTTCTCGCGATAGTGAGTAGATTCATCGGTCGTATGTTTGTAGTCGAGTCGTGGTACTAAATCATACTGTCGTCGCTATAACAGGGCTTGGCAAAGGTATCTGCACATCATATTTGTCATTGCAGAACATTTATTTGAACACTATTCGACGCTATAGTACCTACTTATTTATATTATTTAGGTTATTGGATACGGGGACAGAGTTTGACAATAACAGAAAACAAACTCGTAAAGAAAATTTGACATTATAATAATTGTTAAACACAAAAATGTGTATATTTAAAACTCAATTTACTGTAGAAAATGTTTATGTTTTTTGGAAAATCCCACATTATTTTCACTTGTAGCTACTGCCACCCATTTTATAACATAACTGTATATTTTTTAATTGTCACGTCGACAAAATTATGTCGAACTAAAAAAAAAACTGAGACTATTTGTTTATCACCATATACATATGTCTTCACCGCATATCAGCAATTAAAAAGTATCACTAAATCGCTCAACCATACAACTATCGGGTTGAACCTTAACGCCGCTCCCACACGAGCAGACGTACGCGACATAAATCGCGTCTGTAATCGCGCACGATCTGACAGCGAGCCGTTGAAATGAATATTCGTGATAAATCACTGTTTAGCGGCCACCGGGCGCGAGCAATGACGATGAGCGGTGGAGTGGATGCGTGCCTTTACAATATAACCGCATAAAAGTTAAATTAAAATTTGGTATGTTTATTTTGAATGACATAACAAACATGCCATGGTTTATTCTTAATCGAATTGCCAAACTACTCAATGATGGAAGAGAGAGACTTGGAACCAACACACATGTATGAAGAGATTGATGAATCATACTTATATTGTTAATGCGAAAGTTTGTGTATGTGTGTCTGTACCATCTTCACGCCTCAACGGCTGATTGGATTTGCATGATTGTAAGGAAGGTGGTTTATATGCTACATTAACATATAGGATAGCTATAGTGTATCAAGTTTGTTTTCCTCTAAAACTACGCCTACGAAGCCGCGGGGTTAACTAGTACAGCAACTGAGTTGTCTAAGTCAAAAGTGAAATGGCGCTCTATAGTCTGCCTACCGCGTTAGGGACTAAGCATGATTATATTGTATGTAGGGACTAAACGAACAATTGTATTTCTTACATAACTATTAATCAATGAGTTCTTTAAAACATTTACTCACCAAAATAAATCAATGATTCATCATCATTCTCCTGGGTTGAGGCCTCCCGTGACAGGCGTGCTGGAACATATCTCGCTCAGAGAATCAGCATTGCTATCCAGCGTGGCAATGCTGCCAGCATTCTTGGCACGCTACCGCATGATTCCGGTTTGGGTCAGATCTTTTATCTATAAGTAGGTAGGTTAAGATATGTTTTTGTAAATGGTTTAATCTGTTTTGTGTCAATAAATACCATATACAAATTAATAAAAAAAAAAAAACTCCTGCCATTATCCCATATTATTAGGGGTCGGCGCAATATGTATTTCTCTTCCATCCTTCTGTATCAGCCGTCATCTCTGTATTCACTTCCTTTCTGGCAATGTCATCTTTCACACAGTCCATCAATCTTTTCTTAGGTCTACCTCGACCCCTGTGATGAATATGAATGTGGACGGGTGTCCACATTCATACATAAAACCTTTCTTACTAAGTCATCTCCAAAATATCACGTTATCTTCTTTGTTTGTTTTTTTTTTTCGTAAAAACAAATTAATAATTATTAAATACTATTTTCGTGCAGCCCTAGAAATTTATACAGAAGAGAAAACAGACTCGGCGCGTGACAAAATAGTCGGGTTGAGCAAATCGTTTGCCAAATGTTTAACATTACGCCCGCCGCGAGCAATATCAATTTGAATATCAAGTAGGCCATTGTTTCATGGCGCTGCTATTCCTAGTCTGAGAAGCATCAGTTATTTTTTCTATAGGTATAAATACATACTCATTACCTACACCCCTTGATTTAAACAGAAAGCGCAAACTAATTGTTTCTTTGGCACTGCGGTAGTTCGTACTTATGAGTGTCAGTTCGTCTCTTACAATAAGCGTTTTTTTTTATCGTAAGTCCTACTGACTGCCATAAAAAAGTTTGTATTTTTTCTAATGCCATTGACATACAACATGACGTCTGTACATTATGATAAAAATAAAATAGATTTTGTGCACTAATTCGACTCCATTCCCTTCTGTGTCCAGTCGGAGAGGATATAAGTATAATAACGATCGTTGTCGCTCCACGTCGGTTATTATGTCTCGTCCATTACGATTTTATTATGCTAATACTAGCTGTCGTGGCTCACTCACGCGGCGATGGATTTTATTAATTTATCGCCGGATTATTTGATTGTTAACTGCTAGTTGGCTCGTAATATTAGTTTTGGGATACACTCTTGCGCGAAAGTGATAGTTGATTTTATGGTATCTAGTTTGCTTTGTATTTTGAAATGGTTTAATAACTTTACGGTCATGAGTATAGACAAAAAGTTTTGTAGACAGACAAATATAGAGACAGACAGATCAACAGAAATATTTATAAGGGTTTCTAGCTTTACTTCAAAAATCTAAAATAGTAAAAACATAGTCTTAAAATTATATTTTGCAAAAAGTAAACACTTATTATATACAATTGGGTGACTAAACGAGCAAGTCGTTCGCGTGATGGTAAGTTCTACGCCCACCCATGCGACGTCCGACCCAGGACTTTTAATCGTAAAGTCCTGCGTTGTCGCCTCGCCACATAGTTCATAAGTTTTCTTTGCCCAGCAATGACGCAGCTACAGTGCCCTTTAAACCGGAACACAGTAATGCGTACACACTGCTTGGCAGCAGAATATCTGACACTGCGGCCGCTTGATATAAAACATATCAAATTATCATCTGTACATGTAGCAATAACATCTTACGACTACGTATTCAAAAAGGTAACTCTCAAAATTCTCATACAATATTTTGTTCCACTTTTCGCCGACGCAGCGCTGTTCATTTTCCCATACAAAAATAGTCGAAAGCGATACTAATACGTAGCTGAGGCTACTGGTAGGTACTACTAATAATAAATTGAAGCTAATTTTTATACGAAATCAAACGGATAAAAAGTTATTATAAATTCCTTAAAACCATAAATACAATTTATGTTGACATGTTTGTTCAAATAAATAAAATATGACGGTATTATTTGAGTAAAATCTTTTAAGTACTATATCCCATTCCAACATAATGTTATAATGATAGTGTATCCGTTCATAAATCAACTCTGTCATTATGACACTATCGGTGATATCAGTTGGGAATACCGAATTATGGGTGTTGGGTGTTGATAATCTTCCGGCGTATAATGAATTGTTGTCAGGTCAACCATAAACATTTTACTATCTCAGAGTAGATTAAATAATGTACTACTAAGCCAATTTTAAATGCCTAATTTTAATGGGTAAAGGACGAGATATAATTTTTATTTTTGGACATTATCACACAACGCCATCTAGCCCCAAACTAAGCAAAGTTTGTACTATGGGAGCCAGCAGCTGATATAATACTAATATACTTTTTTTTTGTAAATACATACTTATAATACATACCAAACACCCAGACGCAAGGCAAACATATTTGTCTCATAAATGTTTGCCCCGGCGGGAATCGAACCCGCAACCTCTTGCGTAGCAGTCAGGTGTACTAACCACCAGTGGTCTCGTCTGATATAATATAACTGAGCGTACAATAACTACTAATAATAATATTGGCGCTAGAACTTAAAAAAAAATGATTCCAATATATGTGAGCGTCACTTAGTCACCAGACTAACTGGGTCGTAAAATAAATTGAAGACATTTCGAGATACACATTTTGGTATTACTATAGATTCATCATTCTCCTGCCCCTATCCCATATTATTTGGGGTCGGCGCAATATGTATTTCTCTTCCATACTTCTCTATCAGCCGTCATCTCTGTATTCACTTCCTTTCTGGCCATGTCGTCACACAATCCATCCATCTATCTTAGGTCTACCTCGACCCCTGTACCCGTCCACATACATACATAAAACCTATTACTATAAATTCATTTGAGAGATTATGGAGGTATTGTCCCTTCCCATTAAAAATAATTGAGCCACCCGACTGGGGACTGAAAGAGCAACTTACAGAAGTCCTCAGAATAAGGACTCGGCTTAGTCCTTATGCTGAGCAGAAGTCCGCAGATAAAAATTAGGTGTGGCACTCGGAGACTGCCGCGGTAAAGCTATTGCATAGCATTTTTTATCAACTTATGCAATTATAATTATTTATTTATTTTATTAATGCAGTATTTTTTTATATACCTATATACTTTCTCACAAACAGCTGATTACGGTAGTTTTCCAATACAACCAATGCCACCTAAAGGCGGGTTGCTGAACTAAAGAGACAAGCGTGATATTTCAAAGTCATTAAAAGTTCTGGTATTTATCGATAGATGGATTTGTCGGTCGGCAGAGTGGAGGGTGTTAGGTTTTTTTCGTTACGGAATTTCTGGATTCGGTCCCCACGCTCAAGGCCCGCGATAAAAGCTATGCAATAGCTTAATAACACTACTCTAATGTTGCGTTGTTTCGTGCTGTAATCTTCTCAGCAAAAACGACCTTACGTTTTGTAACTACTTTTTGTAAAGTCTAGGCAAACAAAGATGATTTTGAATTTGATTTTCTTCAGATCGCCTACCTGAGAACTTGATCAAGTACCAGTGCGTACCAGTTAAAAGCTTGTTTCAATTTAAGCGCTAGTATTGTGTATTACCTATGAGTTATAGGTATGTACCGTATACTTATGTGATTAGTGTCATGGCACCGGAACCTATATTTATTTTCCCACATAATGAGTGTGGTTCTAGCCATTTGCATGTTAATTGCGACAGGTAGCGTTAGCTGCCGTAAATCAACTGCAACTAGCAATCATCTGTTTGCAGTTCGCATTACGAACATTGTTGTTACACGGACGTGAGCTTTATGTACTACTAGCGGCCCGCCCCGGCTTCGCACGGGTAGACATTGATATTAAATATTTGTCTACCCATGCAAAGCCGGGGCGGGCAGCTAGCCTATGTTACTCAGTGATAGTGTAGCTTTCTAACGGTGAAAGGATTTTTGAAATCGGTTCAGTAGTTTCGGAGCCTTTAGACATTTATCAAATATTTTGTCTACCCGAGCGAAGCCGGGGCGGGCTCCTAGTATAATATATAGCCTATGTTACTCAGTGATGAAGTAGCTTTCTAATGAAAAAGAATTATTAAAATCGGTCCAGTACTTTCTGAGTTTATTCGTTACATACAAAAATACAAATCTTTCCTCTTTATAATATTAGTGTAGACTATGTATAATTATGTGCTTATTAATAATATATATACATAAACAATAGCTGAAAACCAGTGTTTTGCAACTGCAGCAATGCTACACGCTGAGCTATGGCCCTTTCCCACTGCTTGCAACACACGCAGTAAATTTAACACTAATTTTATTTAGTTAACCAACTAGGCATGTGTCACATAGTTTTAAACTCCAATGGCAACCAACCCCTAATTCCGTTGTCTCAATTTCCTTAGTTTGTGTTCCTTTTCTGTGTAAATATTTTTGTGATTATAGTTTTCTATACTAATATTATAAAGATGAAAGATTTGTATTTGTGTGTGTAGGCACCTAAAACTACTGAACCGATTTCAAAATTGTTTACACTACCTTCCGAATCCGGCGGTAAATTTTTTATGTCTAGTCAAATAAAGATGATTTTAAGTTAGAGTTTAATATGAGACTACTGTAGGGCTCGCTTGTTTTATTTGATTAGTAGCTGATATGTCAATAAAAAAAATTAGAGCATTTAGTTCTCGTTTTTAAAGACAAATAAAGTAGAATTTTCTGGAACAATTTCTTTGCCCCCACCGAACGTAGGTATAGCAAAATCAACATACATTGTCTTCCGAACAAAAAATATAATTCCATGGAATAAAAAGCAGTTTATTATGCAACTGCATAATAAAAGCACCGCATGGGATCGATTCTATCTGAAAAAGTCTCAAAGTATGCTTCTTTTTATCCATCCCAGTCATTCTTCATATAAAAGAGTCAACTTTGCCAAATAAAGACCTAGTTCTTGTTCGCATGGCATTGTATCACCAAAAACACTTAGATTGGCAAATAATATGCGTGAAATAGCGTATATTTTATGCACGTTTTGTATATAAGAACGTGTCTAATGGAATTGCCAGTGTTTATTTTTAATGCTGTTTTGCACCTAAAGAAATATATAATAGATTGCAATTTCACTGTAACTAGTCGTGTAAACGAACCCCAGCGGTAAGTACATGTTCTTTGTTTGTTTGTTTGTCATTATCTTTTTGTTATGTATACGGTAATATTGAAATCGAGTAGATAATTTGTTAGAGAATTGTGACCGTCGTTGACATTGGAACTACGATTTTGGTTTATTCAAACTAGCTGGTACCCGCGACTTCGTCTGCATTTGTTTAATGACAAAAGTACCGTATGTCCTTCCCTAGAATATTATCTATCTACTTGTCAAATTTTATAACGATCCGTTCAGCCATTTAGTCCTGAAAATTTAACAAACAAACAGTTATTTTCGCCTTCACAATATTAGTATGGATTGATGCTCTGACACTGGCTAGGGCTTGGTATCTTATTATCTAGCATTAAAAGACGCTGATAAAGCCAACTGAATGGTAATCTGTCACCGTAACCTAAAAGTTTTTAACTTTTACTAAATTGTATTTCAGAGAAGTTTCATATCTATTCTTTACCTATACTGTTTAGTTTACGCCCTTATAAAGCACTTATGGAAGTCGTTAACAGCCACCAGCTGGGATTAAAAGCCTTATGAGAAAAGCCGGAAAGAAAACTCAACAAGGTATCCGTCTTTTTTTCAGGGTTTGCCATTTTCAGAAAATCTACTAAATAATATACATAACTGCATAGCTTCAAGTTCTTCAACCAAGTACACAGGGTAGGCGGACAGCATTGAGCGCCTTTTCTCTTCAATTGACTTGCACATCTCTTTTGCTACTTCTACATTCCTCAATCTCTTCTTACACGGCTGTGCAGCCGGTGGCGAGTATTCTTCCTTTTCACAACTGAGTGCTTTGATAAATTTAACTATAAACAATATTTCTCTGCCGTCTGTACACCAACGTCAATAAGTCAAATGAAGCCGTAATCTAGGCTCGGTAACTACTCATTGTGTTCCATTTGATTTATGTTACGACTGTACTTACTTTCACTGCGTGTGCAATCAATGCAGCCGTTGCTGACCGTTCTAAATGCACATTATAGACGAGTGTTTACGATTTGAAAATAGCCAGCTTAGTGTTTCCAGCTGTACCGACCTACCCTATCGCGAACTTAAAATTTGACCTAAAGTATTTTGGCTTAGTGCGATCTGTTCTTTTAAAAGGTGCATCAGGTGAATATCACCGCCCTCTAAATAAGCATGTTTTGTTACCAAACGGTCCTCCGAGTTAATTAATTTTAAAACCACAAATTATTATTAAAGTTACTTAAGTTAGTTTACTATCTATGTAACTATTCTATAATTTTAGATTTCTTTGTGCGCAGGAGTATGTGCGCGTACTGGCACATCAGAAAAAAGTAATTCTTTTTTTGATTTTCTTAAGTCATTATATGTTCTGTCACTTTTTCTTACAATAAAAAATATCTTCAAGACAAACGTTTGATTTCAATTAATTAAAACTACAAACTCACATATTATACAACAAAGGTTACTAAACTTTCTTCTTACTCCAAAAATCGCTTTGCGTAGCTCAACCAAATAAGATTATATTAGGTCCTTACATATGAAATTGGCGTTTTTCGTACTGGCCACTTTAATCACGAATTTCTCCTCTTTGGTAAGGAATTCCAAATTCAAATTTGTACAGCTATAGACTCATGTATTTGTGTTTCGATGATCGTCATTCATTTGTTTTTTTTCTTCTGTTTTTTTCTGTTTGCGTCACTCATTTTACAAAATGGAAAACCTTAAATATCGCATTATTTACGAGTACGAGTTCCGCCGTGGCACTAGTGCTGCGGAAACAACTCGAAGGGTGAATGATGTGTATGGCGGTCGTGTTGCAAAAGAAAACACAGTTCGTTTTTGGTTCCAACGTTTTCGTTCTGGAAATTTCGACCTGCAGAACAAGCCCCGTGGACGGCCTGAGACTCAAGTTGATAATGAAGAGTTGAAGGCTATTGTGGAAGCGGATCCATCGCAAACCACGTCCGAGTTAGCTGCAGGCTGCAATGTTAGTGATAAAACTGTTTTAATTCACTTGAAGCAAATTGGGAAGATTAAAAAGCTTGAAAGGTGGGTACCTCACGAATTGACTGAAACAAACCGGCAAACGCGCGTCGACTGCTGCGTTACATTACTAAACCGGCACAATAATGAAGGTATTTTAAACCGAATCATTACCTGTGATGAAAAATGGGTTCTTTACGATAATCGGAAGCGCTCAGCGCAATGGTTAGATCCTGGCCAGCCAGCCAAATCCTGCCCCAAGCGAAAATTAACCCCAAAAAAGTTACTTGTAAGCGTTTGGTGGACTAGTGCCGGTATTGTTCATTACAGTTTTTTCAAATCTGGCCAGACTATTACGGCTGATGTCTATTGTCAGGAATTGCAAACCATGATGGAAAAGCTAGCGGCTAAACAACCTAGGCTGGTCAATCGCTCCACGCCACTGCTGCTTCACGACAACGCTAGACCACACACTGCGCTACAGACGGCTTCTAAATTAGAAGAGCTTCAATTGGAAAGTCTAAGACATCCTCCGTACTCCCCGGACCTTGCTCCAACAGATTACCATTTTTTTCGAAATTTGGATAACTTCTTGCAAGGGAAAAAATTCAACTCCGATGGGGCAGTCCAAATCGCCTTCAAAGATTTTATTGATTCCCGTCCGACTGGTTTTTTTAGTAAAGGGATCAATGAACTACCTATGAGATGGCAAAAGTGCATAGAAAATAATGGTTCATACTTTGATTAATTAAATATATTATATTAAAAAATATTCGACTTTTTGTTCCTCCCATACAAAACTCCAATTTCATATGTAAGGACCTAATATTATATTATATTTTATAATTAGTATCTTAATGATAATACTAAAATACCAAAGTACTCAATGATGGAAAGGTAAAGAGTACAAGGAATCTGCGAACGTGTATGAAACGATTGATGAATGTTAAAGAAGCAAAAGTGGTGTGCAAGTCAAGAGTGAAATGGCGCTTTATACTACACCTATTTTGGTTCTTTTACATTCATAATTTCTTCATACATACTTGCCGATTCAGAGTACGGTTTGTAGATCAAATTGTCAATGTTATTCTCTTGTGGAAGTCACTGTTAGTACAATACGTAGAGTTCCACAATCGAAAGTCTCCCACAAAGGTTGTCTCAGTAGTAAATATTAAACAAACATTCAACCGGCACTTTTATGCTGAGCTCCAATAAAGAATATGTTTCGATCCGAAATGACTTCGGAACTATAAAACGTAATGTCCAGTTAGATCGAGAAACAATGGTTACTTCGCAAACTGCAATTGTATTTCTCTAACCGTTGGAAACAATACTTAAACCGGTTATTTTAGAGCACAAAATTGTATAGTTTGGGGTGAGTCTATAAAAATCTTCGTGGGCAATCGTATCCCACGCTGAGTTGAAAATTTATTGATGTATTTATAAAACCGATGCCGGGCAGGTAATTGTAATGCATAAATATAAGGTCGGTATTCACGGAATGTAATGATTGTGAACTATTCGATTACGATCGAAACAATCCGAGTTGCAAGTTTATCGACAGTATTATTGATGGAGCTACATAATTTGAGTACTTAAGTACTATAGGATGAATTTCATCTGAATTATAGCCAACTAATAGTACATCTAATTACACAATATTTATTATACTGGTTATATATTGCGAATGTTTGAAAGCAGCATTTATTTTATTTGTCACATTTTTTTTTATCACGTATACTAAATGATATAAAACAAAGTCGCTTCCCGCTGTCTGTGTGTCCCTATGTATGCGTAGATTTTTAAAACTAATTTGTGCTTTGTAGGTATTATCTTATATGGCTAACTTTGGCCGTACGAAGCCGGTGCGGGTCGCTAGTTAGGCAAAATGCTTAAAGACTATTAATATGAAGAATAAATGTAATTCAAAAGGGATGAGGCGTAATGGGGTCCAATGGGTTCCAATTTTAAATGGACCGAAAAGACACCTCCACCTTACAGAAGATCACAACCGAATTACGCTCCTCTAAGTCAGTTTTGTGTTTCTGCGTTAAGATTCTTCTGAATGCGGGGTAGGTAGTAAGGACACTTGATCATCTAAAATGATACCACAGCATGATTCCTCTCCACATATAGTTGGCACTAGTGATACCACTGTTATTGCAAATGTTCATGGGGTCTTCAGCGATCGCTTGTCAGCAAGCGAGTCGTGCGATAACTAACTACCATTGTAGTATATAATAGACACTTGCTTTTTCCCGCGGTTTCGCCCGCATGGTTCTAGATAAAGATAGCCTACGTCCTTCCCCAGGTATAATCTGTCTCATAGCCAAATTTCATTACGATCCATTAAGCCGTTTAATCGCGAAATGGTAACAAACAGACCAACAGAGTTATAATATTAGTAGGTATGGAGCTAGATTATGTCAAGCTCGATATAAATAAGAATGGGGTGAGTATCAAGATGACAGACACGTTAATTGCAAGAAGTAGGCAGAAGAGAAGGCAGATGATTCTTTTGCGCAGCCTTTTGTGTTGAAAAACGTATCAGTGAATATAATTATACTTAGTCATTACAACCACAAGCACTTAATTACGATAGTTGGTCGCTGAATAAAACATAATGCCACGGCTTTGTAATTCAACCAAGCATGGTATAATAAATAGCAATTATGCAGTGTAAATCACCGGGCACCGGGCAATCAATCATCGCAATCTAGTAATCACTGGGAGATCTTAATCGGCTAATTGTAAAACATGATCTACATCCATGGCACGACGTTGTTTGAATTTAAAATTGTTGCTTGTGGTGGTTTCATAGTGATGGGTGCAATCTTTCGAAATCAGACAATTTTTGATATGAAAAATTCTTTATTAGGCCTAGTAGCTGGTGTTAATGATCTTGACAGAAACAAAGACTCACTTTTACACTATCGCGTTGCATGTTTATACAATTATAAAAACGGGAATTAACGCGAAATTTACTTTTTCATTTATCCCTCGTGTTTCGACCAGGTTGCACTGATCGTGGTCACGGGCAGACTGATGCAGCGAGGTAGCTCCGTTTGCCAGTGACCACGATCAGTGCAACCTGGTCGAATCGTCGGGATAAATGAAAAAGTAAATTTCGCGGTAATTCCCGTTTTTATAATTGTAGGAATAAGGACATCATTACGTATGCATCCTCCAATTGAATTATTCGATGGAATAATGTGAACGATGATGGTGTCAACAGTATCCTTTACAATTCCTTAAAATACCAATTATTTTGAAGTAATAGTAGAGATCAATTAATAAACTCAAATACTATAGAGAATTTCCTTACCCGTAAGTCTACTCGAAACTTCTACTACTCTTAACAAACTATTTAACACACTACACTTAGAAACTGCTTAAAATGAGCAATATTTACTTTTGCATGTGAACTTGCAGTGACTGCAATTTTTATTATCCATCTACAAGTTCACAACACTATTGTATAATAACAGCAATGGGAATCAAACCGCAACTGAGTATAATAAAACTATCAATAAACCATGTTTCCAGCGGTATACTTGACGTGTTGTATAAATTAATGTGTTTCCAGTAACTGTGCTCTTGAAAAGCAATGTTATCTTCATTTTTTTGTACAATAGAAACGTTTGGTTCTTAGTTCTTGTGATATGCTCTAAAAATAATATGTTCTTTTCGAAATAATCGATATTCTTTAATAACTTATTAAATGAACATGAACTTTATAAAATTATCGCTCAAAATGTATTGCATTAAAAATTCTCTAAGGACGCTGACTCTATTTATATCTTCTCTTAGTTCTAAATGATGAGCCACAACACTATTAGCTTTAGTTTCAAAATTGTCAAAATCTTCAAAGCCCTCTGAACTTTCAATGTGATATGAGTCATCAGAATAATCTTGACTGGTCATTAATCACACTGGGCTTGCTTCAGGCGGTTCTGTTAACACATCTCAATCGTTGTTGGTACAATTAAATCCGAGGGCCGAGGGCATCTACAGTACCCATGTATTATCATGCGTAGCTTGTCAGGTTTGTACTACGGTAATCGTATAAGGTATACCTACTGTGTGAATATTTAGGATAATAATTATGGCAATACTATTATTCTTTGATTATGCTTACATAATTTTGTGGGTACTCGGGCAAAAATTTGATGCAACTGCCTCTAATGCAACTGAATCATTTATCGCTAAGCTATTGCTTCAAATAATAAATTTACTATTGCTTCTATCTTAGAGAAGTGAGAGATTATATGAAACTTTAACCGTCCAATTAATCATTATAATATTAAGCTAACTGTTTTTATTAATTTACAATAATCATATACTTCTAAGCTGCCAATAAAGTGTCTTCATAAACTTCAACCGCATCGTCATTAATACCCAATTTATCAGCAATCATTTCAATTTACCAACCTACAGAAATTATCCCAAATTGTTGGACCCGTTCGAGCAGTTTATCAGGTCGACCATATAGAGATCTGAAGGCGGGACGGCAATTTCCATCGTTGGCAACGCGTAAATAACGAAGGGGCCATAAAATATGATAATCTTGTTGCATCGGATGAATCCTCTTTGTTTGAATGCAACGTTTTGTAATGCTGTGGGTGTTTCGAGACTTGTGGCCTTGTAAGGGGGCTTAATCGCTTGTTCACTAATGGCAGCTTTAAACTTTCGTTAAAGTGTATCAGGACTAAAATGATTCAATGCTTTTTACTTATTTGCATTGTTTTCATTAGTATCTGAATATGTTAATAATAATTAAATATTCTCAAATAAGGTAAACTTTGATCAAGAAAAAGAGTTAACCCTGTAGTAATGCCTGTAAGGAATACATGATTCGTGATTTGCTATAACGGTATTTAAGAGTATTCAACCTCGAAAATAGCTAGACTTTATACAGTTCTTTATTGTTTACTTCATATTTTGGCAGTATTTGCATTGGAATTAATATAAAATGAAATATTTATTGTTGTAAATGATACTACCAACACTAGAACATTTAAACATGCTATTAGACTAAGTTAAAGTAATATAAAACATTATTGCCCAAATGTTAGAGATTCGTACCTAACGATAAATCACTCATTTAGTGTTGATTGTCGCCTCCGCTTCATCCAGTAAGCTTATAGCATCGGAATTTAATTGTAAATCAACTCAATAAACACTGTGCCAGCTCACTTAGTTAGCAATAACATAACGACTTGATAGCTTCTTGTGGAGTGAAGGTTTATGCAAATAGAGCAAAGTTCCTACTCTTGTGTTACATTTTATTTGAGAGTGTTCTGGCTATTGCTTAGCGTTTACTATTTGGCTTAGTAGAATTATTGTTTAATTTGCAGAAAGCACTTTGAAATGTTTCTTCAAATTTTACATTACGAATTTTTGAGAACATTAAATTATCAATACATACGATGAATATAATAATGACACATCCCATTGAGAATGCGAGTACTAGAGACGCCATAATGATAACAAATCGTGGTAGTAGCTTTGCTAGGGCACTATCAGACCAACACGTAATTTATCGCGAGAGGAAGACGTAAATCAGCCCGCCGGGCGCGCTCGCTCGTAAATCCAATAATATTATCCTGCGTTCGCCAGATAATTTCGGTGTAACTGACGGCTTTGATGGCCGTTTCAGTGCAGTTAAGATTATGCCACTTTAGGGTGATAGGGAAGAAACTCAGAGCTATCTGAAATCTGAATACTAAATCAACGTTTTAAAAAAGGCATACCTAATACGTAAGTATGAAAGTAGAAGGTACTAGGACTTCACCTAGTAAGCATATTGGATACTGACATATGGTAAATCAGTCAATAAAATGTTTTATAATAAAACTACTTTAGGAGTAAAAAATAATACCAATGCATGAAATTGCTATTGTCAGACTCGAAGGGGCTCTATAAGAAAACAAGACTAAAATTACGTGTAACACGATGCAAGGAACATGTTAAAGCAAATAATAGAACAGCTAATATACACTGTGGATATCATTACAGTTTCTAAAAACCATCGTACCTGCAACCTGGCCGTAATGTAGGAGGTGACTTCATAGCTCAACACAAACCAATACGGAGAGATCTGTGTTTGGATTTCTCTTTAAAAAGTTCCACTGAGTCTGTAGTTGGAAAACGCAGGGAAGGAAGAGAAGACGTTATCAGCTAGAGCCATTTACGGCAATAGCTATGGAAATAGGACATCAGCAGTGCACATGCAGTATCGGTTATATGCCGTTCCCTATCTGTTATATCCCCTCTAAGTGCTCATCGTGGAGATATCATATCTGTATGGCTCTATTGTGACTCTGTGGTCTCCAACAATGTCCGTTTTATTCGTTGACGGTTTATTGAAAAGGTTTCATGAATTTAGAATTAGTCTAAGGAAAGATACTTCTAAAATGTTAACAAAGACAAAATGTTTGTTTGCGATTGCAAATAACAAATTCACGGATTACTGTGTGAAACGTGAAAAGAATAAGGCATCTGTTCTATCGAATCTGTTTCCACATTACAATAATGTGTACACTGAATACTAGACAATACAGGAATATAATAACCGAGCTCCAAAGCCGGTGGCACGCATAGAAATGCTAAATAATAAAAAAAGATACACGACCGCTGCAAACAAAAAGCCTCTGAGAACTTGGAACATAAAGGGGAAAATTATTACGCTTTCAGCGGCACATTTAAGCAAAACATATTTCAAAAGTTTCGCCGTATTAAGCAACATTTATTTTGGCAGTGACTCGCCCATTACGCCGCACGACGATGCTAGACTACAAGTTATGAAAAATATCTGCCTACTATTGGTCCGTACAGTCGTAAGGTTTCCTTCCATTCGTATATCTTACACTGTTATCAGTATCAGGGACTTTTGTTGTTACTTATATTGTTTTATTTGTGTCACATTGAGAAACATTTGCTGTTCCTCACTTTGGCTTTTTCACATTCAAAGCAGTAGATATATATAACATCATCTTCTAAACTCGTATTATTTGGAATTTCTATTGGGATTTCATTAATCTGTATAATTCTTATATGTATTTCTATGAGTTTCATGTACATGGCCTGTGGCTTCAAAAAACAGTTAATCTTAGAAGATTGGCGATTAAGCTTTCGATGAAAATAACCTATAGACCTCACTTGGTCACTGCCTATTCTCACTCAAACTTAAGAAAACAAGTTCTGAAACCAATCGTACTTGAGTTTAGTTTCGCTGTTAGAGACTTATAAATAGGCTGAATGCCAGTTTTCTTATTATTAAGTATGGAGTCACTTTGTGATATTCTCAGCAGATTGTGTTTTGTCCTCATATTAGTACGACGGTGTTATTGATGCTCAGTTTTTTACTGCATCTTAAATATCAAGTTGATAGCTAAGTACCTTTAATACTGCGTTTATCTCAACTTTATGGTTTTTCATTTTCCACAATTATCCAATTTCACTAGCGAGAGCTAAATGTATTACGAACGAATAACCCACTTCTTACATATTGCTTTGAAGTTTTGAATTGAGTAATATCCTTAGCGAATATATTAATACAAATCCAGTTGTTCGGCTATATTGTTGAAAACATTGTGTGCATTCTAGTATTATTAAAAGCACTAAACAAAACCATATTACTAGTCCATAACAGCTATTAACCACCATAATAATAGTGGTTACTCGTGCATCACAAGAAAGGTGCTATAAACAAACATTTGCATTCAATTCGTCTGAAAGGTATTTGGAGTTTAGAATGGGGTAGTTTTATAATTTAGCACGGTTGGGCGGGCGGCCACGCCTTTGCTCGCTCCGGGAGACCTCGTTAAGGGCAAGACGAGTCTTTCTTGTGTGACAGCATGTCAAATGAATGATGTTGACGCGTTATTATTATTGGGTTCTTTTGTACTATCTGTGTTTACGTCCCAACTTGCTAAGCTATTGAATTGTGTTCCAAACGACAGAAAAGTTGCTTAATTTAATCGATCCGGTTTCTGAGTTTGTTCAAGTCAGTCGATTGTGTCGTTATGGGCCCATTTTGAAAGATTTGTTAGTTTATACCTACTCAGCTGATTCTTATCAGCTGAGTAGGTATAAAGTCATTGAATATTGGAAATGATAATTGTGTCGCGTTAAAATGGTTTTTCAATGAAAGAATACACTTGTATACTTAACCAGTAAAAACCTACTGACTGTAGTTTTATCAGTCCCAACTTTTAAAGCTACATCTACAACTTTAAAGCAACGAAAGTAAATAGGTTATATGTTATCCTACCAATATATGTCTTTCCATGTGAATGTTTGAATTAGTTTCCTGATATCACGCGGTAAAAAAACTTTATTGAAATTTTGTTTGTGGCGCGTAATTTTTCCAATAATTTGTAAATCGTAACAACTGATTTACCCCATATAATGCGTTGTGATGGTCAGATCGCAGTCGCTTTGTGTCCAAATAGTGTAACAAGCGTTGATGATTATTTCTATACCATAACAAAAGACCATTAAAGTTCATATTCGGTTACATTCGACGTTTCCACGACAAACATCATTATTGTCCAATAAATCAGAAGTAAATTCTAATTTATTAACGAATTCAAATCGTCTGCTCCGCCCCTTGCTAACGAGCTCTTATCCGCACTTGAAAGATTCAACAATTCAGTAATTGTACGAACGCCATGTTTGGGAACATTCATTAGAAGTAGGTCTTTAATTAAACGAGAATCTGCGTGTAGGAGGCGTGGCGTAGTGACCTTAGTTTTAGGGTAAATTAATAACACTTATAGCCGAATAATCATAATTCAAATTTTTGAGTGGTCGGGCAAATTGGGATCTCCTGTGGGTTTTGGAGTTATTAATATTGGAGCCGCCCGACTGGGGACTGTACCTCCGCCTTACAGAAGACCGTAGTGAAATAACACCTACTTTCATGTAGTGTTGTATTTTTGCGGTAAGTAAGGTTGCCAGTGCTCCACAAGGTCCTCATCAACAACAGGGTTGGTACCTCATTAGTGATATCCTGGTATTGCTAGCGGCTATAGGCTACGGTGATTGCTTACCATCAGATGGGCAGTATGCTTGTGTGCCACCTTAGTGGTATATAAATGCCCTGAATCCTACAACCTGGCCTCTAAGACTAGAATGAATAGGCTATTAATTAACGGACAAGCGAGCTCCACCTTCGACCACATCTTCACTTACTATCAAGTGAGATCTTGGTCAATAGCTGACCCGTATTTAATAAAAAAAACTTAAATGCCAATCAAATCTGATGCCGCAGTAATTTTGAGTGGCCTCCGATTTTACATGCGAAATTATATTTTGACTCTACAAACAGCTACGTGACGGATAAGGGAGAATGATATAATTATTGAAAATGACACACTGAAATTGTATTCGCCGATACATGGACGACTAAACAGGCAGAAAAAAATGACAATTTAAAATATTCTAATGCTCTTTTGTGGTTTCAGGATGAAGATACTTTGAACCAGAATGACGGAACATACAGGAAGGCAGTCTCTAATCAGAGTGCAGGTCTCTTGTGAACTTGGGAGGAATCATTGACAAGTCTAAAAGTATGATTTCTGAACCGACTCCATTGACCCAAGCAGCTTCGCCGACAGAAATACGCTAATGGGACCAAACTTGCGGTACAGTAAAGACAGAAAGTTCAAAATATTCATAAAAGAACACGAGGGACTTAGAGATAGAGAATGCTTAAAATCTTAAATTAACAAAATGCATACCCATAGTTTTTGTTTCCGTAAACTACATTTACGTAAAATAAAGTATTCGAATTACTCAAGATAAATGTTCAAAGTTTGAAACTCGAATAATCGAAAAGAATAAATGGACCCTCCAATCACAGCTCAGAAGCTATTACCACAGTAAATGTACGAACGAAGTAATCGTTCGAGCGAGGCACGCCTCCTCTCGAAACCAATTAACGTTTAAATAAGAGGTGTTTTAACTTCACTGTTGATTTAAAAGGTTGTTAGGCAATGGCACAACGGCGAAGTAATCAAGTTCATTCAATCACAACAAATATATGCTTTCACTTTCCTCGATCTCCTCGTTCTCGAGTCCTCGGTGAGCGAGTCCCACTCGCAGTTTTTATATGAAAACTTTTTGAAAAGAGAACTCATATTAAAAAGATTGCTTGTTATAACTCTCGAGTCCCTTCCCTCAAGTCGCAGGGAGCAATGGGCGGGGATGTCGAGCACCATCGATGCGTCTGAACGCCCATTCGTCAAATTAACAGCCATGCCACGGGCTGTTAATCACGTACTTCCTTATTTAATGGCTGAATACTTGTGTCATTGTGTTTGAGAGCGATTTAATGAGTTTAGCTTCAGACTGGTCGCTTCAGCTTGAAATTATTGAGGCTTCAGAAATTCTTTCTTGGTATCCTACCAATTTTATAATAGCGAAAGATGTGGTTATGGATGTGTGGATAGACGTTTGTTACTTTTTCGCGCAAAAACTGCTGAACGGATTTGGATGAAATATGGAATACGTAGTGTATAACCTGGATTAACACCAAACTTTTTATCCCAGGAAATTTGTTTATCCCGGGAAAATGATTGGTTCCTCTGGGATTCTAAACTCGCGAATGAAGGAATGAAGTCGCGGGCGGAAGCTAGTATTGAATACTCTGTTACAATTACCATAATTTAATTGTCTCCTATCGATTCTTATTGCTGAATAAACATTATTGAAGGCTTTCAATAAAGGGACAAAAGAGCCGGTCGTCTTCTGGCATGAAGCGCTGCCTGCTATTCTAGCGATGTAAGTTTGAATTCCACCGGTCTGTACTTTTTTTTTTCTTTTTTTATACCACTAAGGTGGCAAACAAGCATACAGCCCACCTGATGGTAAGCGGTTACCGTAGCCTATGGACGCTTGCAACACCAGGGGTATCACCCGCGCGTTGCCGACCCTTCAAAAATCTCTTCACACCCTTCTTGAAGAACCCCATGCTGTACTCCTTTGGGAAAACCTCGGCGGGGAGTTCATTCCACAATTTGATCGTGAGCGGGAGAAAACTCCTTTGGAACCGCGCCGTGCGAGACCATTTCGGATCCAAAGTGTGGGGGTGAATTCCCCGCCGATGGCGAGAGGTGCGGTGGCAAAAACCTATTCGTTTTTCTAACTTAAATGCAGTGATTAGTCAGCTTTACAGTGAAGGACACATCATGAGGAAACCTTATACGTCTGCGAAAAAAATCAATGAGACTGAGTCGGACTCACCATCATTCTGTCACGATGACACCAAATTATCTTGGGTGGTAACTGGGTGAAGTTATTATATTATTGTATTGCCATCGCTCCTTTATACATATGCAAATTTTCAAAATAATAATACGTCTTGAAGTCGGTCAAAATGACGTTGAAAGATTCCGCTACATTGATAGTCTCGTTTATACAGGTGTTAAAACGTCTTTCTTTTAACTTCGCTCTCTTGTATATTGCGAAAAGAGAGGTAGGGCGATTTGGGAGTTCCCGTGGGTGTTCCCATTTAAATTGGAGCCGCCCGACTGGGGACTGTACCTCCACCTTACATAAGACCGCAAACCTTGATTTAGTGTTGTGTTTCTGCGGTAAGTAGGTTGCCAGTGCTCCACGAGGATACGCTGGGCTAGTTTAAAAATAATGCGTAATATTAAAAAGTTAAATACGGCAACCCAGCGGCTGGCAGTAGGCGCCTCGCTCAAATCTGCTTGCCAGTAAATCTGGCGCTCGGTAAATCTACCTCGCGGTAAATCACTTCGCTGCCGTGACCCGACGTATCTCGCATCGCGGGAACTTAGGGTTGTCGATGACGCGGTTCATTTGTTACTTCAGACAGGGTCGACTTATTTATTGCCATACTTTTAGTACCTCTACTGGAGGAGCCAAATATTGCTACTCATTTGAAGTTTTGTATTGCTATCAACGTAGTTGTAGCTTTGGTATTATTATAGGCTTCCCAAGGCTTTCAAGTAGGCGTTATTAATGTTTTTTTTTTTATTTCATGTAGTATTTTTTCCTTATTTAAAGGATACTATTATTGAGTACTTCCCTTTTATACAACGTAATAAAAGATATATTTCAGCCTAAGCAAAGCATATGAAAAAAATATAATATACTTGCCAACCCTAGCTTTCAGATCTCGGTTCGTGCGAGCGTTATTGAATTTTGCATATTCGTTCATATCGAGACATCGCTCCCGCGCATTGTTCCCGTACATTATACTGCAGGCGCTTGATTTAACTTTTCTCGATACAGGATCAATGCGATGCTTACATTAACTATTTCATATAAATATTATAAAGTAAAACAGGCAAAGGTCACTTGTGCAAATACGTCCTCTTCAACTGACGTTTAAATTTCGAGCGTTTTATTCTAATTTCGTCACATCACAAGCAGAATGAATCATAATATTCGTATTTTTTTTTAAATTACGCAAATAAATTCTATTATTTTTTATCAGAATCATCTTCTCTTAACATGTTTTGAATTTCGAAAATGAATTCTATGTCTGACACGGTCTGTTAACAAATATTGTACGTAGGTACTTTGTATCTGTGCCGGTAGCATGAACATTGTCGACAACGTTTTCGTATCGCCTTCGACTATTTTTGTATTGGAAAATGAACAGCGCTGCGGCGGTGAAAAGTGGAACTAAAAATTTGTATGACAATTTTGACATTTCGCGAGTTACGTTTTCAAATACGTTGTCGACAATGTTCCTGCTACGGGTACTGTAGTTTATAGCTCTTTAGCAAGAACATTAACAAATCCGGCGAGTAGTTTATTAAACTTTATTAGCTAACTGGACAGTTAGTATCTTTGTAGTGTTGTCATTTCTGTTTGTGGATTTAAAGTTCGAATTTTGAATTGTGAGAGTAGGTTATGGAGTACATCATTATGACGCATAAATAAATAATCATTATCTGACACGTGACTTATCGGAGCATCATCAGAATAAAGAGTTTTAATTTATAAGCTTCGACGGACTACCAAACTAGTTTATATCTAAGAAACAAACCCTAGTAAGAACATTGACATAATCGAATCAGAACAGTATTGACAAGACAATTCACAGAACACATAGTTTGAAACATTTCCATTTTGAAACATGAGCTTTGTCGTAAATATAGTTTGGACAAGAAAAACGTGGTGCAGGGACATAAACAACAGTGGATATCGAGGTCGTAAATATTACGGTCGTGAGGGCCTGCCTGGTAGCCGGCCGATTACATATCGTGTGGGTTTGCAACAGGAATCGCGCGGTGATTGCTGTCACAAAACAAATAGGTATACAGAGACGAAACGATATAAGCACGCGGATATTTTAATATTGCTTACTTTGCAATTTAAGTGGCGTTTGAATTTTTTAACGATGTTCTTTTTTTTATGGATCGAAAGTCGTTGATTTATACAAAGGTTTCATTAAAATTCGAATCAAGAAAACTACTTATTTGATTTAACCGAATTATTTCGATCCCACAAATGAAAATCTATTTTATCTACCCGTTGCAATTTGGTCGGTCGCTAAGGTTAGGAGTTAGGTTTTCAGAGTTCCAGGACAGAGCACTGAGTTTCCTTCCGATTCTTCTCAGGTAGCTTTTTTTAGAACCGGTGGTAATTTAGAACTTCATGAGTGCCTTATTAGGACCTAAACTGAATAAATGAAATTTTGATTTTGATTGCCTCAGAGACATCCTGTGCTGGTGTTTAGGAGGAAGTATGGTTTATATCAATTTGTCTCTTTTATACCATTCCTAATAAGGTCGGCAACGCGGTCTCCCCTGCAGCCTGAGCAAGAACCACTTGCGACTACATATTCGTATCCCTTTCGACTATTTTGTATGAGAAAATAAACAGCGCTGCCCCGGTGAAAAGTGGAACTGAAAATTCGTATGAAAATTTTGAGGGTCGAATGATGTTCTTGCTACCGGTAACTACTGGTGTTGCAAGCGTCCATACGCTACGGTAACCGCTTACCATCATACCGTATACCTGTTTACCACCTTAGTCGTATAGAAAGCCCTTTGTATGGTGTCATCTCATAAAGCTGGTAATGTCATCAGGCAGCATGCTGCAAGCGCCATCTTCCTTATACTCAAACACGTTTATTAGTTCATGTTCTGTGCCGGTAGCATGAACATTTTTCGACTACGTAAGCGAAACGTAACTCGGTAATGTCAAAATTGTCATACTAATTTTTAGTTCTACTTTTCACCGCCGCAGCGCTGTTAATTTTTCAATACAAAAATAGTCGAAGGCGATACGAAAACGTTGTCGCAAATTATTCATGCTCGCGCTACTCTTGATACAATAGTTACAACTTACTATTCGGTGAAGTTCAGGTAACACATTAAAGCACTAGTTATAATGCGAACTGTCTGATCTGTCTGCAGACCAGCTAATGTATTCGTCGGCACGTCAGAATGCCACTTAAAGAGGCACGGCCACGTCGCATCGGCACATGCATTCGAATGATTTACATTTTGGAACACACTGAGTGCAAAATCCTACTAATATTATACATGCAAAAGTTTGTGAGTATAGATGGATGGATGGATGTATGTTTTTACTCTTTCACGCAAAAATTACTCTACGGATTTGGATGAAATTCGGAACACAGATAATTTATAACCTGGATACTTTTTATCCCGGGTTTTTTTTTATACATACAGATATTTAATATCAATATGTTTAGTGGTCTTGTCAGTGTTATTATATTTGTCCGTTCGAAGTAAAAATATATAACGTAGTTTAATTTCTACCATTTCAAAAATGTTACTAGACTGTACTGTGTGACAAATCCGTAAATAATTTACTGTAACAATAAAAAAAAAATCAATACTGGCACTTTAAGCCTTGTTGAAGAAAATCCCCAAAAACAAAATATTTTTTGTTATTATGGTCCACATGGTACACTGTGCCCGCTGTCCCACCGCCCCGCCTCAGGGCACACCGCCTCTTCCATGTCCCACATCAGATTGCGATTTATCCCCGCCCGCCTTAATTGTGGCCATCACTCCATTCAGTTTATTATTATCCTTATTTTTTACTAAGGCGGCAAACAAGCATACGACCCGCCCGATGGTAAGCGGACCCTATGGACGCTTGCATGCAACACCAGGGGTGTCACTCGCGCGGTGCCGACCCTAAGTCATCATCAAAAATCTCCTTTAATAATTGTCTAATTTATAATGAACTAGCTGTTACCCGCGACTTCATCTGCATTTGTTTAAAGACAAAAGTGGCCTATGTCCTTTCCCAGGACATAATCTATCTCCTTGTCAAATTTTATTACGATCCGTTCAACCGTTAAGTCATGAAAAGGTTACAAACAGACAGAGTTACTTTCGCATTTATAATATGAGTATGGATGGAGAACAATATGTATTTATTTTACCAATTTGGTATTTTGATAACCTGGTGTTATTAAATATTTTTTTGCTGGCAACGTGCTATTTGCGTTTTTATTGCCATATAAGTTACGCTATAATTTCTACTTTAAGGAGGAAACCATTTAATTTTATTGGATTGTCTCTATGTAGTTAAGTTTTTCAATTTTCTTCCTGAAGTCATTTTATACCTGATTTTTTAAGCTATATACAGTTAAAAGTGTAATATTTTTTATAAAAACCAGATCTATATCTACCTAGTTACTTCTAGATCTGACCTAAACCGAATCACACGGGAGCATGCCAAGACGGCAGCATTGCCACGCTGATGATAGCAATGCTGTAACTCTGAGCGAGATGTGTTCCAGCACGCCTGTCACAAGAGGTCTCAAGCAGCCGACGTAAGACCTTTAAAGGCTGAAGAGCATTCGGCGCCAAGGACCCAGATTTTCACCGCATATGCAAATACATAATATAAATAAAATATTAGTACATACATAGTACATACTAAATACAAACGCAGTCTCTCCAGGTCAGGTTAAGAGTATAGAGAGCCAATTCACTCTCAACTGTCATACCATATATGTCATATTAGGGTCGGCAACGCGCGAGCGATACCCCTGGTGTTGCAAGCGTCCATAGGCTGCGGTAACCGCTTACCATCAGGCGGGCCGTATGCTTGTTTGCCACCTTAGTGGTATAAAAAAAAAAAAAAAAAAAAACACTTTTGCTTCTACTACATTCATCAATAGTAGTTGTAATCTACAAACAGCAGATACTAACACTTCCCAAACAGCCTACGATCGCCCATTCCCTTTCATCTGTAGAGCAAGAGAAAGAAAAACTATAGGTACTCTAAGTTGTATAGAGCAATAAAGTACAAGGAACCTTGCGCGAGCCTATCGCTGCGCCATCGCAACAAATTGCACGTGATATATATACCCTATGTTACTACGGTGTCTGTGAGGCTTCTGAAATTGGGAGACTTTTCACAAAAGACCAGAGATTCAAGAAGAAAATTCTAGGACTTATGTAGCCTTGCTCTCCACTCTTTGACTCACCATCTGTCACGTTGGCACCAAATTATCTTCGGTAAAAATGGGTTGTGACGACTCTGCCTACCTCTTGGGGGACCCTTGTGGAAAGGCATGAAGGCAGAAGACAAGAGAGAAAGTAGCTGGTAGACTTCTTCTCTTCGTACTGGCAGACGGTTTCGACTCTTTACCATTCGTCACTGACACCATGGTCTTCCTAGGTTTCTACTTTGATTAGTTATCATGGGAAAGGGATAGCAATAATGCCGTCTCATATTAGTACAAAGTTTAGGTCATATTAAAGAGCTTCTTTAACATGAATAAATACAGAGCACTGTGTTTCTTGTTGGTTCTTCTCAGGTGGTTTTTCTGAATCAGTAGTAAAGTAGCCTTCCTAAAGTAGAATAAATGATTTTTTTCCGCGCAATTTTCGTAAAACGCCGACGAAAGTTTTTGCTTCATATACCTATTATTATTATGATACTTAATCGATGAGTATTTTAAGTTCAATTTGGAACGAGAGTGTTACCTTTTGTTGTTTTTGTATTAAACCGAGTCCGGTTGAATCCTTAACAAATATCCACCGCAGCTATTACACGCCGCGCCGCCCGGCCGGCCACCGGCTAGATTTTATCGCTCCTCCAAACCATTAAACCGGCCATAATGAAGTTTCCCCGCCGGATAATGCACTGAGGCATTACGCAATGATTTACAAGGACGGCAATAAAAAGAATTTAAGGGATGACCCGCCAGAAAAATGGCATCCATTCCCATAAAGAAAAAGAATGTGCCGCAGACTGTACCAACGGCCCGGCCCTCAGTGTTTTATGTGCAGCCATTTTTATTATTTCATATCCTACTCAGATTATATTTATATCGTGCCTTTTGATGTGTGGTGTAATGATTTCTGCACTTTTATTCCCCGCAGTCGACTTTTACGTCCGTATTGTGCTTATTTCGAGATTTACGACCTTCGGAAATAAATATTGTTTCTATAGACGTTTGCAGGCAGTGCTATGCTGAAGCTTTGAAGGTCAGATCCAGTAAATAGGAATATGTAAAACGCTAAAATGGTTTCCAAGCTGTTCTCCCTATAAACGGGTTTTTAAACATGAGTACAGCATGAAAAATAATGAACTATGCCATGTGAATCTCAAACAATCGTGGCGAATATCCGCGGCTATAAAAAAAAAGGATTGTGAATAGCGAGCAAGATAGAACACAAACCATACATTGGTGTCGATTCTGTTGTACAAAATCACTTAACTAAACTAATTTGACAAGTCTAAAAAATATTGCCATCCTTATTTAACGCCGCACATGAGAAAGGGATAGCAAGAGTTTTTAGACCTGTCTAATTAGTTAAGTTTAGTAATTTTGAACAACAGAATCGACACAAATTGTTAATATCTTTACGATTTAATGTGTCTCGCTCGCACAGCCTTGCGACGTAGTAATTTTGACATTAAAACACAGTCCGGTAATTTAGTCCTTGTTTTTCAGAATAATTGTACCTGCAGCTGAAGTTACAAGCCGTAACCGGCGACTACAATCAGCCATTACATCTTCATCACAGTATAATAACAATAAGAACAAGCGAGCTTTACAGTCGACGCTTAGATGTATTGTGTAACATCAGACGGACAACTGCCGCGCGCGTTCTTTAGTCAAATCAAATAGCGCGCGCTTTCCCAGATTCCTATAACAAACTTCCGTCCCGTTTTACGAAATCACAAACTGAAAAGCGAGAGGCGTAATGTTGCACGTCAAAAATATGTAGAAGATTCGATTCATCAGCAAGGTCCCCATCAAAACATAGTATTGTTAAGGACTAATGTCTAAGCAATGACTCCTGCTCAACCCCAAGAGGCAACGTGGAGGCATTGTACTTATCAACAGTATCATGGTCGTATTTCAAAATCCTTTCAATTGCATCCCAACACAATGCGGGTGAATTTTAATACGCCTTTTGAACGAAACCAAATTTTGTATCAATTTCACAACACAGCTGGATTATTTTTGACCCCCTGTCGCGGTTGAAAGCCCTTAATACTTGTGCCCTAAGCATTATTTATGTGGTCAAAGAATATGAACTTCAGAAGTGACACCCAATAAAAATATTTTATTTATTTACACCCTAATGTGAATGTTTGTAAGGTTGGATGTATGGATATTTGATGCTCAAACACGTTAAACGGTATAACGGATTTGTATGAAATTCGGCACATGTATAGTTTATAAGCTGGATTAACACATGTGATACTTTTATTCCGCGAAAATGTTAGGTACCACTGGGATTCTAAGCTCAACGCGGATGAAGTCGCGGGCAGAAGCTAGTACGAATATACAATAGATGTTATTTTAAAAAATGATCATTTTTTTATACCTTTAAGGAGCCTAACAAGCTTTCAAGCATGCCCGCCTAATGGTAAGCGGTTACCGCAGCCTATGGACGCTTGCAACACCAGGGGTGCCACAGTAGCCGCCTCTTCAGAAATCCCTTCACTTCCTTCTTGAAGAAACCCATGCTGTACTCCTTTATAAAAATGCACGGGAAATCTACCGGCGATACTATATTGAAATGTGATATTCTGTGGTCGTAATAGTAGAACCCCTGCAATGCCACCCCGGGGATAGAAGCTTATTACCCCGGTTATTATATTGAATGTAGACCTCGATATTAGAGTAATGATGAAGCAACTTCTCTCAAAACTGATCACCTACTTGATGAGTAAGGATTGTATAATAATCTTTTTCAAATTACCATTTTTTTTCAATCTTGCTAGAGTGATGGAGTGAATGGAGAAATGACAGATTGTATTTGGGGATGATTGCGTTGCATTTTGCTTTTTGCTTATCACAGAAACTACTGAAGTGAGCTAAACAAAATCTGATAATAAGTTACACAACGCTGAGTGATATAGGCTATGTTTTATCTTTAAGATATGCTGTCCTGTTAGTAGGTAAAACGCGAGCAAACGCTAGATTTCAGTCTAAACTATAATATTACTAGTTGACCCGACAGGCGACGTCCTGTCTTAGCTATGAATTCATATGTCAAATACGCCATAGCAAAAAAGACCTTTAGTTTATTGCGAAATTAAAAAGGTGCCGGTTCTTTTTTCAATTTTTAATTTCATAAGAACCTTCTCCTGACAGTAACAAACACCAATAAAAAATGAATTAGCGAAATCGGTCCGGCCGTTCACGCTTGATGCCGTGACCAAGGAAAATAGGGATTCATTTTTATATATGAAAAACATATTCGATGTATAGATAGATAAAGCTAAAGACTTTGTTTGTTATCGAGGTAAGCTTTAGGCTACATAATGCCGTATACGCGGCCGAAATAAAAAAATGCATCCTAAATTTCATTGCACCTATATCAAATTAGTCTCATAAAATCGTATTCATACAATCCCTTACAAAAATGCAACAGTTAATAAACTATCAAAGCTGCGATGGCGTGATCCGAAAACATTACTCTTGCCAAATCAATGGGCCATTGTACGGGGTACATTAAATTTGTTCAAGCAATAACTTAGGGGCTAAGGCCATAATTTCCAACACAAAAGGCCCCCTGTTGAGTGTGTGATTAATGCCTGCGACGGTGATGATGCTACCATTGAGCATAGTCGCGGTGGGTATGCTAGTTCGCGGATGGGGTGGTTGGGAAATACGGGGGTAATAGGAGCAGTTTTCTTTGAAGTGATATGTTTACAAATACGTGCGTGTAACCTTACATTACATACCTTCGTAATTATAAAACAGTACCTTTTTCTCGCGACTTTGCCCGCGGAGCATTATAATATAATTATAGCCTATGTTATTCATTGATAATATAGCTTTCTAACGGTGAAAGCATTCTTATTCAATACAAACATACACACAAAAATACAAAACTTTCCATTTATAATATTAGTATAGAATACACTATAGATATAGATAATAATTAAAACCTCATTGATACAGATCGGTGGGGACTTTGTTTTTATAACATAAAAAAAACAATGCAAACCACCCAGGAAATGATTAAAGGACAGGATCTGTAACGTACAGAGTAGCACAGGCTCGGCACGCACAATAATTCCTGGTACGAAAGCACGTCCGCTCTCGCTTGTGCTCTCGAGTCAAATGACGTGGTGCGCTCGAGACAGTGTGATGTATGTATGTGTGTATAATTGTATATGTGTGGGCTATTGTACACATGGCTATTATATACATATAAATGTAAGTATATACCTATATTTAGGTAAATAATAAATCCACATACACTACAGGATCAAAGGATTATGAATTAGCTAACCTATGTAATGCAAGGACGCCATTAATTTACGTAAGTATACCTAGGCTGATACCTAATGGAAGCCCTCCCATCAGCTAGCTTTTACGATAAACTTACATTGTGCGGTCAATCAAAAAGCAATCTGCGAGCGCCTGTTGCAAACGACAAGCAGCCGGTAAGCCATCCAATGACAGTGATTTTATCGATACAATTTGAAAACTGAGAATAAATTATGTTCAAGTCTGTGCTTAAATGTTAATTGCCAGTTGTCTTAAGTATAGTATATCTATTAGTACGAAAATATAAGGTCATACATATTAAAGTCGCTCAGAGAATCAGCATTGCTATCCAGCGTGGCAGCGCTGCCAGCTTTCTAGGTACACTCCCACGTGATTCTGGATTTAGTCGTATCGTGCCTTGTATCGATTGGAATCGAATTGGAAATTCGAATTGTTTTATGTGTTTATAGTTGTTGTAGGTATTTTTAGGGTTCCGTACCTTAAAAGGAAAAAGGAACCCTTATAGGATCACTTTGTTGTACGTTTGTTTTCTGTCTGTCTTTTTATAACGATGTTTAATTTTATGCGGAAATACGTAAGTACCTAATACGTATATCTGTAAACTATTCTCATTGTTTATATAAAATACAGTATTATGTGTTACCTACATGTATAAGTAATTTACAGAAATAGCTTATAATACTGTAGGCGTAAATACAGGGATTATGTTTAAATCTTACTACTTTGTCGATAAGTTAATGTCACGGCCGACAGAATTGCCGGCAGGTGTCGTCGTGACAATGAATCCGGTAATCGGGTTCACGCCAGAAATCCCCAGCCTTTGTCACGTCACTACTGTCGCTAGTAGCAATAGAAGCTGTTTTGGTCATAGAGTTGCTTCATTATAATCGCCTTCAAGAATCAGCCGTGTAAAGGACATCATCATGTTTGGTAGAGATTTGGTCCAAATCTAAAAGAGGTGGCCAACTATATTTTATTGCATATTCTGTTAGTAATAACTGCTCAGACGGACTCTGAGCATATTACTACGGCACAAAAGTTGGAAATTACAGGATTGGACATTACATTTATTTTGTTTTTTTTTTCACATTTTAGTTATTTTGCAATCCTATTTCAAGAAAAATGTATGAAAATTCAGATTATCGAACCCAAACAAAGTCAACTACAATGGTCCTAAAGGTTTGGTGCCACAGTAAACAATGTTAAGACGGGCTAACTCTAATATACGTACCATTAGGTATAAATAAATAATCATGGGATATGTTTATTAGTGGCAATTTGCTTGTCACGCACTAGCCTAAAGTTACACAAAAATAGTGTTGTCAAAATAAAATAAGTCCTGTATGCACAGCGTCAACACGATATTGTAAGTGGGGCACATAGATATAGAATAAAATCCCAGATCTGTAGTGGGGCCAGTGTGGAACAAATAATTGTTTAGTATAAACCTACTCTGAGGTATAAATGAACAACAGAATACAATAATATTTTATTTTAACTTTTGGCAATATTAATCTGATTAGCCGTCCACCCACCGGTGGGTGAAAGCAGTGGGACGACGGGTCACGACCCAATAAGACCCATGTATCTACACATTACTATTATGCAATACTATTTACTCACATACTCTCAGACTGTGTTTTTGGGCTGTGATATTGTTGCTAATCAACAGTGCGTGGAAGCTTCACTGTGGGGGCCAAGGAAATGGCTGACACCCGTGGTTATTATGTAGGTACACACTAAATAATCCATAAGTTAGCCAACTATTATTAGCGTCCGATTGTATTAGAAAAAAATGCATATTGTTATATTGCTTGCCATAGTTTTCCCAAGGCCCAATTAAATTATTAATTTACAATGTTTCGGCTAAAGTACACATCCGCTAAGTTATATGTAGGTATAGCAGATATACTAAGTAATTTTCATTTGGGTCTTATAAGTATTAATAATTTGGTTTAACAATGTAGTAGGTACATACAATTTAAATACAACCATGCTACTAGGTCGACAAGAATGTTATAGCGCCATCTATTAACAAATACTGGAACTTAAATTAATAAAACAGTACTAAGACACAATACGTCGCAATTTCTCGTACTAGTTCACACAATATATAATAATTTGTGTATGTTAAATATAGTTATAATTGTATTCGATAGATCTTTAAACTTTTGCTTCATGTAAACGCGAATTTGAATTCTATATAAAATTTTTAAATCTTAAAATTCTATACTATATATCAGCGCCATCTACCCGTGATAGTGTTAACTATAACGTATTTTTGACAACAATACGATGTGTGCTACTATTTACAAGTACCTAGGTAAGTATAAATTGTCTTAATCTACAAGCAGCTCACTAGATGTCGCAACCAGAATGTAAAGTTTTAATAATAATTCAACCGCACCTTTAGGAAAAACAATATTGTAGGTAAAATTAGAGTTAATAAATTAGAATACTTACTTGTATTGCTGCACGACGATGTTAACTGCCTTTGTTGGGCTCCCGCATGTTCTATAAAAAACGGTGAATGTTTTTTGTATAACAAAATAACGATTTCACTACACTAAAAGCAGACTAAAAGGTTGGAAAATATATACTTTTTAGGACCGAACACATTTTACACTATTTTAATGCACCAATTTTGAGCGTATGATTTTTAGACAGCTTTCCAGTCGGCACGATCACAGACTGGACACATGCGGGTAAACTTAATAATTAAGGTTGGACTTATTATTTGTCTACCCTCAAGCTTCTTCGTTTACCGTGACTACGAGGAATCCGCGGACAAAAAAATATCTCCACAGACGAGGTTCTTGATTGTATTCATACCAATCACCGAACTTCAAGTACCTACCTACTTGACTTGATAGTTTGTCCAAAATCTTTATTAAAATTGTATTGGAGGCGCTCATCTGGCGGGACAGACACTTCCATTCCTGCAGGATTAAGTAAAGCGGTCGAGCTAGAATAGCTAGATCCTAAGGTCAAGCCCGTAGGGACACTAGGGACCCCGCAGTTGTGGGCTCTAATTATGATGTGGTATCAATAGGAGGCCGGATAAAGTAGATCCTGTAGTTCTGATCTAACGTAGATAGAGAACGACTTGGCAGCCAAGGGTATTTATAGGGAAGGGAATGAATGTGATAGCCTACCTTTGAAATTTGCAACGGCTTACGAGTTCGAGTTCTCTGGTATTCTTCCATCACAACAATCTCACAAAAGCATCACTGCACTACACAAGCCATAAAGACTAGTACACTGTGACCCTTAATATCAAAATCACAAACAAATCACATGTGTTTTAATAAAGTTTAAGGACCGAGAATTCATCGTTTTTGCGATGGCCGACTCGACGGCGGCCGACGCGACGACACCAACTTTCTTCTTTTCCCGCCAGGCGGCGCGGCGCGGCGCGGGCGCGTGGCGTGGTGTACCAAACCAACCCCCGCATACGTCATGCGTGAGCGGGACGGCTACATTCCAATATGCGTGCGTGCGAGAGAAAGGAATATATTAAGGAGGGAAAAGGAAAAGGAAATGGCTTCCAGATTGGAATGGATATTAAAAAGACACAAATTTTTCGCGTAAAGAGACATTACGCGCAATTCTTTTTAAAAATTGAATTTAGGAATTATCTGCTGTGAGGAAGATTAAAAAAATCTCGCAAAACTTACTTATTGTGTAGAAAATTCATAGACTGATGATAGATGATAGGGAATGTAAACAACACTAGGTACCTAATAGTCTGGGTTGTAAACATCGCAAAAATAATTAACAAATTGAACAAATTATTGTTGAGATGGAAATCAAAATCTTATTTAATAATGCAAACTATTGATGTAATTTATTTCATTATTTAATCACTGAGGAAATATTATAAGTCTGTACTAATAGAACCAAAGGTCATAATAGTATAAAATTTGTACTTTTGTAGTGTCTGTCTGCGATTGAGAAGTTTTTTAACCCCAAGCACATGTTTTTAAATGTTATTGCTTTTCTGTCGTTCTGTACAACTTTTATTTTCCAGACTTATCTTCAAACAGACTTTTACTACTACGTAAGTAATTTAATCGCCAGCTGTAGAAGTTTTCAGACAATAATCTAGACTACCTGCTACTTACTACTACTCAAAACGACGAGTTACACAGGATTATTAACTCATACGATTTTACTAAAACCACACGGAAGCAAAAATTTTAAACCAATACATTTAGATCCACAGCTAAAATGTTTCCTGGCTCTAGTGAGAGTTACTTATCCTTCTTATATGATAAGGACTACTGATAAATCTGCAGGTGTACTGATAACGCTAATTAGCAAATAAATAATGATACCGTTCGTATTTAGCCCGTTTGATTAGTCGAATATTATTTTTAAGTACGTGTGGTTGAGCATTGCAGGAATTACTGTTTTAAAGAACATACCAATCGGGGAAGTACATACTATCGATGATATCAGTCAAGCAACACTAGTTTATTTCACTGTGTTTTTAGGTAAAGCTCCTTATAAAATTATTACTGAATACGTCTTTTAGTTGATCAATGAAAGCTTGAATGTGATGAATGATATTTTTACTAGTATTCATTCATCATCTATTTTCCGTTCTGCTTCCATTTTTTGGAAAAAGCGTTAAGACATTCTTTTCTATTTTTCATTCAACCTTTCCATCCATCATCTTAGCATTCACTTCCTTCTCATCTTACTCATATCGTCCTTTACAAAATCCACCCAACCGTCCATTTCTTCTTCAGTTTTATTCTTCTCACAAATCTATCCACCTTTGTATGTATCTACCTACCCATTACACAGATTTTATTAATATGGCACTTGGTCTCGGTTCTGATAGCCAAGCCATAATAGTACAATATACGTACACGTTTCTGTGTTTGGAGCTAATTATGTTCTCATTGTTGTTCCATACATCTTTGACTTTATCCACGCTTATATCTTAGGCTTTTCCATAACATGCTGCATGCCGTCGCCTTCCTGTTTCCTCTTTGAACTCATTTAAATCATTGCTAAGACTGCAAGTGTTAAGGACAAAACATATATTAAACAATGGCTGTTTCTGTTTAGATTTTGTTCATGGCTAGCATATCACAATTGACGTAAGAAGCAATAATAGGGATAACCCATGGAAAATATCGTTTATTATTAGCCTTCGTACGTACTTGCTTTACCACATTCGGTTACACTGTGTTCCGTAGTCTCATCTAAGATGTTGTGGTAAGAGCTCAGAGCAATAGTTACCTATATCTTATTTAAGAACAACTTACTAACAAGCAAAGCCTAGAGTGTTAATAAATTTTTGGTGTTCGTGAGTAGTATTTAATTTATCAACGACCTGCCCCTTGTCTAGAGACAATATTAGGTAATCTGTGGCTTGTAATATTTGTAACCACTGTCGCAAGAATACGGATGTTATAAGTCCGTCACCTAAACCGATGAACCGATTTTGATTTAGTTTTTCTTTTGTTTCAATGGTTTTAAGTCAAGATTGTTTTTAAGTTTGATTTGTAGAGGATCTTGAGTCGGGTGTTTTATATAGTTTTTAATTTGGGCCCTTTCGCAGAATGGCAGAAAGTATAGAGCGCGCTGATTTTCAATTAATGGTTCATATTGCCTCAAGTTGTAAAATCGTTTACACCAATACATTCTTGTCTTTGTTCCTAATGCTATCAGATAACATTTTAATCTGTGTCATTTTTATAAACAATACCGTTATCTTAATGATTTTGCAAATTATTCGTCTATAACGTATTCTTCAGTGGCAATCCTTTTATTTGCTAATCATAATCAGTGCGAAAAGCACGTTTGTTAAATTTGAATTAGGAATTACGTTTTTCAATATAAGGTAAGATTAATTTAATTTAAAATTGTAAACAAGTTAGAATTTATTTGATTTAAAATAAATTTGAAGATAAGACCGAATTGATTGAAGAAATAAATGTTATTGATTTCAGGATGTCGGCAGATGTAAGACAAAGGGTTAAAAATAATGAAAAAAGTAACTTGAATGATGAAGGTGAAAGCAAACCAAAATATTGGGACCCGCTCACCGATGGAGTGAAATGGATTGAGCGATACTCAGAGCCTTTGGAGAAGTTCTTCGGAAAGATGCCAGATTTGGTCAGCAGCATCATTGGCACGCTTGCCGTGTTCACGTTTGGTGCCACTTTGAGAGGTACGTTGCTTGTTTTTAAAAGCTTTTGTTTAGTTTCTGTAATCAAATCTTGCAAGAAAAATTTGACCCACTTCCCTGTGTCCGACTGAGCTGAAATTTAGCCTGCACGTTTGGTTCCTATAAAGTATAAAGCGCTCTCTTAACGTGCACAATGCACATCTAAATCAAAATTCAATGTCATCTTTATTAGATATATCTTCTTCATCTTCTAATATTTCGTATCTTTATTTATCTACACTAAAGGCACTTTCAAATCGTCACAATCTACTGCCACCGGATTTTCGTTTACCGCCTCTTGCTTCTTTATATTCATCAATATATTCATAAATGCCCGCCAGTTTCAAGCACTCCTGGACTTGGTGTGATGTAATATATGTATGTATTGCCTAAAAGTTAAGGCTACCATTTAAAATGACTACAAATTCGCTGGCATGTTTGGCACTCATACAAGTAATAAGGAAAGGAATTTGGTCAGCAACCTTGAAGGACAAAAGTTACGCGTACTATCGGCCAGGCGATTAAATTAAGCTTAAATCCTTAATATCTTCAGTGATTAGAATGTCTATAAACATGATATCATTGTCTGATTATCTACATAATATAAAGCGAAATACCACTTACTGACTCATCGCGTAGGTAATCTTGATGTTTGGTCTGTAGGCTCCATAAAGTGCGCAATCATCATATAAAAACCCTTAAGGTTTTTAAGGACAGCCTCGTCTCTTATGAAAATATCTGTGCGGATACAAGGACTTGAAACAATAGTTCTTTCGTACTGTGAATCAGCAGTCATTTTTAAAGTCGTTTGATTACGTGGGTTGTATAATATTATGATTAATCGTCTAGTGCCTTATCTTATCATGTCATCTATGACCGATGGTTTTGATAATGTATTGTCATGAAATACAATTACTAAAAACAATTACTTAAAGTTAGGGTTGAAAATGCAGCTTCGACGTCACCGATGGTAAGCGGTTATCGAAAACAAACGGTTCAGCTTGGTTAATTTAATTACTTCCTTGTTGGTAATGAGGATGTGAAATCTTTGCTTTATATATTATTTTAATATTGTCATTACTGCTATCTTATGACTTTAAGATATACATTCCGGCTCAAATAGATTTTTTGACTAGCAAAGAACCTATCAAGGTAATAACAAAGTTCTTTATAGCGACCTCACCGCTACATAAACCAAAGTTAGAATGCACTAACTTACATCATCAACGGATGACAATTCCATACATAAGTCACAATCCTACAACTCGCAAGCGAAGTTTTCTACCCAACTCAGTATATATGTCGCCATATCGCAGATTTGATCACTTCATGAAATGCTCGAGATTTTCATGAAATGGTCGCATTTCATGAATTGGCCAACTTAATAGACCAGATCATTAAATCGTCAACATTTCACGACTTTTGGCCGGATCGTATAAAATAGGGTTTTCATAAACTTTTAGTCGAGTAGGCAGTGAAACATTTCATGAAATTCTCGAGCTTTTCATGAAGTGAGCAAATCCGACTAGAACAGGCGGAGCCGTGGTTCCCCAGACAACACCCGCCTGGCTGGAAGATTTTCCCTTTCTGGCGGCTGACTGAGCATGATCAACTTGCACGCCCCACATACTTCTAAAATAACAACGACGATAACTTTGTCAAATGTTTGAAATGTTTATCAAATCGTTTGATAACTAAGGATAAACATAATAAAACTTAGAAATACCTACATATAAATCTTAATTATGCAAGATGGTGGTGAAACGCAAGTCATTTTAAGTTTAAAAACCAAAGTCTACTGCCGGTCTATGTAAGCTTATGTTTACTGAGAAGAATTTGCAAGAAACTCCGCATATCTTTTTACATAAATAAATCCCTTATATATATGTATTAGAAATTCATAAAATAATGGCTATTCTTTCGTAATTTCCAGGAGAATGGGTGGTGATCCTGGTATCCGCTTTAAAACATTGGTCAGGCCATGTCCAGAGTGACAGGAAGGTGACATCGGAGGAAATCTACGGACTCTTCACTTTGGAGAATCTCAAAATGGAGAATTTGGGCACCTTCTTCATTGGTGCCCACGTCGTGTCACTAAGCATGTACTTCTTAATAGGAGGATTTTTGCACGTAAGTTATTTCGGTCTGTTCTAGTTAGAATATTTCTACAATACATACATATTACCACGGCAAGATATTTTCTAGATCAGCAGAGAGTAGGTATACCTTTCCAGTTTCATACAACTCCGTTGGTTCCAAATATAAACTACTTTACGTTTCCATCATTCAGTACTTTTGCAAGAAAAAAGTAGATATAAAGGCAGTATTTTATCGATTTCTATATACCAAATAATGAAGCTAAATTAGGAATGTACCTGTAAATTTAGCTTCTTCAAATACACTACGTTATATTGTTGAAGGCTGAAAAGGGGTAGTAGTAGTTTTTCTAAGCTAAAATACACTGTTTTATCACACCACTTTTAAAAAGATAGGTAGGGCGAGATGGGGTCTCCCGTGAGATTCCCATTAAAATTGGAACCGCCCGGCTGGGGACTGTACCTCCGCCTTGCAGAAGACCGCAGCGAAATAACACTACTTGATGTAGTGTTGTGCTTCTGCGGTAAGTAAGGTTGCCAGTGCTCCACGAGGATACGCTGGGCTAGTATTAATGCTGCTAGTGAGTCCTTAACAGGATTGGCAACGCGTTGGTGATACCCCCTGTATTACTAACAGCGGCTATAGGCTACGGTGACTGCTTACCATCAGGTGGGCCGCACGCTTGTGTGCCACCATAGTGATATAAAAAAAGCTATAGAAAGTCTGTCTTACCTCTGCTTGACGTTAATTAGTAAGTTTTAAATTGCCACTATGTTCTACTCGTCTTGAGTAAATGACAATCAGACTTTACATCTTAAAACGAATATATTTCTTTCATTCGCTGTTTTATCTAGATTAAGTGCATTAGCGATTCATTAAGCCGTCGTCTTCAATTTAAAACTTTTTAGTGACTAATTTTATTGGTGCATTTTGATATTATTGCAGTATATTGAATTAGTGATAATATACTGAAATATAGAAAGATAAAATTCACCAGCCAGTAAATACATTTATGATTTTTTTACGAGGATAATAAAACAAGACAGTTAAAAAAACTTTAATATTACATTTTCGAATAGACATACAATGTATTTTAAACCGACTTCAAAAATGGAGGAGGTTCTATGTTCGTCTGCATGTTTTTTTTTTGTTCTCACATAGTTCAATAATGCTCAGATTATTATTTTAAGCCGCTCACAAATGTATACGCGGAAACTTACATTGTTGAATCATTTTGCTCCACAATCAGATACAATCTCGGGATACGATACGTTATATTTTATTGAGTATAAATATTGACGTCATACTGATAAGCTATCGAGTTATTTTAATCACGGATTTACAGTCCACATGACTTTTATCACGTTATTAATTACATACACATATATAATCTAAATAAAAATAATAAACCGACATCAAAAACAAGAAAAAGATATATAAAAGCGCAAAATAATTTATTATAAATTCCAATGTGACAATTTCTGTGAGCACCTGTTACCTATGATTTTAATAAATAATATTGTAAGCGCTATTCACTGATCTTTGACTTTTTATCCCGGGAAGCAGAAGCTAGTACATTATAAGGGAGTTTTTTTTAACTATAATTAGCTTAATCTGTGATTAGTTCAAATCAATGGAATATGGTACATAACCTAAAGTTTCAGAACTTCTATATAATTGTCAGAAGAAAGTGGTATTAAATATTTACTTGTAGAAGTAATTGTATAAAATGCGAAAGTTACTTAAATGATTGTATGTTTGTTTGTTACGGAATTCTACAAAAACGGATGTAAATTAAATTATTATATATTTAGGATCAATCAATATATCATTTAAGGAAATAAATAATTACATTAACTTAAATTAAAAACTTAAAATAAACTAAACTAAGAAGTACAAAACTAACCTAAACGTAAAATAAATGTCCCGAACCACTGTCACGGGGAAGTGTGCCAAGAAGGCTGGCGGCATTGCCACGCTGAATTGCAATGCTTATCCTTTGGGCCAAATATTCGCCAGCCCTCTTGTCACAGGAGGCCTCGCGTAATTTGTTTGAGGTCTCCTTAAAAAGGGTATGAGCCTCTGGCCCCCACGGCCCAAGAGTTTCGACCCCAAACGCCATAAATATGTACCCGTCCTTCAGAGATAAATATTTACGGCGCTTGAGGCACTCCTGCCGAGCGGCTGCCGCACCAGCCACCACCGAAGTGTCTGGGAGGTGGGACGGCGCCAGAGTGTCGACGCAGGTAGCGTCCCACACCAAGGGCCGCCCCAGCCTCCAGGGCACCAACGTCATACCATCGGGCCTCTTGCCATCGTCACGAGCCAGACCACAAGGCTCTAAGACAGCTGGCACCCCCGCGGTGGCAAGTGCCCGACGGATAAGGTCATTGATGGCCGCATGCCGCGACAGCCGGCCCGCACTCTTAATACAAGAGAGGCCGTGGTGACCGAGGCTGTCAACACCCTCTCCACAGTGACAATGATGTGGGACACTTACTTTAGCTCCTAGTCTAAGACTTACTGCTAAACGAAAAGTTATATTGTCCATAAATGTACCCGTATTGACTGAAGGCAAAGCTTGCAACCAGAGGCCTGACTCCCACTTAGCAACCGCTAAGAGACGAGCACGCTCAGGAAAGCTAGAGGATGATTCCAATAGAGAATCATACTGTAACTCACAAAGCGGCCCGTCCCACAGTCTCTGTATGGAAGGCTTTTCAGGTTCCCCTGTGTATGGACCGGCAGCCAAATGCCAAGCATTTCTAGCTTCAACTAGCCACGAGACCTCAAAGTCACTAAGTGACGGAGACAGAATCTTACCAATGAGGTCGCGTGTGCTAAAAATTGAAGACAGAAATGCTGGTAGCGCTACACTTGAAATTTTGCGGATACCCAGACCCCCATACCTTATTGGCAAGGAGGCTTGAGCCCATGAACGATTGTCAAAATCGATATTTAAAATTCGACTGAGCGTATTTTTTAAAAGATCATCCAAAGAATTTAAAATATTTGTATGTTTCCACAAGTTGGAACAGCGTAAAACGTGAGTAAATTTTGGTACGAAAAGGCAATGCCGAATAATAGAATATGCCTTGTGCATGCTAATATTATCCAAACGGTGAGAGGTGTAGTTGAAATTTTGAATTTTCTCTTCTATTAATGGGGCATAGGATTCTTCAAAGATCGGTGACCCTAAAAGACGAAGAGAACTCTTGTCTAAAATTTTTATACCAGGTGCCAAAGAGTTAAATTTGGAAATAACATTATTTTTGTTACTAACGGTGTCCGAAATGTATAGTTCACTTTTGGAAAAATTTGGTTCTAAGCCGATGTTTTTAAACTTGTTTATAATTGTTTCCAAATCGTTAAAAACAGAGTTAACTTCGCCCCCCAGGGACCCATCATCAAGATACCAAACATTAAATTTTGAATTTAGATTTTGAATAACAGGATGTATTGCCAGACTAAAAATTACCGGTCCAAGAGGGTCACCCTGTTGACACCCTACACAGGAGAGTAACAGATTATTGTTATAGGCCAGATTAGAGGGGGTACTGTAACATTGATATATGTATGCGTATATCTGAGGTGTTTTTTCTCTTACTTGTGTCAACAGGGCGCCCCTGTCCACAGAGTTGAAGGCGTTTTTTACGTCCACCTTCAGCAACACTTCTCCAAATTCGTTGGATAAAAAAGTGCGAAGGGAATGTGCTGCCGCTTCACAGCCTCCTTTAGAACCAAAACCTAGCTGAAACGGTTGAAAGTATAATGATAAATTTTGAAATAGGGCTCTGCAGCATATTTTAGAAGCTAACCGACGGTAGGTCATACCAACCGCTATGGGTCGTATGCCACCATCCTTCTTTGTTAAAGCGCACAGATTAGCGCCATATAGAGTATCCAGAATGTCCTCACTTACCTTACCTGACAGCATCAAGTTGATAAGTGCCGTTAGGTCTCTCAACAACGACTCATTCCCGTTGCCTGTTCCACCCAAAAGCAAATCTTTTAGATGCTGTGGTGTTAGCCCATCCAAGCCACCGGCCGAGCCGCTGCGAAAAGACATAACGGCTTTGAGGACAACCTGGGATGACGTCTGTAAAGGAAGGTCCGGTGTCAAAGGTGGATCTGGGATATTTGGAAATGCTGCTGCAGGCGGATGCTTAGACCTTAAAGCTTCCAACGTTACCAGGTCATTGGGCGCGATCGTGTCATTGGAGAAAAGGAGGCGAGCAGCACCTTGGATATCACCGTCATCAATTTTTTTTTCCACTATGCTGCAAATGTTCCTCCTGGGATCCTGTCCATGATTTGATTTTGAATTTGTATTTGGTGGAGAGATACAATTTTGTCTAATATGGTGGGTGAGAGATGTCTTTTTGTGTTTATTTTTGTCCGAAACATGTAAAATCTGAAAAGAAAGAATCAGAAGCTGCTCCCAGGCACGCTTTGAATTGTCCGCAAGCACAGTTTTAATACACTCCGAGAGCTTATGGGCGACAGTATCCCTTACCCCTCTCGGAATCCTCCTCAAAACAGGACATGAATGTTTTAGTCCTGACAGGTGTTCTGAGAAACTCCTCACCTCACTTGCGTCAAGAGGAGAGTCTCCCAGATCACCTGTAACTGTGGCCGGTGCTGTATTTGGAAATCCATCTTGGTTTTTATGTGATTTTCCAAGATGGATTTTCAAACCTCGTCGGCCCTTGAAAAAGCGTACCTGAGGGCAGATGGGACATTGGACAAGACTCTCCAAAGACACGGTACTAGCCTGCTGGTCGGTCGATAGGGGCACATCCACAGCGCTTTGCATATAAAACTTTAGAAATATAGCAAAAATATATCACAAATAAAATAAAAACAATAAAATTCACTACCACATAAACAACACGCACACAAACACTTCCTGAAGGCACTATGGAAGGCACTGGTGAAATATAATGAAGGATTTTATAACAAATTTCTAGCGTAGCGGTGTATTCTCTTGGGGCCAATAGTTGTTTTAATGAAGACTTGTAGAAGTAAATTAAATTAATTTAGTATTTTCTAATGTGGCAAACAAGCGTAAGGCCCGCCTGATGATAGTAAGCTCATAAGCTGTTACCGTAGACGGTAGCCCAAAGAATGCACTTGCCGTAGCCGTATGGACGGGACGGGATGCTTGCAACACAATAACTCGCGCGTTGTCGACCATAAAATCTAGGGCGTGCATTCCTTAAGGCACTTATTTAATCAATAATCCAAATTCAGATAATTAATTTACCTATTAATTAAACAATACAAAATACTCGTGAGTGCTCAACTCATAAATCATAATAATTCGAAGTACCAACTAACGCCATCTACAATTTATATCTTGCACATATACTTTCAGCATCATTCGCCCCTTGACTCGACCGGACAGGTCAGTGACTTCGCGAGTAGGTAGAGAAAGGATTTTGAGTGTCTTCCTATTTTAGATATTATAAGAAATGTGTAATAAGTTTATATTTTCTGGATATATTATTTAAGTAATATTTTTATAGAAAAACATAACGATATTTACAAAAATAATGAATACAATATGTTAAAATATCAATATTTAGTTACAAAACGACTGTTTTCGTATTTACATTCACTCACTCGGTAACAATAAGTATTTCCGGTAACCAATACTTTGTTTTGACTGTTGTTTCGATTCGCGCGCGCAGTTTTACCTATTATTATTATGTGAATTTGGGGTGATTGTGTATATTTTTGCTTAAATTCTGCTTACGTGCATGTGCAGTGCGATACTATGAATCGATTACAATGTACATAATGCGGTGATAGTGAAATTTGTTTTCTTAAATTACGATCGCATCCATTCTGCTAATTTCATTTTTTGATAATGTTAAAAATTTCTGTTCCATGACTCCAAATTTAACTTTGTCACAAGAGAAAGGTAAATCTAATTGTAGTAGAATAATAAACTTTACCATAGTAACGTGGCTAGCCGTTTGTCGCCACACAAATCCATTTTTTTTTATACCATTAAGGTGGCTGGTGGCACACAAGCATACGGCCCACTGCTGCTGATGGTAAGCAGTCACCGCAGTCTATAGCCACTAGCAATACCAGGGATATCACTAACGAGTCGCCAACCATGTTAATGATGAGGACTCACTGTGCTAGTAGCATTACTACTACCTTGTTTCCGTTGTCTTCTATTTTCGACATCCAAAACTAATGATACCGGCTACAGTGATATAAATAACCTTTGTTGTCATACTGAGATCATACTAAGTTTTTTAATGTTTGCTATAACTGCCTAACATAATATATAAATATTCCAAACTTTATTTGATAAAATCAAAAGTCATAATACCTACATGAAATTGATTTTAACGGTGCAAGAGCTTCTCAGTTCAATAATGCCAAGCAAGGAATTGGAAAGCTGTATTCCAAAACAGAGGAGCAATAATACTTACAAGCCCTCTTGAACCGTAGATCCCAAATCAGTTTACTACAAAAGGGTTGAATAGAATTGGCAATATGTTTTTAAGGTATTGTGAAGTAAGAGTTGTACATTTGAATTAAGAAAATTGAATCTGTATTTTATTAAATTGTATGTCATAGATTAAATATACCATACAATTGAATTTATTCCATAGATTGACATGGTCATTAAATATTAAATCTTTGCCATAAAAATCCTTAAAAAAACATTCAACATAAATGCACTTGCTTTCAAGTTTATCATACACAACATACATAGAAGCATCTAAATACGTTACATAGTTTTAAAGATCCAAGCATTCATAGGGACAGACAGACAGCGGGAAGTGACTATGTTTTATGCTATGTAGTGGTATACATATAAGAAGTAAAGGATTTGAACATACTGTATCTCTTAATATTTTTAGTACATAATTAACCAAGTAAAGGTTATCAGGCAGATGATGTGATATTTCTGAAAAAAAATGCCTTAATACCAATGACTCAATACTCAGAATTCAACACCACCTACTTCTTATTCCAGTGGTACTTCTACGTGAATAGAAGACATTTGGCCAAGGAATGGAAGATCCAGCCAGAGAAGTGGCTCAGTCCAGAACTGGAGCGACACGAGATCATGGTTGGAGTCGTGTCTCTGCTCATTACTGGGTCCTTCTCCGCATTCCTTGCGTGTTACATCTTCAACGAGAACCCCTCTACGGTCTACTTCCAGTTGGATGAATACGGCTACTGGTGGTTCTTCCTTCAGTTCCCAGTCATCTTTCTTTATATGGTGAGTATCCACTTTGATAGTCTAAGCAGTTTTTCTAAGCAAAGAGCTTTTTTAAATTATGCTGGTCATTTGTTTTGGAATTTTGATATCAACAAGTTTTACCTACCAATAAAAAGAACTGCTCAAGAATTTGTTAAAAAAAATATACCTAATGCGTAAAATGTTGCACAGTTTATCAGCAAGGATGTCACTGTTGCTATTACTGTCAGCCCAGTATATCCCACTGCTGGGCAAAGGCCTCCCTCCAAGACTTCCAAGAATGTGTCTTACGCTAGTGTTGTCCAGTTCGTCTCGCAGCAAGAATGTCAGTTAAAAAATAATTTTGTACAAAATTCTGCCTGTAAAGGGCTCTTGAAATATCATGAGTACTGCATGTATTGTGCAAGGCGTAGCATCAATCGCTATCTATTTACAATAACAAAAAATAATAATTGCTTTCCAGGACTATGTGACCTACATCATCCACAAGTTGTACCACACGCCATTCTTGTACAAGCACTTCCACAAGCTCCACCATAAGTACAAGCAGCCGACTGCCTTCTCCGTCACCGCCATTCACCCGGTCGAGATCATGCACATCCAGCTTACCCTATGCCTGCCGCTCTTCGTCATCCCGGTGCATTACAGTAAGACTTATACATACTTATCATCACGCAAAGTCCCTCATGAGGTAGGCAGAGAACATAGAATGCCGTCTTTACAGACCTCTTTTTCTTCTACATTCATCAATTTTATTTGTATGCACTGGTCAGCTCCCAGTACTCTTTTCCTTCCCAGCATATATACTTTGGCAATTTGATACAGAAATTTTCACCATGGCCTTCCACGGTTTCTTCTTCCACTCACATTCGCATTGTTTATCTTTTTGACAGTTTTTCATGAGTAAACGTACATCTACACACGTATACATACGGCCCGCTCGATGGTAAACGGTTACCGTAGCCTATGGACGCTTGCAACACATGACACAATTCTATAAGTAGTATTGTATTCCCACTAAAGAAGGAATACAGAGCTCTCTCCAAAAAAAATGTAATGTTGAATGTTGATTTCCAGTGTCGTTCTACGCGATAGCAGTGTATAACTACTACCACGGAATCATCGACCACTCCGGTATCAACTTCAAAGCCCAGTGGTGGCAGCCGTGGCAACCCGATGCAGAGTTCCACGATCAGCATCATGAATTCTTTCACTGCAACTTCGGGTTCAACATGACAATTTGGGACAAGGTACATTAATTTACAAGTTTCTACATTTATGTATACACCTGATACGGCATTCAAGTTTGCTCGAAGAATCAATCAATCAAGAGCTAGAGCAATTTTAGGGTCCGCGAGTGATACCCCTGGTGTTGCAAGCGTCCATAGGCTACAGTGACCGTTTACCATCAGATGGGCTGTATTTTTATTGCAAGCTTAGTGGTAAATATAAAAAAAATGCACAAGTATTTTGTCAACCTTACAAAGTCTGTGACAGGTTTTCATACTTCAAATGTGGCAAACAAGCATATGGCCTACCCGATGGTCGCCGTAGCGTCCATAGCTTTTGAACGCTTGCAATATCAGGAGTGTCACTAGTTGAAAAGAATAGCTGTGCTAATTTTAAGGGCTTTGTAACGTAGTGATTCCTCAAGGAGTTTAGTAGACCGAGCAAGAATAACTAGCGACTACGTATTCGTATCGCCTTCGATTATTTTGTATGGGGAAAAGTGGAACTAAAAATTCGTATGTTATTATATCCCTAACACAAGCATACGGCCCACCTGATGGTAAGCAAAGCAGTCATCGTAGCCTATAGCCGCTAACAATACCAGGGATATCCCTAACCAGTTGCCAACCCTGTTGTTGATGAGGACTCACTGTGCAAGAATAAATCACTTCTGCTATTTCTTAGCATAGGCCCGTTTGCCTGTCCCATTACCCCAAATCTTTATCCTGTCTTAAAAACTGCAGGGCCTAGATACCTAGACTCATTGATAATCTTGTTTTCAGCTTCATGGGACAACAAGGAAAGCTAACCGTCTCTACACTGAAGATATATACTTCGAAGCTCCAGCCCTTGACTCAGCTGAAGCGAAGGAAATCATTGCTGACAATGCAGACTTGAAGGAAACGCGAGACAGATTAGTCGAACTATCGAAGCAGGAACAATAAGAAATCTGCTTCGAGGACCGAACCATTAGAATAGGAAATAATTTCAATCATAATGTGTACAGAAGTCTCGATTTGAAGATATTCATGTAGCAGAAGAATCTAGAGGAAATTATTTTGAGAAATATATTTTCTGTTGATGAAAACATAAATTTAAGATACCTGACACTGTTAACAGCTAATGAAGACTAATTTATAACAGGAATGATATTTAAGTTGTATATTACAGGGTCATACAGGTGATATATATCTTGTATTAATTTATTCAACATTAATGATAATGAAATATTGACATAACAAAAGGTTATTTTATTTATACTTTACCTTTACTACACCACTGGTGTAGTGTTTAAAAAGCCTGACTGCTAAACTAGGTTGTAGGTTCGATATCTGAATCTGAAAAAAAAGAAAAGTATGTTATGTATGAGTAATTATTTTCGCCTTGTGTCAAAATATTTATTTAAATATTCAAACAGTTGCTTGGTACTCAGGCTTCGAGCTTTGGTGACGCTGTGTGGTTTCCAACAATATTTATACGTCACTTAAAATTATACAGAATGGAAAATTACATGGTGTATCTTATAAAATAAAGGCTCTTGTCAGAATGCATACGAACAGTTCGGAAAAGTCTGGAAAAGAGCCGGCATCTATCTTTTAACAGATTACAATAAAGTTTGCAAAGAAAGTTTGGGTACAAAAGTGAATTCGATAGCACGTCGGTCGAGCGAATTTCGCTTTTTCACGTTCACCATTTATCACTTGGCGAGAGAAAAAATTGCGTGGTCTCTTGGGCGAGTGAGAGTAATGCGAGAAGTAGGGTGTTTGATTTATTCCCCACGAGTACGGGAGCCGATAATTAAATATCGGTGGCCCAGTATATTAAATTCTCCCTTTGTTTTGGAACTGCAGTAGAATAGTGGCTGTGTGGTTGAAATTGTCATTCGGGTTCAATTCAAACAAATGCACCAATGTGTTTTCATAAACGTAAGTACAGAGATTAATTACTCCACGACCGTCTTGAGAGGTAGAGTGTAATATTATGATTTCCCGTTGAAATAAGACTCACCCGACTGTGGTCTCTACATCTACTACTGAACAGACCTCAGTTAATTAAGCTGTTGTTTCTGCGGTGTTGAAGGGATTTTAAATAGACATACTATGAAGCGTGAAACTCGATATTTAAATAAATAATTAATTTACAAAAAGACTAATATCCGCAGCCGTAGAACCCCATAAAAAACGAATGGAGGTAGATTGTGCTCATTCTACCCGCAACGAAAATCGTAAAAAAATGGCGGTATGGTTATTATGTCAGTCTGTCAGTTAGTGCGCGATCGCGGCCGATGCAAATTGGCAGGAACGTAAAATTAATTATAAAATTAGAAGTGTTAGTTAATAGATCTGTCTAATCTTATTACTGTGCGCGCGCGTGTGTGTGTGTGTATAAACTGCAAGGGTTTAAACATCTACCGGAAAGCGGTTGCTTTCTAACTTCTGCTGGTAAGTACCTACCCACATATAATACGTGTTTTAGTTAAAATATTGTGTATTTTCCTTTGAAATATCGATTAGCTTCACTAAAAGTAAACTAGACATCACTAGATATATGAACAGTTGATGATATTATGTACCTATATATGTTTGGTCACCAAACAAAATGTTCTATTTTTTTATTAGGTTAAAACTGAAATATCTCATAAACTATGCGTCTATGCGTGGGAGTGGTACCAGGGGGTAGCCGTCACCAACACTTCTTGGCACAATCTTATTATAATTTTAAGTATTTTATTATATGTTTTGTGTCAATAAACATTATTCCTTTCTAACTTACGCCATGTTTTCTCAAAGTAATGTAAAGCATTTTGCATAAACTCTTATAAGAACGTTAGGTGTTGTAAAAATACCATCAAATATCGGCCGGGAGAATATTACGAATATAAAAAGAAAATTGGTAGGTGCAAGGAATTCCCCATTCAGTCCAATAAAAGGGCCGTGCCGAAGGCTGTTATAGCGAAATATTTGTGAAGGTAATATTCGAAGATACGAAAGGCATCCTCACTTTAGTGTGCGTGGCAACAATTTCATATAGGTAAGTACCTACGGCGGTAGGTTGGATGCGAAAGCCCGATCGACTGAAGGAAAATGTGATATTGCATTTCATAGCGACTAAATATTTGATACTACTTTGGTACCTAAAGTGAAGTAGGCATACTTATGTATGCAAATGGAGTCTTATAGATAGCTAGGTGGTGCGTTCGCGTTGTCCACGCACCTACTATTCTATTCGTATACGATATTATTATTATTCTTCAGCCTTTCAGTCAATCCTTTTACACGCATTTATTTAATTTCAACTGTGTGGCGTGTGTGTACGTGTGTAACATCAAATGTTGAAAGTTAAATTAGACCTACTACCCAGTGTCCGATTTAGCTCAAATCTGGCACACACGTCTGGCATGCACGATTACCTAAATTCTGCCATTTTTAATCTAATAGCACAAACGTAATAAAATTGAGTTTTATCATTTCCAGAGAGATCATTTCAAGAGAGGTAGGGCGATTTGGGATTTCCCGTGGGTTATCCCATTTAAATTGGAGCCGCCCGACTGGGGACTGTACCTCCACCTTACAGAAGACCGCAGTGAAATAACACTACTTGATGTAGTGTTGTGTTTCTGCGGTAAGTAAGGTTGCCAGTGCTCCACGAGGATATGCTGGGCTAGTAGTATTGCTGCTAGCTGATACCTCTGGTGCTGCAAGTGTCCATTGGCTACGGTAACCGCTTACCATCATGCGGGCCGTATGCTTTGCCTAGTTTTACTACCTTAGTAGCTTAAAAAATATGATAGGTTCTCGATATGACCTACTTGTTCGAAAATGTAGAATTTCATACCTTCACTGCTAAAAGCACATTTTAGTTGGAGTATGTACTGTAAATTTAAAGTAAATTTTATATGAATTTGTAGTCCAAGGGCTACTTAAGTCAATAACAAGATACGAGCTGACTATAACAGGCGTGCCTTCACTCGGACTGCCGTCTACTCACAAGCTGATGGCGATTAGGCCAATACTAAAAACGTTCATTTTACCTACCAATTCTGACAGCTGCTATTCTGATAAATGTTCTAAATTTAAATTAAATAAGATATTTAACCCCGACGCCTGTGTCTGTGACTGAGACATCGTAACCGGATCAACCGATTTTGTTTTAGTTTTTATTTAATTAGTTCTCATTTTTTTTTTTGTATTTTATAATTATTTATCATTTTAATTCGAAATTTACTAAAATACGATGTAAATGCTGCGGTTAAGCACAGATATTGAACTTTTATAAGTTTTAATTCTTATAAGTAAAGAGTGAAAAATAACAATTAGAAATAAAATCAATCTCACTACCTAATCATTTATGAACATTTTGTAATTGTCGAGTTATATATTTTTGTTATGTCCATTGTTTATATTTTTAAATTTAAAGTGTTTGCATTCCAATGAGCCGCACTATCGCTTTGGGTTCGCCTGTAATGATAGATGTAAGCTTTTAATAATTAATAAATAAGTAAACAGTCGAGTTGCGTTTGTGGGGGCACTCAATTTTAAAATACGCCGTAAAATAAAATAAGAAGGAAATAATTCCTCTGCTAACAATAATATTCACCTACTCTCAAAATCATACCCAAAAAAATGTCAATACCCGCTGATACTTGTACCTTAGCCTCTAGCTAAATAGGTATAGAGTGGAGTGAGGTAACGGGCGTCGAAAAGCCTGCTGCATAATGCATTGTGCGCTTGCAACGACCTCTGAGCTCTCCGGATTATACGCTAGGTTTATTTGGGAAATTTTTCCACCATTTTCAGATTTCCACGAGTTGCTTTCAAACTCTTTAATTTTTTAGTCTTATGAAAGAACCTTTTAATTTGAGTTTGCAAATCATTCAAGATTACATTTTTGTAAATCTCATTGATTAATTTAGTAAATGTATTTTTTATAGCTTGCTGTTACGCGACTCGTCCGCATTTGTTTAAAGACAAAAGTAGCCTATGGCCTTCCCCAGGAGATAATCTATCTCCTTGTCAAATTTTATTACGTTCCGTTCAGCGGTTCAGTCCTGAAAAGGTTACAAACATAGTTACTTTCGCATTTGTACTATTAGTATGGATAATCTAGTGTTGTTATAAGTCACGTGCTTTCAATGAAAGGTAAATATTATTTTTTCTTATGTCGGCGAGCAAGTTTGAAGAGATTGATGAATGTAGAAGATGCAAAAGACGTGTGCAAGTCAATAGTAAAATTGTCTATACTGTGCCTACCCCGTGACGTGTGGGATGTATTTATGTTTTTAAATTTGTCGACTCTCCCTAGAACCGACCACTTGCAATACTTAGACATTTCTATATAGTGTGTATATAGTAAACTTGTTTTCACATCAAAAATATTAAATTCAAATTCGTAACGACTTTACTCAAAATAACTTAGTTATAATTAAATAGATAGTGTGCTTAAGACTAGGATATTCGAGGGTGGTAGGCATTTAGCGCTACCCGCAAAACGAGTAACAAAACAATGGCGTCTTAGATGTTGTAGTATAAAATTGTGACAGTAGCTACATCGCACGCATTAGTGTAGCGGTAGTGAGAGTATAACTTACTTTGGTATATTTTATTAATTAATGAATATTTGCAGTAAAGGCTTTTATAATAAAATTATAAGAGAAAGATCCTTATATACAGTCGTAAAAGGTCAATAAAGTGCTGGCAATCGTTCAGCTCCAGCGTTCCAGCGTGGAGTTCCAGAACTTTTGCAACTTAAATAAAATCTGGAACTAAAATTCGCGCAGTATCTATATTGAACAATGACTACTGTTTGTTCATAGAAGTTTTGAAGTGAGTACTACTTCAGCCGCGTTGAGCGATTGTTGGTTGGAAAAGTTATGAGTCACTGACATGCTAAAACAGGCCAAAGTTTTAAGTATTTACTTCTGTAGGCAGCCCTCATGACCACCTTATTTTATTGTATGATTTGTATGAAACTATCTGTCCCGACCGACGGTGTCCTGTCTTACCTATGAATATTATATTCGCTACGTGTCATCTCAAATACATAACAGAAAAGGGTTCTTCAGCTTATCCCGAATTTAATAATGTTCCGGTTTTTCTGTTCAAGTTTTTCTTTACATAAGAACCTTCTCCTGACAATAAGGAACAAAATAAATTTGCGAAATCGGTCCAGCCGCCGTAACAAAAGGAAATACGGATTAATTTATACTGCCCACCTGATGGTAAGCAGTCACCATAACCTATAGCCGCTAGCAATACCAGGGGTATCACTATCAGGTTGCCAACCATGTTGTTGATGAGGACTGTACTAGCAGCATTACTTAGTAGGTACTTTGTTAGTTAGTTGCCAGTGGCAACCATAGTTTCTGAAGAAATACAACACTACATCAAGTAGTGTTATTTCACTGCGGACTTCCGTAAGGTGGAGGTACAGTCCCCAGTTGGGCGGCTCCAATTTAAGTGGGAAAACCCACGGGAATTCCCAAATCGCCCTACCTCTCTTAAAGTAGTTCTCGTAGTTCAATGCAGTACTCCACTGTTCCACAATTTCTCGGTTAAAATGTCATTGCAGTCTCTTTATGAAATTTAAACAATGCGGTTGTAAGAACATTGTTAATCTTTAACGATTCGTGTTTCTTTTAACTATTTCACTGAAACATGTTCATGTACCAATTAAAACTTATTTGCAATTCATTTTAAGTATTATGAAATTATAGAATCCACGTTTTTTTTAAATTCTATCCCTGACGGGGTAAAATAGGCGACCAAATTTTTTATAAAAATCCATCAAATTTTTAAGACAAATTATATTATTTGTTTAACAACAAATGATGATAGCCGATGTCTTTTCCCAGGTTATAATCTATCTCATTGCAGAAAATTAAGTCGTGAGAAGGTACCAAACAAACAGTTACTTTCGCTTTTATATTATTAGTATGGATGTTTACTTAATACGCGTGAGAAGCTGCGGGCATAAGCTAGTATAAAAAAGGTTTGTTCGCTACAAACATCAATTCTATAATACGATCGCGCAGGAGAATAGTCAAAGAGCTTTGAGAGCTCTCGTATCAAAGCCCGATGCTTGAGATATAAATATGAACCGTTTGAAATAAGAATAGTACTATTTTCTTTCATACTAGCGCTTGCCTGCCACTGCGACCGCGTGGAAATATAAACATTTAGCTTTTGGGATATACGGCTTAAAATCATTTATGCTATTTCTATAATTGTGGGTTAAACCGATAAAAGCTTTGACAGAAATTTTCCCACTTTATTTTTCTTATTTGACAAATGAGTTTTTCCTTATCCTTGTTCCACTGTCAATACAATATAAGTTATGGGCAGCAAACAAAAAAGCTAATACGTTTATTATAAAATCCTAGGCCTGTAGGTAAACAGTTATAAAAAATAGCATGTTCAATCATATGTCACGAAAAATTTAAGGATGCGTGGCAAATTAAATATTAGAAGAAACTGAATCGAAGTAAAATATGTATTTGTCTATTCAGAGATGATTGCGATCATAAGTAGTTAAATGAGTAAAATTAGTTTGTGCCTACCTTCCGTGCCCACTACAACGCTGAGTCACATTCGGGGTAGGCAGAGAGTATAGAGGTATAGAGCTAACTCTCATCAAACACTTCATATACCCGTCCTGGTTTCGCATAATTTTTTTTCGTTAAGAGAGGTAGAGCGATTTGGGTTTTCCCGTGGCTTCCCATTTAAATTGGACGCCCTGGGGACTGTACCCCCACCTTACAGAAGACCGCAGTCAAATAACACTACTCGATATAGAGTTGTGTTTCTGCGGTAAGTAAGGTTGCCAGTGCTCCACGAGGATACGCTGGGCTAATAGTAATGCTGCTAGCACGGTGAGTCCTCATCAAAAACAGGGTTGGCAACTCGTCAGTGATACCCCTGGTATTGCTAGCGGCTATAGGCTATAGTGACTGCTTATCATCAGGTGGGCCGTATGCTTGTGTGCCACCTTATAGAAAAAAAAAACGTATACCTATTAGCCAGTACTCATAGACCGTATAGGATTTTCTTTCTTTAAGAGATCGTTACAGCAACTACAGCGGTAGTAAACAAATAATATTTTTACCAAAGGCCCTTCGAATGGAAAGGTAGGAAGGGGTTGTACCTTCAACTTGTAAATTCCAAACCGGACTTATAAATCTCAAGCAAAGTTTGTTGGAGGCCAAGTGGCATCCGATAACACCAAATTATCCGGTCCAAGGTTTAAATTACTTAAACAGGGGCCTTAAAGTCAAATACCACGCTGACCCTCCGAAGGCCTACATCAAAACGTGCCAGGCTGTATGTAAGGCTGGTTATCGGCCCACGGACCGTCGTCAGCCGCGAGATCAAACGACTTAACATATTTACCGAACGACCTATTATTTTGACACTTTACAACCACCGTACAACTTATATTGAGCCTTCAGTACTGCTATGTAAGGTTCGGATCAGTCTGATCAACTAGCACAGTAAAGGTTGAAGCAAGAAATCGAATTGGAAATGAAAAAGTATATTTTCACATTCAATAAGTTATTTTGTTTGAACGATCACGCGAATATTGTGGGTTCTCTTGAAATCGCTTCGTGGTCAATGGCTTTTGTTAGCGGTCGATGACTATTGACCAATCATGATTAAGTCTTAATCAGTTTAAATAAAATATCAGTTTTTTTTTTATACCACTAAGGTGACAAATAAGCATACGGCCCGCCTGATGGTAAGCGGTCACCGTAGCCTTATGGACGCTTGCAACACCAAGGGTATCACTGACGAGTTGCCAACGAAGTTCACACTCACTGTGCTAGCAGCATTACTCCTAGTGCAGCGTATCCTCGTGGAGCACTAGCAACCTTACTTCTGCAGATGACAGGCCGTTGCTTCAACCACAAGACCACTACTACTTGACAACACACAGGCATATTTAAGTCAATTTACACGAACCATAGGTAATTAATTACACACGAAACCCAACTTCAATCATTCGTGAAAATCGTATAAAAATCTGTACAATAGTTTTCAGACGCGTTCAGACAGACAGACGCGGCTGTTAGACTTTACTTTATTATAGAGGTTTCACGCGACTTCGCCCGCATAGCAACGTAGTCTATTACCCGTTTTCCTGCGACTTCGCCCGTGTAGCAACATAGTCTATTACCCGTTTTCCCGCGACTTCGCCTATTACCAGTTTTCCCGTAGGAATGAAGCATTTTCCCGCGGAAAGTAGCTTATGTTACTCAGTGTTAATATAGCTTTTTAGCGGCAAAAGAATTTTTGAATTCAGTACAGTACCTACTTTCGGAGCCTATTCAATACAAACAAACAAATCAAATCTTTCCTGTTTAATTTATTAGTGTAGATATTTAGAGATACCTATTCCTCGGTCCCTTTCAATTTGTTCTGAGCTGAGCGACAAGCATTACGAATTAACATTATCTTAACAAACATCTATTTTCTCTCGCAAACTCTTGTGTTTATTAGCGAAAAGGCATTGATAATGAATGTCGGTTTTATCAATTTAGTAAAATAAACAGTCTCTGGTCGTTTGGTGTTTATTTTGGGGCAAACCGAGTCTAATGGTTTTCTCAAATGGTTTATTCTTGCAATTTACCTACCGTTAACACTCACATTTTAATTGCAGGCCTTAGAACTTAGTGAGTTGTTATCTATACATCTATACTAACACTATTACCAACACGATCGTGGTAAAATACAAAACAAAAACCTTCGCCACCTTCTTTTTAGAAATCCGTACCTGAAGGGTAACCAACGGATTCTTATTACTAAGGCAGCTGTACTGACGACCGTGCGTCCGTCGTCTGTCTGCCAGCGGGCTGTATCTCATGATCCGTAATAGGTAGTTGAAATTTTCTCAGAATGCGTATTTCTGTTGCCGCTATAACAACAAATAATAAGAATTAAAAAGTAAAGAGCCCCCCACTAGAATCGCTTTTTTTGGCTTTTCGTAATAATGACAAAAAGTAGGCGCTTGAAATGCTCACAGGGTTTGTGTTGATATATTTTCTAAAAGAAATATTGAATTTACAAGCTTATTATTTGCGGTTGGTGCAATAGCCACGCCTAGGGATCGAACGGCAAAGTTAAATTTGACATTTAGCCGTTGTCTGCTAGCGACGCAAGTTCGAATCCCACCGGTCTGTACCAATAAGTTTTTCTAGCTTAAGTGCAGTGATTAGTCACACCACGAGCAAACATCGTGAGGAAACCTGCATACGTCTGAGAAGTAATTCAAAGACGTATGTAGTCCCCTAAGAGATGACTCACCATCTGTCACGTTGGCACTAAATTGGAGAGGAAAGTGTGTATTGTTACACTACTGCCTACCCCTTCGGGGACCCTTGTGGGAAGGCGTGAAGATATATTATTATTATTATTGTTTTTAGAACGGAACCCTCGATGTGGGAGTCCAACTCGCACTTGTCGACTTTTATGTAAATAAACTGCCAGAAACTCGTTTCCCCATACGTGTGTTGGTAGGTTGGTACGCAATAAATCTATTGAGAGCCATTACACCGGTTGCGTTCACTTTGTCGAGTCAGATCACGGTTGAGCCGGCTTTTTGCGTCACTCGACACGTTATGATTTAATAGCCCTTCAGAATATTTGGCTTTTACGGTTTATTTCAAAGGATTTTATGCTTCTAATGTGCAGTTTAATCGTATAGATAATGCTGCTATAGAGGTTTCTCTACACTATTGGTTAGACGAGACCCATTTTTTTTTTATAAAAAAACTAAAATTTTCTTTATATTATATATATCTTTATAATATGTAGTGAAATAAAGTTTTCACTCCTCTTGCTAAAAAAGTCAGTCTTTGTCAGCGTACCTTCTAGGGCGGGGAAAAAAAGATTATCATGCTCTAAGAGGGAAAGTGATTTTTTTTTATTTATGTCTGTTACCTGTCTGGAACTATATGTACTTATCTTATTATATTGTTTATTTCTTCATGAAATGGATACAAGTCCTTCAGTCCGCATACTTACTCGATATTCATCTTCACAGAGGACTGAAATGAAGTTGGCGGTAGGGATTTGCATAGAAAAATAATTCGATGTTTTTTCGTATCGATAATCTAGGTATTTATATTTATCGTATCAATATTTTTATACCGATAATTGTCGGTTCGATATTTTTAAACAGATCCGATAAATTAACGAGTTGAAAAATTTCATACATCGTAATTTTTTACCCAAGTCATCGCCTTATTAAATATCCAGAATAGTAGGTACCAATTATATATTTATTTTTTTACTATATAAATACATAATTTTTTATATTTTATTGGATTATTTTATTTTCGCGCTCGTAGTGGACAGCAGACTGTTACACATGGCGCTAAAACCCATTGTAACTCAGTATCATTTTACTAAAACCTACCTCGTAAAACTACCTCGTATATAAAAATTTTACATTGTGTATTATGTTTAATATCGTAATTACACGTAGATTTACTAGCAAGAACTGCCAAAGTAAATATTTCCCAACATTTCCCAATTATACAGCCTGATAATTAACCATTAAGAATTCTGAAAATAAACAGCATTATCTCGTTAATAGCTTCGGGCCAATAAATGTCAAAGAAGATTAGGGTCCGAGTGTATTATTTATGGACCACATTTTGTTACGGGCAACTTTAATTATCGCTATTGGCAATTTTAGTAACGATGACTTTAATCTAATGGCAGTAATTTCACAAATTGCCAACTTAAAAACTCAGATGGTTTTTCTTATCAGAATATTCGCACGAATGCAAGTTGCCTAATTCTACGTGGGCGGAGTGTCGAGTGTAAATTAGGGAGTTCCCATTTAGAACCTAGCAATTTTTTCCAAAATGAGTATTTCCAAAAAACTGAAAATACTTTTTTTTCATTTATTCAAACCCCAAATACCAATTTTCATTAATAAAAGTAGTAATGCTGCTAGCACAGTGAGTCCTCATCAACAACAGGGTTGGCAAAGCGTTAGTGATATCCCTGGTATTGCTAGCGGCTATAGGCTATGGTGACTTCTTACCATCAGATGGGCCGTATGCTTTTGTGCCACTATTGGTATAAAAAAAAGGAAATGGATTCATTTAATTATCTACTTAATAACCCATTATTCTTATTTTATGTATACTATGTATAGTATGTGTCATATAATAATTCCATCTTGCAAAGGATCAGATCCTTATCTCAGAAAGTCAGGATTATCGTCAAAATGTTTTAGATACAAAATTCTTAGAGCTTCCAATCAATAAAAACTTGTCATCGTTAACTTCCACTTGACACTCATTTTAGTGTTGCTGCTAATAATATATAATGCCTGGTTGATACAACTTACAAGAATAATTAACAAATTATTACCAACAAGGTTCTGCCCGCGACTTTGTCCGCATTGAGCTTAGAATCCCAGAGGAACTTAACATTTTCCCGGGATAACAGTACCCTATAAGTTAATCCAGGTTATAAATTATCTATGTTCATCCAAATCCGTTCAATAGCACATCCATACTCACTCAAACTTTCGCATTTATAGTATTAGTAGGATTGTGTTCCTTGAGGTGGCTCTCAGGTGGCTTTTTTTCCGAACCGGTGGTAATTTAGACCTTCATAAGAGCCTTATTAGGGCCTAAACTGAATAAATGATTTTTGATTTTTGATTTTGAGGCTAACAACCTGGTATCGAGCTCAGGCAGCTAACGGATAATGATTCATTAAGTTCTTTCCCTTCATTAAACAAATACAGAAACGCCTTCTCCGAACCCGGGTACAGCACTTATGGCTTCCACGTCACCCCTCGGTCGTTAACCTAACAACATTCACATTAAATTAAAAGGCGATTATTGTCCTCGGTCTGGTGAGATAACCGCCCGCTGGTCCCTACTCGGGACTCGCCCCTGTGGATAGAGGCGCGGTGAGTTGATACGGTGTGTTGATTGTAACCTACTATTATGAAAGTTTGTGGGTATGGATGGATGGATGTTTGTCTCTTTCACGCAAAAACTACTCAACGGATTTGAATGAAATTTGCAACACAGATAATTCATAACCTGGATTAACACATAGAATACTTTTTATCTTGGGAAAATGTTTTTATCCCGGGAAAATTTAGGTTCCTCTGATATTCTAAGCTCAGCGCGGCGTAGTCGCAGGAGAAGCTCGTATAACACGGTTATTCGTTATATTAGTTTGTTTATTTGCTGTTGTTACGGAAACAGTAGCCTAAAGGGTTAACTTAACTACTAAAAACATATTTCTTTTGTCTTTTTGCTGTTTATAATAATGCCAATTAGACGCTTGAAATGCTCAAGAGTGTGTATTGTTATATTATATTAGACTTGCTGTTTCCCCGCGACTTCGCCCGCGTATCAATATAATATATAGCCTATGCTACTCAGCGATAATGCAGCTTTTTAACGGTGAAAGAAGTTTTGAAATCGGTCCAGTAGTTTCGGAGCCTATTCAATACAAACACACACACACAAAAAATATTATTTTTTCTCATTACAATATTAGTATAGAAATAAGAGCGAATTGACTATGACAAACTTAATTGCTGTTGGTGCATTTAACCTAGTTTTTGTGCGGAACTCTTGGTGTGCGAGCAACTCGCACTTGCCGATTTTTTTCAAACCAACAATCCTACTTACCAAAGAGGTGCCTACATAATACTCGGCAAATTAATTTGCCATTCTCAAGTATTCGGGATGAAAGCCTTCAATCATCGAAAACTGAGTGTAACAATTCCTGTGATCCCGTTTAAAGGAGTTTCGGCAAACAACGGGCTTAATTCGAGGGTCTGATTCCCGGGGATTTAAAAATAAAGATCCTTTTACGTAATTGTAAAGTTCGCTTTGATGAGAATCTGGGAACCCATGTCTGCGTCCAATCAGATTCAATGGGCTTTATTTAATGCTATAAATTGAGTATCTTACGGGCGTCTGTCGGATAAGAGATTGGTTTGCTCGAACAAGGCTCACGGGTTTGATGCCGGTATTGAACGAAAAAATATGTGTTTTTGTTCTGAGCAATAGTGACGATCATTGTGCGCTGTGCTCACATTATGAGACCGTTATGCAGGTCCTAGCGAAGTGAGTCTCAACAATAAGGTGGGCAAAGCGCTGGTCACTGCTTGCCACCATGCGAGCCGTATGATTTGCCATCTTCCTATAAACAATAAGAAATTAACTAACTGACTGACTGGCCTCAACAGTTTTGAAATTTTGACAGTGACCTTTTATGACGTAGGCATCCACTAAGGAAGGGTTTTTGAATATTCTACCCCTAATAGGGGAAAATAGGGGATGAAATTTTTTATGAAGATCTGTTGACTTATTATTTACCTTACCATTCGGGCAAAAGCTAGTCTTCTTATAAAAAAGGTTAGGTTATTATTGACCCATAAATAGTATGATAAGATCCAATTAAAGTATCATCTGTAAATGGTTGTTTACAACCTGTCATAATTACTATCAGTAAAGCTCAAAAGCGTCGTTTCTATGTAAATTAATAATTTGTATGATCAAACAGCATTAATTATAATTCTGAGGAATCATGAAACGCTTCGTTAATAAACATGCCGAATAAAATATATCTACGAGATTTTAATATACCTAATTGGTAGAACTTATTTGAACTGAGGGTCACTCCCTCTTACCTGATAATTATCCGCACAGCAACGCTACAAAATAATGTTTGATAAACAATAATAATCCTAGAGATATAATATAGTATGTTACAGGCATATATTAGCTTTGTATTAAAGTAATGTTTTTACAAATATGTTTTTTTATACCACTAAAGTGGCACACAATCGTACGGCCCATCTGATGGTAAGCAGCCACTGTAGCCTATAGCAATATTATCACTAACACGTTGCCAACTACTGTGCTAGCATTACTCCTAGCGCAGCGTGTCCTCGTAGAGCACTGGCAACCTTACTCACCGCAGAAACACAACACTAAATTGAAGTAGTATTATTACACTGCAGTTTTCTGTACGGTGGATGTACAGTTGGCAACCCGTAGCTACAATCCCTGGTATTGCACATATTGCCAGACTCCAGTGATCCGCAAGGATACACTGCGCTATTAGTAATGCTGCTAGCACGCTGAGTCCTCGTCAAGAACAGGGTTGGCAACCCGTTATTTATATCCCTGGTTTTGCCAACAGCGATAGGCAACGGTGACTGCTTACCATCAGGTGGGCCGTACGCTTGTGTGCCACCTTATAGTAAAAGATATAAAACATACGGTACATAACAATATTAAATTAAAGCAAATCTTCTAATTCCTAACTGTAGATATTTATTTTAATTAAAGTAAAAGTCGCATGAAAGCGCATTAATTATTTAAATGGTAGCATTGCGTTAAAACAGACATAATTGCCGACAGCAGTTGGTACAAATGTGGGGTAATTAAATAAAGTAGGTAATACAGGAGCTTTGTTGTTTTAAATCGGCCTGTATAAATGATGTTTGAGTAGATCTTGCTTTCCTACAATCGGAGTTACAAAAAAGGAGACAAATGGTGTTTCTCCGTTGCTGCTCGTACATTACCAAGTTACATTACCGGCAATTTACAAGGAAAAAATATTCTTCTTACAAAATGGGTAATGTACGAGGAATTATTCTTCGTAGATGTCCTGTTTCATTGCCAAAAAATACTTGTTAGTACTAAGGAAAACCCGATAGACGCAATAGATACAAGGGATTACCCCTTGTATCTATTGCGTAATGCACTCATGGAGGCCCAATAATTTAAACATGGAGCCTTAAACAGACACTATCATTAGCAAATCGGTCTTTCGTATCGCGTAGGCCCCGGAAGGATCCGCTGGGAATATAATTCTACCATATTACCATCGTATTAAGGTTGAAATAAATTTAACACACGGGACGAAATTATATAAATAACTAGCGGCCCCCCGGCTTCGCACGGGTAGACTTTTATATCAAATATTTTGTCTACCCGTGCAAAGCCGGGGCGGGAAGCTAGTATAATATATAGCCTATGTTACTCAGTGATGATGTAGCTTTCTAACGGTGAAAGAATTTTTGAAATCGGTCTAAAAAATAAAAAAAATATTTAGGGGTGGACTACCCCTAACATTTAGGGGGATGAAAAATAGATGTTGGCCGATTCTCATAGATACCGGATAAGCACAAAAAATTTCATCAAAATCGGTCAAGCCGTTTCGGAGGAGTATGGCAACGAAAACTGTGACACGAGAATTTTATATATTAGATAATGATTATAATTTTTTGTACATATTACCACCGGTCTCGTCATAAAATACTTACCTATTATAATTGAATTGTATACAAAATGGTCGAAATACACACATATTTGTGGAATGTACACTCATATTAAAAAGAGAAAAGATTTGTATTTTTGTTTGTAATGAAAAAAATACTGGACCATTTGTGAATTCTTTCACCAGTAGAATGCTTAATTATCATTGAGAATTTTCCAATCAACAATTTTAAATGACACCGTAGTCTATAGCTCTAGCAATACCAGGGGTATTAATAACGCGTTGCCAACTGTATACGCCGATCATAATCATTTTAGTAAAACCTTATTCTTTCATGTGTTAAATATATTCTATCACTCACATCACTCAAATCACTCATTCATTAGCTCTTCTCGCCTCTGGTGCGTCTACTCTCCCTGGTTGTCCGTCTCAGACTGTCGACGCATACGCTATTGAGAAAACCGCTTCGCTAACTCACCCCGCACTCTCATCCATCCAAAGTATCGGGTTAGAGCTGATTTCGTGGCCACGAACGCGTGTGAATCAAGATAAATAAACAACAATAAAAGTGCCTTGTGAAGTAAATAAACCAGCAGGATTTCAGTGCACTATCGAAGGACATATTTTCATCGCCTACCAGGTATCCTAGCTTATACCTCACACCAACCCCATTGTTGATGAGGACTAATCGTGCTGGCAGCATTACCACTAGCGCAGTGTATCCTAGCGGCACTGGCACCCTTACATACCGCAGAAACACAACACTACATCAAAATAGTGTTATTAGACTGCGGCCTTCTGTAAGCTGGAGATACAGTCCCCAGCCAATGTAATATTTTTAAAGTCAACATAGCATAATAAAAATGTGTTGCTCACTTAATACAATCCGTTATAATATTAGCCCTACGAGCTCAATCTTGTAGGGAGGATGAGACTACTTACTCCCTTTGGTATTGTAGATTTTCTTTAAAAAATATATGTATAGGAGCCGAAGCACGTTCATATTGAGCACTTATCCTTAATATCATATGGTGTCGATTCTGTTGTTCAAAATGACTAAAGTTAACTAATTTGACAGTTCTTAAAGTCTTGCTATCCCTTTCTTATGTGCGAGGTTAAATAAGGATAGCAATACCTTTAGAACTGTCAAATTAGTTAAGTTTAGTAATTTTGAACAACAGAATCGAGACCAATCTCCTTATAATAATTTATTTGAAGTTAGAACGGGCCGCATGCTATAAAGAAGAACCATTAATAAACTATATTTGTATTTTAGAAGCGATTGTCATTTGTGTTTTTTCACAACGTTATTGGTTTTGAATTTGAAGAAGATATTTTAATGTTTGATTTCAAGTAAATATATTTTAATAAGTGTTTGTCGGGTTTTATGGTACCACTGTATGTAATATTGGGAAACAATAAGGACTTCATAACCGAAACACAGTGAGTAAAGTACGTAATTTTAAATCTAACATGGCAGCCGCTGCAAGAGGGCGATATAATTTCCATATTAACCCTCAAATATTAGGTACTTACAAAACACTTAATGTTTCCAAAATTTCCTTTAAACATGAATCCGTAAATGTAAACACAACATACAATTCAAGAAAGTGCTATGTAAATAGTTTTTAATGCCATTTGCCGGCACTACTATTCATCACCACATACAAACAATGGCATCATTCCGAGACTGCCCATTTTTTATTCTATTCTAACCGATATATAATAGTCTGAGCGCAGTCTAACACATGGCAACATGCCATTGGAAAAAAAATTGCCATCACATGAAAGTAATTAGTTTCCACAGGTTATAAAATGAAATGGTTGCTTAGGAGAGAAGGTTCAGTAGGTCTGTACACAAAGTTTTTTTTAATCATGGAAGCAACAGTGATAGAGCGAGAATAGGTAAAGCTAGAGAAATAATCTTTACGCAACTTATTCGAGCTAGTTTATTTATTATATTTATTTTTTATGTTTTCACCAACTACAGTCTGTCTGTAAATAAATTAGAAAAATACTTGTACCTAAGTACAGTCTGGTAGACACAAGTTAGGCTATCATTAGCAGGTATATATACTAGACAGGTGTATGTTACGAACCGCTGGTATAAGACCTCCATAAGTGCCTTATAAAGGCCTAAACTGAATAAATGATTTTTGATTTTGATTCGAATGCGCGAATCCTTTGTGGTTGACGTACAGGTCACATCAAAACAAATTAATAGTGTGTGCAAGACTGACACAACAAGACAACAAAAAAATCTATGTAAAAAAATGACAAGGGTGACATTTTAATTTTTTTGCTTCTTACCGGCTTTAATCAAAAAACATTTATTCAGTTTAGGCCTTTATAAGGCACTTATGGAGGTCTTCTATACCAGCGGTTCGTAAAAACGCCACAAACGCCGGGCTACTGTAGGTACGTACTAAATTCGTAAAAAAAGTAAAAACGGACTTAAAGATTTTTTTATATCGACATTTTGCCTTTGAAGTCAAAGAATTTCTTGATTTCAAAACTTACTTTGTTTCTTCGCGTTTTACCTTCCAATTGAAACATATTACGTTCACAAAAGGAGCCATAAAAACCCTGATATTCCTACCCTGACGAAAACACGAAAAAGTATTTCGGAAACAATGGCGCGGATATTATGTAAAGTGTAATATATTTTAGCGGGCGCGGTGATAGAGGTGAAGCGATAGCGATTTAGTAAAAATATCGACAGCGTATTCAAAAATATTTTTTATACCACTAAGATGGTGGCACACAAGTAAACGGCCCACTATGTAGGTATAGCCGCTAGCAATACCAAGGATATCACTAACGAGATGCCGTCGCCGTTTATTGAAAGTTTCGCGGACGCAGAAGTATATACTCGTAGGTTTGGCACAGTTCTAGTTTATATTATGGAGAAGGGATGCAACAAGCTAATATATTTATTTAAAATGCATTTGAAATACATTAATTCAATTAAATAAACAATTACACCTTCCACTACACATAACACATGAGTATATAATCAAAGAACACATGCTACAAAAATACTGAAATACGCTTAACACACAATACCGAATGTCAAGCTGACCTGACAGATGTTGTCCTGTCCAAATGTCACAGTACCGTTTTCTTTTTAATCTTAAAAGAGTATGTAAGCTATGTATCATATTAAAAGCGAACTATAGTACTTTTTAAGCGCAGGTGACCCGCTGGAAGACTCGCTCCGCTCATCACCGTGCGCTCTAATCGGAATGTAACACCGCGCTTCTCGATTATTTTCCTTTCCCATCGGCCATTATCCATTCCACGTTTGTCTTCCCATACGAGCATTAATATAAAGTATTATGTGCGCATGCTAATATTTACATAAGAACTTGATGATTTTTCGAAGGGAAGTTCATGTAATTTTGTTTTCTTTATCTGAGCCAACATATTTAAGTCTTTTAAGGAGATTTTTCGAGAATGCAATTATTCGTGAAGCTCTCTAAAAATCATATCACATTAATAATACTTTAAAGGTTTAGGAGGTGAAGCTCGAAATTAACATGGCAAAGTTTATAGTTAGAAAGAAGATGCGCGTAGGTATTAGTTACTATAAAACCCGCTTGATACCGATATTCGGCAGCGGGGGTACCAATATCGATATTAAAACCAAACATCGGTTAGATATTCGATGTTATACACCTGTCTAGTATATATACCTGCTAATGATAGCCTAACTTGTGTCTACCAGACTGTACTTAGGTACAAGTATTTTTCTAATTTATTTACAGACAGACTGTAGTTGGTGAAAACATAAAAAATAAATATAATAAATAAACTAACTCGAATAAGTTGCGTAAAGATTCTTTCTCTAGCTTTACCTATTCTCGCTCTATCACTGTTGCTTCCATGATTAAAAAAAACTTTGTGTACAGACCTACTGAACCTTCTCTCCTAAGCAACCATTTCATTTTATAACCTGTGGAAACTAATTACTTCCATGTGATGGCAATTTGAATGAAAAATGGGCAGTCTCGGAATGATGCCATTGTTTGTATGTAGTGATGAATGGTATTTTTTTAACATAGGCTCTAATAAACACTTATGAAGGTCTAATTTACCATCGGTTCGGAAAAAAACCATTGGAATTTCATTGGGAAAGTCTGTGTTATAATGTTTATAAATATATGTTCAAAACATTATGGAATATGTTATGATGGAGAATATGAAACCACAATTCTTGATCGTGAACAAGATTATCTACCGACGAGTTTAACACGACAAGTATGATGTACATAATGCATCGAATTATCTCTGTGTGAACGAGAACCGCGCGAGGGTAAACTAATTTCATTGAGAACGTGTACTGTGTAGCTAACGACGCGATGGCATATTAACAGTGACGATGTCAACAAACAGTTTTTTTGCTGAATCTACCCACTTTTCCACCTTGATATTATATAACAAAAATAATAATACAAAATGTGGGTACCAATTAACTTAGCTTGTAAGTGCCATGTACATTACAGAATATAAAACGAACACGAATACTATGTATAAAAGTCGATGATACTGGTGTACGGTAAAACTCGAACGAGTTTATGTTACATCTTTAGAATAGTAATAATAATATGTGTTGGTTTAATAAATAAATAAATAAATGTCTTGGGCAAGAAAATTTCGGTTAATAAGTTTTCGAATACGTAGCCGAAAAAAAATCTTGCTATCGGCACTGTTTGTACATGCCGAATGACGACAGTGTAAATACTTATTACTCGAAAATTAAGGGTTATGAGTTTTAGCGTATGTATGTTTGTAGTTACGTATGTTCCTCCGTAGCGCGTAAGCTATTTATTCGATTATCTATATTCGATTTTGATGAATATAGTGTCAATCGATTCGTTATTATGGCCCGGGTACTAGGCTACACGTGACTTCAACAAAAGGAGGAATGTTTTTGCCGATTTTAACCGATTTCAGTCCATTTTTTTTTCGTAGTCGGGTGACAGTGTTTAATCTTTTTATTTTTAACAAAATCACCTTGACTAAGTTTGTCTCTGTAAGTAGCATTTTCAATGAACAAATACAACATAATGTTAGAACTGACTCTGTTTATTATCTTTCGTCCGAAACGTTTCCCATCGGGTCACGTAACTAAGCTCCCTAAAGAACTATCCCCAAATTGTTTACCCTCGGTGTGGCGTTATGCATTCAGGTCGCACGCCTCGGGGTGATGACAAAGTGGCCCTCAATCAAATGATAGCTTCGGCTGACGCAGATCAAACAGACCCTTCGTTTGTAGCTCCCAATATTTGGGGACGTTTTACAGTTTTGTTTTCGGCCGATAGTACATTTTGAAGGTGCTGATGAATTTCGCTCGACAATTGGTTTCGTATTTGTTCGTTGAATTGAAGGCTGTGAGTTAAGAGCCTTATTTTTTGTAGGATCAATATATCATGCCTTTTAGCTGACTTCAAAACGTATTTTCTACTCTGAATTGAAGATTTTTTTTAATGAAAATTGTTAATTCGTTTTAAGCTCTAATAAGGCTTATGAATGTTGAATTATACTTTACCTTCGGAAACACACTACCTGAGAACCGACAAGCTTCTCGTACATCAAAGTAGATTTGTAACAGTGAAAATATAATAACAAGTTATTTATGAAGAAATCTTTGTATACGCTAGCAGTAAAAGTAATTCACTTACGACCTTCATTAATAATAATACATAAATGGGTCGAAAAATAAGTCCATACATCACGAAACAAGGACCAATCGCATGAAATACAAAGGCATCTAAGGCTTCCCACTTACTACGCTAACCGAATTGGCCCAATTTGTGCGAAGACGGCTCTTTGTATTATTGAATGCTACGCTTGCCTGTTAGTGGAGCGTAGCAGTGTAACGCTCGCGTAGCGGTCAAGTGCTACGAATTGACTAATTAATGTGCATAAGACATTCCTTCTTAACCATGCTAATTATAAAAAAAACCGTGTCTTATTTATTGCAAAGACTAGTGTTTTGCCCGCTTGTTCGTCTGAATTTTGTTTATCTACTTTAGGTATTAAAACATATATAAAATTATAAAACGCAGCTTATATTATTCAACTAACTTTATCTGCGAGTTCGCCGCGTAGGATATATTTTCTGTATCTCGACAACAGCGCCCACTGAATCCCAACTTTCGCTAAAGACCTGAAAAGAATAAAAATCCATCAAAATCGGTCAAACAGTTTAGGAGAGGAATTACGAACACATGCACAATTTTATTTAAAAATATGTATATATTATTTCGTCTTAATCTCGTATCCCGTTAGTTGTTATCTGAATGATATCACGATACTTGATAAAAAATAGTGTTTCGTTTTTCTCTATATCTCTGTCTGTATCTCAGTCTATTTATTCCTGATTATTAAAGTTACACTAGGTACCTGTTTCTACAAGGAATAAAAAAATATTGTATATTTTTGAATTTACGCAAATTAAGTAGGCCACAAAATTTCACTTAAACCTAGAGTATTATTTTGTATACATGGCTTTATTACACTAGCGACCCCCTCCAGTTTCGCACGTCGAATTTTCTACTAAATATATGAAATCTGAATGAATTATACATAAAAAAACTTTCTCAATAGCCTTGGCAAGTACAACTTGCGACTACGAATTCGCAACGCTTTCAACTATTTTTGTATGGGAAAATAAACAGGTGTCCTGGTGAAAAGTTGAACTAAAATTTTGTATGAAAATGTTGTCATTTTAATAGTTACATTTTCGAATACGTAGTCAAAGATTATTGCTATCAGTGCCGGAAGCATGAACTTTTTCGACAACGGTTTCGAATCGCCTTCGACTATTTTTGTATTGAAAAATTAACAGCGCTGCGGCGGTGAAAAGTAGAACTAAAAATTAGTATGATAATTTTGATATTTCGCCAGTTACGTTTTCGAATACGTTGTCGACTATGTTCCTGCTACCGGCACAGTACAGGAATCATTCAGTTTATTAGTGCAAGCCACATTAAGATCCGTTGCGTTTAAAGATCTAAACGTACAAACTGTGGATGCGTCACTGTTAATATTGTACTTTGTTAAGATACACTTAAGTCAGTAAATGCATTGCACAGCAAGGCCAACGGGACACGACCCTGAAGGTCACCTTAAGTCACCAAACGGAAACATCAAAGAGGTGACCTTTTTGTCCCGACATCTCCTCGGCCGACATTTCCATAGATATGGTTGCTAAGGAGTATAGAGCTAACTGCACATTTACATAACGGCTTCCCTCGCACAAACACGTGTAGTGGGACTTCTTACAACGGTTTGTGTAACTCTAGAGAGATGTTTCTGGAACTATACTTACGTGTTAACCTCCATAAGGTTCTAAAGTGATGCTTAAGTTGTGTTTTGTATGCAAGATTATTTTATTATTATTACTACTTACTTTAAGTGACTATGCTTCGCTGTGACAAAAACAAACATTTTGATAAAATTTAAGGTTACTAATTATAGCTAATTAACAGAAATAAAAAAACAGAACACAAACAGCAGAGAAAATGTTTCTTAACTAAAAAAAATATCATTTAATTAGTTTAGGCCCTAATAAGGCACTTATGAAGGTCTAAATTACCACCTGAAACTGTTTTATCCTTCCCTATATATTATTACTGGATGCGCCCGCGACTTTGTACGCGTGGGGCTAATTTTGTCCACAAAATCATGGGTTTCTTTGAGCAGAATCCTAATTCTTTTTCTAAAATAAAAATGGTTACGCCTTGTAGCTTCTGTGTTTATCTGAAATATGGTTCCATCTTCTTGGCCTTCATCCAACCCGTCAGACATATTCTCCATACAATGAATATCACGCGAAGCTTCTGGCTTATGTCGCACATATTGATGGGAAACTCAGAAATCTATGGCAACACATACAATACGCATAGTTGTCAATAAAATTCCAAATTTAGGAACCGAAGAGTGATAAAAAGGGACAGTGATCAATTCTTAGGCTGAATGAGTCCAGGTTTTCCTATTGAATAAAGCCCCCGAAGTATTATTCTATATTACATCCGTTAAATAATACTCTGAATTTAATCACTGCATACTGAAAAAAAGTCTATCTATCTGAACGCAATAATCTCAAAAAGTACTAACTGATTTAAATACGGCTTTCATCAAGACCGAGTGATGCGGGTTTAAGTGTGAATTGGCTGAAATACGATTATTGGGGAAGATGTCAGAAAAAAACAAACCATGCGATTAAAACTCCAAAAGAATGTAATTATGCTTTGCTATCCACGCGAAGCCGGGGCAGGTCACTTTTAAATACATTTTTAAAACAGTTTTAAATGTATATATTTCTTAAATCTACGAATTCGCTGATAATCCTGATCAGGATTTTAAGGTAAAGTAATGAAACTATTGTATTGACAGTGATCCTGATCCTAAATACTTGTGCAAATTTTCAAAGTAATCAGTCGAACTCAAACTCAAACTCATCTTTATTTGACTAGACTTTACAAGTAAGTACTTCCAAATCGTCAGAATGTGCCACTGGATTACTAGTTACTGAAAAAAAATGCTTGATGACCAGCCTCCACAAGCACCTGTTCACAAGTATGACGCGAATGCACCCATCTTCCATCTATCTTGAAGTCAATAGAAATGAATTGAAAGAATCCAATACATTTATAGATACTTACTCGTACATACAGGTGAAGCTAATATAAATTGTGTAAATATTAATATTGCAACACGTTCTAACATCACATAATATGACAACAAAGTCAGTCCGTACTTGACAGTTGTCACACGAATGGAACAAAGGCTTCGCCGGGAGCTAGCGAGGACAGGCTTTGTTCACTCTTGAGGAGTCTCGGCGTATGAACCTTCAAGTATTTTGTATTTTTAATATTACTAAGGAGGGAGACAACCATGATGGCGTCACCTTGTTGAGCCATCTCGTTGCTACCATAGACAGCGAGAATTTTCTCTATGGCTGACGACAAAAGAACTGATATAGTTTCGACCCTATTGTACCCTGATGATTATGTGTAAGGTCACACATAATATAGGCTTTTTTATACCACTAAGGTGGCTTACAAGTATACGCCCCGCCTGACGGTAACCGGTTACCGTAGCCTATGGACGCTTGCTACACCAGGGGATCTATCCCGCGTTGCCGACACTGATATGTATTTAAAAAAAAGGCATTTAAAAAATTTAAGTTCTATATCAAATTGCGTGCAAAGTACTCGGTGATGAAAAGGTAAAGACTTCGAAACCAACCGGCATGTATTAACAGATTGATGATAGTAGTTTCTTGTAGTAGAAGTCTACAATTCAAGAGTGAAATGGCGCTCTATACTCTCTGCCTATCGCGACAAGGAGTCGGCCTAATAAATTATTTGTATGACTTTAAATAATCATAATTATGTTCACTTCCAAGGTTAATTCAGTTCTTGTAGAAGTGATTTAGAAATACCAATATTTTATGTTAGTAGTAGGTACCTACACAGTAAATTTTGTAACATGTAAAGTCAACACAATTATAACTTGTTATTCTAAGGCTAAGGGCTATAGAATAGCGTTTACATTATCAATAATAGTATTTCGTTGAAATTGTGTTATCCCGAAAGTTTCAATTGAATTTCTCACCGAACTAAAGGACAGGCTGACTCTTCTAACCTTTATAATTTTTAAAATAAATAATGTTCTTTACAGTAATATAATATAATATTGTTTTTTTTTCTTTCAAATGTCATTGCATTATTTAACCAGAACGTATATACAAGTTATTAGATTTTGATTCTAAAAAGAATGCTAGTGCTGCGATGTCGTCTGCGGAGATTTGGGACAACAAATCCTTTTCAAAACAAAGTTCCTTAACGCGGTTCTCGGTAAAAGTTGACTGGTAGAAATGGTAACGTAACGTAAGAGCGTTATGCCTCCTCCATGCAACTCTCCGTTTATCCCTCGGCGGCATTGTTTTCTAACATCGATACTGAACGCGTGGATAGAACTTCGTTAGTTTTTTTCATTGCAATAGCAGCCTGATAGCAGCTGCGGGCGCATGTTGCTTTTACGCTATAAAAGTAAAATAGCTCACCCAATTTTTGAATACATAGTATGTTTTGAATGCGATGCATTTTAAAATACGCAACACCTGCTTTACTGTCAGCGTGTCACGGTTTTATTATAAAAAACTGCAAATTGTTTGCAGACTGTTCCGGACAGTAATGATAATATCGTAAGGGCTCAGTCCAAGTTGGGATTGACCTCTCACAACGCACTACGCATTTAGAGCCTAATAAGTTAATTTTAATGCCACAAACACTTATGAAAAAGGTCTAGAGGTGACAAGTACAGTTGCATGGGTGTGCATGATGCTAACCTATCATGTGAACCCTGCGTGAACCATTTGCTTGTACAAGTCGTCACTTACTTGTGTGAAAGACAAAAGTTTGGGAAGAAACATCATCTAAAGTTCCTTTATTTTTTCAAGAAACGTATAATTATAAACAGCAATAATAATAGCCGAGCGTTCTAAGAAGTCTGGCAGCATTGCCACGTTGAAAAGACATGATAATTATCTCAATTAAATATTTTACGAGCAACCATTATTTTGTGATTGCCGGGCAAATTTATCCTCAGACGTAGCAGGTTGCCTCATAATGTTTGCCTTCACAGTACCTATAGCTCGTGGTGCGACTAAGTTTATAAAAACGAATTGGCTGGGACCGTTGGGATTCAAACTTGTCACTCAATAATTCAGGCAATGCTCAATACCACATAGCCACCACCGCTAATTGTGGTAAAAAAGACTTATAAGTGTCTTATTAGACTGAATAATCGTTTGGGGTCGAAACTCATGGGCCATGGGGGCAAGACGCTTATACCCTTTTTAAGGAGACCTCAAATAAATTATGTGAGGCCTCCCGTGACAAGAAGGCTGGCGAATATTTGGTCCAAAGGCTAAGCATTGCAATACAGCGTGGCAATGCCGCCAGCCTTTATGGAACACTTCCCCGTGACAGTGGTTCGGGACATTTATTTTACGTGTAGGTATTTAAGTTTTGTACTTCTTAGTTTAGTTTATTTTAAGTTTCTCGTGCTAATAGGTTATTGATAATACATAAACGATTTTAGATTTAGATTTTGATGCTTAATTACAAGTAGGTACGTAGCATTATCGTGATATCTGGGAGCATTGTAGTTCTGCGAGGGATGACTCGGCGCGACGCCCGTCATTCGGATCTGATGAGTTAGCTACGCAATGATCCATGTGATTACACAGCGCTATTTTACGTCTGAATAAGGTTCAAGGAAAACGTACCTATATGTATAAACCGTGGAATGTTATTTATAAGTAAACATACAAGACATGCCATAAGATTTTCTGGCGTGTAATTCCAAACTATATTTTCACTGCTGCAACTAACTTTTTGATGTAATGCATCAACTATTAGTTTATTATTTACATTAGTTTATCTATACTAATATTATAAAGAGGCAACATTTGTATTTTGGTATTTTTGTGTGTGTGTATGTTTGTATTGAATAGACTCCAAAACTACTGGACCGATTTCAAACATTCTATCACCGTTAGAAAGCTATATTATCACAGAGTAACATAGGTACACATCATATAATATTATATTGATACGCGGGCGAAGTCGTGGGGAAACAGCTAGTTATTTATTTAGGGAATATCCAGAGTCGAGTATCGAGTATCAAGCCTCAAGTCTCAATTTTGAAGTTAAACTTCCCCGAGTGCAGTGGTCACGTGTCGAATTTTATGTCCTGGGTCTCTAGTGTCGAGCGATGAGTGTCAAGTGTCGAGTGTACGTACAGTATTGTAGAATTAAATGTTTATGTAAGGCTATCGCGTTTTAGCATACGGTGTTTTGATATCCCCGCGTTGATATCTCAGGCCTTATTTTCAATTCAAGCACATGCTCTGTAAATCGAAACTGCGAGGCGGATTTCCATCAACTTTACATAAAATTAAATACAATTCTGGGGCAGGTGGCGCGTAAAATTAACACTTCGTTGATGTTTTAACTTCATCGCTTTCGGGGAAATACAGTGTTGTTGCTGAATATTTTTTTTATAATTTTATTGAAATAAATTTTAATAATGTATTTTTAGTGCAACGTATTTTTGTACATAAATAAAAAGTAGACATAAAAAGTTTCAAACGTATAAAGTATGGTTTGTAACAACTCAAATTCACTACATGAGCGAATATCTAAGGGAGATGTAGCGTATAATTTATTTCTAACCTGGATCTGTCACTCTCCAAAGATCTTTTTGAAGATACTTTTTGGTGTATTACACCTTTTGGTCCTTTTGAAGGCATATAGGGGCTATAATTCAGCCAATCACTGCAAATAATCTATACAAGTAAGTTGAACCTTCGAAATTAAAAATTCAAACTTAAGGGTTGATCATTTGATAAACGTATATAAAGTACTACGCATTCCCCAATTGTATTTCTAACAAACTCACTTAAATTAAACTACTGAAATAGATATGAAAATGTATCTAAACAAGTTGCATGTGATACGGTATTAGTTCGACGATAAATTGAATGTAGTTATTCGTGTTCGATCGCTTTTTGTTCCGTATTTGAATAAATAACAGAACCAGAACAGAACGGGAGGCTGGAAAAAGTTACGATCGTGATGGAAATCAGTGTGAAAATTATTAACATGTTTTTACCTCACAACCCCAAAAATACTTTCAAAGGCCCGTGTTTTTCGTAACGTAGCTTGTAATTATGGGAAATACGTTTTCTAAGTCTTGAAGGTATAACTGAAAAAAATATTCCTTACGTAAAGGAATATTTTTCATACTTTGAAATGTAGTTAAGCCATGTTTTTCTCTGAAAACATTTAATTTTTTAACGATGTATTTTGTATAATATGGCTTAGCGTTTGCATCGGCACGACGTTTAAATTTAGGTATAGATATCGTAGTAAACTAAGTCGATAATTGAAACTGAAGGATACTGATGCGATTTATTGAACGTACATTTTAAAGTTAGAGTTTTGTTTAACAATTTAATCGTTGTAAATTTCACGAATTCTTCCGACTCCCATAAAATTTGCAGAATCATCGGACCTTTTGCTGGAAAGAGCGCAATATTTTTTCCGCATAAACAAGCGTGTAGCGACAAAATGCTACACAATGGAGGCGGTAACAAAGGGTCTATTGTTCTGCCATTGTTGCGCGTAACTAGACGAGGGAAACATGTGCCTAGCTTTACCGCTGCCCATGTGCTTAAGCTAGAGTTAGCTGTAATTCAACTTTTTAGTATCGCTTTAGTCACATAATATTTTATTTTGTACTAGTTGTTGTTTGCATTTGTTTAAAGCCAAAAGATAGCGATATGTCCTTCCCCAAGATATAATCTATCTCCTTGTCAAATTTTATTACGATCCGTTTCAGCCGTTTCGTCCTGAAAAGGTTGCAAACAAACAAACAAAGAAAGAGCTACTTTCGCATTTATAATATTCGTATGGATACCACTAAGATGGCACACAAGCATATGGCGGCCCACTTGGTGGTAAGCAGTCACCGTAGCATTTAACCGCTAGCAATACCAGGGGTATCACTAACGCGTTGCCAACCATGTTGTTGTTGATACTGTGCTAACAGCATTACTACTAGTGCAACGTATCCTCGTGGAACACTGGCAACCTTACTTACCGCAGAAACACAACACTACATCAAAGTATTGCTATATGACCTGCGAGTGGCACCCCTGGTGTTGCATCTACAGGCTATGACGACCGCTTATCATCGGGCGGGCCGAGACTTCTTTGCCACGTTAGTGGTATAAAAATCTGCGTTGACTTTTAAGTTAACGACTTGCTCTTATGTTTCTAAAATAAAGTATGAACTGTAACCCGACAACGGAAAAAAATCAAACCCGCGCAAAAAAAGGAATGAAATCGGTAAAGATAATACATACAAGGCAACATCGACTCCTCCTATTATTGAAGTCGGTTACAATGTAGCCTTTGCTACCTGGGCTATAATAACGATTTTATTGACACCTTATTCATAAAAGCGGAAAAAAGGTGCTACGAAGAACCATACGTAAGTACAAAATACACACATTGGCTTCGCCGTAGCTGGTAAAAATAGTTGCGGGAAATTTGATATGAATAGTCAGTGAATCAATTAACCATTGAACTTTATATACTTACTAAAACATTATAGATATAGATAAAGATAATACTGTATAGAATATAGGACAGGAACAAGCGTTCGCAGTGTTGAGTTGTCTGTAAATATTGCAACGTGCAAGCAAACAATATGGTGGGTAAGCACCAATGTATTTTGGTTGCCGGGCGATGTATGCGAATGTTGCAAGTTGAGTAATATTGATGTGCATGCAGAGACACGTGAAAATAGCTGACAAAATATACAAGCATAAAATTAGTTGTAGGATTTTTTAATACCACTAAGATAGCACACAAGCATACGGCCCATCTGATGGTAAGCAGTCACTGTAGCCTATAGCCGCTAGCAATACCAAGGTTATCACTAACGGGTTGCCAACCATGTTGTTGATGAGAACTCAGTGTGCAGCATTACTACCAGTGCAGCGTATCCTCGTGGAGCAATGGCAACCTTACTTACCGCAGAAACAACACTACATCAAAGTAGTGTTATTTGACTGTGGTCTTCTGTAAGGTGGGACGTACAGTCCTCAGTCGGGCGGCTCCAATTACAACGGGATAGCCATGGGAGATCCCAATTCTTTTTTAAAGGATTTTTTTTTCAGCAAGCATCTGCTTTTAAAATACCTACAGTATCGTTGTACACCCTAATAAAATACCGGAGCAACAGGAGAAAAAAATTTCAATAGGTTTAAACAAACTTCATTTGCGAGGAATACATAGCGTGGACATTCAAGCAGAATCAAATGTCTAAAAGCGCACGAGTAAATTTTGATAATTTGCAAACAATCATATTGTACGAATATTTATCAGTAATTAACAGCCAATTTTGAAGTACTTCCAATTTTAATGTATCGTATATACTGGAGCTATATTCGAAAGGGATTTAATGATAATTTAACGAGTTGTTCAAGCCATAAAGGTTGTACACAATGTACAAGTATAACATATCCTTTTGGAGTAAAGTTCGGTTATTAACGGCCGCGGTGCCCAACCCCAGCGCTCAAATCCGCAAAACACAACTTTTTGTTGGTCACCGTCGCTGTGGCGGCCTAAATGCCTAGTTCATGAATCTTCCCTTACATATTAATGAGAGAATTTTAATTATAATACACTTAACAACTTTGAAAGTTTTCAAGTAAAAACTCACTTAAATAGAGCGGCTTAACTTAGTTACGCCTAACGAGATTCACGTTTCGTATTACTTGGTATTTTATATGATTCGCTTTTGATTTTAACAACTATTTTGTATTCTGCGGCCATATTATATTTTCAGCACTAAAATATAAATGCGTATAATAGAAATATTAATTGACTAATGTTTTAATTTGCTCTGCATATTCCCAGAAATATTAATTTTACAAAAGACTAGCGGCCCGCCCCGGCTTCGCACGGGTAGACATTTATATCAAATATTTTGTCTACCCGTGCAAAGCCGGGTCGGGCAGCTAGCCTATGTTAATCAGTGATAGTGTAGCTTTCTAACGGTGAAAGAATTTTTGAAATCGGTCCAGTAGTTTCGGAGCCTTTAGACATTTATCAAATATTTTGTCTACCCGAGCGAAGCCGGGGCGGGAAGCTAGTATAATATATAGCCTATGTTACTTAGTGATGATGTAGCTTTCTAACGGTGAAATAATTTTTGAAATCGGTCCAGTAGTTTCGGAGCCTATTCAATACATACAAAAATACAAATCTTTCCTCTTTATAATATTAGTATAGATTAAATTTGCTCTCGAAAAATAGCCCTAGTTCGTTATTTTGCTGACCTTGCATAATTTTCGTGGCACTTCATTCCTGTATGGCACTAAGCCATATAAGAAGATAGAGGGATATAAGTCGCATATCTCGTATTACCAATTATTTCTATATTTACAGTTTCTTTATCCATAACTTACGGAAGATCGTTTAGTCAAATAATACTGTATTGATGTAGTGTTGTGTTTCTGCGGTAAGTAAGGTTGCCAGTGCTCCACGAGGATACGCTGCGCTAGTAGTAATGCTGCCAGCACAGTGACTCCTCATCAAAAACAGGGTTGGCAACGCGATAATAAAACCTCTGGTATTGCTAGCGGCTTTTAAAGAAGCAAAAGAGGTGTGCAAGAAATAAGAGTAAAATGGCAGTCTATACTCTCTGCCTATCCCGTGAGGGACCTGACGTGACGATATTGGTGCCAATTCTGTTGTTCAAAATGACTAAACTTAACTAATTTGACGGGTCTAAAAAGATTGCCATCCTTATTTAACCCCGCACATGAGAAAGGGTTAGCAAGACTTTTAGAACTGTCAAATTAGTTAAGTTTAGTAATTTTGAACAACAGAATCGACACCATTATGTATGTTAATAAAAATCTAACGTTGTCATTTGAAATTAGATCCACATTTTCCAAGTATATTTTCCACCCGCTTGTTCAATAATTACCCGTAGTATCAGATGAAACTTCACTCCTCACTCCAAGAGTAAATTAGCTGAAAGATCTGATACCGTTAGGGCAAAGAGTTGTGACTAGACTTAGGATAATGTCGAAAGTTACCAACTAGAGAGATATTTATCTAATATTACTTGATCCTACAGTTTGGACGTACTAAACACGAAAAAGGTCGAACGGATATTTTGGTAATAAACTATAGTCATGCTGGTGACATTACATTACAACGTGCTAGTAAATAATAAGCACATACTAACTATTATTATATATGTGAATGTAATTTCATTTGTTTGTAACGTTTCAACCGATCATCATTTAATTTTGCACTCACGTCAGGTGTACAGAAAAGGAGATATAATATTCTGTACGGTACAGTTCGCAGCCTGGCGGCTCCAATTTTAATGGGGAAACCCACAGGAGAACCCATTTCACCCTCCGTCTCTTTGTAAAATACTATTTATACCATAAGAAATATAATTTCAATCTCAATAGTAAATTCTTATTTACCTCGTTCCTATAGGTAATGTATTCGGAAAATCGGATTTGCGTTCAGTGTTCCCAGCAACAAATCAATAGGACTTATTTGGAAACGCAAGCAAAGTAAACGGTAGGGATACTAGGGATAGATGGAAGACAAGTTATTCTATATCCTTGGGGCGTCGTCTGAGCCGGATTTCACAGATGACAATAAGTCTTACGGACGCTCTTGTGACACTTACATAATTAAGTAACCACAGTATAGAGGATTGATCACTCTGTGACACGTAAACACTAGATACTCTTAAAATTCTTTGTTGTACCTAAATTTTAAAAATGGGTACCAGATAGTAGTTAATTAAACATTTACCAGAATTATATCTCCCCCATTAATAAATGAATTATGTCTATGCAACTTTCTGTGGGCCCATTAAACAATTAATATCCACTGCGCCAAGTTTTGATAAAATTTTATTATGCTCATTGAAACTCGCTAATGGAAATTAAAAAGAAGCATCTTCAAATTACTCCGAATAATGGACGCGCGGCGAAGTGGTCGTGTTTACTTATTTTATGAATGGCTTCCAAATTCTACGTTGTAATGCTGGCATTTATTTTTCAGCGATGTTGTTTATCACCAGACATTTCTCAGTGTATGATATTATTTTTAGAAAATGTTCAGTTTCTGCGCTTGAAGTGGATCTTAGACAAACTGTGCTCAGTGGTTATACGAATCATTGAACTTTGAAGTTTGCATCGCGCTCAAGACAGTCCAATTTCAAACTTCTGTTAGGACAGCTGAATGTGAGATTAATATGGAGAAGTCTGAAGGAGGACTCAAGTAATTAGCGATAGAAATATCCCTATACACACTGCGCTCTTGTAGAAAGAAGATCAGATACTGATGATTCGGGTCATCCTACTATTATTATAAATGCGAAAGTTTGTATAAATACGTGTATTGTGATATATCCACGTACGTCACTAATAACGTATTTGTGAATAAATAGCAATGATACAATAGTCTAATTGAGCAAATTCGTGCCTGCAAGCGAATGAAACAACACATAATTGTGTTGTTTGTCGACCGAATCACGTTGCTTCAAAGACATCTTTATTACGAAATAATACTCATAAAATGAGGTCGGATCAGCATGGTAAATAAATTCTTTCCATCCTCTCCTTTTGAACTTAAAAATGTACCAACACAAATGTACGGTTCAAATTCTGTACATTTGCCCCCGAAGCCGGAAACTCCTTTACTTAAGGGATGCATAAATAGTTGATAACCATCTCTTTAAGTAAAGCCTCGAGTGTAGATACCACTTAACTTGGAAGTACCTTTTTTCCCTCGACTTTTCGGGTCAAAATTTACTACCTTATATCAGCTTATCTTGAAGAGATCTCTTAATTAAACGAAACTGAATTTGGGGAAGCTACCTTTTAAACAAGCGAACATTTATGGTTTTTCTAGAAAGTAATAGTAATTTGACGTAGGACTGGCAGGCATAGAATATGTAAAGAGTGGGTTTTCCATTCAAATCTGAGCCCCCTTGCTGGGGAATGTACCTCACAGAAGATTGCAGTGAAGTAACACTACGATGTAGTATTGTGTTTGGGGGTGAGTTAGCTAGAGTGTTGCCAGAGCTCCACGAGGGTATGTTGCTGGCAGTAAGGATTTTCTGCTAGAATAGTGGGTCCTCGCAACAATTATAGTGGTGGCAACGTGTAGTTGTACGCTGGTATTGCTAGCGTTTGAGTACAGGCTAAGGTGACGACTTACCATCAGGCGGGTCGAAAGTGTGCTTGGTAATTCATTAAGGTATTTTTTTTTTGGTTACTATGTTAATATTATTATTTCCTTGTCCATTGCTGGTTGCGGTATATGTATGTATGTTTGTTTAAATACTGTTTTCTCTACATATTATAATGTAACTGTTTTGATGATTTATTCTTTGTTCGATAGCTACGAAGCCTGCCAAATTAATGTTTAGACAAAACTTATACCTAAGTTTAATTTCTCAGTATCATAACAGTTTGTACCTAGATTGTAACTAATTCTAGGAAGGAAGCTATTCTTGTTCTTATTGAAGTAAATAGACGGTTATAAACTTGTACTCTTTTAATTACTTACAGTTGTTTTTATTCTATTTGTCCCTTGGGTAAGCTTGCTCAGAAAATTAAAATATTTCATCCTTTTTCATTCCATACTCAATTTCATAAATGCGAAAGCTGTTTGTTTGTTGGGTTACCTTTTTCGACTTAACGGGTCGTAATGAAATTTGCCAATTAGATAGATTATAACCTGGGGAAGTATCAAATACTTTAATACACATCATATAATAGCGTCCTAATCAACTCAAGTCATAGTCTTACATAATTAAAATAATTACGTTTTTTTTCTCTAAAACCACGCGGGCAAAACCGCGTGTCATAGCTAGTAATACTATAAGAATAATAATATATTATCTAAGTGACATATAGAAAATCATTTGTATGGCTAGCAACCGTGCGGCCCGTCTGATGGTATGTAGTCACCGGTGAACTTTTATCATTAACCTGTGATTGCATGCCTGAAAGTGTGTTAGACTATCGACCTAATAACGTTAATTAACGTTATTTACCAGCAACCTGGCGTTATTAAACAAGTTTCCGCTTAAACCTGGCCGAGACTGGTAACATGCGATCAATCTATAAGCTCCCAAGTTACACAACTTTAATTAAGTTTTGAAGTAATCTCTCATGTATCGAACAGCTTTGTATCATCCATGTACCTGTACTTCACAAGTTGCTTAGCTATATCTTACGAGCTTAGGATTTAAGGTGGCTTATTTGAAGAGACTAGGACTAGGAGAGGTAGGGCGATTTGGGGTTTTCCGTGGGTTTTCGATTTAAATTGGAGCCGCTCGACTGGGGACTGTACCTCCGCCTTACAGAAGACCACAGTGAAATAACACTACTTTGATGTAGTGTTTTGTTTCTGCGGTAAGTAAGGTTGCCAGTGCTCCACGAGGATACGCTGCGCTAGTAGTAATCCTGCTAGCATAGTGAGTCCACATAAACAACATGGTTGGCAACCCGTTAGTGATACCCTTGGTATTGTTAGCGGCTATTGGCTACGGTGACTGCTTACCATCAGGTGGGTCGTATGCTTGTGTGCCACCTTAGTGGAATAAAAAAAACTACTGGCTCGACTAATGTTTTTTTTATACCACTAAGGTGGCACGCAAGCACACAGAATTTATTTCGCCCCACATATTTCTGCAAACTTTGAAACATTATTTTCAAACAAATATAAACCTAGTCGGCGAACTTCTGGCCAACATTACGATCGAGTAATATTAAAAAAAGTGGGCACAACATTCTCCTTGCCAATGTTCGCGTCACGAGTTTCGCAACTAATTTGGCAACTTTTATTTACCAGCTTACTCCATATCTGTTGCTGACTTGTTACAAACAATGTAATTGTTAACTTTGTATTACAGTGCATGTTAAAATGTGCCCTCAATTTCGTTTGTTTTTGCCCAGAAAGACGATAATTTTGTCATTATATTCCGTACAATAAGGCAACATGGCTTAAGTTAGGAAATATGCCGAGTTTTTGCATTTTAGGGTTCCGTTCCTTAAAAGGTAAAAAGGAATCCTTATTGGATCACTTTGTTGTCCGTCTGTCTGTCTGTCTGTCTGTAAAGAATTTTTATTTCAAGGTTTTTTTGTCTTTCTGTCTCTATGTCAATCTGTTCCTCGGCAGCGCTTTTCGGGTGTGACCATAATTCGTTAAAGTTAGCTCAAGGAAAATAAATTTATTTTAATGTTTAGGAGTCTGCTTAGTACGTACGTAAAAATCTCAAGAATGGCGATTCGTTAGCCTTACAAGATTAATTACACGCATACGAAGTCGCGGGCACAGTTTTATAGTTTAAGATCTAATATAGCTCGTTGAATCATCTTATGGGCGGTGAACGAGCTTCTATATTATTATTATTAACAACACGTATCCATACTCATCTCATCTTATTCATCGCAGTTGCCTACGCTCGTAGCGTTGCTACGACCGTCATGGCTACGAAGAATTATCGCTACATGTGTAGGCGTTCTGACTAGCCTTTTGAAGGCGTTTCTGGTCATATAAATAGCGCTTACTACTAAAATTATAATATAATATGGAAAAATTGCGAATGTGCTACGATGAGCCAGCGTTTCAACTATTACTTTTCATTTTATGGCGACTCATCTACCCGCAAAACCTTCAGGGGATTATGAAATAAAAAGATCGTAAAAAGAACTCGAGAACCTAGCAAAGTAACCGTAAAGCGAGACGAGATACATTAGGGCTTGTGAAAGGTTTCTGATAAAATTGCCGTCAGGTTTTTATAAGGGCCAATGTTGGAATAGCTGCTTGACTACGTAGGAATTCAAGGCGTCTTCTTATTTCGATAGAGCTTAAACTTGAATATTTATATAGTAATATAAGAGAAAGAAATTAATAAAACATACTGTAATAACTTACCAGTACTTACATGTAATAACATACTTATTCTTTGAGAGTAGTCGATGTTTTCATGATCATATCAATATTGTTTACGTTATTACACATCACCGTCTGGTCCTAAACTGAGCAAGGTTTGTACTACGGATACCAGGACTTTTCTTGTGAATACTTATGCAGTACTCTGAGCATATAGTGCATACAAAACACCCAGACGCAAGGAAAATACAAAGTTATCACATAAATGTTTGACAGACGGGAATCGATCACCCGTGAAATAGGGCGTAACAGGCTTCCTAACCACAAAGTCAATGGCTGCCACGCTGGATTAAGACGATGTGACAGTGATTTTATCTATATTAATTAATAAAAATTAATTGCCTTGTGTAGAAAGAAAAAAAACAGGAGGGAAGACAAATGTAGAAGAACATAGTGTCGATATAAAACGGTCCCAGCTCAGCATTTATTTGTTGGTGCATGACGGACAACCATGTATAAAAGATATCAAGAAAAAGTACCTCGACCGATTCTGCCGATTTTTTATTGTGTTCGTAAATTTATCAGGACATGGTGTATGAGAGTTATTTTTAATCCTTCGTGAAAGATTAGGGTAGGGTATAAAAAAGGTAACATATACTATTTAAAGCAACTTCACACGTTAACCCAAAACTCTGAACCCAAAAATAGTGAACAGCGTTTCATTAGGGGTCGGCAATTTGTGTAAGTGTCTCAACTCGACGCTAAATGCTTCATACGTGACGGTAAATGGCCTGGCAACGTTGTCTTTACGGTCGTACACTTGTATGTGACTGGAAGAAGTGCTCAGTGGAAAATAAATTACATTGCCGTGGTGGCCTTGTGGTTAAAGCAACGGCCTGTCACCTGATGGGCCCAAGTTCAAACCCCCGCCTGTACGAGTTTTTCTAAGCTTAAGTACAGTGATTATGTATGTTATTGATTGATTATATTAGTACAATCACACTATGAGCTTAAAAATAGAGGTAGGGCGAATTGGGTTGTCCCGTGGGCTTTCCCATTTAAAATTGGAGCAGTCCGACTGAGGAATGCACCAAGGTGGAGCACCTTACAGTAAAATATCAGTACTTTAGGGGAAAGTAAGGTTGCCAGTTATCTATGAGGATACGCTGCGCTAGTAGCAATTTTACTAGCACAGTGAGTCCTCATTAACAACTCGTTAGTGATATCCCTGGTATTGCTAGCGGCTATAGGCTACGGTGACTGCTTACCAACAGGTGGGCCATATGCTAGTATGCTACGTTAGTGTTATAAAAAAAATTGGGACATGAAAATATACATAGAGTGCAAGAATAAGCCGTGAAAGGTCAAAGTCTCACTTTCATGATCAAAGTACTCAATGATGGGATAGTAAACGGTACTCGGGACCGGTGGGCATATTTTAAAAGATAGACGAATTAAAAAATACAAGGGGGTGCAAGTCAACAGTGAAATGCCCTCTAGCTATTTACTCTATGGGGGATTTCGTTGATGTAATGAATAATTCATGTATAGACTCAAATGAAATTTTAACAATCTATTTTTTATTTTTTTATCTTCAGGATATTTATAGATTTTTTTATACAACTAAAGTGGCAAACAAGCATACAGCCCGCTTTATGGTAAGCGGTTACCGAAGCCTATGGACGGTTGCAACCCCAGGGAATCAATCGCGCGATGCCCCCTAAAATATATCCAGTTGTAAATATGTGCAGGGTCCAGTATAAAGGATTCTTCGGTCCATTAATCGTCGGGCCGTTATCTGGGTAAAGCGGGGCACAGATCTTTAAATGGGTTGCTTATTGAACCTTATTGGGTGGGATATTTTCTTGGGATCTATTGAATAATTCTTCAGTACTTAGAATTATTATTTGTAGATTGTGAAATAACATTTTGTCTGAATATAAGAAATTGTTCTCATTATTTGGAACGATGCTCCTTTTCGCGGCTTTGCTTTAAAAAATTGCCTGGAAGTAATCGTAACGAAAAGGCGTAATGGTCCTTTCATGCAACTCTCTCTCTCTCCTTCTCAGTGTGTTTTTTTTCTCCCTCTCTGTCGAGTATTTATATTAGCAGACGAGCACTGTGCGCGACCAGTTGTGTCAGAGACGGCGACTGACTCACCATCGACGTTGGCAGCAAATTATCTTCGGTGGAAAGTGGGTGCTTTTACACCTCTGCCTACCCCTTCGGTGACCCTTATGGGAAGCCTGAATATATATTATTATCATAAATTATTAATAATTTAAAAGAGAACAGTAATAAATACACAAAATTAACTTCTTGGATACAGTAACTTCTTCTTCTTAACTTATATAACAATAACTTTCCACGATCTCGCAGAGCTGCAAACACAATCTCACATGCCTAGTATAAGTGTGATACGCCGTACGTAGGTTCAGTTCAAAATCAAAATCAAAATCAAAATCAAAATCAAAATTAAAATCAAAATCAAAATCAAAATCAAAATCAAAATCAAAATCAAAAATCATTTATTCAGTTATGACCCTAATAAGGCACTTATGAAGGTCTAAATTACCACCGGTTCGGAAAAAAAAGGCACCTGAGAAGAATCGAACACGTAGGTAATATTGTCACCTTAGCAATATAAGCGCTGAGTCCAAAGATTCCACGTGACGGCTTCACAAGCCATAAAGTAATGAATTGCAGTCGCTCTGAGATAACGCCGGGTCGTGTCGTTAATCTTCTTAACGCCCTCTACACCCAATATACCTCTAATGGACGCTGATAATAAAAAAATAAATCTGCACTTCGAGACACAGAGGTTTATTTCACACTTTTTATGGTGTACTTTTCTTTGGTACTTTCTTAAGTGAGGTATTAAGTTTATACATTGATAGTCTAGCAACCAGTTACGGTGACTGCTTGCTGCATGCCATTTTTAGAGGCTTTTATTTAAACTTCTAATGTTTGTTTGTTTAGATTCAATCATGCAAGCTGAATAAGAACCACTTTCGCTTATCCTATGGAGTTTTAGAATTTACAATTTGGTTCAGTTTCTCGCATTTTATTGTACCTGAATTGTTATCCAGGAAGAGCTCCAGATAAAGGAACTCTTCAACGGTCAACAGCACAGACACGACGTTTTTGTTCGCATTTTATAATAATAATCAGTTTGAATTATTACAAAAAAATATCACACTTGTTCAGCGTATCGCATAATGCAGTACACGTGGTACTTGCATAAAAAGCTTCATTTATATAACGATTCTTTCAACAGCGATATTTTAATATAGACGTGAAAATAAATGTTTTCGTGCGTAATGTGTTTTTTCTAAGTAATGTATTAATAAACATTTTATGAGCCAGAATACTAATGGCTTGGCACAAGTTCACTGCATTATTTGACACGCAAAGGTTAAGTTTGAGTGGAAATAAATCATCTTGTCAAGTCACAAATATTATCATAATTTTTACCAAAATGTTAAGAGTCTAGTGATTTGTGTATTTTCGTGAAAGAAACTCTTATTTTTACAGAGAGAGAGAGATATGTGTATTCTCATATATTAAGACGTAACATTATTTTAATGAGACCATTTTATTAATTTTTTTTAGCTCCATATTTCACGCCGCTTCGCACTTGTAGTAATCACAGTATGTATAATATTTATAATGTCACTAGCTTTGCCTGCGACGTCGCTGATGTGCAAATATAATTTTCGTTTCATAAAAATATCGTGTGTACTGATTTTATTTTTCAGTTGCACTTGTTTTGAAAGAATTTTATTCCTTAGTTTTACCTGACCATATTCTTTCTATGTGCCAATATTCAATATAATGTAATCCATTTTGAAGTGTACGAATAAAATCCATTCGCATTTATTACAATTAAAGACGGATTATTTTGTACAAAATTAAAAGAGTTACATATTGCAAGAAGGAAAGACATGGAATCCACCTGTAATATGTATCTGCGAGAATATTTTCGGATTTACGGATCGGCTTCTCGGATCCAATCTCGGCGGATTTGCGACGCTTGCGACGACGGCGTGTGTTGAATAACGTGAGAACATGCCGTAAGATATCTGACGATAAGATTTTTTACATGAGAACGAAGTTGTAGTGAAGTTTGACTTTTACACTAAGCTTACTAAATAATAATCTCATAGTAACATAATAACAATTTGTTACAAAAAATGTATGTAATATTTTATTCGGTCATCAAGCTCTTTGATTTGGTACCTACCCATAGCATAGGGATTAGTGCGGAAATTATAATTCAAAATTTTTTGACGTCCTCCATATTAGATTAAAATGGTGGTATTAGATAATTGTGCATTGTCACGGGAACCAAACGTGGATTCCAAATTGCATTTCTGGGCATCTTACACCCCTATCTCATCACCTTTATTCATTACCAACTTTAATTGTATGGAATCGATAAATCTATACCTATCGTTAGGTCAAATATTATGCTGTAAACTATGTACTGATTCAATAGATCGGTTATTTATATGTGACAGTTGATTATCTGTCTCACTATAATCAGTTCGTACATCAATTCTACATTGTTTAATAAAAGTAGGTCAGTTGACGTGATTGCGACCACTGAATAGAATCCGATATCCATACAAAAACACAATTTTATCCGAAAGCCCGTCGCGATACACGCAAATAAATCATACCCTATCTTTATTTGTAGAAAACTTAGGCACTAGATATAGATCGCGGCCTTGCTTGTTACATATCTTATTGATTCGCTTCTTCATTGAGCCATTTAACTAGCATTACTTTATCATATACTTATCATTACTTCATCATGTAATTGTCATTACTTCATCATATAGACGAGACAACTGGTCAAGTGGTTAGTATACCTGAATGCTACGCTAGAGGTCGTGGGCTCGATTCCCGCCGGGGCAAACATTTATGTGACAAATTCATATTTGTCACATAAATGTTTATAAAATAAAAATAAAAAATAAAAATTACAAGTATTATATCAGCTACTGGTTCCCATAGTACAAGCTTTGTTTAGTTTGGGGCCAGATGACGCTGTGTGATAATATCCAAGCATTATTATTTATTATTAATATTTATTTATATACGTATCATTACCTTATATTTTACTGATGATCACGCCACTCTCTTAGTAGAAACAGAAAAACCAATAGGTACGTCACTCACAAACTTACATCGTTAAGAAGCTTTGCATCACTTAGTTTTTCAGCCAATCATTATACAAACTTTCTATAACCAAAGACAATGCGTAGTGCAATGTTAAACTAATGTAAATTGTATGTACAGTTTGTCAGGATGACAGTGCGTATCAGTAAAACTATTGAATTTGATTTGAGCTGTGTGAGAATTCTTTGTTATATGATCTAGTGTGTTTATTAGTGTGAATTTAAATATATGTATTTTAGAAAGTTAGTTTTGCGTTAGTAATACCCCTGGTTTTGCTAGCGCAGGCTACGGAAACTGCTTACCATTAGCTGGGCTGTACGCTTGTGTGCCATCTTAGTAGTGTACAAAAAAACAAGTGTCGGTAATTTTTGGCAGAATAATTTTTTTTATTTCTTTTAGAACTTAATACTTTTTAGCCTGAAAGTGAAGATAATAAGACAGAATGTATTCTGGAACTCTTTTAATTCAGAAATAAGCTCGCTACACTGGGACAGTAAGATAGTTGTTCAACAAGTTATATGTAAGTTTATAGCAGACGCACGGGCGACGCAATATGGCGACTTGCTTTATTGCCGGCGCGGAGATAAATCACTATTACAATATGACATGTTTGTGTTGAACAACGTTTGTTAACACTACTTCGGAGTTGTTTGTCGTATATTGTTGCTACATTTACTGCGTCAAGGGCCATTAGTGCTACAATATAATCTGGAACTTTCATTAATTTGGATTCGACAGGTGGGTTATAATATTTTAGAGCCGTGGTAAAGCCTTGAGCTTGAAGCAACGGCTTGCATCTGATGGGCCCATGTTCAAACCCCCACCTGTACCAATGAGTTTGTCTAAGCTTCAATACAGTGATTAATCACACCATAAGCATAAAAAGAAACGCAGGGCGAATTAGGACCTTCTGTGGGTTTTCCCATTTAAATGTAGACGCCCAACTGAGAACTGTACCTCCACCTTACAGAAGACCACAGTGAAATAACACTACTCGATGTAGTGTTATGTTTCTGCGGTAAGTAAGGTTGCCAGTGCTCCACGAGGATACGCTGGGCTAGTAGTAATGCTGCTAGCACAGTGAGCCGTCAACAACAGGGTTGGCAACTCGTTAGTGATACCCTGGTATTGAATGATGCTGATTGAGACATGTCTTAAATTAACAAATCTGCCTAGAATTAAAAAGGCGTTATTTAAAGATAAGGTATCTCCTAAAAAAATCCTTAAACTAATGTAGCTTTTAAAGACGAGATTGCACTGATTGCTCTTCGATAGAAGCAGAGACAAACATCTACCCTTCAGGACTTGAATTAATCACGATTTTATCTTCAATACACTTCTTCGAGGAGGTTAAAGTTACTCGGTTTCAAGTGTAATGATATATGTATAAGTTCGGAATCACGTATTATAAATCGCCAAAGTTATCGCACATTAGGCGAAGTGAAACTGGAAAGCAACCATTTAGAGATGTTATCAGTGTTTAAGGTTGTTTGTGGGTTTGTTATATGCATAGGAGACTAAGGTTAGCGGAGATTACAATATTTGATATAATCTGTAGTTAGGTATCAAAATCATTTATTCAGGTCTAAATTACCGCCTATCATTGCAAAGGCGGAAAAGCCGAAGGCCGAGGTTAACTTACTCAGATCGATTGACAGAGTACTCTATGATGGAATGGTAAAATGTACTCGGAATTATCTTCTGTATATATAAAAGAAGAGGCTGACTGACTGACTGACTGACTGACTGACATATCAACGCACAGCCTAAACGGCTGGGGGTACAGACTTGAAATTTTGACAGTACGAACCTTCCATGACGTAGACATCCACTAAGAAAGCATTTTCGGAAATTCCACCCCTAAGGGGGTAAAATAGGGGTTGAAAGTTTGTATGAAAATCCGTCGTTTTTTAAGTTTAACGCATAAAAATTGGTATTTGGCCTTTCAGTTAAAAATAAAAGAATACGTATTTCAGGATTTTTGGAAATTCTACCCCTAAGGGGGTCAAATAGGGATAAGGGGGATGAAAGTTTTGTATGAAAATCCGTCAGTTTTGAAGATAAGCGCATGAAAATTTGTACTTGGCCTTTTAGTTAAAAATAAATAAAAACGTATTTCAGGATTTTTGGAAATTCCACCCCTAAGTGGGTAAAATAGGGGAAGAAATTATTGTATGAAAATCCGTCAGTTTTGAAGATTAACGCATGACAACTGGTATTTGACCTTTCAGTTGAAAATAAACAAATACGTATTTCAAGGTTTTCGGGAATTCCACCCCTAAGGGGGTAAAATAGGGGTTGAAAGTTTGTTTGAAAATCCGTCGCTTTTTAAGTTAAGAGCATGAAAATTTGTATTTGACTTTCAGTTAAAAATAAATAAATACGTATGTGAGGATTTTTGGAAATTCCATCCCTACGGGAGTAAAATAGGGGATGAAAGTTTGTATGAAAATCCTACATTTTTTAAGTTAAATCCATAAAAATGGGTAGCAGTGGGCATAAGCTATCATTAACAATTTCAGATATTGACTTCTTTACCACGCGTGTGAAGCCGCGGGCAAAAGCTAGTAAAATAATAATAACGGTCGATGGTTGGGTCAAGCGTCGGATACAGATTGTACTCCTCGACACGGCACGCATTGTCAGGAGGTCCCTCTCTCGGTCTAACCACCGGTAGCTTCGGCTTGCACCTCGTTACCACAGGCTCTCTAGGCTAGGTGTTCTTAATAATATATTTGTTAGGTTATAAATATTGTAAAATAAAATAAATAATGCGCAATAATGAACCTTTATTCACATAAAAAGTCTCAATTATAATGATCTCCCTGATTTCTAAGCTACTCAATACCTTTATTACAGAAATCAGTGTCCTCTATCATATTTTATTGTAAATAAATATATAATTTAAATAAATAAATGAACCTTTCTTACTGTATACTAGAAGCGAGTGTAGGGGAGGAGGGATTGGCAGATATGTATGAAAATCGAGATGCATTTAAAAGTAGAAAAAGAGTTGTATAAGTCAAGAGTGAAATCGCGCTCGATACCCTCTGCCTACTCTTTTGTACGTCTGAGTCCAAAAGTTTAATAATAATAATAAATCTTTATTAAAGGCAATAAAAAACCCATAAAACAATAAATACACAAACATAGACGAGACCGCTGGTCTAGTGGTTAGTATACCTGACTGCTACGCTAGGTCGCGGGTTCGATTCCCGCCAGGGCAAACATTAATGTGACAAATATGTTTGCCTTGCGTCTGGGTGTTTTGTATGTATAATAAGTACGTATTTACAAAAAAACATATTAGTATTATATCAGCTGCTGGTTCCCATAGTACAAGCTTTGCTTAGTTTGGGGCCAGATGGCGCTGTGTGATAATGTCCAAACATTATTATTTCTAAAATGTGTTTTAAATACTAACCTAAGACAGCTACTTGTGGTTACTCGTTAATCGTGACGTTTCAAGCAGATCTAAATCTTCAAAGGTGCTAAGTTCGTTATGATATAAATTCTTCTCTCGCTATGCTCCTGTCTGCCTCCCTCTGCGCACTGCACTGTGACCGGGGCATTCTCCAAGTATTATCCTTTGAGTCTGGAATGTTGGAACTAGTGCAACTCTCAACTGCACTAAGTTTCCAGTAAATGAAACTTTACGCCCGAGTGCAAATCTTCTGTTGAAATTGGAAGTTTATTCCCGTGATCGGCTTACGGAAATACCACTATAAGAATAAATACTAAGTTGTGTATTCTTGTAGCTTTACACGTAAACACCTAAAGTTAGGTCGCATTATAGCATAGCATTTTGCGGTCTGCAGCTAACTTATATACATTCAAGTAAATATTTACAGTTGTACTCCATGTTTTGTATTGGCATACTGTTTATTTATATAATGTAAAATACATATTGACCTAGTTTTAATGAGAAAATATAGAACCCAGTGTAAGATTGAAAAGTGGTACGTTTTGACACCACCACTTCACATTCTTCAAGAAGGGAGTGAACAGATTTCTGAAGGGTCGGCAATGCGGCTGTCTGTCGGCTACGGTGACTGCTTACCACCAGGCGGGCTGTGCAACCTTAGTAGTATAAATATAAAAAGGATCACATCACAATACCTCGTGGAGATATAATGTTTAATTTTAATAGTTCTGGAATCTTCCCGTATATTTAATGAAAAGAAGAACCCTTATTTATAACAAATGTATTCCAATTAGAATGTAAATTCTTTTAAAATACAAAAGCGCAGCGTAACATTAAAGCTGCAGGTGGAATATTCAAATGTTCCACTCTATCATCTGAGAGCAAATTAAGTTTTCATTTACAAAGACCTCATTGTGCAAGTTGACGTAGTATAAAGAAGGAATCCAGTAAAAGAGTCGGTGAGAATTTCCACTCTGGAGAAGTTTGTTCAGGGAAGTTAGTGGGATTTATAGCATAATGTGCTGTTCCCGGTGCAGCGGCCGCGCGAGTGCGAATGCTTGTGCTAGACCCGTGTACTCTTTATTACGTTTTATGTAGGATTTGCCATAATTTTTTTAACAATATAAGATTGTCAATTCTCATTTATATTATACTGACGCTTCGCACCGGCTTTGCACGTGAATTTGGAGGATTTAAAAGAAACATTCTAATAAACCTTTATAATTCTGATAATTATGAACGCCACGAAAAGTTCAGCCTTATCGATCGAGCCGTCAAGTGATCCTTCATACAAGTGGCAGTTGATATTTATTTATATACATATATAATAATAGAGACATAATATATAATAGGAATTTATTAACACCTATTAATTCAACTTGGCAAACGGTACAATATTAATGCGCACAACTTTCGATATCTAAAAACCATGTAATGACAGAAGCCCCCAATTTTATTGTAATCTACACATTTTTTTTCTGAACAAATGACAAAAATAAATGAATTAACAAAATATTGTTATGTATAAATAACATTGCCAAAGAGGGTTGATGTCAGGCAGGCGGCCGGTCGTAAAACAATCTGCCACAACCCCAGAAATAGAAGATAACGTGGTATGAAAGGTTTAAGTACGTGGATCGAAGCAGACCTAGGAAAATATGGGTGGATTGTGTGAAAGATCACATGGTCAGAAAAGAAGTGAACACAGAGATGACGGTGATAGAGAGGAATGGATGAGAAACACATATTGCAGAGATAAGAACAGGAGAATGATGATATGTAGAAATAACATACGAAGTTATAAAATTTTAAAACAGTATTTTTCCAGACCCAAGACGTTCTCAAATTCCTATCACGTCCGAGCACCACAGAAGCGTTAAAACTAAATACGCTCCAAGCGTCTATACATCAGCACTAACATAGTGCACTCCGGAGACACATCCAGACCAAACAAGTTTCATAAACACTAAACAATTTCATAAACGCACTCCAAAACACAGGAGTCGTCTGAAAAATTACCAGCACCAACAGTAGCTTATTGTAATTAAAATATCTAGAAAAAGACATTAAGTGAAAATTATTTTTAATCTTTATAAGCCCCGTAGATTTATATTGGAGAAATAAAATAGGATACAATTTTCAGTTAACATCGAATATTTAATTTCCATATAGGTACATATATTAATATATCTGGGTGAAAGAGAAAAAATAACATAATTAGGCAATCGTTTCTCTTGAACCTTGGGAGACACTTGCCTTCACGATGATAATGATGATCATCGATATCAGAAGTCCTTCGATGACAAGTGACACTATTGAAATGATAAGATTGGAATAGTCAAAATATGTATTCCTATATTACTAAATATAGTTTATTTATTAGAACTGGAATTTAATCATTTATTGGCATTGGCATTTTTTGGCACTTTAAGGAGTAACTCGACTAAACCATTAAAATTAGGCATGTTCTTTTCATCTTATTATAGCTAAAATAGTGTAAGGTGCCAATAAATTGGTGGGCTGCCAACGGTAGGGTGGTTTACCCTACATTTCTAATTTTATTAAAAGTACAGACCGACCTTGCCGCAAATATAATTTATAGAATGAACATGAGATGAAATCCTTCACTTACGGCTATATTGCCGGGACGTTACGAAGCGATTCCACTGATCTTGCTATCATGAACGCCATCTTGCTCGGGATTACAACATGTTTTATGAGGAACGTTCTACGTAGATTATTTATTTTACTTTTGGGGCTTTGTTGAGACGTACGGAAATTATTTGAAGTCATATTTCATGTGTTATTTTAAGTAATACGGCAATTTTTGTTTCATTTGCTATCCGTTTTTGGCAAATAAACTGACTGGTTTCTAGTTACTCTATTAATATTGTTTACAAAAAATATAATTTTATACTTCGCTTAAAGGTTGACCAATTATGTAAATTTCATTATTTTTGGCTACATGTTAGCCTATCGAATCAATATCAACGCTCATATTGTTCAACAAACATTTCAAATCCGATCGTTGAGAAATTAGATTTCCAGCTATTCGTGTGGAACTAACATATGGAAAACTAGATTATTTCAAGCCCAAACAATTTTGAATAATCATATGATAGACTATAGATAATAAAAAAATACGAATGAAATATATGAAGTATCTAGAATTTACCGTTCTGATCTTACCTATAAAATTATATATGTGTAGACGCGGCAAGCATCCGCGTCATCAGAAGTAGGTTTATAGTTAAGCCTTCTAGTTGTCAGGTTCTGTTCAGGATGGCGTAGGTACTGTGGGCACTGTCGTGGGTACTCGAGCGAATTTGAACAAAATAGCAAAAGTAGGTAGATAATCACTTTACTCTTTTTACAATTACAACTCTCAGGAAACTAACACGTGCGTTGGCTTGGCTCTAACAATAAGAAGGTTCGTCTATCGTGGCGGCCTGTAGGTTATACACTGGCCGGTGCACTCCGCTTTCTGCCAACGATCGCGTACGAGCCGGTGGGGTCGACCGCTCGGGTTTCCTGTCCAATAGCAAGCGTTGTGGTTGTTGCCCCGTGGATCTGCAGATGGCGCTGCCTGATGTGCGCTATCGCCGACATATGTGTATATTATATTTATATGTGCCTTATTCAGTATATATGTAATTATATATGTGACTTATTCAGATATTATATCTTTCCTGTTTTTTAAACTTTCGCGATTTAAACACATTGTTAACGGGTCTTATACGCGATATTAAATTGTTTATTTACCTCTCGACGTTTCGACCGAGTTGCATCGGCCGTGGTCACGGGCTGTCTCTCAGTCAGCATTATATCTTTCGTACAGTGCGATAAAAATAGGTTTACGATTTGAGGCATTACTAAAATATAACTGCATTGAAATTATTCCAAAAACAAAAACAATTTCCAATGTTTTAATTGGATTTTATAAGGACTTACAAACATACTACATACGAACATCTAGTTTAACCGACCTCAATCAAATTGAGCAACTACCGAAATATCAAACAAATAATAAACAATTTTTCAAAGGTTTGCGATCTATATGGCGGCGATAGCGCACATCAGGCAGCGCCATCTGTGCAGTTCCACGGGACAACATTGGACAGGAAACCCGAGCGGCCGACCCTACCGGCTCGTACGCGATCGTTGGCAGAAAGCGGAGTGCTCCGGCGGGCCAGTGTATAACCTACAGGCCGCCACGATAGACGGACCTTCTTATTTGTAACGTGTGATAGTCATAGTATTTGTTAGAGCCAAGCCAACGCACGTGTTAGTTTCCTGAGAGTTGTAATTTAATTGTAATGTAAGAGTAAAGTGATTATCTACGTACTTTTGCTATTTTGTTCAAATTCGCTCGAGTACCCACGACAGTGCCCACAGTACCTTCGCCATCCTGAACAGAACCTAACAACTAGAAGGCCTAACTATAAACCTACTTCTGATGATGTGGATGCTTGCCGCGTCTACATATACATAAAATGCCATGAAAACTGGCCTTATACGCGAAATTAAATTATTTATTTACTTCTCGACTGTTCGACCGAGTTCAAACACATCAGCCAACGTGGCCGCGGTGGTAGAGTTGGAACACAGATGTCAGATGTTACACATATGCGAATACTGTAAGGCTTGCTCGAATTTCAAATAATTAATTTGAAGTATTTGCTTTACCTAAGTAAAAAGACTCGCTAATTATGAAAAGGTATTTAAAATAATGGTTAATTACATGGCTCTCGAAGGCTCTCGAAGGTAGCGTTTGATTAAATTATGTTCCTTTTATATTCATTTTACTTGTAACTGTCCAGGTTGTAACAAATTTGATGTATTTATAAGGAGCTATTGAGATATCTCTTTTAGTAATGAATAAGACCTCGCTTGTCGTTTTTTGCCAGCCTGTTTGACGTGTGAGTCACTTTTAAAAGTCAATTCTCAATAAAAATAATCGCTCTAAGAACTTTATCCATGCGATGAATTTAGATCATTCAACTTCTGTTTATTTTATTATGGACCTTTAAATAAAAATTCAAATTGTAGTCTTAAAAGCTTGTCGCAAAAAAGTTGTTGGCATTTCTTAAATCATAAAAAGATTTAGTTTTAAGTAAATGGCTTCGTGGAATTTTATATAAAGGTATGTTATACTGAGTAAGCATATTTAAGTAAGTGAGTGAATGAGGAATGTTTGGTCCAATGAACAGAGTTTGTTTGGACCAAGGGCTTGAATCTCACAAAAATATACTAAATTGAATAAACAAAACATAAAGACAATATTATTACTTTTAATGTATCTCAAGAAGATGACTTTAGTATAAAAATGAAATTTATTTTTCATTCATTAAAATGTAAGAAAAGTAATGAAAATTCAAAGATAAATTAACAAATCAACGTCAATATTAAAATTATTTTTACATGCCTAGCTTCATAATTGACAGAATTAAATTATACGGACTGAATAACCATTAACGAAGCGACTGCGTCGCCAAGCGCTACAATTATAGAAGGTAATTTGGCTATTTCTCGCTCATTAGTAATTAGCATTTTTAATTGAGCGAAAACCCTCCATAATTGAGCGGTTATTAAAATACACTACAAAATTAGGAGTCTATAGAAATCAGGTTGCTATTTCAGAAAATTATGAATTATTTATTAGAATAATTCCATTAAAAAATTATTATACAAAAATATATGCTCCTAAGTATATTATACGGATTTAAATAAATAAACGAATGTGTTGCGCTGAGAACAAAGAAACGAAATTTAACATTTACGTAACGCTTCGGTTACAGTTTCGCAAATTCAATTCAGGTTTAAAATACACACAAATTATTATCTTTCAGTAAAACAAATCTCCATATTAGATATTCCGACCCTCATGATAATAACTAAAGCCAGCTGAGGTCAGACTTATCACAATTCTTTACTCTCATTTACCGACAAACTGTCTCGCATTAGTGTCTGCTTTACAGAGCACCCAAATTTTTTTAAATTCCCGTTGATACTTTCTTTACAATTATACAAAACTTTGGCTACGACTATTAGGCTCTACGAAAATCTAAGAAATCCGTGCTAGGGCCCTAAGAGTTTAAAAAAATATTAAAAAATATATTGTGCTTCGAGATTTGCAAGTCCCATCATCTGGTCGACACCACGAATGTTACAATTAGACATAATTCAGAAGTCTTGTATTACCTTTTAAGCTTAAAGCAAAATCACAAACCTAATTTGAATATAATATTCCTGACCATATTCCGATACAACAAAATTAAACTTCGCAGCTGATCAAACATACTGCTGATTTCGAAACAAATAATTAGCATTTCACCTTTTGCGCAAATATTTTAGTAACCCATAAGTAACAGTTTGGAATATTTGCATGAGAAACGTTTTAATAAAGGTGACTGTAATAGTATTGTTTTGTTGTTCAACCCTCCTGCTAGATTTTAGTTAAACTTGGTACTGATTTAATCTGTGGTAAACCTATTCAAATATTCCGTGTTCAATATTTCTCGATGAAATATCGAGTAAATATTTTTATGGACCTCAAGAAAGGATTTAATTAGAATTATTGTATTGAATTAAAGATCGGTGGAAGTGTGTAATGAAAAAGCGTTCTTAGTATTTATCAAGATTTCAAGAATTACTTTCAAACTAACTTTCTTGGCCAGAGAAACGAGTAGAAAAAGAGTCTCAGTAATAGCGTAGTCGCAAATCTGTATATATAAAAAAGAAACTGACTGACTGACAATAAGTCATATTTTGAGTTAAGCGTATGAAAATAGGTTTTTGGCCTTTCATTAAAAAAAAATACGATTTTTGGAATTCGAGGATTTGTGGAAATTCCACCCCAAAGGGGGGAAAATAGGGGATGAAAGTTTGTATGAAAATCCGTCATTTATGAAGTTATATTCATGAAAATAGGTAGCGATGCGTTTAAGTCAAGTAAGTAATAGTGACAAGTTGTTGGCTAGAGGTACAACGGTTCATCCAAGTATTTACATATTTACAATAAATGTATAAAAAAACGTCGATTATTTAAAATGAAATCCGTGTCTAGTGAAAATATTTCCATCGTAGGCAATTTCTCAAAGGGTCTAAGCAAGTCGTTTGAAGAATTCGACCATAATCCATGTGTCGGGTCGCGCCGGCACGCGCCGCCGTCGAATAAATAAGATTCCGCTGGTAATTTAACGGTTCTATAGCGCGATGTGAGCGATTCCAGTGCCAGTTTTATTGTTTGTGGGGACAAGCGAAAGGCGGAGGGCTGGACGTGTTCCAGTTAAAACATAGGTACATGAACGATGTATATGCTGCCTTCAATACCACCCTTTTTTATATCACTAACGTGGCACACAGCCCTACGGCCCACCTGATGGTAAGCAGTCACCGTAGCCTATAGCCGCTAGCAATACCAGGGGTATCACAAACGGGATGCCAACCCGTTGTTGATCTGCTAGCAGCAATACTTCTAGCGCAGCGTATCATCGTGGAGCACTGGCAACCTTACTAACCGCAGAAACACAACACTACATCAAAGTAGTGTTATTTCACTGCGGTCTTCTGTAAGGTACAGTCCCCAGTCGGGCACCTCCAATATTAATGTGTTCATGTGGTAGCTTATGTGCTATTTTGAACCCTTCATTAACTATACAAACTCTTATAAAGGTGAGTATAGAACAGAGCATCTACTTGTAACAGAACAACGAGCCGCCCTTTCACCAACCAAACGTTGAGACTTGCTTCGGAAACTGTATTGTACCATTCGTAAGAACGTTACATTGCATAGAAATGATCGTGAAAATACATCAGTCCTCAATCGCTATTTCTTATGACTTGAGCCCACGTGTTTGTAGTTAAAACGGCCCACCGGAAGCGCGTGGCATTATTGTCTATCAGCCACACGTAGCGAAGCCTAAATTGTTGCCCCTGGCTTGACGAGATCACGCATTGCGTGACTCTTTTGTAACAAAACCGATCTTAGTTAAAAAAAGTATGTATGTTTGTCAGATCAGATGCAAAATTGCAGTTTCCTCCAAAAACTACTTATATAAGATTATATTTGCTGCGACGCCTTCTCGGGGTCTTACTCTAGTTGTTCCGAGCTTTTTTATACCATTAAAGTGACACAAGCACACGGCCCGCCTGATGGTAAGGGTAACTGTAACCTATGGACGCTAGAAGCACCAGGGTATCACTCGCGCGTTGCTGACCCTACAGAAATTTCCTCACACTATTGAAGAACCCTATACTGTAACTCCATAGGGGAAAACCACGGGTGCTCATTCCATAATTTGATTGTCTTCGGTTAAACTCCTCTCCTTACCTTTCAATAATTGAGTACTTTGGCAATTAAAACCATACACGGCTTCTTCCACTCACATTCGCATTGTACCTATATCTTTTTTGTCAGTCTTTCATCACTCATTCGTTCTATACATCCAAACCAGCTAACGTAAATCTACTATCGTTTCAAGGCGGCCGTCAATCAGTGCGAGACATTGCCCTGTAGCTAACCCTCTGTCTTGGCCTGTCAGGCTCCCTGACAGCCTTCGTGAGAAGGGCCTCCTTAAAATAGCTTTGTATTACATAATTACAGTAAGTGTGTGCTAAAAAAACTGAATGTGACTTACCGATTTATTTTTAAGAGAAGTATAGTGATTTGGGATCTCTCGTGGGCTTGCCCATTAATACTGGAGCCGCCCCATTGGGGACTGTACCTCCACCTTACAGAAGACCGCAGTGAAATAACACTACTTTGATGTAGTGTTGTGTTTCTGCGGTAAGTAGGGTTGTCAGTGCTCCACGAGGATACGCTGGGCTTGTAGAAATGCACAGTGGCTCCTCATCAACAACATGGTTGGCAACCCGTTAGTGATACTCTTGGTATTGCTAGCGGCTATAGGCTATGGTGACTGCTTACCATCAGGTGGGCCGTGTGCTTGTGTGCTACCTTAGTAGTATAAAAAAAGTATACGCTTTAGATTACTTGTCGTTTGTTCTGTAGGAAATGCAGGTAGTGGTAAGCAGTGAAATAGAATGCCATGATTGGCGGACGATATAAAATCAAAGATGGAGTTATTTAAGATTATTATTATTAAAGTAGTAAGTTATTAATTTTTTCATAACTTTATTTATTTAAAAACCCGAGGCGTGCATCAGAGCAAACACACACACATTTTAAAGGGCTTTGTATTTCCTCAAACACAACGCTCACAATAATATTAGTTACATCCAATGAAATTGAGCATCAATTGAAACTTATATAAGCCTGTAGCCGATGAAGTGGCTGAAACTAACTGTACGACAGGTGTCTCGGAACTGATTACCATAATTCTGCGAACCCCTACTCGAGAGTTTGGATTATTTTGAATTAATTAAAACCGTGAATATTGTTGATCTATGAATGGTTGAACAATTCCGTGAGAATATATTTGTTTTATTAAATTACAAATTTTCGGCGAAACCTCGAGTAAGTAGGGAATATCAGGTGTTGCTACCGTGACGGCCGGATACTGTAGTCCCCGTTATATTTAAATCATATCGCATGTAAAATCCGAGATCAGTCTAAACTTATATTGCATTTCAGCATTCGGCCATAAGTTCCCGATTGCAAATTCTCTAAAAATTATAGCTAAAAACAGTCTACTAACTCATCTTTGAAACCAAACATATCAGTTCATCCCTGTAGGAGCTACGATGCTATGGCATCGTAACACAGATTTACGTTACCGTCATTTGTTTAGAGATTTTCGCAGTTAAAATGAGTTTTGACCGGCTATGAAATTTCTGGAGGGTCGGCAACGCGTGAGTGATATCCCTGGTGTTGCAAGCGTGGCTGCGGTAACCGCTTACCATCTGGCAGGCCGTATGCTTGTTTGCCACCTTAGTGGAATAAAAAAAAGCGTCTGACTGCAACACTGTAACACATGGATAGCGATGTTCTACAATAGGGTTTGGCAAATGTCTCCCAATGACTAAGGCAGTGTGCATTTATCTTGGCTTCAGTCCATCATAATAATTATAGTATAGTGTGGTGCCAGTAACAGCGGACGGGCTGTGTGCGGGCAGTGGGCGGATGAATCGCTACTAGAGGCTGCTATGAAATGTACCTTCCTTGAGTGCCTGTAGATTTCTAAGGGTAACTTATTTATACTGTAAGCGCAGCAATTATACTCTTTGAAAATTGTATTGTGACATTTAGACAGGACAACGTCTGTCAGGTCAGCTTAAAATTCAGTATTGTGTTACGTGTTCAACGCATGGTAGTGATTGTTTTGGGCGTGATGTTTGAACTTATAGGGTACCTAGAATCATGACATTTGGCAAAAAGCAGTGTCTTACAGCACAAGTAAAGGAAAAATAGTAAATATCTAGCTGTTGAGAGTCACCGAAAAATAATGACCTCATTTGAAGTTCGCCTATTTTTAACCTGACCTACAATTCTGTAAGGAACCCTCGGTGCGCGAGTCCGACTCGCACTTGGCCGGTTTTTTTTTTGTAACTTAATGTGTGAATTTTTTGTAATAAATGTGAGCCCTCATCAACATCTGGGTTGTTGTCAGGGGCAACGCGTTGTTGATACCCCTGGTATTGCTAGCGGCTATAGGCTACGGTGACTGCTTACCATCAGGTGGGCCGAGTGCTTGTGTGTATACCGTAGTGTTATAAAAAAAATATTTATAGCATACAATAATATACTTATTTAAATGCTTTCAAATCCGCTATCGTAACGACACGTCCTCAACACGAGGGCTGTAGGGTGCTCTGCCCTTTGTTATTGTAACTTTATGTGGAAACCGCTATGTTATAACAAAGCAAGTATTTTTCTAAAGGATTTCATGAAGGGTGCAATTTTCGTGTGTTTTTCATATGATGTTATGTTGGGACACGCGATTGTTGACTTGGTTATGGTGTTGGCAGGCTTCATTAGATACGATTATTGCGTGCGGTTTTATTTAATACAAACAATATTTTTGCTTTATTTGCAAGCTGATTTTGGAATATTTATTTTATTTGTATCAAGTTAAGTCATATATTGTAATATATTTATTATATATCAGGGACTATTATACCTTGCATTATAATAAAAAAAAATGGAAACATACGAAGGAAGGAGTAGGTATAAGTAATAATTATATTTTAATTGTGATATATATATATATATATTAAAAACTTTATTATAGGGATTGCCTTGCTCTGTGTAATTTTTGTAAATCTGATCTTTATGGTTTAGTAGCTAGGAAGTTACGTTTGAAACTGTAGACTAGTGATTATTACATGAAGACAATAATCCTCATAGTCGATAATTTAGTTTTTTTTAATACATATATATATACATATTATGACTGTAAGTGTTATTATCAATATTTTATTTTTTTTCTTCTTGTGTCGTGTGTGTGTAGAAAATAAAACATTCTTTCTTTCTTTCTATATTCTGAAAATTTTCGAAAATAATTTTAATGAAAATATATTGAGCTCCTTTTATTGATACAAAACACTGTTCAAGAACTATTACAGTCAGGGTCGATTGTGAGACAATCCACGGTAGTAGCAGAACATAACACGCCTTAATGTCAGAGGTAACCTATTGACCACAATGATAGATCACTTCACACAAAAGCAATATTGCAGCATTATTACCAATGTTCCTATAAATCAGTCACTAACAGAAACATTACGGCAAATAATGATACCGAAAATGCACACTAAAGATCACTATAACGCAAATTACGGGAAACTGGAAAAATCTCAACCGCTGCGCCCGATTCCCGCCAAAAATTCAGTAATCCCATAAAAAAACAGTTTTATTTCCTGTGGTAGAACTGCATTAACCCTCTAATCCAAACTGGAGTTAAAACTCGCTGGAATATTCTCTACAAGTTGGTCCGATGAAAAAAAAGTATTTTGTTCGTCAAGGGCTCTGAAAACGTTTACCTAGCGGTAAATTAAAAAAGTTTTCACCGGGAGTTCATTACGTTTCTGGTTCTACTTTTGAATGATTCAACAAACCACACATCCGTTCAAAACTTGATGAAGTTTGAGCTTTATATCGCGTTTATGAAAATGGTATGTTCAAATTATACAAGGGACACGCCTCGCGTAATGGATGCAAGTGTATTCAAGCTCCATGTTCCATAAAAAGTAATCGCCTTTTCCTATGTTTGGCAAAAACTTACCATGTATTTTAAACCCTTTCGCATTCCGCAGAGTTCTGTTTTAAGAATATTATAATATGCAGCTTAAGCATCCAGTATAATAATATGTGAAATGGAATGTATTTCATGTTTCGCCGAGTAATACAATGTATTATGCATAAAGATGATGATGAATATCGCCTATTGCTATAAAAAAGTTAAGTAAATAATTGAAAAAAATTAAGCTTATGTAATAAGAGAAACCCTGTTTACGTCTGAGAAGAAATTCAATGACGTATGTAGTGCCTGTGACGGCGATGGCCTCACCGTCTGTCACGTTGGCACACTGATTTATAATAGACATGGATTTCAGGTCAGCGCTCAAAAGCGTCCGAGCCAAATAACTTGGAAAACGCGGAATATATGCGAATCGCGCGCCAGTCTCCGTTTGGTAGACTGTCAAAAGTCACTGCAACCATGCTGTCCTATATGGGGAAAACTTGTAAAAACTACCCAAAGAAAGTGAAAAACGCCGATGGTTTATCATATACAAGCTGCCCGCCCCGGCTTCGCACGGGTATTTAGCATAGACATTTATCAAATATTTTGTCCACCCGTGCGAAGCCGGGGCGGGCAGCTAGTATAATATATAGCCTATGTTACTTAATGATAATTAAGCATTCTAACGGTGAAAGAATATTTGAAATCGGTCCAGTAGTTTCGGAGCCTTTTCAATACAAACCCACAAAAAATCTTTCCTCTTTATAATATTAGTGTAGATTTAATGATATTCTGCGTAACAAGGGATCTAATTGTAAATTAATGCGTTGGCACCAAATTATCTTCGGTGGGTGTCGTAGCACCTCTGCTTATGTCTTCGGAAACCCTTGTGGGCAAGTGTAGATATTGAAGCACTAAGTTTCGTTTATTTAAATTAAAAAACATAGCCTAGAATCAGTTGTCTTACATAGGTAATGAGATAAAACTCGGAATGGATTCAATTAGCAGCACCATTCGAATTAATATTCACCGCGGAACGGAAACCGAATAACTTTTTTAATGAGAAAACTTTGCGTTGAAGACGAAACGCGAGTAAGAAAAGATTTTCAGGTAAATTAGACTCGAGGAAACATTCGGATCCAGCATATTTCATCCCTTATACGAAAATTAAATATGATGTATTCACCTTGAATATTTTTATTATATTAAAGATTGTTTTAAGAAGTTGCCTAGAGCAATGAGGTTGTGTTTAAAAAAAATAATGACAAAAGTGGGACCAAGACAAGGTCCCTTTTGACAACTAAAATAAAAGTGACGTAAGTCAACGCAAAGGTAACGTATCGATTAAAAATATGAATCGATATACCAAGCAGTACATCAGTGAATCGATTTATGCTGAAACCAGCTTTTTTAAGTATTATAACGATACATGTAAACTATTCGAATAAAAACCATCAATCCAACATCTGATCAAAAAATAAACAGATGTAGAATGAAACTGTTTCTAGCACATTTAGTACAGATCATAAAACAATATTTGTTACGATTTAATTATACGATTAATACTTGGAATATAGTCTATTACATAAATAAAAACCGGCCAAGTGCGAGTCGGACTCGCGCACCGAGGGTTCCGTACACACATGGAGGTAAAGAGAACACTTTTTTTTAAGATCTTTAATCACTCACTGTGCTACCAGCATTACTACTAGCCCAGTGTATCCTCGTGGAGCACTGGCAACCTTACTTACCGCAGACACACAACATCAAGCAGTGTTATTTTACTGCTGTCTTCTGTAAGGTACAGTCCCCAGTTGGGCGGCTCCAATATTAATGGGAAAACTCACGGGGAAATCCGAATTCGCCCTATCTCTCTTTATTTATTAGATAACAATCGTAGGATATCCAGGGGCGTGCGCTCCTTGTAGGCAGACATGCAGTGCTTTACTTGCCATTCACAGATATTTTAATAAAACGTTCGTATGTTTTAGATGACTTTAATTAATAGTAAATAAATGAATAAACAAAATATAATAACTTAAAAACGCATAATATTTTATAAATAGCTCCTATTTGCAAGCACACAAATATTATGTTTGCCAGACGTTTGGCACGGTAATATTATCATACAGTAGTTTGACTCGGCCGTGTCCTTGAAATAAATGCCTACAGCCGCGCGGTACGTAAGCATGCGATAGGGCTGCAACTCGCAACAACTTAAAATAAAAATTCTTTGGTCACCAATGCCAAGCTGAACAGCTGGCTACGAATGTTTTAAAATCACAAATTCACAACCCTCTCAAACATCTCTCTATTGCTGTTAATACCGAGAAAACAAATGGTTTTTAGTGGTAGGTATACTCGTAATATTATTATGTTGTTATAGCAGCAGCAGAAATAGGTACACAGACGGTCAAATGTATTTTACGAGTAGGTATTATTCATACCTACACACAGTAGGTACAATAAACAACTATGATTAGTAATAAAATACCACGTCTTTACTTTGAATTATACAAACTAACAAAACACACATGTCCCGAGGTTTTAACACAAGCGTAGGTACCTACCGTATCATTATATTCATGAACTTAAAAATAATTTAAAAAAAGTTATTCCTGGATGCGATTATGACGAATTCATGCAACCAAAAACAGCACAATATTTCCTACTCGTCATATTAAATATGTACTTAACTTATTTTTAGTGTAAAGACTGCGCGGTTATTGTTAAAAAACAACACACCGTCCGTTCGTCACTGCGGCACAGTCGCGACTGTCCGCATACCAGGCGCATCCCTTAATCGAGGCGCGTAGGCATAGCTCGCGCTTCGTCCGTTAGTATGAAGTCAAACTACTGTATGATAATATTACCGTGCGTTTGGCGACAAGCAACCTTATCAACCAACTCCTGCCGTCGCGTCCCGCAGTAGATTTGTAAGCATGTGTGTAGTAATTTTGGTGTCCGTGCACAGTTCGCAAACGCACACACCCATGAATATCGAAATCCGCGACATAGTATAAAGAGAGGGGAAGTAGGTTATCTTCATACAAACGCACCGCGCGCGGCTTGTATGTGTGCGCTATTGTATCTATGTGTCGACGCACGCACACTTTAACAAAATCTCGACCCGTTTCTCAGTGCGCCAGTCGGGGCTAACACTGCACAAGGTTCGCGCGCGCGTCACGGCTTTTCGGCACCGCTAAATGATTTATTCATCAATATCATCATCAAAATGTCTGATAATCGCAGAAGAACGTATTGCTGTGTGTTTGGGTGTCTTAATAATTCATCGATTCCAGACCTGTCTCTGTTCAGATTACCTATTGAACAGGAAAGGTAAGTTAGTCACTTATTCTAGCATAATGTAATTTTACTTGATGATGAGATACCTACGTACTTACATATTTTTTGTTTGTATTCGTTTTCTATCACACAGGAAGTAGGTAGGTAGGTTCACTGCCCTGCCCATGTTTTCCGAAATTATATTTGCAAAAGTTATTTATAAGGATGCGGATATATTACACATTAAAGTTTAATAACAAGGCGTTTCGTAATAGTCGAAACCGCAGAAAGTATTTTTCTGTAGCTAATTTGTAATTTTGTAATAAATGTGTGATTCAATAGATATGTTTGTATTAATTAAAAATAAATGTGGTCCTTTATGTGTAAAAATACTACATTATGCATAATAAAAAAAATCTAAAAGCTGACTTGTATAAAGCAAAGCATGTTGCCGCCTGTACCATCTAGCGGCGACATGGCGAGTCGGGACCGCGACTTGACGTTGCTGCTGTTCATGCGGTTGCTAGCGAAGCGCGAACAGCCGCGCCTAATATTTAGCTAAAAGTGACAACCCTAAGACAGTAGGCATTATCGCGAATTGGGCCCGAGATAGCTTACTCCCTCTTCTTTATACTATGTCCGCGAGTACCGCAACTCCAGCGGCAGGCTTCGGAAGTTCGGCAGTTGTCGGGAGTAATCGGAAATGTTCGTAGCCTAATAGCAGAAATGTTTTGTGTTTCGCGGGGCCCGGGGGCCATTTTTTTTCTCATGTGATAAGCATTGTTTACTATTTTGTTTGCGCCAGTATATTTACGTTTACTTGGCGGTAATCTTGCGTTTATTTACATCCGGATATAGTAATCTCAAGTAACCGGAACCTTGAATATGTGAAAATTGAAGCTGACTAGGTGCGTAGTTATAATTTAGTTTATTATTTTGCTTATTAGAATTTCTTCCGCCGCGACGATCGATCGCTGTTTTGTCTGCGTTGCCGTAGAAGATGTACATTAATAGTAGTACATCTAAGACTTGTTCTGTTGTCATGTTTTTCGACCACATATCCACCTGACGGTAATCGTTTTCCATAGCGGCTCATCGTGGAAATAAATCAGCTCGTATTTATATATTTAATATAACCTCGACAAGAACCTAGGGCAACACAAGTAAATATAAGAGTGATTACTGAACTAGAGATGCTCCTTCCTCCTTACAATGCCCTGAAGAGCATTTTCTGACCGATCTTCGTTTTTATCCGCATTTACTATCCCAAGCTACGGACTAATCATACTCATTGTCTTAGCTTTTAACAAGTACTTGTGGGGAAAGGGAGCTGACACGTATTTTAGACATTTCCGGACAAAAACCGGAACTGAAAGCGGTCGTTTCAGCCCATTGTGGGCCTTGAAACGTGTACCAGACCCGCCCCCAAACGCCTTGGCGCCAAGTTAGAAATCAGTGTAAAAAGTTTGATAAGTTGGGCGTAACGTGATGTGTAAGATGCTAAGTTATATTCAAGTAGTATTTCGGCTCGCCTGTTATACTTTCGGACGATGCTATTTGTCTAATGGCTTTTTCACTCGTCTTGCTCAACAATTCCGTCTTTGTAGCGTTCCAGAGCGGGGAAAATATCCTTCAGTAAAATATATTGATATATATCGAATCGAATATTTGTATTGATAATTGTCGTATCGATATTTCTTGAATCGACATTTTTATATCGATAGTAATTTGTCGTGTCGATATTTTTAAACAGTATCGATAGTAATCGGGTGAAAAAAAAAAAGTCATATTGACTTTTTTACCCGAGGCATCCCGTTAAATGTCCAGAATAGTAGGTATCAATCAAATATTTTTTTTGACAAAATAAAAACTATTTCTTTGTATTGTTTTGGATTAATAATAATAATAATAATAATAATAAAGCTTTATTTAATTCCGTACAAATAAATTCTACTGCAATGCCGTACATTACCTTAAATTTCTATTACAATATTTAACAATTTCCTTTATACAGAAATAGTTATTATTGAAAATTGAAAATAAATAATAATTAAATTAAAGAACAAAATTATAATCAATAAAATCCAACAAAACTAATGCATTAAAATTATAGAAATTTAAATCTAAACAACAATTCATTCATGCAGAATAATTATAAATATATTTAAATTAATTTAAATTAAAAATTGTGCGGACCCCTTTCGGGTAAAAGCCTCCTCCAAGGAATTCCATTGAGATCTGTATTTGGCTGTGTCAAGCCAATGTTGGCCTGCTGTCGCAACTATTTCGTCCGACCATCTGCTACGCGGCCGGCCTTTCCTTCTTGTGCCTCGGGGACCAGTCCATTTTATTGTTCTTATGGTCCATCTATTGTCGTTGTACCTGGCCGCGTGGCCAGCCCACTTCCATTTTCTTTGCAGTGAAAAAATTAAGGCATCGGTTACTTTGGTTCTTTTGCGAATTGTCGCATTTTTTACCCTGTCTTTAAGTTTTATTCCAAGATAACTTCTTTCCATTCTTCTTTGAGTAGTTTGGATTTTATTTCTGGTTTGAAGGTCGAATGTCCAGGTTTGGCAGCCATAGGTTAGGCATGGTAAGATTTCTGAATCCATAACTATTTTCTTAGTTGATAATGGAAGCCGTGATTTAAAAATTTCTTTATGGGCCCAGTATTTCTTCCAGGTGATTGCTATTCTACGGTCCACTTCTTCCACATTTCTTTCTTCACTAAAGGAAATCTGTTTTCCTAAATATACATAGTTCTGTACAAATTCGAGTGGGATGTCATTAACCAGGATAGGTGTAATGTGGTGGTTAGTCATGACTTTTGTTTTATCTAGATTCATTTCTAACCCCACTCTTATGCTAGCTTGGTGAAGGTCATTTATCATTACATTTAGTTGTTGTGGGTTTTCAGAGAATAAAATTATGTCATCGGCGAATCTTAGATGACTTAGGAAATGCCCATTTATCCTGATGCCTTGATTAGACCATGGTAAGTTTTCCATTATATGTTGAAGAACGGCTATGAATAATTTTGGAGAGATTGGGTCGCCTTGTCTCACACCTCTTTTTATGTCGATTTCTGTACCTAGTCTATCAAGCTTTACTCTACTTGAGCTGTTGGCGTAGATATTCCTCAAGAGATTTATATATTTTTTGTTTATATTTTGGGCATTCAGCGCTTCCCAGATGCTGTCGTGTGTTATAGAATCAAAAGCTTTTTTGTAGTCGATGAACGCCAAAAATAATGGTCTGCGAAATTCTAGATATTTTTCTATCACCAGGTTGACTACTTGAATGTGGTCTGTTGTGCTGAAACCACTTCTGAACCCTGCTTGCTCGATCGGCTGATGTTCGTCGATATTTGCGGATATTCTTTCAAGCAGGCAGGAGGCAAATAATTTGTAGAGACAGGACATGAGGCTTATTGGACGATAGTTCTCTATATTTGCTGGGTCACCTTTTTTATACAGTAATATGATTTCAGAGACTGTCCACATGCATGGCACTACTTCTTCATGTAATATTTTGTTAAATAGTAGTGTTATTGGGGTCAGTAATAGAGTTCTTGCAGATTTTATACACTCATTCGTTATTTTGTCAGGACCAGGGCTCTTCTCGGGTTTAAGCTTCATTATTTGTTTGAGGATTTCAGATTCTGTGAACTCTTCAACTTGTATGCGGTTTCTAAATTGATTAATATCGCTTTTTTGCTTTAATGGATCTGGCTGACTATAGAGATTTTTATAAAAGTCTGTAGCAATGTTTATAATTTCTACTCGGGATTTGCAGTTGGTAGAGCCGGGCTGAAGCGATGGAATCCATAGTTTTGATTTATTCAGTTCTTTATGAGCTTTTTTGGCTGATCTAGATTGGTTTGTTTTGCATTGTTTTGGATTAGATATATTATATTTTTCGCATTCGTTGTTAAAAGCAGAGTATTTATTACACACGGCGCTAAAACTCACTTCATCCTCTTGTATTATAATCTACTATTCTACATTTACATCTACACTTCTACACTAATCTACATCTACATCTACACTATCTACATCTACACTTCTACACTATATGATACTATAAAGAGGAAAGATTTGTATTTCTGTATTTTTGTGGGTTTGTATTGAATAGGCTCCGAAACTACTGGACCGATTTCAAAAATTCTTTCACCGTTAGAAAGCTAAATTATCACTGAGTAACATAGGCTATATATTATACTAGCTGCTCGCCCCGGCTTCGCACGGGTGGACACAATATTTGATAAATGTCTATGCTCCGAAACTAATGTCTACCCGTGCGATGCCGGGGCGGGCAACTAGTGTGAGATAAAGTTATTAGAGGCTTTTCCAATAGCGATAGCAATTTAAAGAGTGGTGGGGCGATTTGGGATTTCCCGTGGGTTTTCCCATTAAAATTGGAGCCGCCCGACTGGGGACTGTACCTCCACCTTACAGAAGACCGCAGTCAAATAACACTACTTTGATGTAGTGTCGTTTCTGCGGTAAGTAAGGTTGCTAGTGCTCCACGACGACACGCTGTGCTAGTAGTAATGCTGCTAGCACAGTGAGTCGTCATCAAAAACCCTGTTGTGTTAGTGATATCGCTGGTATTGCTAGTGGCTCGTAGGACGGTGACTTACCATCAGGTGGGACGTATGCTTGTGTGCCACCTTAGTGGTATAAACAAAATCTGATATTTCCACAAGATATTAAAATTTTATTATATTTTACTAGTTCGATAGGTATACTGGTGTTACAGGTTTTTAAATTTCTTCCAGGCTTTGTGGGTAGTTTTTTATCTTGCTTGAACTAAAAATAAAGTTTGAGCACACTGTAAGTTTCCAACAGTTCAAAATTGATTTAAAAGCGCCGTACAACGACTCTTGTAAAGATACAAAGAAGAACTTTCCAGAACTGAATGCCGCCTATACGGGACAAGTTTTCAATAATATTTTAATTCTGAGAAAACTTAATAACGTAACCTTCCAGTGCTATAAATAAGGATATTTATGAAGCAGTTACTATTGTGGAAACACCAATAACTGTTTATTGACAAAAACCTACGAAAGAGCGGAAAATATTTCGTGATTTTCGGAAAATAAGATTAAAGTGATAATATTGCGAGAACTACATCAGTTCGTAGAATAAGAAGTTAGTGTGAATGGTATTTCGTCTACTCCTATGCTGTTCAAATTATTTCAGACTATGGCGTGCTTGAAGAATAACATTTCATTAGCTTAAGGCGTTGTCCGATTATTTAATTTGTATTCAACTATAGACTTTGTTCGCTTTGATATAGGGTTCAATATGGACAGACAGAATTAGATTTGCAAAACTTTCCTCGTCAGTACCAGCTGATAGCTATCATAAATTCAACGATCATCTTGTTGCACTACATTTACATCGTTTTACTGCATTTATCGATATAATGTATTCGATTAAATGTACCTGTATTTCGCGCTTCACGATACGATTAAAATCGATATTCGATTTTGAAGTTCCCAATAAAGTATAAAAGGTCAACAGGAATTATTTTCTTCCTATTCGTTTTAGTTCCCTACTTGTTGCACCCAATCTTCCTGTCGGCAATTTTTTCAGTTAATCGGATCATTTGGCTCGGGGACACCCTATAATACGGGCTTCAAGTTCGTGACCTCAATTTTAGAAATCGTTTACTCTAACTTTTGTCAGTTCGCTTTAAATTACTCGATTAAGATTGAACGAACCCAAAATTTTCTCTTGTAAAATATGTAAGGAGATAGAAATATAATGATCGTATGAATCAGTAAGAGATGAAGTGTTTGCTTTACATTTTTATAAGACGAATAAAGTATTTAATAAATATTATATATTATTAATATAAGCAGTAATATTAATTTAGTGTCTGATTTAAAGGAACATTGGAAATAATGCTGTAATATGGCTTTTGGGTGAGGTGATTTATCATTTTGATTAATAGCTTAACTCTGACCTAAAGGCGAGTTACGATCTGCTGCTGCCGTGGATTGTCTCCAGAAACCTTCAATACGTATAAGAATGCATGACATTAGGCATTTTAATGCAAAAAACACTACCCATTTAGAAATTTGATTATTCTCTAACACTGGCAAAAATTGTCCTTGAAGAGAAATGATTGCCATAGTTAGGAAGAAGTCCAAATAATCCAGGAATAGAATATCAAATTCCAATAACAAAAACATAAAACCTCGTTCAATCTGTCTCCTTCCAGAGATTATGTTCTGTGTTCTTTTTTGTGTGTACATAAACTATTAAATAAAAATAAATAAATTGTACATAGCACAGTTTCTGCTTTCTTTAAAATACGTGTGTATCGCATGCCTTTCCAATAACCAATACAACAACAACTACATCGGTGTACACAGAACTTGTTGTTGGAAAGCAATTAGTGCGACACAGAGCCAGGTCACGTTTAGAATTTAATGTCCGGGTAGAAATTATTTCACCTGAGCTTCGGATATCGGATACATAGAATACTGTTGTTTGTATTATTTAATGCTATGATTAAGTAACTAAGGTTTCTGCAGTAAGTAAGGTTGCCAGTGCTCCACGAAGATACGCTGGGCTAGTAGTAAGGCTGCTAGCACAGTGAATCCTTATAACATCATGGTTGGCAACGCGTTAGTGATAATCTGGTGTTGCTAAAGCGGCTATACGCACTTCAATGCCTCTGTTTTTATAGCAAAAGAGTGGCTACATCTACATCGAACATACATATCGTCACGCCTTTTGTGATTGATAGAGAGTATAGAGCGTCATTTCATCACATCTCTTTTGCTTTATATTCATCAACCTATTCATATATGCCCGCTGGTTCCGCGTTTACTATATCATTGAGTCCTTTGTTTTAATCTAGAAAGCTAGACCGTAAATAACGCTGATCAGGAAACCCCAAAAAGCTTGTAACGTAGCCAGAGCCCAAATACCTGCCCAAATAAAGCACACGAAGCCTTATTAAGAGCCGTCCTGAGGTAGCTTGCCTAAATTTGATATATTCGTACGAAGAATTAATGGAACTCATAAATTTTCCGCCACTATCGCGTATTAAACGAGTGCTTAAAATGCCTGGGAAGTGTACATAAGCGCAAATGATACCCCAGACCCTCTTCGACCGCTCACATAAAATCCAAGGTATACTTTCACCTGTGACAAAACTAGAATGAAGCTGCAAATAAAGGGTACCCTTTGTGGTAACAGGAACATTGTTCTGTGCCTGACTTTATGGGTCGTTATTGAATGTTGGATTTGTTCGGCAATGCCCCGCTCTATTGGCACTGATGGGACATTCTACTTTATTGTTAGGTGTGGAATTCGAGTCTATGGTTTCATAGCTCTTTTAGTGGCTAGTTCTAATTTGCCTTTGTCCGCGACGAATATTACAAATAACCTTAAAATAAAAGGTTTTCGATAATGTAGCAACATTACTGCAATATTTTGCTAGAAGTTCTGTCCATACAAACTCCGGTGTAACAAGATGTTCCGAGCTTCTCGTTAGTATACAGAGTAGCAGTTTGTAGCACAGGATAGTTAATACATTGCAGGAATTGTAGGCACATCAGGTTCCTCATAAAATATGGCATCGCGTGAGCAAAAGTTCATGGGATATCTAAAATCTCTTGCCCGGTATTCAGACGAGCTGTATGCTTGTTTCCACTTTTGTACTAGTGAGTTTCATAGCTTGGTATGAAAGGTAGGAAAGTTATACTCCCACGCTGCAAAGTAATACAATGACAAGTCACAATGTGGAATAACAAACAAATGAATCAAGTTTGATAGTTAATTCCAACTGCGTCGGTTATTAAATCTCGACGGGCGACAATTCGCGATAAATTCGACACTTCCACCGTGATTTGGGCTAATTGACCGGTCCTAAACTAACACGAGTCAAAGTGCACATTATTGATGATCTTACAGCCTGCGGGAGACTATTATTACTATCCTTTCACCACCGATAAATCATTAATTAATATAAAACAGATTAAACTATTTACATAAAAGAACTTTACCTTCCTACTTATAGATAAAAGATCTGACCCAAACCGGAACCATGCGGGAGCGTGCCAAGAATGCTGGCAGCATTGCCACGCTGGATAGTAATGCTTTCACGAGAGGCCTCAACCAGCCGACGTGAGACCTCAAGACAGATAATTAGAAAATAATAAGGATTACATTTAACATGTAACAGATACACCATACAATACGAATGTATACTGTAATGAGAGATCGATGAATGTAGAAGAAGCAAAAGGGTGCAAGAGTAAAATGGCATTATTTCTATCTGCCTACCCCGGAAGGATGTTAAGGTATGTTTGTATTAAACATCAAGTTTGAAATAAATACTTATTGAAGGAAGCCATATTTGAGCAATCATATTTTGTATACCGTACAATTGGTCAAAGTGTGATTAATATGGATAAAATGGACCAAAATCTAGTGAATAGAGTATTTTTCAAGATCATGTCAAATACTGGAAAACGTTAGTGGAAAGTTAGTCTCTGAACTAATAAAAAATCTCAGCGGAATATTTGAAGTAATCTTAAAATATTCAAAGTTGGAACGTGGTTGATCAGTTGAAGGCAACGTCACGTAAAACAACTAAATCACTTTCGAAATCCGCCAAACTTTCCTTTCAAAACGAAACAGAATTGAATTTCCTTATTTCAATCCATACGTCGAGCTGATAGGGAAAATGGTGGCAGAAGGTCAAAGAGGACATTCGGATTCGTCGAACAGTGTAATATTCCGGAGCTGTTCAATTTGTACAGAACTGAATTAATTAATTCGCTCCCCGCCTGAGTCCGTCTTTTTGCGCCGGATGATCGCACTGATTACTTTTTAAATGATATTCAATTTTAAGGATAGCTTGAGAGACTCCGTTCAAATACAAATTGTATATAATTTCAAATGAAAATGGTGATTTTGTTTGTTTTGAAAGCGATTAATTAATGCAATTTGAAGATTGATTGAATCGCGATCAATTTGAATTGTCAGAATTCATTGTGTTTACGTCTTTAAATAATTGAAAGGCTAAAATCTGTTCGTGGATGATGGTTGCGATACTTTCTGAACGAATATACGTACATACACTACATCAAGTGTTATTTCACTGCGGTCTTCTGTAAGGTGGAGTTACAGTCCCCAGTCGGGCGGCTCCAATTCAAATGGGAAAGCCCACGGGAAATTCCAAATCGCCCTAACGCTCTTTTTCAGTTCATGGTGTGATTAATCAATGTACTTAAGCTTAGAAAAACTCATTGGTACAGGCCTGAGCCTAGGTTCATATCCCGATATGAACCTAGGCTCATCAGTTGATGACAGGCCGTTGCTTCAACCACAAGGCCACCACGGCTTTGAATTTTTCGGTTACCCAGGCATTAAGTACTATGTATAATATTATGATACTCGTACGTTGTATAATACATGTCCTGAAGATACGCGTAACGAAAGGTAGAAACAATTTGTTAGAATTGTCCGGGTCTAAGCGTAGCATTGTATAGCTGGGGCATTGCGACATGCTCCTTAATTGGGCTACATTTGATAACGTTGCTACCTTTGCTTCCAAGCCCGCTTCACACAGCGAATAGTACGCGATAGGAAGCGATAAACTGATGTATTTTGTGCTTGGAGGCACAGCTTAGTAAAAGGGTAAATCTATCGACCCTTTAGGGCATCGTAAGAATGTGTGTAAAATGTATTAGTTTTTCTAATACTTCGTGCAAATACGCTCTTGTTACTTGTACGGGAAAGTTAAATACTTAATTTCTCATGCACCGTAATATTTAAAATATTTAAAAGCGAAATAATAATGTTTGGACATTATCACACAGCGCCATCTAGACCCAAACTAAGCAAAGCTTGTACAATGGGAACCAGCAGCTCATAGAATACTTATATACTTTTTATAAAAAGATTAATTGTTGAATTTCTATTCGGATTCTTTTCAGCAAAAATTGATCTACCAAATCAGGTGGTACATTCTGACGATTTGAAAGTAGTTTTTTGTAAAGTCTAGTCAAATAAAGATTATTTTGAGTTGAGTTCTGTCTGGGGTACTCAAGCGATATTTGCCCTCGCACTGGCTTAGAGCCTTCATATTCAGCCTGCGATTTTTTCTCACAGCTATTTTCACGTTGAGAACGGTTATGTGTGAAAACGAATTTCCTTTATTGTGCTTAGCAGCCTTTTATGTTTTCATTATATTTTTTCGGTCTTTTTCTACGTTTTCAGGCTTTCATAACAGCCATTTTCAAGGCTCGTTTCAGCCCTTTTACGACAAATATTGAGCTTCACTTGAAAGGTTTTTTTCCCAATACTTTTTGAACGCCTAAAGTGTTCGCACGAAATTTGATATTGATAGCTAGGTATACGTTGTTGACAATACGTCTTGATATATTGTTGCTACGAAACATGTATACATTTAATATTGTGTGTACTCAATGTTTACCAGACGAATAACGCAAAAGGGTTCCAATTTTATGCTACGTATATTTTGTAGTCGGAATATTTACTTGAGAAAGTATTTTTTTGTGGAAAAAGCCTGTTTATAATATGATATGTTAAAAAGTTGTCTAAATAGACATTACTATTTTATAATAATAATAATAATAATAATGTTTGGACATTATCACACAGTGCCATCTGGCCCCAAACTAAGCAAAGCTTGTACTATGGGAACCAGTAGCTGGTATAATACTTATATACTTTTTTTTGTAAATACATACTTATAATACATACCAAACACCCAAACGCAAGGCAAACATATTTGTCACATAAATGTTTGCCCTGGCGGGAATCGAACCCGCGACCTCTAGCGTAGCAGTCAGGTATACTAACCACTAGACCAGCGGTCTCGTCAAATATTATGGTTAGCAATAGCAATACATTTATGGAAAGATTGATGAATGAAAAAAAGCTTCAAAGATGTAAAAGTCAAGAACGATATGGCGTTCTATACTCTCTGCCTACCCCGTGAGAGACTTGGCGTGATGATATGTATGTCACAAAAAATCTATAAATTTTCAAAGTATTTTGACAATCCGATAATTCTTAAACAATGCTATTGTAACCTCAACATCTTAACATCATTAGGAACAAAATACAGATCCCACTTACCTAGAATAGAAAGGCCATCAATTGGAGTTTGTTTTCCAAAAATCCTGCCAGAATTGCCCGGGGACAAGGCATTTGGGCACCAGAAGACAAATGACTGTTTAACATTTGGTAGCCTACGTGACGGTTGCGGTCGGTAATAGATTCGTCTCGGGGGAGTTTTTTATGAGCCTCAAGAAGGCGCCTTAATACGAGTGCATAAGTTTGTTATAGGCCTTGAATTGGAAATCTTTTAGGCAATGTTTTTCTCTTTTCCCTCGTATATTGAATATGGAGTAGGGTTCAAGCGAGCCGCGTTTGATGTTTCGTTGAGTTTTATATATTCCTGTTTTCATATTCTTTGATCTTCAGTGTATGATTACCCTTAATTACTTTATCATTAGATCGAGATTTTATGACACCGTGTAAAGATAGGTTTTCTAATGTGGTTTCGCCTGCATGCTTTTATTCTAGGCTCTCGTCCCAACACTAGTATCTACTGATGCGTAGGTCCCAAAATCCACTTCTATAAGAAATCATTAATTATTTCCTAAGTGAATTAATTTTATAAGCTCTACATACCTTCCAAACACGTTACCACTGCTAAGTAAATAAAGCCGAGCCCGCAGCAAAACGAAGTCAAATGGCCGCCAATTCACCGGCCGTAGCAAACGCTACACGTATTAAACTAATGAAGCTATAAACCGCACGTCAGCCCTTGTGATGGGACACGATCATGAATCCAGTTCCTTTGAATTTATCGGCCAGGTGCAATAAATAAGCACCAACCACCATTACAGAAAGATAACCCTGCTTTATTGTAATTTTATGCGCCACATTAGCCGAGGACGAGAAAATGCAAAGCGCTAGATTAATTACGCCGCTATCACTGCAGAATTGGGAAGTGTCTTGTTATGTTTGGGAACGTTTGGGATCGTTTCAGCGTTTGTAAGCTCTCTTTACAAAGATGATATTTTTGCATCCAAGCTAATTTTAATTTGAAGCACCAGTTGTTGCCATCTGCCGTTTATTAATTTGCTCCCTCTTGTAAGGGTCTCTTTCTTCCTAAAGATATATAATTAAATTGTTGAATATATCTTTCATGCAGTATGTAGCATTTGATTGTTATACAATATCGTCGTTACATCTTTCGGGAACTCGATATTTTTACTTATGTACTTATTTTCATGTAAATTCTTTGTTATTTCTATATTCCAATAAATACAGAAAACATACAATTTGTCTTAGCAATTCCCATGTTCTTTTGTAACAGTTGTCCAAAGAAACTTTTACCAAGATTCGGAATAAAATTCAGAATGTTTGTAGAATGGATATTTTGTTCAAAGTGATTGAGGTCGGTTTGGAAAGTTGTTTAGGCCTCAAAATGTCCGTACCCGAATCTACGCAAAATAAATCATGGAGATTGCCTGAGAACCCCTATTATTAAGTAAAGGCAAGTGAAATTCATATTCTATTTGTTTTGTTTGTGTTCAGAGAGTGGTTAGCAATCAATTATGCTCAGCCGCCGAATTTGTATCGACTTGATACAAGAAATTGTACTTTCAAATTTGCCTAAGTGAGGTCAGAGGTCAAGAGAATATCTAGATGTTGCCAGGATCAACGATTTCATACACATAATATTATACTTTTGTTTCGTTTTGTTTGACTGTGTTGTATTTCTTGGCTGGTGCAGTAAGGAAATGGTTTTTGATTTCGTGAATATTTTTTTTGAAGGCGGAAAAGAAAATAATTCAATTTCACAAATTCCAATTTTATTTCTGACAACGGCCCATATCAATACAATTGTATGCTCAATTTTTACATTATTCGTACATGAAAATTTACAAACAGGAGATGGTTCAATATTAATTAAATAATACGTCATAACTATACATACATCTAGTGCGTAGAGATGTATACAGTTTCATAAACAAATTAAAGTAACATAAATTATTATTCTAAGGTAACATGTTCCACGAAATATAAAATCACAGTACGAGAGTTCGTAACATACATTATTACGTAATGGTAAGTCCTTAAAAGGTACAGATCAGTAACAGACCCTTTCAAGAGTGGGTTCAATTGTAATTATTTTAACAAAAGGACATCTCATATAATACTTGGTATAAAGATCTTGAACGCAAAAGTCCCGAGAATATTTTATTAGAAAAGTAAAGGTAGCACAAGGTACAGATGACTAGGTAAGATTGTACGCTAGGCAAATATTACCATGTGATCATCCAGTATTCGCTTATGTCGGTGTTTCACAAACTTTTTTGGGGTAACGCCCCCTTTAGCCAGAAAAATACCCAACGCCCCTCTAAATTCTTCATCTATATTTTTATAGAAATATGTTGGGCAATAAACAAAAAGGGTTAGGTTGAGTTATTGTACATTTCGTATTTCATTGTTTATAATTTTATATTCGTTATACTCTCCACCGTCCACCAATTTTTGTGTAATGCTCCCAAGTTTCAATCGCCCCCTCAGAAATCTTCAGCCCCCAGAGGTAGTACCCGCCACTTTTAGAACCTATGGTATATTTAAACGAGAATTTTGACACAATTTCTTTCCACACCTGCAGCTCTTACCTCAGTAGTATAAAACTGTATTATTTTTCTGTACAATGAAATCCGTCTCTTCTTTTTATTCATAAAGGGGTTAATTTGAATGCGACATCGTAGATCGGAATTTAATTGTGAACTTCATAATTATTTCCTTTGTTCCGTTAATAATATGTTATTTTAACAAAACCATAAATGCATTATTTATTTATATTGTCAGAAAGTTTTTGAATCCAATTATTGCAATCATATTTTCAAATAAAACATTTGATTTCTTTACTAAATTAAACAATTATGAACGTGAGAAAACTTGCATTACTCTAAACGGCTCTTAAATCTACGTCGTAATAACCTAACAAGTTTACTCCCAATTAATTATTATATTACACACATCGTCGGGTGTTCTAAAAATGTTGATATGACTAGCTTCGTGCAAAATTATTTACAGCCATTTAATCCGTAACACTAACAATGTAGGCATTTAAACTATATATATACAAATGATAGTCAGATATTTCATATCCGTACCAGTCGTTGTTCAATGAGATGTCTGTATCAATTTACACTAACAAACAGATGGCGAAGAAATATAGGCTGAAGCCAGACTAGGAGCGGAGCGAATGCGGGCTTTCATGAGTTTAAACTTATGAGGAACTCTGAGCGCCGCCTTTCGTCTGGCTTGTACCTTGTACCGCATCATATGTGTAAAGAAGTGAGTCCACTCGGCCGTCAGACATAAAAACGGCGATGAATGAAGGAGGGTGGCATCCCCTGCCCCGCGTCTATTACCCCGATAACTCGTTGATATATCAGTGACTACCCGACGCGTGTTTAGCAGCGCCGAGTGAGTCACAAGTAGTGTTTACACATAAGGGGGCGTCCATTGATTACGTGTGGCATATTTCAGAATTTTTCGACCCCCCTCCCCCTTGGTGACATTTTGTAAGATTTTCCTCAACTCCCTCCAACCCTTCGCTAAACTTTCGCGAGATTCTTCAAAATTTATGTTTAAAATCATAATCATAAAATTATAAAATAAAAGTTAAACAAAAATTTAGTAAAGATTTATTCTAATTCAGTCCATGGAGACTCGTGCACGGCCTCTAAAGTGACTACTGGAATCAACATATCCAAGTGATATTACACCAAATTTTACACGGTTATCTGCTAGAAAAAATTACGTGATGTTTGCTAAGAACCCCCCTACCCCTAAGTGAGATTAGGAAAGATTTAGCTTGATCCCCTCCCCCCCTAGAACACCTCACGTAATTAATGGACGCCCCCTAATGACCGCGCCCGCTCCGCTTCTTGTTTGGTTCAAGCTACAAATTTAGAAGCGGTATCAACAACCATGGTATCTATAGATAATGTTCTTACGGCAGGATTCACTGAAGCACTTGTTTTGGTCACGCCAGAAGCACCACGAGGGTGAGTAGAGTCCACATCTGGCAGTGACGTGACGAGGCCGAGTCATGGATGGGTGGCCATCCGTCGCTCCAGGGACCTCGGCCTGCCTCCGGTCACATTGTTGTCACCATTTCTAATAAAGCATTTACTTTAACCATATGACATATTTTTCACACAGCGTTTTCTGACACTAGGCAAGCTTGTATTTAGGGTTTCCACAACAACTGATAGACTATTTGCTTCAGATACCACGGGAAAATTACATCAGATAAATGTTCACATTTACGGAGGGATCGAACCCACTGAGCGTGGCAGTCAGGTTTAATAACTAAACCAACGGTAGCTTAAAAAAAGAAAACGATAAAAATGAAGTTACTGCGGACTTTAGAGCTCTTTGAATATTATGTTATTGAATCAACTGAAACAAAATTTACATACACTTTTGCCTACGTGATTTTTTATATATAAAGATGTGTGTTGCCGACGGTGACCCGATAAAAAACAATAGTTAAAATGTTTTGTAAGTAATATTAATGAACTGGAAGAATCTAAATACAATTATATAAGAAACATATTTACCTAGATTCTGCATTTGGTGCTGGCTTAGCACGATGTAAGGGTTGTCAAGACCGGGGTCTTCTAGTACTCCTCGGTGGAGCTGCTCAAGATGTCTTTCAGTGTCAACTATATGCAAAATAACATCAATAGACAAATTTATTAAGAACAATTACTGGAAATTAATAACAAACTAGCGGCCCGCCCCGGCTTGACACGGGTGAGAGATTTTTTTAAATCGGTCCAGTAGTTTCGGAGCCTATTCAATACAAACATACACACAAAAATCCAAAACTACAAATCATTCCTCTTTATAATATTAGTATAGACAAATACCACCTTTGGAAATAAATATATCTTTTTGGTTATCCATCCGAATTTTATAATTAAAGCGATGCTAGACAATAGAGCTGATATGAGATTATTGTAAAGTTTCAAATTCATTATTTTAAGCCATAGTCGACACCCAAATTTGCAAACACAAGACATACCCCAACAATCCCAAAAACTCACACCATCCCTTACTAAACTATTATTGTGTTTTGATTCCCTTTTTTATTTATTTTAATTTCTTGTTTTGTGTTGGTCATAACAGAATTATTATTTTACACTTATTTTTCTTTTCTGAATCAAGAATAAACCGTCCAAAGTAGGTATAGTACTATGTACTACTACTTAACTGTAAAATGTCTGTCCGTTTCTGCGATACAATCCTCAAGCTGAGTGCAGAAACTATTGCAAAGTTTTCTCTGAGAAGAAGTAAATACTTACATGGTAATGACGACGTGGTTGGTGGCGGAGTGGTGGTGGTCGTCGTGGTGGTGGTGGTGGTAGTGGTTGTTGTCGTTGTTGTAGTGGTTGTGAGTACTGCAAGAGATTTCAATAAACTCTTATCACAAATTGCCCACATTAAGAGAGGTTTTCCATTACAATTGGAACACCTCCACCTTACAGAAGACCGCAGTGAAATAACAATACTTTGATGTAGTGTTATGTTTCTGCGGTAAGTAAGGTTACCAGTGCTTTACGAGGATACGCTTGGCTAGTAGTAATGCTGCTAGCACAGTGACTTCTCATCAACAACAGGGTTGGCAACTCGTTAGTGATATCTCTGGTATTGCTAGCGGCTAAAGACTACGGTGACTGCTTACCACCAGGTGGATCGTATGCTTGTGTGCCATCTTAGTGGCATAAAAAGGTATTCTGAAACCTGATTATTACTTCAGGAACAAGCTACGTGACATCAATATACAGAATGTTCACTCCAAAAATGAATTTAAGTAAATAGGCTTAAGCCTACGGTGAAATGTCTCATACTCTCTGCCTACTTATTCAAAATGTAATTCGGCGTGGCATGTAGGGTATTTACGAACACCATAACCCATTCAGGGTAACCACTGTCTAGATTGCTACCTATCCAGTCAAAGAATTCTTTATTTATTTTAGTGCTTTTTTTACAAACATCAGTCAAGTGAAGAGTGTTGGATTTGGATCAAGTTGACGATAAGATCTTGGTATTTCTCTAATAACTAATCATAGTTCATCGTTAAAAAAAAATTGCAAGTTGCATCGCTGTTCGCTTGTTTGTCTTCATCTAGTCGGACTTTACATAGTATAATATTACAAGAATCTCACTTACAATGTAAGAACAGCTCCGCCTGAGCCCGTCCTAAGCTGTTGTCGACGAAACACCTGTACGCGCCTGCGTCTTCTCTCGACATTTCTGTTACCACTAACGTCATGGTGTGGCGGTACCCTCGGCTTGACACGCTTAGCCTGTGCTTGGACCCTAAGGATAAATCATTTCGTAATTGTTCCATAGTCGTACTAGGGGATATTATTAACCCAATTAAAGAATGACGACCAAAGCGTCACTGACGTTAGCCAATCCTTCTAATGTTAATATTAGAAATGCGAAAGTTAGTGAGTATGGATGGATGGATGGATGGATGGATGTTACTCATTCACGCAAAAACTACTCAACTGATTTGGATGAAATTTGGAACACAGATAATGTATAACCTGGATTAACACATGAGATACTTTTTATACCGGGAAAATATTGTTATCCCAGGAAAATGTTTTCATCACGGAAAATGTAGGTTCCTCTGAGATTCTAAGCTCAACGCGGACGTAGTCGCGGGCTGAAGCTAGTCATGTAATAAACTGAAATGGGGCTGGATGATAGATATCTTTTTGCAAGGGTTAAATTACTTAAAATACTCTTAAGAATCGAATTATACTTCCCTTTCAAATCAAAATTATCCTACTAATAAAAGTAACCAAATCGCATTTGGTAAACGATTGCTAAGTTATATTTATTACATGATATAAAATTTGAAATAATTATCGGTTAATACAATAGGGATAAAAAAACAACATTAAAAACACTGGATTAAAAAGGTTTAAGCAAAATATTTCAAATGAAAATAATGGTCTCAACGGAATAAAATATTCTTCAATAATTAGCATCGCAACATGCTTACAATTACAATTATAATTATTATACTCGTAGTAAAATGTTTTTATTTGTGGAGAAATTTCTGTCTTGTTTTATAATTACATTTGCTTGTGTCTTGCTGAAATACATTTCGGATTTTTAGTTAAAGTTTCTCCTTATTTGTTCATTCTAGCAAAATAATGATTTCAGTATCTTTCTATCCATAAATATACAAGTAAAAAATAATGTGTCCGTCTGTGATTTCGTAATAAAAACCAAAACAGCGTTATTAAGGTAACCTATGAAAATACCAAAAAAAATTTTGAAACGCTATATAGACAGATAAATCTAGGGTATTATTTGAGATCCTATGTATGATTTTTTTTTAATATAATTGTTTTTTTTTTAAATTTTAATAATACAATACAAGATAAAGAGTCTTAAGTATTCTTACCGTTGACCAGCTTTTGCTCCCCATTCAAAGTCCAGTAGGTGTGTGGCACGGGGTAGGCTTCAGCGGTACACTGCAGCGTGACGGCTCCTCCGGACGGGGCTCGAATGGCCACCCGACCCGCCCACACCGACGGAGCGACTGTTTAAAGAAATCTATATATTTAAATGAATCCCTATTTCCCTTGGTCACGCCATCACGCGTGAACGGCTAGACCGATTTTCGAGAAGGTTCTTTCTTACGAATAAAGATTATTTGGAAAAAAAACATCGGAACATTAAAATTACGGGATAGACTTAATGTTCTTTTTTCTCAACAGAAATACACATTCTGTGGAAAAAAATTATCTGTCTATCTATTACGGAACATGAGATACAACTATACGTAATAAGCTGACAGACATGCGGTCGGACGAACGAACAGCGAAGTCTTAGTAATAGGGTTCTTTCGGTTACTCTTCGTGTACGGAACCCTAAAAAGGCATGTGGACGAGCTTAGATGATCATGCTCGCCACCGCAAAGGGAAGATCTATCGGCTGGCGGGTGTTGTGCCTGGGGAACCACGGCTCCGACTGTTCTAGTCGGAAACTTGTATATATACTGAATTGCGTAGAAAACTTCGCTAGCGCGTTGTAGGATTGTGACGTATGTATGGAGTTGTCATCCGTTGAATGTTAACGTTCGTTTATGTAGTGAGGTCGCTTCTGGCTGTATCATTATGTAACTCACACAAGACATTGACGAGGATCCTCTTGCTAACAATCGGAGGTACGCCGTTGGCTGCAATACACAAGTAAGCCCCGGACGATACTCGCTCCACAGCAGTTAAATTCAACCACGGATCACTCCATTTGGACACTGCAACAACGTCAAAAATGATTTCTTCAGTTTAAGCCTTAATGCCACTTATGAAGGTCTAAATCGCCACCGGTAAAAAAAGCCACCTGAGAAGAGCCGGCGAGAAACTAAGTGCTCTGTGTTTTTTTATCAACAATTATACATAACCTGCTAGATATCTTATTACAAGCCGGCTAGTTAGTCTCCATAAGTCAGTATTGTTGGGTAAAGTGCAAATTGTAGAGATCGTAATTGTGTAAACTGACAACGATTCAAATACGAATTAAATTCAATAGAACGTTGTGTTCAACTTTTAATACAAATTGCTGTAATTGTACCCAAGCTTGGAATATTTTCGTAAAATTCAATAAGGATTTGCTTGGAGGAAGAACGAGAATTTATAAGAACGTAACAATACCCCTTTCCTGTAATCATTAACAATCGCATCGAATCACCAATCTCGTTACAAAAACACTAATGATTTGTGTATTACGAGAAAATCTCGATTTGTAAAGCTGCTCACAGATAGATGTGTACGATTCTTTTTTGCTCGCCCTCTTAACGAGGGTTACTGTACAAAGCCCTGTAATCCCATTGATGTGATAGGGGATTCGGTCACTGATACGCTGTGATGCTTTATTTGATTAACGCAATTTTACTGATGACGCGGTTTCACTGACAATTAAAAATTTTAATCGGATGATGATTATCATATGGTTATCAATATAATGAATTATATATTATATTCACCACTTCTCACAAGGGACTGCAAAAAAATATCACCGAAGATAATGTTGGTTCTTACTATGTAGTAAGACGGATGGTGAGTCCGTTGTAGACGCTACATACGCCTTTGAATTTTTTCTCCGACGTGTGCACGATAAATACGGGTTCGTATCCCATCCTCGTCGCTTATGTTATATCTTTATTATTTCTTTTAGCACTCAGAATATAATAATTAATTAATACTAAACAACAACCAAGACATTTATTTTTCTCTAACGCGCCATTTTTTACATCCCTTCTTATTCTAAAAACAGTGACATTTTATTTACAAATATTTGGTTTGGATAAGAAACTTTTAATCCACTACTTTAAATACCACTAATATAGTGATGTTGCTATGGTGATGGTGATGTCTATGGTGATCAAAAAATTATAATCTCCACTAGTTTTTACTTGCGACCTCGTCTGCGTAGAAATAGGGTGTGTTACGTTTCGGTCTAAAATGCGTTGAGACACAGAGTAACAAACTTCCCTTTCAGCATTCGAATTTTATATGTTCTTAAGATTATTTTATATTCTAAAGTAATACCTTCTGGGAACTAAATTCAAAGTAAAAAAAGAGTTTAAACAATCCACCAGTGAGTTGACTGAGTTTCAGTTCATCCAGAATATTTTTATCCGCATCGAGTACTTTAATCTCATGAAATGCAAATTTTAAAGGTTTTCCCTGTTCAAGTTATTCAGAAACCTGCTAAACAAATAAAACTCTGTGCGCAGAGTTTGCGAACGCCATTCCAATATCAATACATTTGATCCTATAAGAAAGGTACATGGCAAGATTCATACTTATGGTGTTGTGAAGTCACAGGAATCATATTTGTACCAGAAACATTTAATAAACGATTACAATAATATTTGCGTTCATTGGTTAAATTGGTTAAATTATCGTATCACATAGTTTGTAACAAAACCCTTCCGAAACGGTTCGACCGATTTTTTGTGTATACTCAGTAGATCTGAGAATAGGTCGTAAACTATTTTTCAAATCCCTGAGTGAAACACTCCGAAACAGTTTTTTTATAATAATATCTTCCCGCCTTCCGACAAGGGTACCCGAGGGGGTAGGCAGAGGTGTTGCAAGACAGTTAGTTTATCTCTAAAATTATATAAATTGCGTGCAATTTATAATGCAGTAATACAATGCAAATAAGGCAGCTTACATTCAATTGTAGCCTCAGGGAGGAAAGTATCCTCTTTGTGGACCGCAGTGGCTGTGACCGGTCTGTTGTGACAGTTTTTGCTTAGCGTCGCCGCGCTTTATAATGTTTGCAAGCCACCGCGCGGCACGAAATAACAGATAAAGGCTATTTTGGTATAGAGTTTGCATTAAAACAATTGTTTGTTCAGCTTTGTCGCGACTGGTTTCGGGCGAAATGTGCAAATTTAGCTTTTATCACACAATTCTTAATGAGTTGTCCTGTTGGTGATTAGGATACTTGCCTTTTATGGGCGCAGGCGCTGCTCATTTGTGGTAATCGTTTGGAGCTTAAACAGTTTTAGCTTTTTAGGGTGGATTATACTACTATTTTTAGGGTTTTCGTATTACTTGAATTAGAATACAATTTTGTTAAACATGTTGATTTTATATTGTTATAACATATTTACACTTCTACACTATCTACACTAATATTATAAAGAGGATAGATTTGTATTTTTGTAGGTTTGTATTGAATAGGCTCCGAAACTAATGGACCGATTTCAAAAAGTCTTTCACCGTTAGAAAGCTAAATCATCACTGAGTCACATAGGCTATATCTAGAAAGAGTACAGAAACTAATGTCTACCCGTGCTAAGTCTTTACTATATCACTGTCTTTATTTGTAGCGGGAACATCTGTCATTAGTTACCAAAACCAACAGACCTAGGATTTTCGTAGGAATGACGTCAGCGTCAATGCGATTTAAATTTTCAAATAGCGTTATTGTGTATGCCTACCCAGTGTCTTGTTGTCAATCTTGAAGTGCCTGGAGTCCTCCCTCCTCCAGGCTATGGTAGGCAGCGGAGTACCCGAGGCTACACATCTTAGGAACGCATCCTCTCCCTCCTTCACTAGGACCTCACTGCTGCTGATATCATCTTCAATGTTCGGCGGCACTGATGAAAAAAAACACTTGTAATTTTCCAAACAATTTTCGAGAAATAAAACTTAACGTACCTACGTATAGAATTTGAAGCCGTGGTGGCCTTGTGGTTGAAGCAACGGCCCGTCATCTGATGGGCCCAGGTTCAAGCCCGGCGAGTACCAATGAGGTTTTCTAAGCTTAAGCACAGTGAATAATCACACCACAGGGTTAAAAACAGAGGTATGGCGAATTGGGATCTCCCGTGGGTTTTCCTATTAAAATTGGAGCCTGGGAACTGTAACTCCACTTTACAGAAGACCGCAGTGACATAACATTACTTTAATGTTGTGTTGTGTTTCTACGGCAAGTAAGGTTGCCAGTGCTTCACGAGGATACGCTGAGCCAGTAGTAGTAATGCTGCTAGCACAGCGAGTCCTCATCAACGACATGGTTAGCAACGCGTTAGAGATATCCCTGGTATTGCTCTCGACTGTAGTAGGTGACTGCTTACTATCGGGTGGGCCGTATGCTTGTGTGCCACCGTATTGGTAAAAAAAGAACTACTTTGAGTGACAGCGTGGTTAAAAATAGTTTAAATTATCTATCTCAGCAAAAAGAAAAAATAAAACAAGTTTAATGTCATAAAACAAGAAACAGTATCATTATTTTTACTATTCGTAGTAGATAGATACATTACATATTGACAAAGCCAGATAGTACATACTTAATAATGCGGAGCAAATATACGTCTAAAGGTTGTTCCCTTGTTCGTTCATTATTTCGTTAGTAGTTACAATAATTATAATTAATTAGCTCGCAGCGATAAACATACAGGCGACATCAAGGAAAAACTAAATGAAGATACTCTCCTCAATAGAGTCATTTATTTTATGTCAATAACTTGTCCTAAGGCATTATAGTTATGATATTTCTTATCTACTTTATTAATAAATAATATCATGTGTCATCCTAATTACGACATATGTTGATGAATAAATACCACTGAATGTCTATATTAGGCATAGTTATTGCCTTCGCAACGTTGACCCAATTTTGAGCAATCCAAAGCAGACTTTTGACCCCTACTTTATATGCTTAGCTTTTACTCGTAGCTGTACCCGAGTGGTTCTAGACATGTCTTTTTTGTTGTATTATAATTTGATGAGCAATTAAGTAGTAAAGACGTGAACGCGTAACAAACTTACATATTTCCATTCGCAATATAATATTAGATTGGATTTCTAAGCTAGATGTGCTACATAGATTTGCTAGTAAATATAATAGCTAGGAAAATTACACGTAAAAAAAAACATAAATATCTTTTTAACTTAATGATCTCAGGCATAATATCGGAATAAAGTAATGAAATTATTGTATTGTCATCGGTTCTCAATACGTGTGCAAATATTCAAAATAATCAGTCGTCTAGAAGTCGATAAAAAATATGTAGGATCCAATGCATTGATAGATACTTACAAGTATACATACAGGTGAAGCTAATAAAAGCGTGGTAAAAATGTACAACGTGCTTACTAACCAACCACTTGCAAATGATGCGTCTGGCTCATCATAGGCTCCGTGTTGACCTGGCACATGTACCGGCCCCCGTCCGAAGGCCCCACGTCCTTGAGCCCCAGGGTCCATGCACCATCGCCGTGGCCCACGCTGATGCGGTGGTTCTTAGTGATCACATGGCCCGCGATGGTCAGGATCGTTTGGGTGTCCACACGGAGCCACGCCACCTGACGACAAATTATAAAGTGAACAAACATACGTCCATCAAGTTGTGGGTGAAATGGTTTTTACGAAGGATATTTTTCCATGCCCTGTACAAGTTACTGGTTTTGTACGAGGAACAAGCGTTTTTGATAACTACACATCAAAGTTATTAGGACTCTTTAATGGGCTTGTGGCTTGATATCAATGAATCTTAAGAGTTTGGTTACTCCATCGTTAGCAGTTTGATGTGTGACGGCTCATGCTATACCGAGTTCATTTTGTGCTTCAGAGATGACTCATTAATTCCTAGTTAATACCTCGCTTCGAGCTAGCTTCCAAGATCCTCCATTAAGGTAATTTGAAGTCGATCACTACAGTGAAGCGAAATAGTTCCAACCAAACGTACCTACAGAAGTCGATGCGAGAAAATCTCGATGAGACAACTAAGAAGATGAGGTAAAGCCTTTAGTCATGGTCATTAATTAAACATCTTTAGCAATCGATAGAAGTCTGGCAGAAACAGAAAGTTTGACAACTGGGTTTCACCCAAGCAACTAATTTTCTTCATAAAATATAGAGTACGATCCACAGATAGATAAGTTGTTATCAATCTACGTAATAGGAGTATTAATCAAAACTACATTATGACGAGACCTCCGGTCTAGTGGTTAGTATACCTGACTGCTGCGCTAGGGGTCGCGGGTTCGATTCCCGCCGGGGCTAACATTTATGTGACAAATATGTTTGCCTTGCGTCTGGGTGTTTGGTATGTATTATAAGTATGTATTTACAAACAAAAAGTATATTAAGTATTATATCAGCTGCTGGTTCCCATGGTACAAGCTTTGCTTAGTTTGGGGCTAGATGGCGCTGTGTGATAATGTCCAAACATTATTATATATTATTATTATTATCATTATCGTTTGTTTTAAAACAAAAGGCAAACATTATAATAATCAAACAGCTTGTTTCATTACACCTAAAAAGAGAAGTACCAGATAGGTACATGTTAAGTCCAATGATAACGTATCAATGAGAATATTCGTAAAGTTAGAGAGACCCACCGGTTGGTAAGAGCACAAATTACACATAAATAGAATTAGTTTGTCCGAAGGGAACTCACCGGCTCTAAAGTTTAGCTCCAAAATAGTAAAATCGTTTGAAATAGCCGTTTAATGGATGTAACTTAAACTTAATTAAAGGGTTGGCTTCATCGCAGTGACTCATTACAAACAAATTATTATTCATTGCGTGACAATAATGGTCGTTAAAGTTTTGTGTTGATTGAGTTTCCGTGGTTTATGACATAATAAAATAGCCTTTTGTAGGTGATGGTTGATGAGATGAATGATTAAATTACAGTAATAATACTTATACGTCCAAACAGTTTGAATTGTGTAAAAATAGTTGAAAAGATTAAGCTTAATTGTTCGTGTCAAATGTGTCTTGCGAAAAAAGGACAAAGGTAAAATCTCTTAAAGAAAATTATTTATTCTACAATACCATAAAATACTGGACTATGTTATGGATCATAGCCCGAATATAACTATAACTATCATATTAAAAAGCGGATTTTATTGGAGGTCCAAAATTAACGCTTCAATGAAAAGTGAACACTCTGGATAGAACGGTATTATGACTTTAATCTTAATTTCTCTAGAATTTCTCGTACCTAGTCCTCTCATCTTGTTCAGAGTCTAACATGAATACATTGTCTCCATAACACATTTTACTTTACCTTTAAAATATAGCGGATGTGAAGCACCTACATTTATCTCGTGCCGTGTCTTAGTGGGCTATCTATCTCAATCGGGCTCACCTACGGCCTTGTGTGCAGCCATCAATCGTTATAAACATACAATTTACCGCCTCGTTTCATTCTACTCTCTATGCATTTGGGGTTTGGGTACTGTCAGTTGGTGTTGATCGGGCGATGAAATGTTTGAGCGCTTCTTACATTTCTATTGTTCTAATATACATGGATAACATTGTGATTGTTTGGGCAAACTTAATCCGTCTTATTCACTTGAAATTTCATTCATCATCAAGTTTTTGAATTCGAATTAGTTTATCGGTCTTAAGATAAATTATATTTTTGTTTTAGTTGAACCATGTTTTTAAAAGAGTTTAACTGTTAAAAGAGAGGTAGGGCGAATTGGTAATACCCGTGGGTTTCCCAATATTTTTTTCACATTACCGAAGATTGCAGTCAAAAGACACTGATGTAGTGTTGTGTTTCGGGGGTAGTAAGGTTGCCAGCGCTCCACGAGGAAACGCTGCGCTAGTAATCATTCTGCTAGCGTAGTGAATCCTCATCCACAACAGGGTTGGCAACGCGCTAATTATAACCCTGGTATTGCTAGCCACTATAGGCTAAAGTGACTGCTTACGATCAAGCGACCCGAAAACTTGTGTGCCAACTTAGTTGTAAAAAAATATTCTATCATAACAGGGTTTCATCAGATAATCAATTATCATTATCTCAAAGATTGCCTCTGTTATCACAAAAAAAGGATTCACATCTCTATTCTGTATTCTCTTACAGCAGGCATAAGACTAACACTTTAAACATTTTAATTACACAACAACAGGCCACGTAATGAGACTGCCAAAAGCGCAGTCATCCAACAAATTGCCCGGTTCCCTGTGTCAATCTCGCAAAGTGCTCTGAACCCGGCCCGTAATCTTATTAACGCTTTACAAAACAGATGCAATTTTAATTGCGGTTTTATGAGCTGTTTCGTATATACTCGGGCCATTGGGAAAATATTTTACTCTCTCATTGCTCTACCCACACAATTTGCTGTTTGTTGATTAATAACCATTTTAAATTAGGCTGATTCTTCATGACTACGCTTTACTGTAGATTCGACTGATAAATATCATATCGGTTTAGTATATAATATACAAAATACTGATGTTCTGTCTGTGATTCGCTCGTGTAAAAAAATTATACATAACCTATGCTACTTAGAAACAGAATAGCTTCACAGTAATGTTTTTTTTAATTCTTCTTCTTCAAGTGCCTCTTCAATTCTGAAGGTTGGCCGTCAGCTTCTTGAACTCTTCTTTATCAGTAGCCAACCGAAACAGTTCAACGGAGGTCGATGCCGGTCCATTCCCGAATATTCCACAGCCACGATTTTCTTCGGCGCCCAGCGCGTCGTTTGCCCTCGACTTTGCCCATCATGATCAGTTGAAGCAGAGAATATCGTTTGTGTCTAAGCACGTGCCCAAGATTTTATTTTACGCTTTTTGACGGTTGGCATCAATTTCCGGGACATATGAACGCGCTGGAGCACGGTCTCGTTTCGTATTCTCTGTGTCCAACTAATGCGCAACATCCGACGGTAGCACCACATCTCGAATGCTTGTAGGCGTTTTGTCTGTCTTTTAAGTTGATCTTTTAAGGTCCAGATCTCACACATACAAGACGATAGGCCAGATGTAACACAAAAGCAGTCTGACACGGAGCTTTATGCTCAACCTATGGCAACACAGAACTTTGCGCATTTTGTTGAATGATGCTCGGGCAACTGTGATCCGGGTTTTGATCTCCTGGTCGGATTCCCAAACTTCGTTTACCCAAGCCCCAAGATACTTGTATTGTCGTACCCGCTCCAGTTGAGGTACTGATATGACAGGGTTCTTTTCAGAAATTACCCCATTCGTAAATGTAACGTTATTTTGTTAGTTCCATATCGGTTGTTTTAAGACATTCGTTTATAACAATTACATATTGTATCTCTTGTTGTGCAGTAAAGTACCTATCCTAAGTAAAGTACCTAACCTAAGTATGTATGGAACAAATATTTAGCTCTTATATTGATGCTACTGTGAGTAGTAGTCATAATATATTGTTATGATATAAAGGGCTAAATTACAGTTTAATATATCTCACGGAACACATAAAATGCGGTAGAATAAGATGTAATATCGATAATATCCAATGACTTGAACTTTTAGTATTGAATTGTTTCTGTGCTACTTCTGCTTACATCTCAGTAGTGTATACTTTTACCTGTTTGCTTACTGTATCTCGGATTGCTAGAATTTTCTATGTATTCTTTTTCCTTTTGTTAACTTTTGTTCAGCCAATGTTTGAACATGTTTGCACACCTGTATCGGCTCAGGCAATAGACAATGTTGACACTTTGTTAACTTTGCTGGAAGTTGCCAGACTAACAGTCACCATTTTATATATGAATGTTAGATAAAATACAGACTTTATATAATAAATAAAAAGTTAGCAAGAAAACAGATTAAACTATTTACAAAAACATATCTTAACCTACCTACTTATAGATAAAAGATCTGACCCAAACCGGAATCATGCGGTAGCGTGCCAAGAATGCTGGCAGCATTGCCACGCTGGATAGCAATGCTGATTCTCTGAGCGAGATATGTTCCAGCACGCCTGTCACGGGAGGCCTCAACCAGCCGACGTGAGACCTCCTTGAAAAGCTGAAGAGCATCCGGGCCCCAGGGACCCAGAGTTTCAACCGCAAATGCAGAAAATACGTGCATTTATATAATTATACTGGATCTAATAAACCGAGCCAACGATATTTTTTGGAGACTTTTATTTTCATTTACGTGAAGAATTTGATAGAAAAAGTTAGTTTTCCAAAATCCATTATTATATAATAAATATGATCATGTTGCAATTTTACGCAACGTTTACAAATATACAATTTGGCAATTGATCCTTATAATGAGTCCTTAGAAATGTGATCGTAATCGAAAAAGTACATCACCACGTCAAGTGCCTCACGGGGTAGGCAGAGAGTATAGAGGACCATTTTGAGGCACTCTGCGGGATGGGTGGCGGTCCAAAAAGCAAGGAAACTTAAAGATATCAGATAGTTTCTCCCAATCTTATCTTAATATGCTTAGAGGAATAGCGGGTCCAAGTTGCCCAGGTGCACATCGACCCTTGACATCTTGTGAGCAGGACATTTCCTTCCTATACTATGTTCGTGAAGCAAGTGCCTAAAACTTTCTTCATAGGAAACCTTAGTAGTAAGTAAGGTCAGAGGAGATGTGGTAAGCATGTGAACTAGCACATTACCTAACCCGTGCTCTCGGGCTAAACGCCGGAACACTTGCCGCGCCTCGTTAGCCGTTACTCAAGCTCAACTTACAACGTTTCTGCCTAATGGCTGCAATGTGATCCATGACTCGACGAATTCTTATACATTTTTCTAGAACAGAATTTGTAGTGTAAACAAAAGACCTAACCGTCATATGACCTCCAAAGAAAATTTTGGAGGTCATATGACAGTAAAGACAAATGCATATACACATGTCACTACGCCAACTCCCTCACGGGATAGGCAGAGAGTCTACAGCGCCATTTCACTCCTTATTAATCCTTTTAAAAAGGCGGTAAACGGTGGTAATTAAGGACAAAAATATTATTTTTTGAAATCGACTTAAGAGTCGTGGTTTTTTCGGGACCGGGACAACGGTCCAAGAAGCCGCCTTGAATTTAATCAATATTTGAAACCATTGAAATTAATCATTACCACCACCAGTTGGGACCACCAATTTAAACACAGTTTTAATCATCATTGCTTATCTCATGAAAGTACAGTCAAAGAGAAGACCGCTATAATATAATTTATTATATATATATATAATTAAAATATAATTTAAAAAAAACATAGCCTGAATTAGAATCAGCCTTAAGTAGGTAACTGTTTTATTAAAATATAAAAATATTAACCTGGACATAATTTTCAGAGGCTAAAATAATCTAGTATCTATAGAGATAGGTTTATAATGCATTGAGTGTCTCGGTTGCATGCCATTAGCAACCGAGACCCTTCTTGTGCTTACTTTGAATGTCTGCAAGTTATCGACCCTACACGTGAGCGCAGCATCCCTTCCCAGGGCCACAGTCACATTGGACCCCGGCCCGATGAATCTTGGTAAATCTGAAACAAGACAAACAGAAATCTGAAGTAAGCATATTCAGTATAACAAGTGTTGGATTTTGAAAAAAAAAAAGATATACAAGCATCGTCAAAAAATATAGAAAAAACCTCGACTGTGTGAAAAAAAATTGATACACCAAGACCACCAAGTTACTCTCATAATAAAGACCTAACCTGACCTCCCTAGCCTAAATACATCAAGCCATATAGTCTACGAGGCATGCCAAATATATACGAGACCACTGGTCTAGTGGTTAGTACACCTGACTGCTACGCTAGAGGTTGCGGGTTCGATTCCCACCGGGCAAACATTTGTGACAAATATGTTTGCCTTGCGTCTGGGTGTTTGGTATGTATTATACGTATGGATCAGCTGCTGGTTCCCATAGTACAAGCTTTGCTTAGTTTGGGGCCAGATGACGCTGTGTGATAATGTCCAAATATTATGATTATTATTAATATATATGCATACATAATGGGGTCTTCTGACACAGTTATTCTTATATCTAATAGAAGGCCCCAATCTACAGTAATCTAAGAAATTATTGGTTACAGAAATAAAAAACTTATTATTATTATTATATTACATAAAACTCGATCATTATGGAAATAAGCCAAAACTGTCATTTTAGACAGTGTAACCGAACAACAAGGTATTTAAAAGCTTAATTTATTATTTATATCATAAGCATCGCAATTGGAGCGTTTCGCAGACCGCAAATCGGAACTAGGATCTAGTTAATATTTTACACTGCGGTCGCTAGAGACCACCGGTGCAACGCGGTTACTAGTGCATACCGGATATTCAATTATGGTAAACCTGATGCACGAGAACATAATATTGTCGGGAATTAGACGGATATAAAAAAATAATCGGATTGATTAAATATGTTAAATTGTCATCAATACAGTTCAAATGTGAAAATATTAAAATAATGTATTGATTTATTTAATTGATTAAAACTTATCGACTTTTTTAAATGTAATTCAAGCCATTTGGTGCACGGGTCGCGACCTTTTTTATCTACGTTCATACAAAGCTATCGCCTTTGAAAACCGCAGCCGGCAATTTCATTAAAAACCCACCTTAACTCGTGCCCGTAACATCAATATAATTCCAGGCCCTGTCTAATAAAACACCTCAGCTCACCCTTGGTCCAACCCACGAGTAACATCCAACATCGTTTCCCAGAAAGTTCCCTGCGTCCGGTAAATTAGTTCTGATTAAATTCGTTGCGGCTCTAGGAGCCGGTAATATAAGGGAGATAGTGAGGCGACGCTAAGCGTACGAGCTATGTTTAAAATGTGCCTAGAGGTGAGCTGGGACGGTTTAATTAGCAGATGAATGTATAGCATATAACGGAGATTTACAAAATAATGTACATAGATTTACTTGTAAAGAGCGAAGGTTTTTTTTTATACTACTAGGGTTAACAAGCATATGGCCCACCTGATGGTAATCGGTCACCGTAGCTTATGGACGCTTGCAACACCAGATACCTCTGGTGAGCTCACTCGCGCGGTGCCGACCCTTCAAAAATCTCTTCACACCCTTCTTGAAGAACCCCATGCTGTACTCCTTTGGGATCCGCAACAATGAATAATTCTGATTATTGATTGTGTTTTTATGTTCACTAGAAATTCTTTGATTCTAAAAGTTGCCGCTCCCAGTCTTATGATTTCTCTCGCATCCTATAGGAATATTTTTAAGTGATAACTTCTAAGGCCGGGTTGAGAGATTTTTGGTAGGAGCGAAACTTATGGGCTTGCGTCACCAACATACGACATGCAACATGCCAAAGAGATGTGTACTTCCAAAGTTTTAACATTTTAATAGCCAGTACCCATATTAAAACACTAAGTAAAAAAGGGGCTAGAAGTTAGTATGCGATACGAAGCAAGCAGTTACGTTATAAAATTACTTTATATTTATTTATTTAGGTTTCATATAAATAAAACATTTATAGAAAGAGAATCAAGGTCCTAGTCTAATGTATTTGTCCATTGAATGTATATACAACATTCACTGAAAATACACACAAAGAACAACAAAAGTGAGTTAGCTGTTGTACGTTATATGCTTTGAAATAATTACTAATACATATTTATACTTAAACTAATGAAAAATACGCATAAAGCGTGCTACATACGTTCAGTTTTAACTGCACAGTCGACTGAGCAGTTAAAACTGAAGGTGTATAGGCAAAACTGACAACTGAGCAGTTCTAATCTGAACGTGTGTAGACACTTTGGGCGTCAGAACTGCACAGTTCGACTGTACAGTTAAAACTGAAAGTGTGTAGCCCGCTTAAGAAACACAGAAACCATAACATTACTCTGTGACAAATCCGGTCCAATGTCGTGGAACAGTCACATGGGTGCAAATCTAGTAGAGGGCCAATTTATCTCCCTGTCTCCCTTGCATTATCATTTACGTCACATCACTCTGCCTCCTCCACACAATGTTCCGGCATTAATATTCCGGCGAATGAGGGTTGCTTGCAGATACCGAGTTTGGTTAATCACGTGTGTTACTAATTAGTTGATTAATTATATGCTGGGTTTCAAATGAACGACTGTGATGTTAAGAATTTATGATGATAAGAATACATCCACTAGAGAAGTGATTACCGTTCCACGACAATACAAATTTTAAATTCTACACTTATTTCTATTTCCGTCTTGACGTTTGAACAATGTAAAAATCTATTTGAGAACAACTAAAGTATTGAATCAACAGCAGATATACAAACTTATTTTTATGAATTCAATTTCATTATTTCACAACAAAAATATTCCATATCAAATCCGTAGCTACACAGTTGCGAATCAACTTAATGTCTGTTTTGAAATGGAATACGTAAATATTTTTTTTATTGGCGTTGAACAAACGATCATTAGTCAACAAATTAAACGTCATTATAATATAAGCAATTCAACATTTCTATGTCTCAAAAACCTAATAACAATTTCAAACCTAAACCGCTCACGGGAAACCGTTCACGTTCGTTAAACGTGTTTTTGCAACGAAGAGACAGACTGCTGCGGTAAAATTATTACATCTTGTGGAATATTTATGGTACCTGAAGATGGGAGTAAATATGTCGGTAGGTTTGTCTGTACACCTGTTATTTATTTCTCTTTACAACCCCGTTCAAGAGTATTAAGGCACAGTGCCGTTTGAAATCGAAGATGCCTTACCTCCTTACGACATATTGGAAAAATAAAATTTCTTTCCCGTATTGTGTACTACTGTTATTAATTCCGTAGTGGTTTTATGTTCTGCCGTGGGATTTCTGCTAGTTGCAGTTTTATTGTAGTTCTGTTTTATTTATACTGCCTTCAAGACTACTTAATTTTTTTTAAAAGCGAATATGAGTTTGTTTGTTACGTTTTCACGCCCCGGTGATATTTTGCATACATTAGGGCACAGAAAAGCCATAGATTTAAAATGTCTTTTTTTTTTCTCTAAGAAACCGCTGTGGAAGCCGAGATTATTTTTTTCCGAACCAATGATGAAGTAAAATCCATTCCTAAGTGCCTTATTAGGGCCTAAACTGAATCTCCAATTTGTACTGTAATTTTTAATGTTTCTGGTAGTTTATGGAGATGTTTCCGAACCGGAGCGGTGGTAATTAAGACCTTCATGAGTGCCTTATTAAGGCCAAAACGGAAAAAAAATCTGATTTTGATTTTATTTCGTTTTGTTTTTGTTAATATTTTTTGCAGTATTTGGATATATTGGGTTGCAAACCAATTTTGCTGACGAAAGAGGGATTTTAACGGATAATGAATTGAATACATGACACTAGGCAGTAAAGGTTTCAATTATAACGAACACGAGCGGGAACACATTCCGCTTGAATTCGCTCGACGAGCGATTATTCTCCAGTGGATTACATTGATGATATACGTGTGACTGAATAACGCCAGTTCACTGTTTTGTCACTGTATCATTTGGGGACGAATTGATAAAATTTAACTCTCTATAATTTGTTACCCAATAATTATTGTCGTTTTGGACCTTAATTGCTAGTTAGCATTGATTGAATGATTTAGTAAAACTCATTACATATGTACTAATTTAATTTGTAATTTTACGACTATAATTGGTTGCTTAGGTTACATCAGATGTAAATTATTCAGCTTTGGAAAGACTAAAGACAATTAGCAACTCGGTATGTTCGGACGATCACCCATCCATCTACCAGCTACAGTTAAGGTTGCTTAGCTCTGCAATCTTAATTAAAACAAGACACAAACCTTTGCCAAATAACACCATTCAAGTTTACGGTTATAATTTACACAACATAAAAGTGGAACAGTATGAGGTCCGTAAATCGTCGGAGGCTATAAGAGGGACCGACCAGTCGCGTGACCCACTTATAAGATAGAGCCTTTGGTTGTATTGGTACTTAATGGTATCGAACATTTTCGTCTCAGGTTCGAGTCACGCGATATAACATGGGATAATTTGCCGACAGAGAAAATATATAAATTCCACGAAAATATATTATCTTTTCAGTATAGTAAATATACGATTTCTTTAAGATTTGTATATCTCTATTGTGTTGTGATAAGACTTGTCAAAAATATTTTTATACGGCTTTATTTTTGTTTCTCTTGGAATCAATGTTTTGTTTTCCCTGACTATCTATTATGTATTATTATTTTTACCCTTTACTGTCCATATTTTTCACGTGAATATTATGTTGTAGAAATAATATTAGGATGAAGCAATAATAATTGAAAACGTATAACTATTATTGTCTGTGTATTGTATAACCTAACAATCTATGGTAACGATAATTCGAACCCATTGATTCATGATTCACCCTATTCAAATGAAATTCATTTCAAATTGCATTTCATAAAGTGACTTTATAATGTACTAGCCCGCGGCTGTGTGTATAAATAGGATAGGAACTATTATCGTTTGTGTTACTCAGGTATGCAGATTTCCCACATTTTTAAAAAGAATTTTCCAATTCGTTTCGCCAAACAAAGGATCTTCGCCATTTTTAGGGTGCCGTACCTTAAAAATAAAAAAGGAACCCTTATAGGATCACTTTGTTGTCTGTCTGTCTGTCAAGATTTTTATCTCAAGAACGCGTTGAGTTATCAAATTGAAGTTAATATGAAATACCCAGGTTTTTGGTCTCTTTCGGCTATAAAATAATCAAACCTAAAATAACCAATACCAAAAAGATATGACAATTTTTCGCATATTTTGGGATTTCACAAGGGAATCAAAGCCTAGAGGGTACTTCCCGTTGATCTAGAACCATTACATTTGGCAGGAAGCAGTGTCCTTACAGCACAAATAGGAAAAAATCTGAAACCATAATAAGTAGTTTAATTTTATTTAATGCGAATTACTAAAAAAATATTCCTGTTTAGCCCTGTTGAGACTCATCGACGAATTCGAAAACATCGACCTCATTTAAGTTCACCTACTTTTAACCTTACTTACTAGTGTTTACGGAACCCTCGGTGCGCGAGTCCGACTCGCACTTAGCCGGATTTATAAATGTTAGTGTAGTTTTTTTTATATAAGTAAGATAACAAACAAGCATACAGCCCGCCTGATGGTAAGCGGTTACCGTAGCCTTGGACGCTTGCAACACCAGGGGTATCACTCGCGCGTTGCCGACCCTAAATGTGATGAAAAAAATATAAGTACGGGAAAAATTTGTAAATATATTTTCGTATTACGTAAGTGTTCCAGGCCTAAGAGGCTTGTGATTACAAGTCAAGTAAACTATAAGCATTAATGCGGCGTTAGCGCTCATCCATCACCCGAGGGGCCGGCTTACCAAGCATTACTACTTTCATTCATATACCTAACCCACTCGAAGCCAGATAACCACTCTTAATAAGTTATAGCTAGGTTTTTGTGTAAGAGCCGGTTTGAGTTTCTTTGTTTATTTGTTTCTGTGTAGACATGAGTAGTTTGGACGATGTTGCATGTCATCTATTTATATGTATACCCACCTTTACACACGGATTCATTAATTTTTCGGTGGTGAAATATGTTTTTGTACTGGTAATGTCTAGCTAGACTAATGAACCGATTTAAAAACCCTTTTATCATTGAAAAAGGTTATATGATTAATTGTAAAGTCGTACGAAAAAACTTATATGTTATAAACATATAAACCAAGTGATACTTACGAGTCCCAGAATCGCGATAATGTAGTGGCAAATGCTAACCTACGTACAGTGCCCTCTTTTCCATGAGATCACATAGGGCCCCTGCCCAGGACCCCCAACCTGAAGGGGGCCCCCGCAATGCCTATACAACGCTCGCGCTCAACAGCAACTTTAGTTCCTCCAACATTTCTAAATTGAAGTAATATTCGGACATATTAGCAGGGTGACCACGCAAACTCAAAGAAAAGATAAACTTTTTTTACTTTCCATAGGGGTTCCAAATTCTTGTCCTAAGAAGGCCTTGCCTAGCTACCCACAAACAACCAACGTTGGTCGATCAATCCGGAGTTCCATCTATCATCCTTCCTACACGAGCAGGGCCGGACTCTAACCCTTCAGCTTTCATTATCTCCTGAAGGATAGTGCTAATAATTCATATTAGTTAGGAAAGTCAAATTAATAATTAATCGACTATATTAGTCGATTAATTGGTAGCTTCCTTTTTTATATAACTAGACGAGACGAGCCACTCGTTTGATGATGAATGGCTTATCATCAGGCAAATTACTTTCTGCATTATTTTCAGTAAAAACAAACCCTTCTGATCTTAAGACTTTTCTAAATTTTAATTAAACTAAGATAAAATAAATGTGAAGATTAAAGTGTTTTCAGGTATGCTTAACGAAGTCTGGAATTGCGTAAAAAGAAACTACAGTACCTTTTGTGAAGGAACAAAGGTTAAAAGAACAATTAAGTAATCTCCGGTAAAACTTTACACTGGTAATGATTCAGTAGCGAAGGAGTTAATGAGCAAGCAAATAACTATTTTATTAAATACATATTTAAAGTCGATAATAAGTATTCTGAGGTTCTGAGGTTTCTTTGTACCAATCCTCTTTGTTCGTTATTTCAAGTTTCATCTTAAAGTAATCAGCCCTAGCAAGAATAATTTGCGATTACATATTCGTATCGCCTTCGACTATTATTGTATGGGAAAATGAACAGCGCCGCGTCAGTGAAATGTGGAACTTACAATTTGAAGGAAAATGTTTACATTTCGCGAGTTACGTTTTCGAATACGGAGTCGCAAATTATTTTTGCTCGGGCTACAGAACTCAAAATCAAAATCACAAATATTTATTCATTTTAGGCCCTAATAAGGCTCTTATGAAGGTCTAAATCAACTTTTTAGGTACATAATTTATTAGGTGTGAACCTAGTAAGGATCCGTAGGAATTTAACAGTAAAAGACGAGCCCCCAGACTAGTTTATAATGGATAATACAGGGAGTATTATCCATTATCAAAAGCAGTATTGCAGTATTCAAAATAATATAAGCTGCATTGAAATTATATCGTTTTATTTCATCGAATTTCTATTTAATGTACAGCCTATCTCAAAGCCTTCAGATTGTATCGAAGCCGTGACGGTGATTTCACTCGAACAAATTGGAAGATCAAAGTTCATTCAACCAACAATAACGCTATCTAAAAGAAACACCGTCAGAGCAAAACTTTTCTCGGGTCCTTTGTCAATTGTGCATTTGTGAAAACAACGAAAATTCATAGACTCGTCAGCATAATCTCAGAATCAAACTGTTTAATCCCTGCTCCTTTTAATCAACGGGCCTTTTGTCAGCTTAAAGACTAGCCCTTTTGGAATTATTCGCGGAAAAGTTAGGAGATAATGGAGCTCTGTAGGATTGATATTTTCACTTTAAGTTTCTGCTGAATATGAAAATTGACTGCGCTTATCTTTAGTCCAATCGAGTAAAAATGGGTCCTATTATTTTATTGACATTCCAAAAAAAAAAACTTTATAAGTTGTAGGTACTTTCTACGAATTTGGGTACGTATTCTTATTACAGTATCCAGCAGCTTTGGAGCTATAAAGCACTCTGAAAATAACCAAAGGAGGAACACAATTCAATTCAAATCCTGTAAACCCTATATAAAGAGCAGAACATCCACACGCCGTGAGTGTCCTTCAGACTCCCGATACCTGGTCATAATATTGTCCTTGGGCAAACTTCGGGTCTCCGGCGTGATGTTTTATATAATGTTTTTATAATAGCTGAATATATTTCCTTTGTTTTCACCTTCAAAATTTCCCGGAAAGCCGTCAAGATACATAAAGGACATTAAGGCGGGAGCAAAGCGCATTATACTGTTTGTACAATAGCGAAGTTTGGTAACTTTGCTGGGGGAGCTGAGGTGTCAATGACACGAGACTCCATTATTCCACACGTGCGGTTCTGTGCGCACTACTTTTCTCTATTGATGTGTTTACACGGATCAACGCTACCGCCTACACGTAATGGAGTCGCGCGATTTAAAACCTTGGCACGGTTAATACTAGGTCGGTTATGTGTCATTCTAATTCAATTCATTTGTTGTTGAATATATATTTTTTCATCAGCTCCATCGGCAACTTTTTTATATTTAAATCTTACTTTACTAGCTAATGAATACGTTACTTAAAATATATTGAATTTAAGAATAATGTTCTGATGAATCGTGATGCAATTTAGCTTTACAGTGAGTGTCTCATTAAAAGATGAGGACAGATGAAAGTCACGTAACGAATTATGTGAGTATGAATGTGGATATAGGGCAAGAGGTAGGCTGAAGACGAGATGGATGGGTTGTGTGAAGTCCTATATGAGTTGAAAAGTTGAGGTGATGGATAGAAGAAGTATAGATATTGTGCCGACGCAATTTTTTTTTTATACCACTAAGGTGGCAAACAGGCATACGGCCCGCCTGATGGTAAGCGGTTACCGTAGCTTATGGACGCTTGCAACACCAGGGGTATCGCTTGCGCAGTGTCGACCCTTCAGAAATCTCTTCACACCCGTCTTGAAGAACCCCATGCAGTACTCCTTTGGCGAAAGCTCATTCCACAGTTTAGTGTATAGAGAAACTCCTGATTGGACACGGGGAGATAAAAAAAGGCAATTATCGACAAAAGCTAAAACTTTATGTTGCTACATATACCTCTGGCACCATACTTATAGAGTTGCTAATAAAGTCATCGATATAATGTCTCAAAACCAAACCACATTACAAGCTAAACTCTAAATCCATTTAAAAACTCCATCGTCGCATAATAAGAACTGAAATTACTTGGAACAACGTTAAATTAATTCAATTTATCATAATGATAACGCTACCTCCAAAATTTCAGCGCATCTCAAGTTAGACCAAGTTATGTGAAGTTAGTCGAAGTGAACACGAATTTCGTGCTGAATATGAAAATACGCTTGAGGATCGATTTTGCAACAGTTAATATCAGGGGTATCAGTGACGCGTTTCCAACCCTTCTTGTTGTGGACGCACTGTGCTAGCACAGCGTATCCTCGTGGAGCACTGGCATCTTCCCGCACTTACAGATGAATGCAAAACCATCTAGTGATCATCTGGTGGTAATTAAGACCTTCATAAGTGATTTTGACTGAATAAATGATTTTTGATTTTAATTTTAGTGACTGAATCCAGTTGCCCATTAGTGGATGTAATTTTGTAGCTATGTGCTAGTTAATTTAACTAAAAAGCCACCTATGTTAAACAATACTCCTATATTGTAGCACCCTTCTATATGTCAATTGATTAAGTCAAAATCAAAAGTGAAAAAATGAAACGGTTTATTTACTAACCATAGAAGCGTGGTTGGATACAGATAATTATATTTATTGCATGCATATTGCGTGGAATAAAATCTCGCGGGAACGATTCACCCTTGACTGCATCTTTTCCAACAAATCGCTTTCCTCACTTCCAACTTCAGCATTCGTAGAGAAATAACTTAGCGTAAATTGAAATTTTAAAAATAAATAGTTCAGAAGTAAGTTTTATTCACTCTTTGAGAGATAACATTCAGACTAAGTTTCACCGCAGCTAAGATTGCCAGTACCAGTTTCGATTTCCTCAAAGGAAAACTTTAGTCACATTTATTTGTTCACATCTTCAATCAAATTACAGCCGTGAATGGTAAAGTTAAACGGGCGGAAGAACTTCGCTTTGTTGCCAAGATAAATAAATTACTTAATTCTGAATGCAACTAACATAGGTACCGTAACTAAATGTCGGCGAGAGATAACAGAGTGTTAATAAGAGATGGTCAATATGAGTGAGAATGTGAGAAATTATATTAAGTAGGTCTAACTCTTTGTTGAAGATGTGAAAAGCCAAAGACATGATGGAAAGGTGTTGGTAGAACACACACTGACACACTGTTTTCATTGATGGCCAGGTTTCATTGATTTCATCACGGGCCGGTCCCAACGGAAGATCAGCTCTTGTTGTCCGTCAAACACCAACCAGCACATGAGTTGGGACCGTTTCATAACGACACCATGGTTTTTCTTGCTAATTCGAAGAGAATTCAACTATTAATTTGTCTTTTAATATAGACTCTTCGGAATTAGTTGACTTAAAAACTAAATGAAAACGTTGTCTTGATATTGTTTAAGTTATTTTGTGAGAAACAGTGGTTTTGAATTAATTATAAACGCAACGTATAATGTGTTAAGCATTCCACGTCGTGTTCAGAAAAAAATAAATCAAATAATATTGATTCATAATCAAAACGAAGAAAATTTTCCGGTGATTGGTGTAATGGAGTTCACAGACAGTCAAGAAAGACGTTGCCAGCCTTCTTGGTGGTCATCTCACCATACGAGATGCCAAGAGGATTCTCTCTTTCATCTACATCACATGGCAAAATACAAAATGTAAATTTATGTCGCCATTAAATAAAGAATTGAATTCAAACACTTACTTCTATATTTTAGGTGTTATTGCTTTGAATTGAAACAGCGTACATAATCCTACGCATAAATAATGACCCGCCCGCCCGTACCTCCTGCGCGATTCATCACGCAATACCTTAGATAAATGCAAGCACTTTATTACCGGTAGCGACAAAATCCACACGTCCCTAACACGGTCTAACCTAAAGATGTGTGAAAAGTCTCCATAATGCTGGCCAGAATAGCTGGTAATTTGGCGAACAGGGAAAGGGTGGGGCCATTTGATAAAAGGGGCCTTTTTATGAACGGTCTCCGAGGAACATGGCGGCGGATAGCCCAGGAGCTAGCGACATACTTTACGACGTGATTCAACTTGATAATATTGTGTTTGGAACAGGTTACACTTTGATATATTGACGATAAACCTCGATAAGTACATTTTTATATGTGTAATTATGAATAAAACTATAATATTAGGGTACCTATTATTAAGTTTTTTTGTCAAATCGATATTAATCTGCTTCGAATGACCGTAATCGCGATTTTGGCATCTTTAATTGAAACTGCTGATGGAATAGAATTTCAAAATAAATGCCAGTTTAATTAACAGGATTATTTTAAACACCAATTTTTAGATGCTTTCTTGGCTTTCAAATATGAGATACCTACCGATACAAAACGAAAATATGGCCTGTGTTTGTAAATATGAATGAAATATTTATAAAGCTTCAAAATCTCAATAAATATCTGCAAAATAAATGAGAAAATCTATTTTATATTCCCAATACCAATCGACTCTATCGACAGTAAATGTCTGTAAACTTCAAAAACATTTCAGCTCGCCCTTCGTCGAAGTTGAGAATAATCTTATTTTATATACCAACTCCCAAGTAAAAGCAAGAATACCAATAATCTGGATTAAAATAAATACTTAAAAATCTTTGTGCACTAATGAATAGCAAATACCGCTTATACTAAAATTCTTAACACAAAATAAATAAATCAATAATTAAACCTATTTCAGTTTTACCCTTGCTTTAGTTCAGGTTAAAGAAATACTCGAGCCCTTTGTCTATAATTGGTGTTTTAATAATATACTTTGTTGGGCAGTTGGTAGGGCTTTGGGTGACGCGAGACGAATGGTCGCCTGACGAGGAAAAATAGACGCAGCATTGCCTTATGAAAATATGAGCCAAAGCTGAGCCGCGGTCGGTTAATTCAGTGCTCCATTTTACGTGCGACGGGGAATACAAATGTTATGTTTCCGCACGCCGCCGACCGTTTATGCTTCGTGTTTTATGAACAGTTGGTTAGGATTTGTACCGAGTTATACGCTAGTTCAACTGATAAATGAGGACCTTGTGAGATGTAAACGGTGGTTTGGCTTTGATGAGAACAACCAAAGGTTTAAGCCAAACAAATCAAATCAAAATCAAAAAATAGTTTATTCAATTTAGGCCCTAAAAAAGGCACTTGTGAAGGTCTAAATTACCACGATAGTTCTAAATATGATTTGAATTAAATTTATGATATAAGAACATTATTTATGAATTTTGTTAGTAATAATTATGCCTTGTCGATACCCTTACCGAATAACGGTTCTTCTGATGAGGATGTTTCCAAATCACATAAAGCTTTCACACGGGACTTATTTTAGGCTCTTAGGATTTCATGTTGCACATGTTCAAACTAGAAATAAATTGGAATGGGAATTTCCTTAATCAGAACTTATGGCCAAAAGTGGCATAAAATCGCAAACAGATTTCTCATGCTATCACGCTAGCGAAGCCATAAGTCCGCTCGAAGCAGGATGGGCTCTGATGGCTACGATCCATCCTCGGGGACAATGTTGTTCGTCAGCCACCTCAACGGTGACAGCCCATCGCTCTTGGTGGGTTGGGTTAACACATAGAATATCGTCCTTGAGTTTATTGTTTACTAGACATTCATCTCGCACGTGGAACTAATATTAAGTTGAAATACTCTGAACTTTTTATACAGTCTTATAGCTAAGACAATTCGTGATTTTTAATTCTGACCATTATGAGCCTAACTCAAGGATCTTACTTTATCAAAATGAATTATCGTTTATCTCAATTTATCATAGTTTAGCTTTTTATTGTTTGAGTTACAAATTCCCCCTTTTTTTCGGTTTTCACATATTATTATTATCAGTATCAGTAAAAACTACAATGGACAAGAAATACTTCATTCGTTAAATAAAACTTTTTAAATTTCCACGTAAGGCAGAATTATTCAATTCGTGGAAAAGATTTTGTTTTAATTCAGATCAATTATTCATTTCTTAACTTTATTTAAATTAGTATTCTTGTCCTTCATGTCCATTAAATATGGTAGCTTACCACGCGGTGAGCCCTGGGCACTACATATTATTGCCTGTGCTCATAAAATACTTTAAATGAATGTTATCATTAGCTGTGCAACGCGCTCTCTTACCACTTGAGCCTCAATCACTTCCTTCGCAACCCTAAACTTGGCTCTCACAATAAATGGATTGTTGTGCTCGTAGGTAAATATGTCCTGTCATTCATTCTAAGCGTAATTTTGCCTTCAATTAGCGGTGGCAGCGCTCATCTTCTCATTTCACAAATCATGCGTACTTCGCTCATTAAAAATGGGTCCCGAATTTAAACAATGTACGGTGCTTCAGGACGTATTGTTAGACTAATGATGTAAGTTTTAAGCCATTAGGCTTATAGGCTTATGTCAAGTCATGATTGTGAAGGCTTCTAGTGTTGAGGGAAAATATGATAATCTGTGGGATCAGTCATTATTTAAGCTCAGCTTGCACCTGTTTACATGCAGAGCAAAAAATCTCTCATAGTAAGTTTATTTAGCTACATACATTCATAATTATCACACCAAATTTCGAGTAGGGAGTATAATTCTTTTGCTTATTCTACATTTATGAATCTCTTCATACATGCTCATACCATGGGGATATTGGACTCGATTTAATTAAATTTAGGATAGAGTTAGCTTTACTCATTCTATCACAAAATGTTCTTTAAAACGCTATATAAGGTGTGCTTAAAAATATATTGCAGCATATAAAAATCCATTAAGTGAGTATGTCACCGGAAGATAACAAGAATGCGATGTATAAATTTCCTAAGAAATTCTAGGAAATTTATCAACCTTCGTAGGATTCTAAACGAGAGATTAATTGTATTAATTTACGTGCACCGTTTGTAACATTGTAGTCCGACTTGGCCGTGATAGGTAAGAAGGCTAAGGTGGGTGTTTTTTTAGTTCGGTAAGTTTATGAATTTGCGAAAATGTGGGCGTAAATTAATACAATTAATCTCTCGTTTAGAATCCTACGAAGGTTGATAAATTTCCTAGGAAATTTATACATTTGCGGTTCTTGTTATCTTCCTGTGACAAGTATATAGAAGGTAATATATACATAAAATGTTAAAGAAACACGAGTATATTTTCTGTGAACAAGTTCCTGAGCAAATCTTATTATTGGCTATAATCGTGGCATTGTAGTCCACAATGGGGCACAATAATGGAACCTCGACAATGGCAAGTTTTTGCGCGGTCCCCAACAACCAGATGGCTTGGCTTACTGGAGGAATAGAATATATAAGTTATTTATTTAAAGATTGGCTTCACAGAGGCTTTCTTGCCACGAACAAAGCAGGATGATAAATTGATTTTTTTAGAAGGCCAATTTTAAAAGCGAATTTGTAACTAGATTTCTAGTAGCGACTAATGGAATATTTCCCCGCTGCTTAACAAGGTAAACAATGAGGTTTCAAGAAAGACAAAAAATAATAATTTTCTCTAGCTTCATTATGCTTATATGATTTTACAATCACACTAATGTCATAAATGCGAATGTTTGTGTGTGTGTTGGTACCTTCTTCCCGCCTTAACGGCTGAATGGATTTGTATGAAATGGAGGTAGCTTATAAGCTGCATTCACATATAGTATAATTTTGTGGTTCCCTTGGGATAGTAGAACCACGCAGGCGACGCTGCGGGTAAAAGCTAGTACTAATACATAAATATCTTTTAGTAAGTTTGTCTAATTTGCACTTTGAAAACAGCATTGGTAATTTAGACCTTCATAAGTGCCTTATTAGGGCCTAAACTGAATGAATGACTTCTTGATTTTGAGCTAAACCAATTTCGGTATCCAGTCTTTATTAAAAATAGTTACGTAGGATATTGCATAATATCTTGTCGGTGTTCGAGTACAAGGAAGCAATCCAAATCTAAAAAAACATCGTGTTTAATGTTCTTAACGTTATTTTGACAATGTTTTTTAAAACCATACGCTATCAGCTCGCTCATGCAATAAACGACCTTAATATTTCTGCAATATGACAAAATATCGCCTGGAAAGCTTATCATTAAAGATAACGTAAAGTCATCACTCCATCGTAAATTAGAATGACATTGTGAAAGAAGCCTCTTTGACTTCCGCTAACGAAATCTTTTTGTGTCTTTATTTATTCGCTTCGGGCATGGTATTATGAAGAAATAATTGATTAAAAATAAAACGAATAAAATATTTATATTTATACTCGACTGCCTCAAAATGAGAGTTATGTGTTTCGAGTGGATGTATATTTCTTGGGCACTCTGTGTAGCCAAAACAAGATTTTAGAATATGATGAGGTTTCCTTGGTTTTGTGTTGGTGGTGAGGAGTAGGGAATCTTACTAATAAAAGAAATGTGAAAGTTTCTGGGTGTATGTGACTTCCACATTTGACCCTTTTCACGCCTCAACGGCTGAATGGTTTTGCATGAAATTGTAATGGTAGCTTATAATCTGGTCATTTTTCCAGTTACTTTAATTTCGGGAAAAAAATTGAGATCCGTGAAAAAAAAAACGTTACGGTATCAGTTAGTAGGTAGTTCATATTTATTTAGCACAGGGATTATTTTCCCAGAAACTAACAATGTTTTTCTTGTTTCAGGAACACCCGAAGTGATCCGGATTACCAAGCATGTAAGTACCAAAATTAACAAAATAATACTGGCAACAAACAATCAACTTGCCAGTTTCCAATATCGAAAATCTCATTTTAATTTCGAATTTCAAAGCCATTACTTTCTTCATAATGAAATTCATGTCCAATTAATGAACCGGCAGCAAAAATATTTAAGTATAAAGAAAACCTTTTTCGTTTAATATGGAAATCAACGGCTTAATTTGAGTCCAAACGAGGTACGAAAATATGAGCCGAGCCAACTCGCCCATTTATTTTTTCCAATCAAACCTAATGGTCAATTTGATAACCGATATTGTCAGTTGTTGTTCGGTGCACTGGTTTGTTGAATGTTTTAATGGTCAATGGATACGTCATCATATAAATATATTTGTTAGAACAAACTACTTTTTACCTGAAAAGGGATTCGTCGTGATGATAATAATATGTATTTTTATTTTTGTGTAAATCGGTCTGTAAATCCTGAGTTTCTTGCCGGTTCTTCTCAGGTGGCTATTTTTCGAACCGGTGGTAAATTAGACCTTCATTAGGGCCTTAACTGAAGAAATGATTATTGATTAGTTCTTTGAAAGGGAGACACGATCCTCAGCAGTGAGGTATCGATTACGAAGAGAGAAGAGAGAGATTTGACTATCGTTTCTGTATTAACGTTGATATACGATTCATATTTCTCGTGCGATGAACAAGCGTGTGACACACGATCGCCATGTCGGCTCCACCATTATGTTTGTTTTTAGCTGTGTTTAGACATCTATCACTCTGTCCGCTATATGTTATGTTATGTGAATTATGTTCGGAGTTATGGCTTATATGACTAGTGTCGATTATTAGGTTACAAGTAGAGTGATGAAAAACTGCAAAAAAGTTTTAAAATACGAATGATAGTGGAAGAAGAAGCTGCCGAAGAAGAAGGCAGGCAAGGGTCCCCGAAGGGGTAGGCAGTGGTGTGTGGCCCGAATTTTATGTGAACTAAACCTGCATAATTGGAATTTTGTAAAATTATTTTCTAAGCCACGAATCGAAACAGTTGTTTTAAAAAAAATAACTTAAGTAAAATATTGGATTTCAATTAAATGCTTCATAATAATATAATACTTTTCGCTATTCCTCATAGTTTCAGATGTAGCCCTCCACGCCCACATGAAATTCAACCTGTATAAGTCCTTGAATTTCTTCTCAGAAGTATGCAGTTCTCCGCACAATGTTTTCCTGCCCGTAATGTTCGTGGTGTGTCTAATCACTGCACTCAAGTGTTTAAGAAAAACTCATTACTACAGACGCTTTACATCACAGGGCCACAAGTGCTTTTCTCAATTCGATAAACTTATGCAACGTCGTATCGCTAACTGGATCTAGTGCTAAGAAATGAATACATTCTTCTGTTCGTTTTTCAAAACGACACGTTGTACCGTCGGATGTCGTCTTATCGCCATTTCGCGATAAAATTAAACCGTGTAGCCCCGGGCGATACTTATCGCAGGCAGTATAACTCTTGTCGATACTTCTCTGCAACGGTAGATTAGTCTTTGAATATGCAATGTGCACATTCAAATTTCTAACATCTCAAAGGTCTTCAAACTATAAAAAATAGGAGAATAAAAGTAGGAGAACTTCAAATGAAGTTATTCGTCGGTGACTCTCAACAGCGAGAAACAGGAATATTTTTTAGTAAATTCGCATTTTAAAAAGAATAAACTACATATTTACAGTTTTCAGATTTTTCCCGTTACCTGTGCTGTAAGACACTGCTTCTTGCCAAATTTCATGGTTCTAGGTCAACGGGAAGTACCCTGTAGGTTTTGATTCCCTTGTGAAATCGCAAAATATGCGAAAACTTTCAACATAAACGGTCATTTTTTTTTTCATATTGACTTACAGGTTTGATTATTTTACAGCCGAAAGAGACCATAGACCCGGGTATTTCATATTCATATCAATTTGATAACGCCTCGCGTTCTTGAGATAAAAAATCTTGATAGACAGACAGACAGACAGACGGACAACAAAGTGATCCTATAAGGGTTCAATTTTTCCTTTTAAAGAACGGAACCCTAAAAAGCATCGATTCTCATAATCTTGAGATAATTTAAATGCCTACTTTGAAATAATTTGACCTGTAGCCTAAAACCATCATAAAATGTAAGTTAAATTTATAATTTGTTTGCTTGTTACTCAGTAAATAAGGATTCGAATGAAAATTTGCACATGTATAGATCATAGGCCTGCATAAAGAAATACTTTTTATCTCGGAAAAAGAAACCTGTCGTTTTTGTCCTAGTTACATGCGGAGGAAATCGTGGGCAAAAGCTGTGCAACGCAACGGATATGCAATTATTATTATTACTAAGTAATACCAAATAAGGGGTGCAAATTTAACAGCTCTCGTTTAGTCCGAGCAACCGCATCAATTGTTCACCCCTGTTACGTAATGCTCATTGCATAACGGACCTGCGGGAATTTCGGGCGGAGCCGCTGATTTAAAAAAGTAAAATAACTGAGGTAGTTTTGAAATGATATTTAGTAATTGATTCCAAATTAAAAAACTTGCGGCAAATACCATTTTGTGGATGTGTCACTAGAAATATACTAGCAAAATTTCATAATCACAAAATAACAGTCAATTTAGTTAACTTTCAATAAGCTATCTAATATTTTGCTTGCAAAGTTTTACGTCATCAAATGCATTGAACGAATATGTCACAATATTGCAATGGAAAATGGATTCAATTTAACTATCCTCAAAGTCGATTCCCGACTGCTACCTGAGAGTCGAACACGATTGAGTTTCTGAGAATATTTCTGATTTTTATTGTTTTGCCTTTTATACAACTTGTATTGGTATACTCACATTAGAATATAGTTAGTTAATCAATATTAACTTGTAAATCTTGAACATTCCTTTCTCCTAACTTATTTATTAATTGGAATAGTTTCATCGCGTGACGAGCCATACCGTAAAGTTGCACTGCAAATATTAGTTGATTACGATTACAATAACTGGCCTCTACTTCGCTAAAAGTATTATATTCAATGGAGCACACCCACATAGATTGATTGAAATCAAATCATGAATAAGGCAAAGGGTTCGACCACGGCTATCCTCTGAACATCACTATGAACACGTAATTAATTAATTGATAAGATTGTACATAATAATTTCAGAAGAAAATATTTTCTCGTTTCGAACGTTTTAGGGCGTGATTATTCCGTAGTCGGGTTTTAGTTTTTGAACCTTCTCTTTTTATACCACTAAGGTGGCAAACAAGCATACAACCCGCCTGGTGGTAAGCGGTTACCGTAGCCTATAGTCGTTTGCAAAACCTGGGGTATCACTGCGTGTTGCCGATCCTAAAATTCCGACCAACCTGAAATTCAGTTGAATAAAATCAGAACCGCGCGTCGGTATGCGTCAATATCAAACAAATTAATACCTAATTGCTTCTCAACGGGCACTCGAGAGTCGGTATGCCGGGCCGGGATCTCAATACAACCCAATTATACCCTCGGGAACTAAAGATGAGCCAGTGAAAGGAACCGTGATGGAAAAACTCTTTAATACAACGCGGCCATTTTGTAGCGAGATATAATATTGTATATTCATAACTTGAACCGGCCATCTAAGTTACTTTGCTTTGAAGTGACGTAGTACTGTTTAGTTGAACCCATAGATAAGTATCTTTGGTACAACGTAAGTACGTTGTACCAAAGTTTATCAGACTAGACACGAAATCTCGGAAAGCCTCGATATTTGTGATTTGGCTTGTAAGTTTCTTATAGCGTGTGCATATAAGTATAGAAGATCTTCCCTTGATGGGGCAAAGAAGATCAGATGTTTGAATTAAGAGATGAAAAGCCAATATGATTTTAATAAAATTATATCCCTGTTTTTCTTTTGTGTAGTCTAAGGTAGCATTTTGGTAAAAAATGATTGACGGTGCTTCTTGTGGGTAAAATACCTGACTGACACGCTTGGTATCACAGGTTCGATGCCCGTATCAGGCAACCATTTGTGTGTTGAGTATTTAAGTAGGTATTCATTAATTTGCCTGGTTCTTATAATATAAGTTTCTTTTAATTCAGAACCAATTGGTGCTGTCAAGTCTGAACATAATAATTAAATGTCTATATCTACATTTATATTATAAAGATACATAGAGAAAAGATTTGTATTTTTGTTTGTAATGAATAAACTCCAAAAATTATGGACCGATTTAAAAAAAATTCATGATCAGAATGCTATATTATTACCGAGTAACAAAGGTTATATTGCTACACGGGCAAAGATGCGAGGAAAAAGCTATATTAAATGTATAAGTACAGCGATTTTTTTAAGCTCAACGCTGACAGCAAGCGATAAAGCTGATTGCTATAGCATGGGCGGCTACATAGTAACAACCTAGGAAACAAACTACATAACACATTTTAATTCTAGAACAAAATATTCCTCACGCATTTTTTTTAATCTGAACGCACTTCCATGATCCCCTGCTTGGACAATTTAGAACACCACTCACCACATCATTATTATTAATTATTTTCGTATTAATAAGTTATTTAATCTTCAATTCAACGAAAAGATACGTAATGAATGCTTACAGCAACACTCTGGGTTATTATGTAAGTTAATTGATGAGAATAACTTTTCAAAATAAAGTTATAATTCCGAATACAGTCAAAAAAACTTACCGACGGAATCCGTGTATCGGAACAACACTGAAACTCCCAAAACAACTAACTGTACTGGCCACTTCATCACTGAGTTTGTCAACCAACCCATATTAACAAAAAAAAACACTGCAATAGATTTTTTAAATATAATTCCAAATCCACATTTTAAAATCTTTAAAACTAAAAGTTCTGTTTCGAAGTCGGGAATCGAAATTGGAACGCTGAATCAGGGTTCCCGTTCACGAGCAGCCGGCGACTGTCGGGACAACGCGACTCGTAGAATGCTCGCGGCGCGGTTGTTTACGCATGCGCAGTACTCCGCGCCCCAGCATTGTATGCAGCTTTTTCATAATCTCCACGGTGTTTCCCCTTTGAATTATACCGTATTTCTATTTGACAGTTCCACCGCAACTCGCCTTTGTTTCAATAATTCCTGCTTTTTAGGATTTACAGCTTTATGAAGTCACGTCAATGTGTCAGCTTCTGATTTCAAACTTCTAAGGAAATGTTGCTAATCGGTTCTTGGTGCCGTTAATAATGAGGGTGTTTCTAGGGGAGAGCTTAGGCGAGAATTATCTACAGTTTCCTTAGAGCTTGGAAAAATACTCGGATTTTAAAAACAAAGAGGATTTACTAATTAACGTCCTTTATCTTATTGTCCACCCCAGTGCATACGTCACTGATAAAACTATATATTTCCACCTGAAATGTTAATACTGGAAGACGATACGTGTATTTGCTCGACAAAGATGCGTTATCATAAATCATACCTGTGGATATGGAGTTTGCATCTGAGTTGCCATTACCCCCCGCGGTTCGCAGAAACATTAGCTACGTTTGGCTAAACACCATCAATCAAGCGAACATATCACATTGTGTGCTCACACGATACAGAGGAATGCGATCAACGTATTATGTGCTCAACATTGTTTATTCGGTTTAAGCCCTAATAAGGCACTTATGAATGACTACTTTGCCACCAGTTTGGAAGACGATCACCTAAGAACAGCCGGCGAGACACACACTGGTGTCTTTTTAACCGACTTAAAAAAAGAGAAGATTCCGTAACGACAATATAGTTTTTTTGGTTTTAACTTTTTTTCTGCTCTATTTTAATAATGGCAACCAGCAGACGCTTGAAATGCACTTTTATTCGACAAAAATATATACAGGAGACGTGATTTTTGGAGATGATGCGGAACCTTTCCGGCCGGCCGGTTTTTGTAAGCTCACTTATACCTAATACTAACTGAATTCAACCACGCAGGACAAGCACACATGATTATTATTATATAAGTCTAGAAGAATTTTGTTACAAATTGTTATACCATGATTGTTACATGAAAAAAAAAAGACAGATCACCGAGTTTCTTGCCGGTTTTTCTCAGGTGGCTTTTTTTTCCGAACCGGCGGTAATTTAGACCTTCACAAGAGCCTTATTAGGGCCTAAACTGAATAAATGATTTTTGATTTTGACTTTGATGATAGATGTTTACCCCGGCGGGTAAAGAACTCGCGACAACCCTCGCAGCACTCAGGTGAACTAACCACTAATGGTATCTTGAATCAGAAGTGGATGTTGAATTGTTAGTAAACTATTAAACCAGTGGAGTCTATCGCAGTTTATATTTTAATAGCTGACGTGACATGCGAAGGCGACCGTAATCTAGACGTCTAGCGTGACGAGGATGCTCTCCGGAGACTGAAAGCTTCTGTAGCATTCAGAATAGGATACGTATATTCCGGCCGGTATTCTTAAATAAGACTAGAATGTCAATCGATCTCAGTTCACATAATCGTGATCATCTCATCATGAGGATACAAGCTGTGTAGAAGTAATTTGGAGTACATTTTAAATTCTAGAATTAATCTACACTCAAACCCTGTTTGGATCGAGATTTGCGACTGAATTCGTTTTGAATATCGGCCTGTTGTTATATTTCGATTGATACGTCGTCTTAAAGACTTATCTTGAAACGGCGAGGTATTAAGGAGTCTGTAATATATTCTTGTCTTAATTAAATTTTTGATTATATTAATTATGATAAATTAAAAGATTAACACGACCTGCCCATTCCAATCACTGCTACAGTAGATAGTACAACAGACGAGCGACATCAGACGTATGCTGTGATAAACTCAATAGTTCCATTTCATACAATACTAAAAACATGACAGCGAATAGGCCTAATATTTGTCTGAGTCCGTATTTTCACAAAAAATACCAAAAATAAATCAGTTTTCGCAACAATCGAGTCACAACAACAAATGTATCAATGCATGCACAATTTGCTCGCGAGCTATTTCAAACATTGATTTTATTCGGTTGCAGTGTCACAAATAGTTTTAGGCATTCAAACGCAATGCTGTAAATAAATAACAACCAATAGTAACGTAGTCAATACTGTGTACAATATAAGTGAAGGGCCGCCGGCCGTGCAGCCGACATTAATGTGAATTTGTAACTAACGCTTTACAAAAAAACATGCGATAATTTCGGCTGCTTTGAAGGATCGCTTGTAATAAACGCAATCTTATTTTAACATGGCATTGGTAGAATATGTTTCTACAGCATATATAATTTACATAACAAACCTTATGTATAATAAAATATGTTTTCAGAACGTTAATCATTTATATTAACTACAGATAAGGGCACAAAATTAAAAATACATAAAAAAATCCTATCGACATAAGTATAGGTGTATTAACACCGGTCCCTACACCTGCATTAGCAGGTGTTAGTCTATGGTAACGGCTTAACTAGCTAATATGATAAATATAAAATCTACATAAATCTGTTTAGCCAATAATCTTAAATTTTATTTGTCTTTATATTTTCCCAATGGTAAGGCATGGGATTCTTCAAGAAGGGTGAAAAGAGATTTCTGTAAGGTCGGCAACGCGCGATTGAAGATGCGCAAGCGTCCATAGGCTACTACTACTTACTAAGGTAGAAATGAGAATTCAACAAAAAATCTGTTCCCCAATTAAAAGTCAAATCAAATATCGCGATCTTCTGACTTCCTGTAACACACTTCCGTCCCTTTTCACCAAATCACTCCTACATTTGCAGGAAAGAGAGGAATAATGTTACACATCAAAAAGTAAAATTAAAATAGTCCCGGAAAAAAAATTATTAGCTTCCGATATAACGCCCAAATTCAAATGGTTACCGCGTAGAGTAATTGAATCAAACTTGCCGGTGAGATTTGGGATGTATCCCCCAGCGCGGGGGTAGTAGCACCGTGGCCTATATTATGTTTATATTATAACGCATGAAGCGATTTATTCCTTTGAAATGATTTGCAAACCTTTTTTCCGATTTGAAACGAATTTTTTGGACTATCGGGTACGGGTACAAGACCCCAACCAATTATATAAGTAAATTCATCTATTTTTGCGGGATGAGGTTAAGGATTTGGGACCCATTTGGTAGTCCCATGAAGAAATGCACCAAGAATGACTATTTTTTAAAACGATACGTTTTCATAACCTTCTTCTTTTTGAAGATAAAATTGTTTACAGTACATACTCTTTATCCAAAAACAGAACGATAGTTATTTATGCATTATAATCGTCTTACGATAATGGTAATTTATGTCAAGGTAATTAATTAATTTGAAGAGTATCAGCCAACAGGAACCGCGTGCGATCACGATAACATAACGACTTTATCACCGTTGACGAGCGCGCGTGGTAACACGCCCTGAAACATTACTATGCGGGGCGGGACTGCTATTGTGGTTTGTTTATAGACTAATTTCCTCCTGAATATATACGGCAACAAGATGAGACACACTGATTTCTATTTGCGTTGCATTTGTTCCACCCCTGTTCTCAGCGCTCCAATCAATCGGTTCTGTTATTCGACCCGAATTAATGATGATTATTGAATCCTTATTGTTTACTCAGAACTCTTGGCTTAGCTCACCTGATTGACGTTGCTAATGGACGTAGCTAGGGAAAGCTAATTGAAATTGGAAAATTCCTGAGAGGTGTTTAGATAGACAGACTTTACGGATGAACGTAGTTAAAAATAGGGGATAGTAAGTGTCACGGCAGAAAATATATCTATAACACGAGATACTGTTGCACTGAGAGCACAATAATTTATTAATAGGAGTGTTACTTGGATCCTATCTTCTGGAAGGTAAAGCTACTGTCGCAAGCAGACAGCTCCACAACAGAGTAAAATAAATGCTGAGTAAACTCTTAACAGCTAAACGCGTTTCATCATAAAATAGAAATTGAAGGAAAGCGTGGTATTGGGATGCCAAGGATCATTAGTTATGGCACGTACAGTTAAAGGATAGCGTTATGATCTTCAAGGAGGTCAAATGAATGCGAAGGATAGAACGGTTTGCCGATTGCTTTACAGACAAGAGGTTACCTCATAAATTAATTATTGTGAATAGTCCATACCAGTTTGACGAGAATGCTTACTGACTTAGATACACATAAAGATATTATGATTGTAGCGTATATTTAATTCTAATATTATTAAACTATTGGCGACATTATTAAATAAAATTTAGGCTCGACAACGTCAAAGAGAAAATAATAAATTTCGGCCAAAAAGCCTTAAATGATAATGGAAAGACGAAAAAACTAAGTGATAAATCTCCAACATTCCTTAAAGATAACGTTGAACAATTTAATTTGTTCTAGACGTTTCCACACAAAAGATTTATGTACTCGTTAAGACTACACACGAATCCGTTTCGTCTAGCTTTTCTTAAATAATCAATGTTTACTCTCAAGAGTAGACCCGCATAATAAATTGTATTACATTGTACTGTAATGCTTTTATTTTAAAATAATTGTGTGTACCTACGGTGCTGGATCTTTCTCTAGACACGCACCTAAAGGCTCAGATTAAATGAAAAGATAGATGGAATTGGCGAAGAAAGAAGTAACGCCGGTTTGGACATGTAGTGCTTGGGGAAGGCGTAGTTTCGTTGTATTAAAATAAGGTGTGTGGTTTTATTGTGTATATTTACACCAAGGCGTAGGTTGAGCGTCAATTCGTTCCGTTCGCCTTATCTATTTGATCTCAGTCTTATGGACTTTAAAGGTAAGCTTTTTTATTAGTTTACCTTTGTTTCACGTAGTGACACACATTTCAGTTCACATTTCATAAATTGATAACAGCTGTCAAAATCTAAATCTACTTGTGTCGTATCGTTTCATGTGTTTTTTCTTTCATCAGAACCTTCTCACAATAACAAACACAAACAGAAAAGAATTAGCGATACTGTTCACACGTGATGTCGTGACCAGGGGAAATAGGGACTTTTTTGATTATTTAATAGGAAGAACATGATCTATCATTTTAAATTCGTCTGTAATTTACAAAGATAATTATCATTACGCGTTAAGTCTCTTTAATATATATTACGACTTTCCGATAACTCAAGTATTATGTTTTATGTTTTGAGCCGCGGTGCGGTGCGTGGCGCGTAAATCATAACTTTTTGTGAGCAATTACCATAAATTCACTCGCGTGAATAGCGGTTGGATTTGGAAGACTATTTTGTTTGTAGATTAAGTAAGTACATATACCGTTTTCATTGTGACGTCATAATGGATGAGGCTGCTAGAATTGTAAAAATGTTGGATATTTTTATTTCCTTACAAACCGATCAAATGTTTAGCTTTATTTATTCTAAGGGATTACACAATACTATCGTATCATTATATATGAGAATAGAACATGGAAATTTAGGTTTTTTTTATTTCCTCATATTATAAAGTATGGTTTCTATTCTATTGGCATGAAGATTTTTTTGGAATTAAATACGTATGAGAAGAAATTCAAAGAGCTATTTACTTAGTACCTAAGAGACGGTGACGGACTCATCATCTGTCACGATGGCATCAAATTGTCTTCGGTGAAGTGGTAATTGTAACCTCTTCGGGGACCCTAGTGGGAAGGCGTGAAGATATAGATATATATGTATAATGTATTTATCATACTAATACGAAGGTATATTCGTATTATTACGGAGTTACATTCCGCCGCGACGGCTACGTAAAATATTGTGTCTGCAGTGGACCGTGCGACTAAGCCGTGCGGGAATGTTTCTCTAAACTAGTTTGGATGACACTTGGATGTAGCCAGCATTCAGTTTGTTCGTGTTATAATTTGCCGGCTTTATTTTGACCCAAATATTATTTACAGGGTAAACATAAATGTTCCCTGGTACTAACAGACTAGAGTAGTATGTACTAGGGGCAAAGAATAAAGCTGGTAGCACCACTGACTAGTAGCACCGCCGCTAATGCCACGAGTAAGAAAGTAAATTTTCTCAGTGTTTGCCTAATTAGGTGTTTTGCTCTATACGGAAGATTTATTGTCAAAAACGTTTAGTTTCTGGCTAAGAAAAATAAGAACACTCGGATGCGTAGTGGAGGTCTCTTCAACTTATCTCTACGAATCTCTGCGTCAGAAGCCGACTATATTGCATGCTCTCTGGATTTGGTGACAACCAAGCATCCGGTTGAAAGTTGTACGTGGATGCTTGCAACATAAGTTTTATTACTACCGCCGCGTATAAAGACCAGTGACAATTCAATAATAACACAACTTTGACGTTATGTCCCGTTAGGAATAGCTCAAGATACCTTAGATTAATTTTGAAATACACACGCTACATTCTTTATTTTTTTCTATTATTATAGTCGTGGTGGCCTTGTGGTTGAAGCAGCGGCCTGTCATCTGATGGGCCCAAAAAAACAATATTTTCTTAACAAATATTAGTGAGTGACCTGATAGTAATAGCTATGTCAATTCTAGTGTACCTACATCTATCGATACGTAGTCTTTACACAATAAGCGCGTGCCGAAGCCGCGTATTTCACGTCGCGTCCGCGGCTTCGCATCGGCATCGTTGCGTTATTGTAACGTCGCTATTATTCACAGCGGTGTCGTTTGTTGATTTATCAGCGAGCTATTGTGGCGTGACACCTGGCCTTTATCGGCCGCCGCCATCCATCGCGGATCGCTGTGTTTGTCAGGTTTACTTGTAAGGCTGATCACAACCAATCCATACATGAAAAATATCGACAGACAATGATATCGCGCAATATGGTTTTCAGTATAAAGAATTGCAAGTCATATAATAATGTGGTTGTTTGAGAAAGTCTAGGCAGTAACGATTATACTATAAGAGCACGTGGGGCTGGTTTCCAGGGCCCTCGACCTGACGGGGCCCTGACCTGCCGGGGCCCCGACCTGACGACCTGATCGATCCCCCGGAAGGTCGATACAGCCCTCGCTCTGAATCGCGAATTTATTTCCGTCTACATCTCTCATTAGCAAGGCGACAACGGAAATACTATGCCCAATGACCCCGGCTTGTTCTAAAACGGCCTTAAGTCTAGGTATACGCCACAATGGCTAAGGTAGGATGCTGACCAGATATGGGGCGGCCCCATTAAAAGAACCGGAAATAAATAATTCCCCTGGTAGGTATTGCTAGCGGCTATAGACTACAGTGGCTGCTTACCATCAGGTGGGCTGTATACTTGTGTGCCACCTTAGTGATATAAAAAAAATATTCTCATTAAATACTACAACTTTGACCAAACAGATCATGGACGGGTTGTTTGAAAGAAGACACCAGTGGAAAGGATGTGCATAGAATGTGATGGTTGATAGAGAGGAATTAAAAGAGGGCATTATTTTGTGATATTCACAATATGTTAGAGTATGATAAAACCGTCAAAGAGCAATGAAGAGTAATGCATCTGCATACATTAATACAGAAATCATTTACACATTTGCTATGCCTAAGCCCCACCTCTCGTGCGCTTTATATCCCCACCTGATAAAACACCGGTCCATTACAAAAACTCGTGTATAATAAATGGCGGTTGTCAGTCGTGACGAGTGCAAAAACACGGGCTAATAAAAAATTCTCCCCATTGGGACGGGATGTGGAGGAAAAGTTTGGTGACGAGCTTTGGGAAACGACTGCGTATTGAGGCTGCGTTTTATTTGTTTATTTGTTGCCACGACCGCGTGTGCTTTGGACAACATATCCCGGTTTTATCACGTAAGAAACTTTTGTTTTTGGGGTAAGGTCATCGCGGCCCAGGGGAGAGAGACGTCGCTCTAGGCGCCAGGTGACAAGGGGCGCTACGACTTTTTTTTTCCATTAATTAATATGTAATTAATCTTTGTATTTTTTATCCAACTATTGTGTAAAATAAGTGACGCTTAAATTTTTAAAGCTTATTGAAAACCTAATTAAATGTAATTTTAGCAAGTTTTGGCCTCAAATAAAACTTCCGAATCTTTAACTAATGTAACGATAATCTACTGAGAATGATATGTACACCTTTAGTGTCATAGATATCAGATATTTAACAATTTATGTAATTTTGTCACGAATATGTATGATGTGGTTGTACTAATAAATAAATAAATAAACGACACTGAACCTTACATCTTAAGTACTGGGTTCATATTGCAATGTTGATAACGCACTTAATTATATAACGATTTAGTGTACTTTGATAAACATAATTTGACATCCTAATGGATGTCGTAGCTACCTATGATTAAAATAATGGGGATATACGATTCATTTGCCAAGTGCGTGTTGGACTCGCATACCGAGGGTTAAACTTTATTTATAAAAAAAACTATATTAAAAAAAAAAGTTATTATTTGTTGTTAAAGCGGCAACAGAAATACACATTCTTTAGTAAATTTCAACAATCTACCTATTACGGATCATGAAAAAAAGCCCGCTGGCAGACAGACGACGGACGTACAGCGAAGACTTAGTAATAGGAATCCGTTGGTTAACCTTCGAGTACGGAACCCTAGAATGGAAAAATATAACAAAAACATTCGGAGCCATAATTGTAGAGGCACAAGTGTCAAACTCGGTAAGCATGGTCACAGTTGCTTAGATACAAGTTGCACCGCATAACTAGCAACAAGGATTAATTCCAGTGCATCTTGTACAACTTCGCTCGTTTGGAGCCTAATGTTCGCCGGCTAATAGCCTGTTATGGCGACAGAACTTGTACTAATGTGGCCATGCGCACTCGTGTTTTTACATCAGACATATGTGGGAAGATCTACAAGTATCTTAAAGAAAATAAGATTCCGTTAAGAAGCTCTAGTTCTTTTCATTATGTAAATGGCAAGTGTTTTTAAGTTACAAGCTGAGAATCAGGAGGGCAAATGAATATTTTCTCAGCAGCTATTTTCGCTATCTCTTAAGAACTGGAATTTATCATTTTTATGCATGCAATAGTACAAATATATGTGTGTAAAACAATTGTGAAATGGCGCTCTATACTCTCTGCCTACCTGAAAGGGACTTGGCGTGATGATATGTATCTATATACATTTTTCTAATACCTATATATTAATTAAAAAAAAAAAACACTAAGGTGACGGCACACAAGCGTACCGCCTGATGGTAAGCACCGTAGCCTATAGCCGCTAGTAATACCAAAATATATAGTAGGTATAGATAATATAAGTAATATTAAAACTTGGATCATTATCTATCCAAGCGTGTGGCTGCAATTATAAGAGAGCAACTGAAACTCATCAGGCGCCTCACGTATCAACTTACTATTTACTATAGCGTTATCGCTGAACTAATATACAAGTAAAGTTTGTCGTTAATTCATACACTTTCCTCTTACTTGTTACTGTTTCTTGCTGTTTGTTACTGGTTAAGTCTGGAGGAGAGAAACAAAGAATATCAACATTTTAAAAAAAAATTCTGTCCCTATGTATATATCAAAGTAAAAGTATTAAAACTATGCAACGGATTTTGATGCGGTTTTCTTTAAGGGATAGTGATTCAATAGGAAGGTGTTATGTATAATTAGTTTGACATTTGTAGGTGTTTAACTTATTCATATAGCTAACGCTGGCCGTGTGAAGTCACGGTCGCATGTTTCATGTAATAAAAATGTTACTGGTCTGTCTGTACATGGAAAATGTCTGAAAAATAATATTATTTGGACTCTTTTTCAACGCATTAGAATCGAAAACAATACTTTTTAAATATATCTAATAATCTCATACACGGCTTAAGTGACGGATTTGACTAATGTATTGCGGCAAGCTTCACTGAACATTTGTTTTATTTCAATCAGATCATAAATATAGAAGTATCACGTTGTAAATGAAACGAGGAAATCAAGCGCTAGCAATTAGTATTATTTACAATTAGTATACGATATAACTACGGAACCGGAAAGTGTCAGAAATTTAGGCTGCATGCCCAATTTCTACGCTGGCTATAAAAGGTAGTATGACTTTATATAATTTAAAAAAGAAGACACCATAAAGGACACGAAGGGAGTTATTTTATGTCATGTGGATTTACTTGAGACAGGAATCAAGCATTTTGTACCATCTATGCAGGGCCGGATTTAGAGGACTACAGGGTCTGGGCAACGAAGTAGTCGGCCCTAATTTATTTACCAAATAAATTGACAATGTTGATTTCATTTTCAATTTATTTGGAAAGGAAAGACAGAGCATCGAGTATCTTGCCGGTTCTTCTCAGGTAGTCTTTCCGTAACGGTGAGAAAGTAGACGTACCTAAGTACTTTTTACGAGGGCCTAAACTGAATAAAAATCCTGCTTTGAAAAGCTGGTTTACTTTTTGGATTTTAAAGTTATTTTTCTTAATCCCTGTTGTGAGACCCCTGCCTTGTATTGTAGAGGCCTGTGGGCTGTAGCCCTGATGCTCTCGCCTTAATCCGGCCCTGCATCTTTGAGATCCCGAATGGAGCTTACTCTGAACGTGAAAGATGACTGACTATACTACTTATGGGAGTTTGCATCTGACAGGGAGTGAAGGAGCGGATTTTATATAGCTTTTTCATCACGGGGGATAATATTTACGAAGTCAGAATTTCCTTAATGAAAATCTCTGCTAGCGCACGAGGTTCACCTGACCGCGTATCAATTTGGAATTCTTAACTAAGATAAACATTTTACTCTTAAAATATTGCCTTCCAATTGGGTTAAGGGAAAATGTTCGATAGATTTTATAATACATAGTAGTCGTCTGCTAGCAATTAATAAATCTGTAAGATTTTGGAAATAAAAATTGATATTTATCGGAGCGGCATTTTTTTGTACCACCCCTGCTATTGATGGTAAGCAATTACAGCCTTTGGTCGCTTTCAAAAAATAGCTCAGGCATTTTGATAATACTTTACCACAGACATTCCCATGTAGACAACTCTGTATCCCTTATACAAACAATTTACTTATCTACCTGATACCATTAAGCGTATAGAGATACATAACATAACATAATATATATTTACGAGATAGCAAAAGTTCGTCGTCAGTAGATAGTTGTCGCGCGACACATCGCTCTACGTGACTCGGCGGCCTAATGCCTCCTACTCCAGCACACGCGGTACGGTCCACAAGTTCGATACAAAAACATTTTAATAAAACATCCTACCAGTTATTATGAAACCAAATTACTGAGCCTACAAAGTCCGTCCTAATTTTGTTCTACTCTTTCGTAAAAACTGTAACACATACACGCGTCAATCTTAGTGTGATTCCTATACAAGCTGTAAAGGGAAGGAACATTTATTATTAGCAGGATAAAAGCGATTATTTAGGTAGAAGTATTACCAAGTTCGACAGTTCTCTAGAATTATAAAAAAACTAAAAACATTGCGCCATTAAAGCCACAATCGAAAAAAACATAGGTACTGTTTGCCAAAAATACACTTTAATTTTAATACTGTTTGACAAAATGGGCGCATACAATAAAATCAGTAAAATATTATTTACAGTCACAAGAGGATATAAGCTCAAAGCTTTAAATCAAATACGACAGCTAGATACCAGTCAATTTGCCTTTGAGCAGGTTTCCAAGAAAGCATTTTCCGCCACAACATACTACACGACGATGCGCCTAATGGGTCTTTCTTACAATAAAAATATATCCAAGAGTCTAATGAACTAACATTAATGAGATTTCACAGCGATACCGTGAAATGGGTGCACAAACTAGCAAACACAAATTGTATGTGCTAACTGCTATCGGGCGAATTGGCGAGGTGTCACGGCTCGCTCGTCGATAACTAAGCCTTAAAATAAATACGTACGATGCCTTTTAATAGTTTTATTTGAAGGGTCTTAAAACCTTCTAAGAAATCCTAATGGTTCCATGAAGAATATTTTAAAGATAATTTAAGCCGTTACGTATTTTTAGCGAACCTTTTGAAATTATTCATGTGTTTTAAATTAAAATACAACAAATGATTTTTTTTTACACCACTAAGGTGACACACAAGCATATGGCCTACCTGATGGTAAGCAGTCACCGTAGTCACCGTACCACAGCAGGCTATAGGTAACGACCTATAGCCGCTAGCAATACCAGGGATATCACTAACGAGTTGCCAACCCGGTTGTTGATGAGGAGTCACTTTGCTAGCAGCATTACTACCAGCACAGCGTATCCCCGTGGAGCACTGGCAACCTTACTTACCGCAGAAACAGAACAGTACACATCAAAGTAGTGCTATTTCATTGCGGTCTTCTCTGCAAGTTTTTTTTAAACTCGTTCGTTCTAGTACAGACCGGTGGGATTGGAATTTTCGATGCTAGAATGGAACGCTATACACGGGTACTACGGCTTATAGATTACTTTAATTTCGATTCGCTTCATTAATTTCCGAGAGTAATACTTAGTTACAACCGTAAACGAAGGATCTAGCTAGTCTGGGCCAAGTACAAATAATATTTGAACACCGTTTATTTGGAATACGGCCGCAATTACTGCGGAAATAATTTGAACTGGAGCTCGAGTTGATCGCGCCGTTCCATTCTGTTCCGTTTGAATAAACAAACGCAATTTAATTATACCCCTTCGTTCTGTTACAACTGGATAGATAACTGATAACATTCCCAGATGAGGGGTAAGCTATCTGCTGACTGCTACGTAAACAATAAGGATTTCTGTAGTGACGGCAGATTCAAAAACATTTTTATGTTTGAGGGAGTGATACCCCTGGTGTTGCAAGCGTCCATAAGCTACGTTGACCACTTACCATCAGGTGCGCCGTATGCTTGCTTGCCACCTTAGTGGTATAAAAAAATGAAAAACATTTAGATTCAATGCAAATAACTTCGGCTGTAAGTTACTTAGAATTCTCACCCATCTGACTTGTATTTCTAAACTAACCTGGAATTCTAAAAAGTACCCGTTTCAATATGATACCTTTTATATTCGTCACTATCGCCTTTACGTCTAAATCAAGGCTCAGAGAAGATAATATAATAGAATAGAATAGATAGAAACTCAGCAATTATTTTTACAAAACCAAAATAAATACCTATAATTTACATTTCAATTACTAACTTAACATGAATATTTCACAAAAGAATATACAAAAAATAAAATGATATAATAAATTACATTAACATAACATAACATTAACACATAGACAAGTATATGACGCTTGAAATTAAAATACAAATTTATGTTAATAAAAAGGCTCATACAATATAACTTTATTTTATAGCAATAAAATGAGAAGCAACTCAATCCGTTCGATTGAGCCCTTGGGCTGGTAATCGCAATTCGTTCATGCCCATTACTATTACAAAACATGTGCCTTAATACTTCCATACTTTCAGCTGTTTTTCCAATGGTACTGTGGGCACTTTACTTATATATACATATTTATTCAGATATATTTAAATTCATAGATAAACAAATTAATATCATATACATATTCAATATATATACACAAATACAAAATATACACATAATAAATATTGATCACTTACATAAATAAATATTAAATGACTTGACGGACTAACTTGACCATTGTATAATGGAAACACACCACCGGTCGCATTAGTCGATCCCAGTTTGTGATGTGCCGGAGGGTAGTCCTATTACGACGTCCACGCAGAGTGCATACTATTATTTTTGTCTCCAAAACTAGATTTCGTATAGCTACGTTTCCTATCTAGTGCTTAAGTCTGTGCTTGTGATCAGCCTAAATTTATAGTGAATGTGTTCTAGTTTATATCTCTTCCTAACTTGTGCTATGAACTATTTCTTCCTACCTACCTATGCTTTGTTCTGCATTCTTCACTATTCCTTCAACTAACTGTTTCTACTGTACACTTGTTCTTCTGTGCCTGTGCTTACCGCTACTGTAGTGCTATACTGTTATTACTCCTTCTGTGTAAGTAAATAAATTACTTAAATATCTTGGGTGAATTGAGTACTGATTTTACCGAATAAGACGCCACTCGTACACACATCCCCCATATCTGGTGACCCCGAAAAGAACACAGAAATCAGTATGAGCGATTCCAGTAGTGACACGGCAGAAACGGTGGGACTGAAAAATGAACATAATGTGACCACCCGTCGAACAAAAAAAGTGCGCGTTTCCACTGAACGCGAACCAAAGCCAATGACGTCCGATTTTCGCAAGTTTAATTTAAGGGTTCCACAATTCAGTCCTGAGGACCCCGATATTTGGTTTGCACTTTTGGAAGCACAATTTGAGACTCTCGACATAACAGAGGATTCAATTAAATTTACTAGTGTCGTTAATAATATTGACACTCAACATGCAAAATCTGTAAAGGACATAATTCTACACCCACCTAGCAAGAATAGGTACTTTAAAATAAAATCGGAGCTCATTAAGCGGCTGTCAGCGTCACACGAGAGGAAAGTGAAGCAATTACTCACTCACGAGGAACTCGGTGACAGGAAGCCATCACAGTTCTTACGGCACCTTCAAGACCTTGCCGGCACTTCAGCTCCCGAGGATTTTATTAAGTCTATTTGGACCAGCCGCCTGCCTATGAGCATCCAGACAGTGTTAGCGTCGCAGCCTCTCCTCTCCTTAGATCAACTCTCAGATTTGGCTGACCATATCCAGGAGTTGACTGCACCATGCGGTCCTGTTGTCGCAGCAGCGTCATCATCTTGTAGTGCATCTTCTTGCCACTCCGAGATTGCTGAACTGAAGAGCATGGTAGAAAAGCTCGCCCTGAAGCTGGATGAGCACACGCGTCGTTCGAGCTCCCCTACTAACCGCTACAGGCAATCTAGGTCACACCGGCGACGATCACCTTCACGTCAGCGAACTCGATCGACCTCAAACTACAGAAGATACCCCATCTGTTGGTATCACTCAAAGTTCGGCGAAAACGCGCACAGCTGCATAACACCGTGTGACTACAAGAAGGCGGGAAACTCCAAGGGCAGTCGGTAATGGCGGCTCACGATTGCCCTATCTCATCAGGTCGCCTCTTCGTAACCGACCGCAGCTCGAATACCCAGTTCCTGGTGGATACCGGCAGTGACCTTTGTGTCTACCCTCGAGCAGCGCTCCGCGAACGACGACCCAAAACTGACTTTCAGTTGTGTGCCGCTAACGGGACTAGTATCGACACATATGGTTACGTCGAACTTAATTTAAATTTAGGTTTAAGGCGAAATTTTCCATGGCGTTTTGTTGTTGCAAATGTTACCAAAGCCATTATTGGCGTTGATTTTTTAGGTTTTTATAATTTAATTGTAGATTGTCGCAACCAACGCCTTATTGATAACACGACTACTCTAACTTCAAATGCTATTTCTGCTAACACAAATGTACATTCTATTAAAATACAGACTGGCAACACTAAGTATCATCGTATTTTAGATTGTTTCCCAGAAATTACACGCCCTTCAGGTAAACCGAAACTTCCAAAACACGATACAGTACACTATATTAGGACCACTCCCGGCCCACCTGTATCTTGTACTCCCCGTAGATTAGCTCCAGACAAACTTAAAATAGCTAAGGCAGAATTCGAGCTCATGCTTCATAATGGTACCACTCGACCTTCACAGAGCCCTTGGGCATCGCCCTTACACCTGGCTCCTAAGAAGGATAACAGCTGGCGACCTTGTGGCGATTACAGGTTGCTCAATGCGCGTACAATACCAGACTGTTACCCTATTAGGCATATACACGACTTTGCCCATAATATTGCAGGTTGCAAAGTCTTTTCAACAATAGACCTAGTAAAGGCCTATCATCAAATACCGGTGCACGAAGACGACATCCCGAAGACCGCGATTACAACACCCTTCGGCCTCTTCGAATTTCCGGTAATGACTTTTGGTTTGCGTAATGCCGGGCAAACTTTCCAGAGGTTTGTCGACGAGATGACGAGAGGCCTTAACTTCACCTATGCCTATCTCGACGACTTTTTAGTATTTTCGGAGAGCGAAAGCCAACACGAGCTTCACCTTCAGCAGCTTTTTACGCGCATGAAGGAATATGGATTACTCGTCAACGTCTCGAAATGTGTCTTTGGAGTAGATGAAGTCCAATTTCTAGGTTACCGCATCTCAGCGTCAGGTACTACACCTTTGGACACCAAGGTAAAAGCCATACAAGATTTTCCCCCACCAACGACGGTCAGACAGCTACGACGTTTCTTGGGTATGCTGAACTTTTACCGGCGATTCGTACCAAACGCCGCAGCAATTCAAGCACCTCTAAACGCCTTACTTACAGGATCCGTAAAGGCATCCCATCCCGTTGACCTAAGTGGTGACACGCTTGTAGCTTTTAATAGGTGCAAAGAAAGTTTGTCCACTGCTGCTTTACTAGCACACCCAAACTGCGAAGCCAAACTCGCCCTGGTAACAGACGCTTCAGATTTGGCGTTGGGTGCAGTATTGCAACAAATTGTAGACGGCTCATGGCAACCACTTGCATTTTTCTCACGTAAGCTGAGTCCTTCTCAGCAGAAATACTCACCTTACGATCGCGAGCTGTTAGCCATTTACGAAGGAATTAAATACTTTCGGCACATGCTAGAGGCGAGACATTTCGTGGTATATACTGACCACAAGCCGCTCAGTTACGCTTTTCACGAACGAAAAGTTAACTATTCGCCGCGTCAGTATCGTCACCTCGACTACATCTCGCAGTTCACGACCGACATTCGACACATTTCCGGCAAAGACAATGTCGTCGCCGATACATTGTCACGTGTCGATGAACTGCAGATGCCAGTCGATTTGACGATTCTTGCAGAGTCTCAAACCTCCGACTCCGAGCTGAGGCATTACCTCGATGGTGGTGACTCCTCACTCCGCCTGTCAAAGGTTAAGCTGCCTGAAGCAAACGTCGATTTATATTGCGATGTGAGCACTGCAAGACCAAGACCTTTCGTGTCCAAACCATTCCGGAAGGCACTCTTCGACAGCCTTCATAACCTTAGCCATCCAGGCGCAAACTCAACCGCCAAGTTGGTTGCCGAACGTTTTGTTTGGCCTGGGGTGCGCAAAGACTGTCGAGAGTGGTCACGAAAATGCTTAGCGTGCCAACGCGCTAAAGTGACTCGCCACGTTTCTGCTCCACTCGGCGCTTTTAACTTACCGCGAGCTCGGTTTGCGTTTATTCACGTGGATATAATAGGCCCCCTTCCTCCATCGCAAGGATATCGTTACTGCCTCACCGTTGTGGATCGTTTTACCCGATGGCCTGAGGTCATACCGATGGCAGATATAACAGCCGATACCGTTGGAAAGGCAGTGATATCGTGGGTATCCAGATTTGGATGCCCAACAGATATCGTCACTGATCGCGGTCGACAGTTTGAATCCACACTTTTCCAGTATTTGGCAAAAGTGATTGGATTCAAACATCGCAGGACTACCGCGTATCATCCAGCGTGTAACGGTTTGGTAGAACGTTTTCACCGCCAACTGAAAGCCGCTATCATGTGCCACGCGAACTGCAGCTGGGTAGACAGCTTACCCTTGGTACTTTTAGGTATCAGGGCGTCTTTTAAGGACAGCCTACAAGCCTCATCCGCTGAACTCGTCTACGGAGAGCCGTTACGCCTTCCAGGCGAATTCTTCCATCCTTCGGTTCCAAACACTACCGACATTTCGGACTTCAGCTCTCGCTTGCGAAATTTGATGGTAAAAATTCAACCTTCACCCGCAACGCGTCATAATAGGGACAAAATATTTGTCTATAAAGACCTAGCCACCTCGAGTCACGTATTTTTAAGGGACGATGCTTTAAGAGGCGCTTTGCAACCTCCATATACTGGCCCTTACCAAGTACTTGAACGAGGCGACAAAATCTTTAAAATTTTGTTTAAAGGGAAGGCAGTGACAGTATCGGTAGACCGCCTTAAGCCGGCCTACATACTCGTCGACGAGTCACCTCCCAATCTAAACTCCACACCATCTCACATTACCATTCCCAAGTCTACTTCCTCGCCTGAGCCAGTTCACATATCACAGGACACTCCGGTGAAGGAGATCATAAAAAAAACCCGTTTTGGTCGCACGGTCCTATTACCTAATTATTATCGCCCGTAGTGACGGTCTCTGGGGGGGAGTGATGTGGGCACTTTACTTATATATACATATTTATTCAGATATATTTAAATTCATAGATAAACAAATTAATATCATATACATATTCAATATATATACACAAATACAAAATATACACATAATAAATATTGATCACTTACATAAATAAATATTAAATGACTTGACGGACTAACTTGACCATTGTATAATGGAAACACACCACCGGTCGCATTAGTCGATCCCAGTTTGTGATGTGCCGGAGGGTAGTCCTATTACGACGTCCACGCAGAGTGCATACTATTATTTTTGTCTCCAAAACTAGATTTCGTATAGCTACGTTTCCTATCTAGTGCTTAAGTCTGTGCTTGTGATCAGCCTAAATTTATAGTGAATGTGTTCTAGTTTATATCTCTTCCTAACTTGTGCTATGAACTATTTCTTCCTACCTACCTATGCTTTGTTCTGCATTCTTCACTATTCCTTCAACTAACTGTTTCTACTGTACACTTGTTCTTCTGTGCCTGTGCTTACCGCTACTGTAGTGCTATACTGTTATTACTCCTTCTGTGTAAGTAAATAAATTACTTAAATATCTTGGGTGAATTGAGTACTGATTTTACCGAATAAGACGCCACTCGTACACACATCCCCCATAGTACCATTATTGATCAAAAGTGTGAAATTTATAAAGTTACTTTTAGGATATCCTAAAAATTGTATAAATGTGAAAGTTCGTAGGAATCAAAAGGAAGGCTCAACGGATTTGTATGAATTTTGGTACAGTTATAGTTTGTAGCCTGGATTAATATATAGGATACTTTTTGTCCCGGGAAAATGTTAGGTTCCTCTGGATTTTTAAGCTCAACGCGGACGAAGTCGCGGGCAGAAGCTACTACTACAGTTACTCATATTTGATAGTGAAATATTGTTAATTAGATTCAATCAAATCTAAATTCTGTGCCTGATAATATGAATGTCCAAATCATTTATCCCGTAAACAGATCAAACTAGCTTATATGCTATGTTAAAGGTTTTGGTAATAAACAGCGATGGATATATATAGCAGAATGTAGCGACAAAGCGACACCATTATTAAACAATAACCTGATTTTGGTCCGGTACAAGCCAAAGGCACCGAGCACTCGGGATGTGAATGTAATTAGCCGGCACGCTACGTGTACATCACATCTGGAACTATTCCAGATTTAATGGAATTAAGGCCTAAATTCCATGCAACGAAAGAAACCAACGATGCACTGGCGTATTAATTTCCAGTTTTAACTCGCTTTTATTAGCTTTGAACTGTTTGTATGTTTGTACTAGCTTTGGCCCGTGACTTCGTCGGCATTGAGCGTAGAATACTAGAGGAACCTTACAATTTCCCGGGATAAAAAGTATTCTTTATGTTAATTCAGATAATTTATAACCTGGATTATCACATAGGATACTTTTTACCCGGGAAAATTTTAGGTTCCTCTGAGATTCTAAACTCAACGCGGACGTAGTCGCGGGCAGAAGCTAGTTCCTAATATGCTTTTCAGACTCGTCTAGATAAATACATTTTAAAGCTTGAGTTCTTTGGTTTTAGCTGTAGTTTATAAAGTCTCCAGCTCCCGATGTTATTGAAGTATAGATGTTTCAAATAGCTTATTTAACTTTTGATGGAACGATTTTCCTAGTTATAAACCGATGCATGAAATTGACCTGCAGATTGGTACAGTTTTCAGTGAGAGTCGGTGCATTTCAAACTTGTATGCATTAGTCGATGTGCCACGTCTGCAACGCATACTGCATTATGCAAACTCTTTTTATATGTATTTCTTAATACCTAAATATGGAACCGCCTTAATATTCTTCAGTACTGCTGGCAAGAACATCTTCGACTACGTATAAGAAAGCGTACCTCTCAAAACTTCACAATTTTAATATGAATTTTAAGTTCCGCTTTTTGTCAGCACAGCGCTTTTCATTTTCCTATATAAAAATTGTCGAAAGCCGAAAGTTGTTCTTGTTATCACTATCAACAGAATATCAAAAAGTGATCCTTGCGTATTGCCATCACTATAGCGTCAATCTGACATTAATAACCAAAACCCCCATTTCTTATGCTACCTCACAATGACGTCAATGATTGAAGTCCGATTAAAAATTTCATACAGATACGGGAACAGTGCCTGTAACATGTTTGCTATCTATAATCGTTAACGCTATAGAAAACTAAAGAATTGTATGGGAATTAAAAACTTGACCATGTGACATAACGTAAAGAGTTTTTAATTCCCATACATTTCCTTCGTTTTCTATTGCGTTACGATTGTAGATAGTACACATGGCTAAACCTGGTGCTTATAATATAAACAAATAATTAGTGATTTTTAATAATGCATTTTAGGATGACCTTTTTTATGTAAGTAATAAAAAATCACAGAAATACTAAATGACTCCAATTACTTCGAGGCGGGAATTCTAAAGAAGTGAGTGCAAACATTACCAAGAATAATTTACGGGTAGAACTGCATACTAATATTAAAAACGTTCGAGAAAAATTTCTCGCTACTTACGTCATTGAATAGTGTGTACTAATGACAGTAGTATAAGGTTGTGAAACGCTTTGTTGCAAAAAAACTGGTAGATTGTAAAAATATGCTGAAAATTCAGCGTGATTGGTTTTAAATTTGGAAACTATTTGAATATATCTGCGAGAAAGCTTAATACTTTTTTCGGGTGATTTTATTTTGAACGTTTAAAAAATGTCCTGCCAAATTCTTGGCTCTTCGTTTCGTTCTTTTTCTCAGAACTTCAAGTATTGGTTCAAGTATGTATATGACGTCAAAACATGCGGCTTTACAAACAATAGTGCCACTAAATAAAAGAAACTGATTTATTTTCATTATCAATTTGAAATTCATGATTGGAATCAAGAACATTTTTAGCCTTTACCAGGAACACTCGGATACAATTAGTCAGTAAGCATTTTATAACGTATAGGCAGCTGGAGTACATACTGGTACGTCACAATATAATTTAATTAAAATAATTATTGTAACTTTTGTTTGAATATCATCTCAAATAAATAAATTATTGTAGTTGCGCTACTGATCCATGGCTTAACTGGCATCCAGCACCAAGAATTCGATTTGAGCAAAGCACTGCACCGCGCCGCCTGTGATGTATGCCCACTTTATGGCCGAATTAAAATGGTCGATGTGATTTATGATGTAATAATGGCGGCAGTGACGTCACACGTATCATGTCCCCGCCATTGTATTATTGAAGTAATTTGTGGGCATAGTTGGACGATCATTTTTCTGGAATCTACATAAAGTATTTTATTTCTAATTGTTATCCTAAATATATCCATTAAACCGTTTTTTCATTCAGCTCACAGCTTTTAACATTGAAGGCATTGTCTGAACATCAAACAGCTAACCTGCGGCTGTATTGAGGAATACTCACTTTGTCGCAAACATACGCTTGCAAAAGCCAAACATTACCGTCATTAAGAAAACCAAATTATATATTAGGTTTCGGTGTAATGTTACGTAAATAAATGCAAATCTCCTTCATTATTTCTAGCGGAGCTCCATCTCGGGCCAAATGAAAGATTACGCAGCGTGGCTCTACGCGTAATTTGCGTGCAGGTTGTAAAGGGCGGAAGGCTTCGACAGGCTTTCTTACCTGTTGACTGGGGTCGTTTGGCTGTAGACACTCCTTATTGATCCCATAAAAGGTTTTTTTTTTATACCACTAAGGTGGCACACAAGCATACGGCCCATACGGCCCACCTGATGGTAAGCAGTCACCGTAGCCTATAGCCGCTAGCAATACCAGGCGTATCACTATCGGGATGCCAACCATGATGTTGATGAGGACTCACTGTGCTAGCAGCATTACTACTAGCCCAGTGTATCCTCGTGGAGCACGTGGCAACCTTACTTACCGCAGGAACACAACACTACATCAAGTAGTGTTATTTCACTGCGGTCTTCTGTAAGGCGGAGGTACAGTCCCCAGTCGGGCGGCTCCAATTTAAATGGGATAACCCACCGGAAATCCCAAATCGCCCTACCTCTCTTTTTTAATTAATATTTATATTTCAATATCACTACATAGTATAGTATTAGTCGACTATAAGTAAGTAATGAGTTACACTGACTCGACCTGCCTCGTACACATTTGCGCCGATATATTATCGTCAAAACTTTGCAGACTTTGACACGCTACATTGCCGTAATAAACCCTGCCCAAATTACTAAAAGTAAACATAGCCAGACCTTTTTACACCGAAACCACTATATCAAGGCATTCTTACAGGGACCGTCTACGTTTACCCACTTTAAAAATTACATCGTTCTCACAAAGAGTCGGCGTGACGTCATTTAGCCGCGTAAATAAGAAATAAGAAAGATTTAAAACAGCCGTCTTGCTCCAGCTGAGATTACGGTTGCAATACGTTTTATAATACTAGATGTCTTCACTGCTTCGCATTAAGATTATATTATTTAGTTCTAAATGAATAAAAAAGGGACTTTAGTAATTACTTGTTATTAGTTATTGCTTAGTAAGGACTATTTTTGTGTCCGTCAGCTTTTTAAGCTAACATAGAATATTAGGACTGTGAAGGCTTGACCGGGGTTTGAACCTGGGCCAGAACAGGCTGTTGATTCAACCACAAGGCCACCACGGCTCTAAAGTATTAACATTTTAATGCGGTTTTTACTTGCAGTAGACTCCAATATATCGCAATAATTAAGCGGTAACGAGGTTGGTTATTTTCATGCACGATCAAAGCTTGGATCGCATTTTATGGCGTAACGGAAAAAAATATGCATTACCACACTGATCTATAATAGACATATTTAAGGGTCATAATTCTCCTGCCCTTGTCCTATATTATTTGGGGTCGGCGCAATATGTATTTCTCTTCCATACTTCTCTATCAGCCGTCATCTGTGTATTCACTTCCTTTCTGGCCATGTCATCTTTCACACAGTCCATCCATCTTTTCTTAGGTCTACCTCGACCCCTGTACCCAGCCATATTCATACATAAAACCTTTCTTACCACGTTATCTTCATTCCTCCGCATTAAAGACATATTTAAGGGTACTCTAACTCAATGTATTGCCAAGCTGTTTTTTCTATCGCGTTATAGATTAGTGATCGCGTTGCTTTGCAATCTACGATTGGTGTTTTTGGACCGCAAATAAAGTTAGTAATCTCTATTCTACTGGGACAAGGTATAGAATGGAATTAAATAAATATTGTTACCTTATTAGTAAATGTATTCCAGTAAAAGTGAAGCGGAAGCAGATACAGTAGTTGTCTGCAACAGTGATAGTACAACGGTAGGTACAGTAATCCTTGCAACAGCATTACCTCGCTACGGGATAACCTACAGCTTAGAACTCTGTGTCCCGCCTCTAACTATCGGCTGTAGCTGTGTTATATAATCAGATATAGTTGCAAAACTTCATAGCAATTATAAATTATTGATGTTACACACACACAATATTATTGCTTTACATATCTATTTCATCAACTGTTAATTTTTTAGCTTCACCTGTATGTATGTATCAATCAATGTAACGGAATCTTTCAACATCATTATGACCGACTTCTAATCATTTAAAAACTATCGGCCCGCCCCGGCTTCGCACGGGTAGTCATTTATCAAATATTTTGTCTACCCTTTTTTAGACTTTTCAGGCAATTTTTCTCTACGTAAGAACCATCCTGGTACATCAAGGAATATTCTAAAAAAAATTATTAAGAAATTGGGTTGCCGCTCTCGATGCGCTTAGCACCACATTCAGCGATTAATTTTTATATTATAAAGATTTGCTCACGTTGTCTTAAGGACCAGTGTCATATAATAATTTCGTAATATCCTGACCAGGATCAACACCATACATATATTGGAAAAAGCGTTTTATTTATAGCTTCTTAAACTGAAAATTTCATTGTATTTTTATTTATCAGACCACTTTTTTTTATTAAGTCACAACGTAGCAATTGTTGTACACGAATTGTTGAGGCTTAGTCTAAAAGCTAAAGGCTCTCCTAGCTTCTGAGCCAAATTGAAAACTTTTTAAACGATATGAAAATTACGAGCTTCGCATCGTCAACTAATTAAATTATCACAATATAAATTTTCATGTCCATTGTATGTACGTAAATGTTAATTATAGTTATATATATTATAGTTATATTATATATTTATGCTGAACGTAAAATGCTAACAAATGTATCTTTTGAACTTGCTAGTCTTCTTGGAACGTTCTTAAATATCATTTTTTTATTTTACCTTTTTTATGATTTATTATGAATAATGTATTTGCTGAACAATCAAGCTTTTATCGAAGGAACCTTTTGTCTTCAAAGGTGTTTTATAGCCTTTGAGCAAATATCATATCAAAACACGGCCGTGGGCGGCGTCTGTCGACTGTGTCAGCAGCTTACATGTCATATCCACTTGTAGATAATGTATATTTTTCAGGAAAAAATATATAGCTATTACATTCTGTTACAAAAATAAATGGGATCTTATGGAGAATACAGTAGGTATTCCATTTTGTTGTTTGTTCATTTATACCACTAAGGTGGCACACAGGCATACGACCCACCAGATCGTAAGCAGTCACCGTAGCTTATAGCCGCTAGCAATACCAGGGGTATCACTAAGGCGTTGCCAACCCTGTTGTTGATGAGGAGTCAATGTGCTAGCAGCATTACTACCAGCGCAGCGTATCCTCGTGAAACACTGGCAACCTTACTTACCGCAGAAACACAACACTAAATCAAAGTATTGTTATTTGGCTGCAGTCTTCTGTAAGGTGGAGTACAGTCCCCAGCAGGGAAGCTCCAAATTTAATGGAAAACCGACGGGTGATCCCAATATCCCAATTCGCCCTACCTCTCTTTTCATATAAGCTATGTTAGGGACAAGCGAAGAAATCTCGGCAAAGGCAAAGGGTTCAAAGGGGAGCTTAACCAGGAATTATAGCTTTACAACTTGGTCTCAACTAAACGTTCGTCGTATGGACGTCATTATTTCATATTGTTCAACGGCACATATTGTGCTACATGTGCATGATTGTGGGTGCATTATAAACATGTATTGTGGACCATTCAAACTATTTAAAATCTGGAGTTAGATTTATAATGTTGGTAGAACGTTCGTAGTGATGCTGTACGTTAAAACAGCAACCATATTTATCTTCTCAGGAAGAGAAGGTCAGCCTTTGTCCCTATTTCTTAAGGTTGGCTTTTGACATATCCCCCTTACTGCAGCCATATTGGCTGTCGCTCCATATACTCGTACTAATACAATATTTGTTAATCATATCAGGAAAAAAGTACAGATTTAAAGCACATGTCTTCGCGGACAATAAATTGACTATTATAATTAAACTAGCTCTATATAGTAAGAATCACTGAATGCCTTATTACTACTACTGATTTAGTAATTAATCTCCGTAATAAAACTGCTGAATAAACTGTGACCCTCACAATAGTAATAAAACCCATCTCCATATTATATTAATAAGTCAGCTGAGGCGCAGCCAAACGGCCGTAGTGCCCCATAACCCATGGCGTCTGGCACAATAACTATTGTGTTTTGGACCAGCGTTTGGCAGGCTTTGGACGAGAAAAAGACATGCTTTGCGGTGGGCGTGTACTGACACCGTATGTCACGGAGCTCAAGTTATAAGAGCTTAGCGAGAAAGTTAGGTGATCTGCAGATGTCAATTAAAGCTTTGTAAAGTACTGTCCTATCATTAGGTTATTTTATTAGAAAATTAATTCTGATAATTAAGTTCGTTATCAAAGTTGTAAATCTAGATTTGTTTATTGGAGCTTATAAATCAGAGCTGACGATTTTTTTCTAAACAATTTTTTTAAATAATTTTCACTTAAAGCCCTTTCATTTGATTCTCATATCATATTATAAGGGTAACTGAGGAACTGATAAATCACCATTTTGCCAAGCTTTCCAAATTTTCATGTAACAAGTTTTTTTTGTTTGCTTATTTCAGGCATCTCTTTTTTCACACAACAATTTAAAATACAAATAAAATCGAATAACTTATACATATTTTACGAGTATGTAATTTGAAGTTCCTTATTTTATTCTTTTGTATGTTAAACACACGCACTAACAGACCCTTCATCTAAAAATCTATCGACTCGCTAGACACGCGTACTCTTGTACATTGAGCTCAACGAGACCCCATTCCAAATGTAACTGCAGCGCTTGGCACACGGCGTGACTGTAAAAACTATAGTTGCAATAAAATACATTTTATTTATAGGTTTCATTGATGTTTCACGCTTTGACGCCAAATTGTCGAACTTGCTCCTTTAAGGGGCGAGCTATAATATTTTCATATGACGGGTATTTCAGATACAAGGAGCGTGTGGACACCTATGTATGTATTGTGATATTGTGTTTTATATTACTAATGTGGCAAACAAGCACACTGCCCGCCTGATGGTAAGCGGTTACCGCAGCCTATGGACGCTTGCCACACCAGGGGTATAACTCGCGCGTTGCCGACCCTTCAGAAATCTCTTCACGCCCTTCTTGACGAACCCCATGCTGTACTCCTTTGGAATTGTGTCCATATTCTAGGCTTTTGTGCTTTAAAACTAGACACTAATTGATATGTTAAAAATTGTATAAGAAATATTAAAGTGCAAATTCCTAAAATATATTGTGAAAATTGTAAGTATAATTTACACTTGTATTCTTTATATTTTTTCTTTACAAATGATCAATCAAATCAAATGTAACCATTATTTACATACCTATACATAATCTTTACTACTCGTTTTAGTACATTTTTACTCGACATTAACTTGAAATCGCCGCGCAATGCAATTTGCAACAAAGTGTGCTTTCAGCATATACTATGTGTAACACACGCATTAGCGGCATGCGAGACCCTTTACGTTAAACGCACAGTTTTGTCATGTACACAGGAATTCGTGCAGTTAAATGGACCATCCACGCTTCCGTATATGACGGGCAACAATCTAAAGCCACAGTCTAATATTATTGAAGCAAAATCTTTGAACGACTGTGACTTTCAGGCTGTTGCTAAGCTGAGATTTTTTATACTGTGACTTACACCAGGACAGTCTGTAAAAGCACGTAATCGCTTCATATCGTGCTTTCCCCTCGATTACCTTGGCAAATGAGTCGAAAGCGATGTATTGTGGGAGAGAGACGAGCATAGCGGAATAAGGGACTGCTGAGTGACGCGAGATGTTGGCAACGTGGTTGCCTTCCGAAAACTTTGCATGATCCGATTTAGGAGTTTGTTTTCTTCACCGCTGGGCTTCAATATGTAATGGTAATGTTTTGCAAGGTTGCCTTATAGGAGCTCAAAGATAAAAAAACAAGTATGATATAAAACAAGTTGCGGATACATGAGGTGTACCATGTACTGTATACTGTGCTATTGTATCTTGTATCTAAATATCATCAGAGTATAGGCTACTTTCCATTACATTGTGTTGCTATGTGACGTGTGATGTGCTGTGCCTTATGTACCTTTTTATATATATAATGATTATAATGATATATTGACACAGACTTGTCTAGTGAGGTAACCACAAGATATAATTGAATGCAATGTACATATTCTTTTGAAATATTATTGAACTGAACTAAACTGAATGAACGATTTTTATTTGTTAGGATTAAATGATATAAATTGTGTGCTTGGCTGAACTGTTCAACCAATCTTGATGATATCTCAGGTACCTTTATACGCATCTCTCCTGTAACATTATGATTCACGATCGTCCTATAATCCTACATTCCTAATACACATATTTATGTTTATTATGTAAATATTTTCCAATAAAGTGTTTGTTAATTTAATGAAGGAAGTAAACTTGTGAATGTTGAAGCCCTTTTAAGATTTAATGGAACAGACATGCTTTGTCTCTCCTATTCATAATGTGTGGCTCGTCTGGTGGCGAGAGAGCTATCAATATAATATACTGAAATTATACTAAAATAGGAACACTTTAAATGACAAAGTTGTGATATTCATGTAGTTACATCGGCCCCTGAAATACATACATATAGGCGCTTATAATAAACTAACTAATTAACTAGCATAAACATTATTGTCCCAATATTTACGAGAACTCAATGACGGAAAGATAATGAGTACACGGAATCGAAGGACTTGTATGAAAGGATAGATAAATGTTAATGAAGCAAAAGAGATGTGCAAGTCAAGAGTGACATGGCGCTTTATACTCTCTACCCACACTGTGAGGGACATGGCGTGATGTCTGTATATTTACAACTAGCTATTACCCACGACTTCGTCTGTATTTATATAAAGTCAAATGATAGCCTATGTCTTCTCCTAGGATATTAATCTATCTCTTGCCAAATTGTATTACGATCCGTTCAGCCGTTTAGCTGAAAAGGTAGCCAACAAACAAACCGAGTTACTTTCGAATTAAATGGAGCGGTTGATTTTACTTTAAAATTGTATTTATAATTATCAATTGGTTACTGTAACCACTTACCATCAGGCAGGCCGTAAGCTGGATATCTATCCAAACGATTCTTTAATGATCTTTATAAAATCTTAGCTAATTGTTTTTCGTGTTATTCGTTGGTGTTAATTGTTACAAAACGCCAAACATGACCTCTGCCTAAATGTTTATTGCGAACAAAGTGATGAAACCCGACGCTAACTTTTGTTTCTTGTCAAACACAGTTACTCTACCGCACCGCACGACAGGCTTCTAAACGGTTACTCGTACTTTGTTTAAATATTTCTGTCCTTGTCACCTCTTGTATCTTTGTTTGTACTACCACGTATAATGAATGAATGGAATTGAAACGATTTAATAGTACATATTTTCAATTAATCATAAATATTATAAATTGCCTCTACAATAATCACACAACGCCATCGGGGCCCAAACTAAGTGAAGCTTGTACTATGGGAACCAGCGGCTGGTATAATACTATTTTTTTTGTAAATACATATTTATAATACATACCAAACACCCCGAAGCAACGTCGCAAGGCAAACATGTTTGTCACATAAATGTTTTCACCGGCGGGAATCGAGCCTGCGACCTCTTGCTTAGCAGTCAGGTATATTAACCACTAGACCAGCGATCTCGTCAAAGAACTTGAAATGGACTTTACTAGAAATGAATTTTAATTAATTAACCAATAAACTGGGAGGGGACCTTGTACCCTTAAGTACACACTTAATAACTAAATACCTGTTGGAGCTACCGAGAAAAATAAATAATGGCGAAAGCCTTGAAATACCTGTATAAACTTCGTCGGAAATTATAGTAATGAGAATATAAAATTATTATCCTAGAAATTTTTGGGTATATTTTACCTCATCTGAATATTATATGAACACTAGCTGTGGCCGCGACTTCTTACGCGTAAAATCGGAGTTTGTCCCAAATGTCAACGGTTTTATTGTTTTTGCACGGAGCGTAATGTTTTCAAAATAAGTCTAGCCTAAGTTACGCCTTATAGCATCAGCTATCAACCAGTAAAAGTCCCGTTGAAATCAGTCTAGCCGTTTCGGAGATACCCGGAATAAACAGACAAAAAAAAGTTTTGTTTGTTATCAGTATCGTGTTTACTTTCATATACCATTAGTAAAAAGCTATTATGATGACGTATCAAACAAACACTTCAATTCATTTATTTGTATGTATATATAGATGAAAAATATAATTGTATTGAAACCCCAAATTTTACTTCTACGTCCTTAAGACCTTCTAAGATACGTGGATGAGGCACTGAAACATTTTCGAGGGATCTTATAAAGGTTTTCTTTGAAAATTATATGAAAATTGTTTATTCAGTTAAGGCCCTAATTAAGTACTTTAGAATTTCGTTTTTATTCTTTCCTAGATGATAAGGAGTCTTCAAAACGGAGCACTTGAGTAACAAACAATAAATGTCTAGGAGAATCTTGGACAATTTGTGGACGATAGTGGAGCCCTTACCATGATAAACTAACTACATTAGCAGACGCTAGTTTCAGGGTCTATAATTGTATTTAAGCTGGGATTATGTTCAATTAGCGGGTCATTGTTTAAAATTTCTAGTTAAGCGTGGGTACTTATTCGATCGGAGTTAGTTGGTCAGTAAATTGCAGTTGGCTATTGATGTGTAACTTTTTCCTCTCGCTTACCTGGGAGTGATTTGAAAGAGACGGAGATACATAACAAGAAGCTGGGAAACAATGTTGCTAGTTTAGCGACTGTCGCTAGAAGAAACGATGTTCCTTAAGATTAAAAAAAAATTGCAGTGGTCAGATTTAACACTATCATATGCGATTATTTTATGGCTCGCAATTTTTTCCGATACGAGTGTAAAATGTGTAGTTTTGAGAGACAATAGTAGTGGCCGCACACCAGGTGCAGCCATCGATCGTATGGGGAGGACTTGCAGGCCAGAGCACCGGAGACACGCTTTCTATATGCAATTAACTTTTATAGATTACACACATAATAATATGTAGACCTTTTTTTAAATGTAACTAAGTTGGTCTAGTGTGTAGTTGGCCCAACTGCTACGCACCTATATTTTGTTACCACTAGTTTGAAACCTCACGAGTTCGATCCCCGCCATGGCAAGGCATTTATTTCGGGTGATCAACGTGTTTGCCTTCAGCTAAGGGGTTTATTTTAGTGTGTATAAATATATATATATATATATATATATATCACTTCGACTGGTAAACATAGTAAATACTAGCGACCCGCCCCGGCTTCGGATGTCCATCGTTAGCCATATAGGTTGAATATTTGCATAACACAAATGAATTATACATAATACCTTCCACTTGAATCACTATATCTATTGAAAAAACCGCATCAAAATCCGTTGCGTAGTTTCAAATCGTATTAATGACATAAAAAGGCGACAATAATTGTTTCTTTACCTCTCTACGTTCGTCCGAGTTGTATCGGCCGTGGTCACGAGCTGATTCGACAGTTTTCAAGTCATTAAAATGAGCTGTGCTTAGTTTGAGACCAGCTGACACTGAAATCTTAAATTAGGTTTTTGTGTTCAAAAAGTAGATTTACTATGGCCGTCAAAGCAGTGCATGATATTCTCAAAGGCATGATTCCAGAAAGCCTTATTAGCGACATCCAACGTTGATATTATATTCCTTATAAATACATATTTTTGCAAACGTAAGGTTCTCATTACGCACCTATCTGTAGATTGTAAGAATCGCCATGACAACCTTTGATGACGCGTATTAAACGAAATTATGCGGTCTGGAATATTTTCCCCCTTGCTGTTATTTTCCTTACTTTCTGCTCTCAATACAGTTTTATATCTAACTATGTATTAAGCATAGTACGGCATTTTCGACGACGAAGAAATCTTCAAAAGTTACTTGGCTGCTTATTGTTTACTTGAGATTCTTGCTTACACAAGACCTCCCTGTGGTGGCCATCCTCCGTGCACATAGGAGGGCTCCGGGATCTCCAGTGGAACGCACCGGTACCTTTCTGCACTTTGCCTGAGCACGTTCCGGGAGCAGCCATGTCGCCCACTGGACCCATCGCGTGCTCTTGACAGCACTTGCCACATCGTGCTGCCACCTATGGCTTTGACCTCATGCTAAAGACTTGCCGTGCTTAAATGCCGGTTCTCTTCAGTTTATTTTATTCGTAAATACTACGAATCGGCGGGCATGTATAAAGATCTCTTTATACAAGCCCGCCGATTGGTAGTATGCGCATCTTTTATGGTTTTATTTAATCAATCTTGATTAAATAAAACCATAAAAGATGCGCAGGTCAAGAGAGAAATAGCTCTCTATACTCTCTGCCTACCCCATGAAGCGTGGTGATGTACCAATATAAATTTCCCAGGAATGCATTACCTTTCGTTTTTATAGCACTGTTGGTTAGCTTAAGGCCAGTTTCTAGATATTGGTGCTAATTCTGCTGTCAATCATTAAGCTAAACTAATTTGACAAGACTTTAAGTGTTGCCATCCTTATTTATCCCCGCACATGAGAAAAAGATAGCAAGACTTTACCTGCCAAATTAGTGTAAGCTACACTAATTTGGCAGAGTGATTTTGTACAGCAGAATTGACACCATTATCGGCTTAAATTAATCGTACATTCAGAATCGTTTCCACCTGTCGTGAGAAGTCATCATAACGTCAAGAGTTGTGTATTAGTTGTAGGGACAACTTGTACTAAGTTTCAAGTAACCAACAGCAATCTGATTGGAAGCTGTTCTTAAGGGCTTGCTACCTTGTTTAATCTGTCAGTAGATACGTATGTATCCACGTTTTGATTGTTTCCCTGAAAGGACAGATTTTGACCTTTGTTCCGTTGCTTGACATGGAAGTGGTAAAGTGAGTGATTTTAATTGTATTACGCTTGACGTACTTGTTTTATACAAAAAACTAGCTGTTTCCCCGCGACTTCGCCCGCGTATCAATATAATATATAACGTATGGTTACTCATTGATAATGTAGCTTTTTTACGGTGAAAGATTTTTTTTATATTCTTCCAGTAGTTTCGGAGCCTATTCAATACAAACATACACACACACAAAAATATATAAATACAATTCTTTCCTCTTTATAATATTAGTATAGACACATATTTTTCATAAAATATTTTGAATCAATGTGATTAATTTTGAATTAATTTAATTTCCAAAAAAATATAAATATCAAAGCATATTTTTTATTGGCAAAATATTTAATTTTTTTAACATTTTCTTTAAAAGATTCTTGAAAGCTTTTAAAGAAAATCTTAAGTAAATCTAATAAGATTTTTAAGCATGAAATATAAATTGGTCTCCTGGGGACTGCATCAATATAAATAAAGCGTAATAGCGTACACTGACTCACGATATAGCAACACCCGCCTGATAGTAAGCGTTTACCTTAAGATGCATTCAATAAGATGGATATTACCTGCTCATTGACAATATTTTCATTGTAAAGACTGAAAGACTCTAAAATTCAGACTAGACTACAGAATTGAGAGTGGTCCCGGAAGAGGTAGGCAGCGGTGTTACAATACCCACTTTCATCTGAAGATAATTTGGTGCCCACGTGACAGATGGTGACCCCGTCGCTGTCTCTAAGGCACTACATACGACCTTGAATTTCTTCACAGACGTATGCAGATTTCCTCACGATATTTTCCTTCAGCGTTCTCTTTTTTTAATTATGATTATGAATGTTTCACGCAGCTCTCTCGTGCCTTATCCCATCACACATGTTTCTGGCCGCAGCCATTGAGGCGTTTGTGCGTAATTTAAGGATTATCAAGGCGATAGTGGGGTGGAAAGTTGTCGAGTGCCCTCCACGCGAGGACCGAGCCTATCGGAACTTATAATTGAGTTTGTACACGTTGTGGAACTGGTGTTATAGTTTGGGAACGCGTGTTTCGGCCGTTAGTGTAGAACTAGGAAGGTTTTCTAATAGTTTTGATCATTATGTAAACAACAAGCTACTACTAATAATAATAAGTTTTTTTCATTTTATCCTACTATGGCGAAAGGGGGAAGAGTTGTAGTGTATGTTTGTATGTATTACTTGTCAGTATAAAGGTTTTCTTAATAACGATTTGATGTTGGAAATGTTGTCAGTAATGGACCTGGAAAATAAGTTGTTCCATTCACTCAATTAAAAGTACAATTACTCTTAAGAATTAATTGCTTTTTAATATTCTATAAACAATATTAGCACCGTATTTTTTTTGACAAATTGTTGGCTCTGGACCACTAGCTTTCTAGCACATGACGTAAGGAAACAAGTTGGCTCGGAGCCAGCAGAGGGCGTTAGTGGGCTTGAAATGTATTCATTACCACTCACAAGTCAAGGCTGAGTAATGAGAGGCCATCTTGAACTGGCAATATTGGAGGATCACTCGCTGCGGGGAAATATGACTTAATGATTGAGCGAAACTAGCTTTTACGCGCGGCTTCGCTCACATAGTTCTAGACCTAGACTAGCCTATGTCCGTCCTCAGTTTGTGGTCTATCACACTGCCAAAATTCATTTCGATCTTACAACCGTTTAGTCGTGAAAAAGTAACAAACGAACAGGTTTTCTTTCGCATTTATAATATTAATATGCGCGTTTGTAAGTACGCGCATAACTACCGAACAGCTGCACCAAATTTGTTTTTTTTTTGTATTAGTTATTACCAGCACAAGTGTGGAAGCTTTTTGTCATTAGATACACCAACCGTGCGAAGTTGGGGCGCAGTTAGTTTAAAAACTCACATCGTGTAACTTAATTTTTTGTTATACCAGTAAGGTGGCAAACGAGCATACGATCCGCCTGATGGTAATCGGTTACCGTAGCCTATGCACGCTTCCAACAACAGGGGTATCACTCGCGCGTTGCTACCTTAAATCCGATTGCCGACGCTTTGTAATATTTTACAAGTTAATATTTGTTCTGGTAAACTTAAATTATAATATCCCTCTTGAGAATTAGGCTTTGTTGTATATAACTTAAACTCTATTTTTCAATAAACATTATAATAATTATGTTTAAGCTTACAATGTTTGCTCGCAATTCTTATTGTTGCTTCATTATTTCTGCGTCCTATTCCACGTGCGCGGCCTACATATAATTTACCATCTATTTTTACGAGTTGACACAATTATCAATGATATAAATATTTCCGCGCATGTATTGAATGGGTGTCCCGCGGCGGGCGATGAATATTTTATTTGTTACTTGATACTATAAATATTTTACGTCAATACTCAAGTGCGACCGAAAGAAAATTACGGCAATATAATTCAAGATGAAAAAAAAGTAAGTTCAAAAACTAAAGCAGACTACGAATAATCGTGATCTAAAAAGTATGAAACCAGAAAACATAATCTTCTCAAAATTATCATGTATAAAGTATTCAATATATATGAAATTCAGAAGATAGCCGTGGTCGTATGCCTTTTTGCCCAAAGCTTATGTTCAAATGTAATAATAATTTAATTGTTTTTATGTTTATTACTTTAGTTCCTATCTTGCCACTAGATGTCGTGTTTAAGATTGTGAATCGCACTATGGTTTGATTGACGGAAGGCTAGGTAGGAGCTGTACACAAATTGTTATGTTGTCTATCAAAACTCAAAATAAAAGTATTGTCTATATCTACAACAAACATGAAGAAGTTTTATTCCTTGAGAGGTTGAACATGGTCCTTCGAGAAGCCGAAATACGAATCTAGAAGAAGAAGAACATTTTGGAGTTCGAAGTTCCTGGCGGGCACCGACAAGATAACTGGACGTTATCTATCACCGTTGCTACGCAACGGTCAGTGGTCATCGGTCGCCGTGGCACGGGAGCTTCAACTGGAGACGTCATGCTTGTCATTCGGTGTTGTGTGTGCGTGAGTAACGACTTGTCAATAACAAGTGTGAAACTGTGAGTACAATAAATAGGGACTTGGTAAATTTTTGGACTTGAAGTCAATAATTAAAATAAGATAGAACAAATTTGGACTTGTTAGATAAAATTTACTATTTGCGTTTACTTTGGTTCATTTACTAACTTAACAAGATGGAATTACGGATTAAGGTTCAAGATAATTTGTATGAGAGGATAGTAAAGGCGAAGAAAAATTTTAAGAAGTCACCTAAGGATCGATTAGGAAATGATGCTTATTTGACCACTCGACTGGAAGCGCTTGAAGAATTGTGGGCTCAATT